>OZ023326.1:80887668-80990168 GCA_964007535.1 Brachyptera risi
TTTTTTAATTTTATCGTATTGGGTTTTTAACGACGCACTGTAATGATTACTAAGATCTATTGGCGTCGGATGAATGATAAATGGGATGATGGGATGATGAGATGAAGGTTTTTTGTGGGTAGTGGGAAGGATAGTGGGAAGGAAGCGGTCGTGGCCTATATTGTGGGAACCATCCCGGCATTAGCCTAGACTACAGAGGAAAACCACGAAAAACCCCTGTAAAGATGGACGGTGGCGGGGATCGAACCGGGTCCGATATGTCCCTTCACCTCCCGGATCACACGGAGCAAGTGAGCTAACCACTCAGCTACTGTACCGGTTTCAATTTTATCGTAACTTGATACAAAGTCATTGTTTCCCAATTAAGGCTATTGATGAAAGATAGGATCGTTTGGACGGGGCACCACAAGGGCGATCTCACCACCACAAATATAATAATATTAAATGATAATAATATCATCATCAAATGGTATATATTGATTCATATTGGGTTTATCGCGCACTTTACTGATGACTACGATCTATTGGTGTCGGTGAATGATATATGAGATGATGGGATAACTAGATGAGAGCTTATTTTATCAGGTGTTTTTTGGATAGTGGGAAGGAGTCAGTCGTGGTCTGTTGTTAAGGAACTATCCCAGTATTGACCTGAAAGACAGCTAGGGAAACCACGAAAAAACCCTGTCAGGATGGTCGGCCATGGCGGGAATCGAACCCCGGTCTCCTGAATGACGGTTCAGTGTATTAACCACTCGGCCACACAAAGGTTGGAAAGTCGGACGACTCACAAAAGGAATTACGATTATATTTATACTTTGTTGACCAATACAATAAAATACTTTCGAATGTGAGAAATGTTTAACAACGGCAGTATAACAATATCGCATGAATACATTTCATAAGATGACACTATAATAATCAAATTCGAAATTGTCAAAAAAAAATCACATAATTCAATTCTACACTTCACACCACAAGATAAAATCAAAAATGAATAACAAAATAATTAAATTACTTTTCTTTTTCTTCCTTCCCATCACTGCGTGTGAAACAATCACTGTCCAGACGTATGGTGTACTCCGAACGACCTCTAATTATCTCAATTCGATATTGCACGTAGCTACTGACAACAACACCACACAAAAAGGAAGGTTAGGGAGATTATCCTAATCTTATCAGCCATCACGCTGCAGATAAGCTGAACAGTATTGATATGGGAGATGGATATCGTATACGTGATCCGCATGCTATAGATACGTTGTGGGAATATGGGGGCAATATGGGGGAATATGGAGGAATATTGGGCAAATGGGGGAATATGAGGGCATATGGGGGAATATGAGAGTAATGCCTACTTAAATTCAGACTTCCATTCTGGATAATTGAAATATAATCGCAAAATTTAGGCCTATATAAGTAACAAATATATGAAGATACTTTTGTTATTCCCATACAATCCATACTAATTCTATCATTGTTATAATCATTATATTTATTATTCATTTGTATATTATCATTATCATTTCGATTATTTATCAGTGTTGCATCACTATGTTTAAATAAGCAAGAATAAAATAATTTGAAACTGAATTGATTGATTTTATCGTAAGCTTTGTTAGATAAGGTAGATGATTAGAATATTCATAATTAAATGAACAATAAATATAGATGAGCCCATATTATTAATTCAATATGGAATATGTTTTCCTAATTTAGACTATACAAATACGTCCTTTTATAAATTATATGAGAGCAACACGAGAAAGGAACAGTTTTTACTTGTTAGTTTTTAGTAATATTGACCATTAATTAGTAGAGCGATAGGCCTAATTATAACATTATAGGCCTATCACTAATTTAGTTTGTGCATTTTGTATAATGATCAATTTTACATCTGCTGTCAAGGGAAAGAAGTGATCATTGCCCGAAAGACTTAGTTCAAAGTGGAAGATATCAACATTCGTGTGTACGGCGAAAAATTATGGTCATAGACAGCGCAGTCCTGGTGTTGAAGATCATTAGTATTGAATAATCAAAATGGGGTGGTAAGATCGCCCTTGTGGTGCCCCGTCCAAACGATCCTATCTTTCATCCTTAGCCTTAATTGGGGAACAATGATTTTGTATCAAGTTTCGATGTTATTAAAAAAAAAAAGTAATATTTATATTGCAATTTTGATATTTGTATGAATTGTATAACAAAATTTAATAATGACAGATCGTTAATATATAGACCTATGAAGGAATGGCTGAAAATGTGAAATCATATTGTAATTGAATGAATAGATTAGAACTTTATGAAAATATTCAGGAGGGGTTTAGAAGAGCTACGATATTTTGTAGCTGGCGGAATTTGAGGTGTGACACAACTATAATATCTTTCCACTCTGGTATTGGCAAGTGGTCGTTACAATTTCCATTGGGAACTTGGCAAGAATATATTTAATTGCATTTATTCTCTGTATGTCCTTGTCTTTCTATGTAAGCGAACGCCTTCACGAAAAAACATTCACCATCTCTAGAGAGAGAGGATATAATCACGTATATAAATATATAAACTGTATACATAAACTTGTATCTTTAACATCAATCCATGACTCTAAATCTAGAATGTACAAAAGACGTCGAATCTATCAAATCTACATACATTTCACTGTCGTTCACAGACCATAGACTAACTATATGTATACAGGCTGTATACTCTCGAGTCTTCAATAAAAGTAAAACATTCTTCATTACATGGGTAATTATTTTTATTGTTCTCTCCATGTGCTATTACAGGGCTTTCTCAGGTCACGGCAGCTTGAGTGATAAGTTGCAAGCCATACCATTAAGCAGCGTGTAAGCTGTAAGATTATCTATATTTTTATTAGAACACCATTGAGTTTAAGCACCGCAATAATTTTACTACCCCTCCTTGCTACCTAACTTTACGTGCATATATAATTATATATGGTATAGGTTAATACAAAAGCAAAATTACAGCAGGCAATTGTACAGAGTCTGACAGTCTTGAACTAAAACCACAAAGTAAAATGTACCGTAATGTGACGTTTTACGCAGACACGGTTATAGATACGCCTCATATATGAAAATGTTTCGAGCTTCCGGGAATCTCTCTTGCTGATTTACATTATATCATTCAATACTACTAATTATTCAAACTGAAAGTATCTTGATATATTCACACATCAGTTTGATGAATAAATTCGATAATCTTATGTTCATAATTCAACTACACTATAAGAACTATCAATTATAATTAAATCATTGAAAATTATTATTGAAACAAAAAAATTAAGATTTATTTGTGGCAGCGATTTGATGAAAATAGGTCCAGCTATATATGAAACCTTCATGGCTTGTTCACGAAGGTATAGGCTTCTTTCAAGTGACGTCACCCATTGTTGCAAGAGACAGACAACAATGTCCACCAGTTGGAATTGATCAATCAGCATGTTTGGTAGTCCACCAGTTCGCTGTGTTGCTATGGTAACGATTGTTTGTCATTTGTTACTTGCTAGAAGCCTATAGGAATGTCTGATCCCAGAAACTGTATAGAACTGGACTAATTCACGTATAATCACCAAAGAGACATACCCTGTTCCCGTTTACACAGCAATGTTGCTACGATTCCTGATAAAACCGAGAATGCATCAGTTGAAAATAAATCGGATCTGGTGCATGCATTTTGCTCATCCGCTAAATCAACTTCCCTAAGTAGATCACCATTTTTTCACAATCTCCAAAACATGCAGAAAAAACTGTCTACATATACAAAACCATATCCCCCATCATCATGATTCGTCAATCTCTAACCCGATCTTCGCTCGTGATTGAATGTTATTCTAGATTCGAACAACATATGGTAAAATAGTTCAAGGATACATTATGGTCAACTTATTCTTCTGAGTTTGGTATCATTCTACCATCTAAACCACGAAACTATATAACTGTTAACCACCATGCAGTGCAGATTCCCAAGTCAGGTACTCGTTATGGTTTTATTTTCTCACTTCATTACCATAACGAACAATGCACGTTAATTGCTTGTAACGAATGCATTTTTCACTGTGGCTCATACGTTAACTGCAACGTCATCGGCGTCTTGATTGCCGTGACTAGAATAGCCAGCTATGCCAATGATCAGCATGGCCGTGCCGCGGGAAAAATTGAATTTGAATAATGGAACGATGGATATCGTTAATGGAGATCATTATTAATTCGAGCAAGATTCGACAAATCAGTTAGACACTTTCGACAAGAAAATCGTTTTATATAATAATACGTATCGATTAGTAAACAACAAGATATACTTATATAAGTAGTTGTCATTGACAGATTATCAGCTAATAGTGATCAGAGATATTACAGACAACTACTAAAAGCATTGTTGGCAGTTTAATCATTATAATATACCAGTTACTTTCAACAATTGCAAAATCCATTTAATCACTTAGAAGCTATTTTACGGTATCAGTTCACTCATCGACGGGCATTTTACAGCACCTTTCTGTCCGTATACAATGCAGTTCAGTTGACTTGACAAGCGCTCGAAGTGTATTCACCAGACATGTCCACCATTTTAATTGACATTCACACATCAATAAAGTGCATGTATTCAATCGGGACACATGCGTGATTATGTTTGATATATTATAAATGTATATATACGTATCTTTTGTATCAGACAATGGTACTCGTTACCATGTAATACCGTTCACCGTTATCGTATCGCTCAGTTTGATCAACTCCCAATGATAACATGAGATTTGAGAAGACGATCTTGCCACAAAGCATCTTCAGACTCGACTCTCGTCACGAATTCAATGTGAATAGTCCTAGGTCACGACTCCGTTGATGCCATCGCAGATTGTCAGAGACGTCAACAATACGTTGTATATATTTATTTGTGGGTGTCGAGGTGAACAATTAAATAGTGTCATTGTTGTAAATTAATGTGTTAAATTCGTTACGACTATTTTGTTACCACCCATATATAAGTCCAGGAAGAGATTGGTGTGTATTGAAACTAGGTTACAACGAAAACTGTATCAATATTTGAAAAAAAAACGACTACGAAGTTACTTTATGGCGATCTGTATACCAATGTGGTTTTGTACATGTAAGATTGAAAGTTATGTAGCATCGAGATGGTCAACATTATTCGAAATCTGAAGTCGACCCGCCCAGATCAAGAAAGATAATATAAAGTAGGTGGTTGTTATTGTGTCGAGATATATCTAAATATAAATTGGCATATATTACCGGAAGAAAAACCTTGCATCGAGATTTTTTTTCATCTTAAAACAAAGGAACTAGTTTTGTTATTGAATTTAGGGATGTGGCTGTTTGAAATACAATCCCCCAAGCTTTTCATAATGAAATCTTATTTTTCTCGTGATCAGAAAGTAATGCGAAACAGATTCAATCATTGCACACAACAAATTTTCATAACGGTTTAGATGACCATGAGTTATTGTTGTAGAAGTTATATAATGGTGAAAAACTTCACGTGAAAATTGGCTCCAAAAGTCGTGGGGCACCGCCCTCTCGAAGTCTAGTTCACGGGGAGATAAATGAATAACGACGTTGTACACATCGAGTGCACACAGCCGACCAAACTGGATTTCGACTTTCCGAGACAGTTCATGGCCATTGCCAAACACAAATTATTCTCAACTCTGGGAAATAAAACATCATCTCAGATAAAACATGATACATTTTATGACATCGTACAATATAGAAATAAATAAATCACTCCACGACAGTCGTGACCAATAAGAAAACGTATCGATTTCCCGTTTTCTAGGTGACCTTTTTTCTAATTCGAGACATCGCTATATAGCCATGAGTAATAATTATTATGGGCCTTTGTTTCATGTCTGAGGAATGTCCCAAGGGTGCCAGGGAGGGAGGGGGAAGGGGGGGAGGTCAGCGGGGGATGTAGAATTGCACCATCCGATCCCGTATTGCAAAGATCATGAACCACAAACTGCACATCTCACTCATGCTCTTATAAGGCTACATATACTGACCTCGCTAGCTAGCTGCAATAGGTGTGTGTATACGAGTGCAATCCAACACCATCGCCTAGCTTCACTCGTGTCGAACATACAAGCCATTTCGAATAGTGCGTAGCCAGTATTTGCTTTCATTGTCTGAGAATGTTTAGAATTCGAAAAGGAATAAATTAAAATTGTTGCAATACCTCATGTGGCGAACCAATAAAATGTAACAGCGAAGAAAAACGTACATAAAGAATCGGATCCATTGGAGAATAAAGGACTGGCTACAGACCAAGGTCTTGATATTCAAAATAAATTAAATCATCGTATTGACCGATTTGATACAGTATTTATCAATGCAGTTACTACAAACTGGAAAACCACCATGACATTCGATTTCAATTAGGATTTCGCATGAAGGAAAAGTAATGCAATGAACACTAAAAAAAAAGGGTTGGACGCCTACAAAATTAAAAAAAAGGCGTTTTGCATTCCGTATACGTTGTTTTATAAAGTTACAAATTGAACAGCCATTTGAATAATAATGAAATTTCTTGTTCTCCTTGGGATGTTTATATAGCATATAAGAATGTTATCAAATTTCTGTGTGAAGGTCATTTGTATATTTTAACAACCTATTGTGATCAAAGATACCCCATTAGCGTACCTTTTGAAGTCGCCACTAATTATTATGATGATATAACCACAGTCGTGTGTGTATATAAGGTCTTATCTGGAGCGTCTCCTAGAGACATGATGTCTTACTCGCCAATTAGAGATGATTAAAACTCAATGTCAAGATACCGTGAGATAGAGAAGATGCTAGGAAAGATGTGTGTGCTTTTTGGTAACAATAGAAGAAACCGAACTGACTGAAAAAACAGAATCTATGTTAGTATATTGTCGAAAAACAAGCACACGTTCCCGTTTAGCGATATTTAAACTGAATATCGCGTGTTATCGCACACAAGAATAATTATAATTTAATTGGATTAAAGTGAGATTGTTGTGAATTCTTGTGCAAATGATCAAAAAGGGGGCCGGCACTCTATTCAGTTATGTTATCTCAATTAGTTAAATGAACGACTGTAGGTCACTTAAGGATAGAATGCACGGTATTAAAGAAAATGTAAAATCTGTTCCGATGATGATTATATGGAAATCACATCTTTGTCCTAGATTATAATAGTATCATATAGATTGAAGTAAAAGTTTACAATGATCCTAGCACCTAGCTGTATAGGGGTCAAAATCACAATTATAAATGAAGTGTACTGGTAAATTATTTCAGTTGATTACGTGGTTTATAACCGTTGTTCATCCAGACTCTATTCTTGAATTATAAGGTAATTAAAATACACAAGGTTCAACTGATGAAATTAAATTTATTACCGATTGTAATAGAGCGCGGCTAGTACTTTTCTCATGTTTTTTTCGATTCACGTATACTCGGTTCGTAGAACTAAAATTTATGATTCAGTTTGTTGCATTGAATTAACAAATACAAAGAAAGGTATACGATAAATGCAAGTCAAAACGGTGCCATTTGGAACAGTTATCAACATCGACAGAAATGATGAATACATAAAAATCATTGTCTGAACAAGAAAGTAGAAAATTCAATATCATAGAAGATCGAGAAAAGTTTGCATGTTGAAGAAATGTAAATGACTGAATACTAATATAGAAAAATATTTTCCAAACAGATCAATAACAACTTGATGTATTGAGTAACAGAAAAAAATTTAAAGGGAAAAACTGAGAAAAATAGAAATTGGTAAAAGTAGACTCGTCGAACTGTCGAAAGACTCTTCATTGACAACGTCACTCTTAATCCGAGTCGATCAAGTAGCAAGATTGAAGAAGGTAGAACTGCTTTATCGACTCTTGTCTTGATCGAGGAAAGATGTAGGACTTTCAAGTTATACGGGTTGATAATATGGTTCGATCATTTTTGTAACTCTGAGTATTCGGTGAACTGAAAGTTTTGAACTCATGCATTGACAACAAATAAATCAATGTCTAGCATTGAAAAACCGATCAATCATGGTGCAATAGCCGCCCCCCGTGGCTCAGTCAACTATCGCTAGCCGTAGAAACCGAAGTCAGTTCGGGAGTGGGTTCGAGTCCCGCATAAGGCAAGGGTTTTTGTAAACGTCATTTCACTTATCATCACTTCACTGTTTCACCACCACCCGCTCATTCGTACCCCCCTTAAAATCTGGTGGTTGGTGGGGTCGTTAAGCAGCATTAAAACAAAATCACGGTACCACACGGTTATTCTAGCACCGCTGGCCCTAAATAAGTCAATATTAGCATATGCTATATTAGTACGGTCGAACGAATCATACTATAAAACATTCAAGGGTATCCGTTGTTTCTCTTTTTTAAAATTTATATTGGGTTGTAACGACGCACTGTACTGATTACTGAGATCTATTGGCGTCGGTGAATGATATACGAGATGGTGAGATGATGTATTATATTGGGTTTTAACGACGCACTATACTGATGGCTACGATCTATTGGCGTAGGTGGATGATGAATGAGATGATGGAATGATGAGATGAAAGGTTATTTTATTACGTGTTTTATTGGATGGTGGGAAGGAGTCAGTAGTGGCCTGTTGTTAAGGAACCATCCTAGTATCAACCTGAACGACAGAGGGAAACCACGAAAAACCCCTGTCAGGATGGTCGACCATGGCGGAAATCAAATCCCGGTCTCCCGAATGACGGTTCAGTGTGTTACCACTCGGCCACGCGTCTCGGTGTGGGATGATGTGATGAGAGTTAATTTTATCAAGTGTTTTTTTGGATACTGGGAAGGAGTCGGTCAGACCCCTGTCAGGATGGTTGACCATGGCAGGAATCAAACCCCGGTCTCCTGAATGATATTTCAGTGTTATAACCACTCGACTTGACCACTTAACTCAGTATCCGTTGTTTCTCGTCGAAAAGCATATATCGAATAATCAATTCCATTAAAAGAATAAAAGTAAAAACTGTATGATATTTTTGAAGAGTTCGTGAAAATGCAATGAGAATAATAAAAAAAGTGAACTCGCTTACAAGTGTACGAAAGGAGGGCTCGACAGATCGACTATACCACGTGATGTTACGTGCACTTCGTCCTCGGGCAAATTATTCGAAACCTGTTCTTGATAATGGCTGTATGATTTTTGTCTGCATGCCTCGACTTCATACCTCCAGGTTCAAGTTTGTAACGTCTTGCCATTGGTATTGCCAACATTCTCGTGTGTTTTGAAAGATCGCAGCATGGCGTTGGGTATCGGGTATTAAAGCCATTCTCTTGTTTAGTTATGGAGACAAATATAGTAATTTAGGAAAATGGAAAGATGGATATAGAAATGTAAAAATGTGAATACAATTATTGAAAAATATAATATAATACATTCAATATTCGTATTCATATATTTATATATATGAATATAATGAGTTCAATTCGATATTCAGATGTTGCCTATAAACTCATATTATAAACGTACACATGGATCTTCATTAGGATCTGCCACTCAAATACTATGGCTGCCATAATTGACACAGAATAATTCATCAATGGATACAATAATTTGAAAAAATGGTTCAAGATTAAGAAAAAACAACTGATTTTAAAATAACAAACAAAAATTGAAGCTACGAGGTACTAAAATAAGAAATTTGTTGATAAGCCATGTAGAGGTGTAAATGAAAAAATAAAAGATATCATGTAAATAAAAGGGGTGGGGGAATGAAAAATGATTAAAGGAATGATTCTCCTTTTCATCATTTTTATATTTAGCAATTTTATTTTCAACCACAATGTCATAGTTTCATCATTTCCAAATTTTTTCAACCTATAATTTTTTCGGACAATTCACACACATACTCGAATAAGGGCCAAACTATCGAATTCAACCTCTTTCCATCATTAGTTGGGAATAATACGATGATAGTGGTGAATAATATCTACATGCTCTTGAATGAAATTGAGCAATAAATAGTGCGATACTAGAAATGTTACATAATATGGAAAAGAAAAACAAATTCGTGCTAAACAGAATTGTAGACAAAAAGGGCGAAAAACAACACAGTTTTCATCCAGTTCGGCGCAAATGACATCTCTCTCTCTCTCTCTCTCTCTCTCTCTCTCTCTCTCTCTCTCTCTCTCTCTCTCTCTCTCTCTCTCTCTCTCTCTCTCTCTCTCTCTCTCTCTCTTCTCTCTCTCTCTCTCTCTCTCTCTCTCTCTCTCTCTCTCTCTCTCTCTCTCTCTCTCTCTCTCTCTCTCTCTCTCTCTCTCTCTCTCCTCTCTCTCTCTCTCAGATATAATCCGGCCTAGTTAATTCAGACATGTCTAGTGTAGTGTGCGCAATGTTTAATGTGACTGAACGGCTTACAGAGTGGTGCCAGTGAACGAGTCTATACTTGTTACAATAAATCTTCATACAGCACCAAACATGCTACATAAAACACAATCAAACATACAAAAACAAAGCACTTTACACATGAAGACATTGCACGCTGCACTTATTACCAAACCTTTTTTTTTCATTTTGATCGTAACAAAATTGACTGAAAACAAAATAAATTGTATACGAAAGGCACAGCACAACGTCTTCATTTATAGAATATGCTCTTTTATTAATTTGCATCGGGTTTTAACTTTTAACGACGCTCCATACTGATGCCTATACGATCTATTGGCGTCGGTGAATGATATATAAGATGATGGAATGATGAGATAAAAGATTATTTTAGTAGGTGTTTTTGGACAGTGAAATTAAGTCGGTCGTGGCCTGTTGTTAAGGAACCATCCCAGTATTGACCTAAAGAGAAACCACGAAAAAAAAATGGCAGGATGATCGACCATGGCGGGAATCGAAGCCTGGTCTCCTGAATGACGGTTCAGTTTATTTAACCACTCGGCCACACGTCTCAGTAATAAGCTCATTGATTTATAAATATAAATATAATGTTAGCTTGTCAGAAGATCTATACAAAGTTGTTTGTGTTTTCTTGATCATTATTTGCGGTATTTGATTTGCATCGAGAAATTAGCATTACTGTAAGTCCGAAGCATGTTTGTAATACACAATAATAAGTTGGTTAACCTTGTATATAACATCACTACACAATAAGTGTGTATCGATACGCGACTATTGTTTGCTAAACGACCCCACCAGCTGCTAGGATATACGGGGTTACGACTGAGCAGGTAATTATAAGATATAACGAAGTGATGATAAGTGAAAGGACGTTTACAAAAATCCATGCCCTATACTGGACTCGTACCCACGCCCGACGGTGACATCAGTTTCTGAAGCGGTGCCTCAGCTGACCGAGCTACCGAGGGTGACTAATCGATATGCGGTATATGTTATGAATGTAATGATTGTAATAGTGTACAACTGAAACGGAAGAAGGAAAGAAAGAAGAAGACACGAAAGAACGGAAAACGAAGAATCACCACGAAAAAAAAGTCATCGATCAATATGACAAACAGGAATATCACCGTTTAATTTGTATAACAGTGATATTTTCAGGGTATTATGATTTTTCATGGTCAAGATTTGAGTTGAAAAACGTAACTACATCTTCCAAAAGTGTTAAAACATTAAAATTGCAGCGAGTTTATGTAACTACTGAAGTTTTAAACATTATTTTGTTGGTAATGGAAGATGACCTTCTTTCTTTCGTGACTATGTACACTAATGTTACGGGTCCAAGTACCAACATAAACACAAATATCACCGTTATTGGATGAGCAAAGCGAAGACTCAATTTCACCGAACTCGAAAAGAAAACGAACATGTTTTTTTTTTCGTGCACAGGTCAAAGGAGAGTACAATTTCAGTTGAAACTTCGCACACAACGTCACGTCAACGTCAACACACGTCAACGTCATACACAAGTATTAACATCTGATTCGAAACTGTACAATTTTGTGACTCAATCGGTTTCACTATTTTGAGAAAACGTATTTCAATTTTTTTTTTTTTAAATCCCAGAAAAATGAACCAGAAGAGAAAATTTAGAAAATCTATATTTTTCAAATGAATTCAATTTTCCACGGAATTTTGAATACAATGATGATTCAACGTTTCCAAAGTTGTTTTATTCCAAAACAAAAAATGCAATTTTTCACGTTGAGAAAAGCAACGGGTATAAGTTTTTAAACAGTTTAATGAAATTATAAAAACGATTGAAATAAGCGAGAAATAAAACAGAATGACAGTGTCATCGTTCCAAACTCGATGCGTATAGATAGCTTTTCATTGAATTTCATATATACATATGCCTATCGCTCATCCAACAACGCACATGTTGCGTTTTCTCAGTATTTATTTCGATTTTATAATTTTAAGGTATTCTGATATTATTTCATGACGAGCTTATATAGAGACAAGAATCGCATATTGCATGCAAAAAAAAAAACAAAAAAAAACGTTCAATCCACAAAGGTTCTAGCTAGATTATGTAATTATCAAAGTCTTACAATAATTTCATTGGCTGACGACCTTCTTCTTTCCTAGATACAATATAACAATGAACAAAATTATCGATGAAAAAAGTAAATTGAAATGATCAAACGCAATTGAATGTATAACCATTTTTCCTCGAGTATACGGTATTCTATGAAGCAAGGTTATATGATATTCACGATGACAGCTTGTGATATTCTTTGATTAGAGTTAATTGAAGGTGCTGCTATGAAATGCGGAATGACCCTGAGATACCTGTGACACATCATTAATGGCCAGTGACATAATGAGTTTGTGAACGTATTAAGAAATGTTATTTGCATGAGAAAAAAGATTTCATTTGCAATGAGGAGCAATTAAATTTTAGGCTCATTTTATTCCCACATTCTCAGCTTGCATTCATGATTTGATATGTTGAAGGATGAACTCGTAATTATTTCTCTTGACTTATAAAAATGAGAAACGATATCAATTCATTTTTAATTAATGAAAATGAGATATATAAATTAATCTAGAGATTGAATTGTATATAACATTACTAATGAACCATTTGACAAGATAATCAAGCTATGGAAATAAAATAAAATAATTCCATCCGAGAACATAAAGTGAATGTGTATGTATATATTCTAGTCTGCACATAGTGTATATAGGTACCGAGACGCGTGGCCGAGTGGTAACACACTGAACCGTCATTCGGGAGACCGAGGTTCGATTCCCGCCATGGTCGACCATCATGACAGGGGTTTTTCGTGGTTTCCCTCTGTCATTCAGGTTGATACTGGGATGGTTCCTTAACATCAGGCCACGACCGACTCATTTCCACCATCCAAAACACCTAATAAAATAACTTTTCATCTCATCATCCCATCATCTCAATCTTCATCCACCGACGCCAATAGATCGTAGCCATCAGTATAGCGCGTCGTTAAAACCCAATAAAAAAAGTGTATATGTATGAAGTAGATAGTAAAATATACAAAAACGTTTCTCAAAAACTAGAAAAAAAAAAGAATCCATCAGTTTCAATCGATGCCTCATCGATTTATTCATTTTACAAGTCTCATAATGAAACATCATGTTTGTAAATTGTTTTTAATTAAATTCCGTCGCAAAACGAGACAACTTCACTGCACATCCCTCGACCTCTGACCTCACGTCACCGAATCAAATAAAAATGCATCCTTGGCAAAAAAAAAATCCAAAACGCTTCCATGAGCTCATACTCTAAAACGTACCAACAATTCCAACAAGAAAACCGTATTCATTATGTATCGAGGCAGAAGCCACTGTGAATAGAATATCTCAGACTAATAATTATTTTGATTAAATCGCACGCATAAGAATGTACACCTTCCACAGCCACCTGGCCCCCGCGCGAATATAAGGCCTCGCATAAAACCCATCCCCTGGATAACATCCTCCATAATTGAAACGAGTAGATGAGAGTGATGTCAGAAAAACCTGTATTCATCTCGATCTATACTTAGAAAAAAGACCAGTAAAACGCTAAAAAAACATATTTAAGAGTCCACGGGAGTCGATTTAGAGAAATATCAGTTTATTGGTGATAACTTTTGAACGATATGAGATATCAAAATTCTAATACGCGTGAAACACAGATAATCATGATAGCTTCAAGACGATATAAGTTATGACTATTTAGGTCACGTTGCCTAATTCTGGAGCGTCGACAGCTAAAAAAAAAAAAAACATTTTGTAGATGTCGACACTTGACAGTTATGCGACATGACTTACATAGTTAAAACTCGTATTATCTTGAAGCTATTGAAATTATCTGTGTTTATCGCGTATTAAAATTGAGATATCTCATACTATTCAAAAGTCATCACCAAAAACTGATATTTCGCTAAATCGACTCCCGTGGACTCTTAGGAGTGCGTGATAGGAAGTCGATTGAATGGAATATCAGTTAATTGGTGATGACTTTTGAATGGTATGAGATATCAACATTTTAATACAAAGGAAACACTCCTATTTTATTTTTAATACCTTCAAAATGGTATAAAATATGACTATATAAATCATGTCAGTTAATTTTCATGTGTATACGACTAAAAATATTTTTAGGGGGCTGGATATACGCTTGGCATTTATGCGATTCGACTTAGATATAGTCAATCTATACCATCATGAAGGTATTAAAATTATCTATAATTCCTTCGTATTATAACTTTGATATCTCATACCGTTCAGAAGTTATCACATACAAACTGATATTTCATCAGATCGACTCGCATGGACTCTTAACATCATGCTCATATGCATGTATGCTCTTGCCGTATAGCAATGGCCGCTTAACAGTGTCTTTTCTTTGTAAATGATATATCTCGTTACTGCAATAAGTAATGTACAATTGTGCACGACAGATGCTGTATATAATAGTATATTGTGTATCGCCAATAAATTGTTGCGATAAAACATGATGTCGGGGGTGGAGAAACGGTGTTCGTTGCATATAGGGCGGTACCCGTAACATAAACTACATTCAGAGACTTTTAAGACCTCAATGTCTTGTTCTTTTTTCTGTTCTCATATATATATATGTATATATATATATATATATATATATATATATATATATATATATATATATATATATATATATATATATGTCTACATATAAATATATATATATATATATATATATATATATATATATATATAAATATATATATATATATATATATATATATATATATATTTATATATATATATATATGTATACATATATATATATTTTTATATATATATATATATATATATATATATTTATATATATATATATATATATATGTATACATATATATATATATTTATATATATATATATATATATATATATATATTTATATATGTATACATATATATATATATTTATATATATATATATATATATATATATATATATATATATCTATATATATATATATATATGTATATATATATATATATATATATATATATGAATATATATAAATATATCTCTATATATATATATATATTACTTTTGATATATATATATATATATATATATATATATATATATATATATATATATATATATATATATATATATATATATATATATATATATATATTATCTTATGAAATGATCAATCTTGAATATGAGACCCAGAGGGGAAAATCTACTAAAAATTCCACAGATCAAATTCATTTCGAGCATGATTGATAACATAATCGGCAAGCATAATGAACTTGCGTAAAAACTGCCGATAACTTATTAGGTTTTTGTGTACGCGATTTTGCCGCTCCAGTAATTTCAGCCTCCATTATTATAATTCGAGATTTTGATCTTGGCTCAATCTCAGCCATCAATTATTATAAAAATTAGAATATTTCTACGTGAAATTTATTTTCGCCCAGCTTTCATATCCCGTCTGTTCAGGGGTATTTCGGTATCCAACTATATATATATACATATTGCATCATAGGTCAACCTGTATAATTTCATGAACGTCCTTATATGGTTAAGTGCATTGTTTATTATTGAATGCCATGGCGAATTGATAATAACGCATATCAAGGTTTAGATTTTAATCCTATTTCGATCCTTCCTACATTGGAAGTGCATGCATACAGGCAGCGAGCGAACGGTGATGCGCAAGTCCAGCCCACGTGCTTACCATCCCTCCCTCGGCCGGGTGACTAGACACGTGGGCGCAAGCCCCCACATAACTCTTGTTAATAAATAATCATCATCACCATAACGACGAATACAAGGACATGAGTCAGTCTATATGGACACAGCTAGAGGCTAGATATACTGGGGTATATAGAGAGTGGCCAACTCCCGCGCAGGACGCCATGTTTTGTCCTATATCTTTGGTCCAAAAGTGTCGTAATCTTAGCAGTTAGTCAATAAGATGCCAGAACTTTCAACTGAAGTTGTTTCCTAACCGATGTAATGCAGTCTTTAGCACACGTTCTCAAATATCTGATCTGAATTCTGGACAAAGAATGGCGACAATGCGAGAGATATTTCAGTGGTCAATAGAGAACAGTCACCAAGTTGGCCAATCTTTTCCTCAGTAGGCATATACCTAGACTCTCTAGACACTGCCTGGTTGAATTCAACGATCGTCTGCTCGACGTAGGCCTATATACTCGAAATACCGAAGAGTGAACAACTAGTAAATTTGATGTACACCTGATTTCAGATTTCAAGATTTTAGGGAGATTTCACGGGATTTCAAGAAGATTCCAAGAGATTTCAAGGGATTTCAAAGAGATTTCAAGGGGTTTCAAGAAGATTTCATGACAGGTGTACACCAGTTTCAAGAAATTGTTAAACCCTTGCAAAATACATGAAAAATGTTCAAATTTTATCCAGTATTTCAACATTTTTTCCAGACTTTGGAAGTATATTCAATCACTTTGGCCATTTTCAATGATGATATACCGTACTAAAATGAAATACCCAACTTTCACTGAATATCAACAATGGACTTTATTAATAACGTCGATTGTCTTCATCAAACTACTTACATATCGGATCTTTTTCCTTCCGTTCTTTCATTGGGAATAAATGGTTATCTCTCTCTTAGTATCGCCATAAGACTACCGGTACTTGTGGAAATACTTTCATGCAAGTATTTAATTCATACATCCAACAATTTTTCAAATTCCTCAACAGGAATTATTATTGATTAGCTAGAATGCTAGATCCTCAATAAATATATATATATATATATATATATATATATATATATATATATATATATATATATATATATATATATATATATATATATATATATATATATATATATATACGCGATAGAATAGTGGCCTTACTTCAATAATTCTACCGGTATACTTATATCCGAGCTCATATCAGCTTAACCACCCCACCGAATGGGTGAACGTCAACAACACCCTGCCTTGCGCGGTACTCGAACCCACGGGCCCCAATAGAACCGACCACACACACACACACACACCCCAGACCTAACCGAGCCTTCTGCACAGAACATTTAATAAGTATTTAGTACATATCCAGCCTCCCCGACGGCAAGAATCCACGTCCATGCACTTATATATCGTGTGACCTGTCTACCAACATTCTGTCTGCCACGGTAGCTCCCTCGGTACGTCTATAGAGAGATGCACTGATTACCGTCCGAGCCAGCGTAACGGGTATAGAAGCCGCGACGCCATTGTATATGTAATAGGCCAACACACATGAGGTGAATCGCTAATATATTATTTATAACCGATGTGAATGTGCATCATGCCCAGGCATTACGTGTTAAACTAATTACCGTCTTATAATCACGCCCATTCAACCCAGTATGAATAAAACAGGTGTATATAGGCATTCGCGATCGCATAATACTGGTTTTCAGATATTGATAGTATATATGTAGACGGACGGTTAGAAAAATGGCAGAGCTTTAGGCCATCAGAAGTAGATAATATAACTAGTGATCAGTAACCAATCAATAATGCCAAAGTTTCAGAAAAATTAATCGTTATCGTGGCTGAAGTATAAGATGGATTATATTTCTATATACGTGTATTCCCTGCGCGGTTAACTATAATTATCGCAGAAGCAAATATGTTGAACTCTACCTCGCGTCTCCCTCTCCCACACCTCGTCCGTTTCAATTCAATTGCCACCTTTCAACACGGCACATATAGCCGATGGGTATTACACACACACACACATGACAATATAATAATAATGAATGATTTTAATTATTATGACGTCACATGGGAGCAATCACTTCCTATAGGTGCAGTGTGCAAAGATAATCAATCACATAGGAACCGTTACGCGTTTGCGAGTGAATGGGCACTTTGAAACGAAAAGTATAATGAATCACATTGGATAAATTAAAAGGACGCACCCACGGAATTATTGGGTTAATCATCATTATGAGACAACAAAACCACGACAAGTTACGTGATTATTCCATATATATATATATATATATATATATATATATATATATATATATATATATATATATATATATATATATATATATGTATATATCAGTCAGGAAGCGATACACATACACATGGACGAGCCTTTATACATGAGAAATTATTTTTTCGTTATTGGAAAATTACAATAGTTACATTAGGTAAGTACCACATTGGTAACTAATACGTTTTTATTTTTTCGAGCGTGCCAGTATATTATAAACTCAATTAATGATCACGAAGCTCTATAGATCGCATCGGCTATTTAATAAGACACAGTGTATCCGCACTGTGGTTCTAGATGGTTCGGATGGTTGAATCCGCATTGCGAGAGAGCGCAAAGGTGAAAGAAAGAGGCGTTCACAATATTGTTTTTATCTTGAAAGGGTGTGAAATTGGAATTTACTAAACATTGGTTTCACAGCCAGATATTGGCGCAATAATGGTTTAATGCGAGAGACACGTATGGCATGTATTCATCCCGAGAGATGGGAATTGGTGAGAAATTATCAAACTACAGTGTTAAGTACCTTGATTAAGTTGATTTACTTTTGTTACGAGCCGAATCTGACCACGGAACCTACAATTTGTTCTAACATGTCCGAAACAGCAGTAATAATAATAAACTATAATGCAATTTGCGCCTACAATAAGCCCCTGTACCATGACTAAAGCACCTTTAGAGTAATTGCATCTATATACTATGTATATTGATTCGGACGAGTACGATATATACAGAGTGGTTCATAATAACAACCACTTTCGTTTTCAAAACGTATACATATATACATATAACAGCTTTGAAAGATGGTTCCCACGCGTCTTGCTCAATAAACCCGAGCTGTCGGAGTTGACTTGTTTAGCATAACCGCCATTTAATAATGTTGTATAGAAAAGTAGTAATTTTTTTCTTTTTCCTCATCGCTCTCAGCTGTGATTTTGTGGCTTTCGAGCGACTATAGTTTTTGAGACCGCATACTCTCATTCGGACCACACTAACCGCCTTGAGCTTTGCAAACTTACACAAGCAATTTGAACGTAAATATAAAAACAAATCTCGATAACATTCTAGATTCTGGATGGTCAAAACGAATCCATCCTCTTTTATTACCAAGTGAAAACGAAATGAAAGTTATTTCAATGCTGAATGTATAAATAAAAGAGTTAAATGTACACTTCGCAGGTTTACTATGGACATTTATAGAAATAAGATCGCTCAGAACCTATAGATATAGTGAGTTATAAATTAAAGGAAATCAATGATTCGTAAAGCTAACATTTATGGCGGTGTATTGATGATTTCCCCAACAAACTGTACGACTTCAAGTTGAATCTTCAACACCTAAGTGGAAGGTGACTATTTAGTTGACCAAGTGCCAAAATTACCAACGTAGGAATATAGGTAACTGGCAGTTTGAATTTGTAATCACCATGGTTACCTATGCTACTTGTTTTCACCGACAGTTAGTTAAAGCCTAAAATTTAACTAGACTTGATAATACCGAAACGAGAGGTCAACTAGTAAATTCGGGGTAGGCTTACACCTGATTTCAGAAATTTCACGGAATTTCAAGAAGATTTCAATGGATTTCAGGAAGATTTCATGACAAATGTACACCAGATATCAAGAGTTGTTAACCCCTCGTATCGGAATTACCAACGTGGGAATTTAGGTAACTGGCAATTAAAACTTGTTATCACCATGGTTACCCATGCTATTTGTTTTCATCAACTCTCAGATCAAAGCTAACTGGAATTGACAATACCGAGCCTGAATGTGATATTCACAGATCTTACTTTTATAACATTATTCCTGATTGATCGCATACAAAATTACGGGTATAATATTGTAAAACAATAATTCCACAAACTCAATCAATTTTAGAATTGTCTATCCACCAAATAGGAAATCAAATCATCATTTTACATAATTAACTCGATAATTTATCGATGCCAGTTCTAACAATACATTATTAATGGGCCAATTTTCAAACACACATTACAGAAATAAGTCATGCACATCGAAAAATGTTCAGTGCAACACCAAACTCGACATTAATGAATGTGTGTGTGTGTGTGTGTGTGTCTACACCACCTGATGTTCGTGCCTAAGCATACCAAACAATGTTTAGCATAATCTAACTGTTGTACTAGGCCTCTGCATGCGATACATATGGGCGGATTAATTCCCACGCAACACAAGGCATTGTCTTACCTAGTGCATTTCGCCGCAAGAACTGAACCAAACAAATCAACCCACCGTATTATTATACACACAACTCTACACAGTGGTCTTTGCTGGGGGCCAAGAAATTAGGTTAGCGGTCGCTGAAGAAGCTAGATATAGAAAATACCCCAAGTAGTCTTTAAAAACACGGAAACACGCATGTTATAAAACATCACGCCATAAACACACACAAGTGTTAAGTGAAAGGACAGACAAATGAATAATATTATTTTTATTATTACCATAATAATAATAATAATAACAACAATAGTCTATGGGATGGGTGATTGTCGATATAATGTCTTCATTATACCAGCCAATTGTGCAAGGTCCGGGTTGTTGCCTTATTCCTCCAGAAAACGTATCTGGGTTTGGATCCCGTGCATGGGCGTTGCGCATGTATATTATTATAACAATGTTACTAAAAGTCAAGGTTATAACCATCTGAGCACGCAAGAGCGAGAGTACGTCGCTATAGAATGTGCATACCTTTCAGATGGGAACATGGTAAAATGACTCGAAGAGCAATGCGAAGGTAATCGAAGACCCTAGAGTCGACATCAAGTCGGTGGTTGACGTCAGCTATAGGAAAGATAGTAAACATGATCCACAAGGAATACGAGACAAGAATGACATTACGGATGACCTTTCATTGTTGTATAGATAAACGCATGTGTGTGGATTACTGATCATCAGTCGAGAAGACGTTTATTGACCACATCCTTGAGGAGAAAGAGTTGAGGTGAAGGCGGTCTACCACTACCACCAAAACAAATGTAAGAACATTGGTAATAATTACAGAAACTCGCTGCAACTTTAATAAAAATATAACGCGTGATATTTTCGGCTTGTATATTCATGTTGGTAGACAATCGCCATCTACTGAGAATAATGCCCCGAGGATGCCAGACACAATTGTCGCGTGAGAAGACGTCAAAACTGAATGGAACATGCATTTCTCAATTATCATTTATAAATATCCGAGTACGTTTAATATATTATATATAAGTTACAAACAGTAACGACTTATAAATGTACAGTTTATCTTGTTTCAACCAAACTGCAAATTGTTTTATTATAAATGGAGGGCATTGTCCTGTTGCAAAACTAGTCCTCTAAAAACACCGTGCACGGCCAACAAGATTCGAAATAGTCCGAACAGAGATTATCACTCTTGTTGCGAACACCAGTAGCTGACCTCCTGTCTGCGATTATATCTATTGCTTTTCATTTAGACTATAGGAAAACGCGGGATGCGCGTTGTGAGATGAGCTTGGAAGTATTGAAATGTAGAATGAAAAATATTCTGTCAGCTCAATTCTCGATTTACATCTACGGACCTTGGATTACTTCGAACGTTCAAAAACCTCACCTGCAACTTGTTGATATTTATAGTGCTGCAACCTGTCGCATATACACTTGGCAAATCCAATTGAATCCGAATATTCAATAAAATGTATACACTTCTATTGCGTTTTCTTTGTTATTCCTCATCCGATTGTTGCAAAAATCTCTGAAAAGGTGTATAATAGTATTTTTAATGTTTGGTGGAAACTTGAGAGCTTTTTCTTGTTTTTCAAGTATTTTTCCTCCCGGTTATTCTTATGAGGATTTTTCAAACTTCAAGATTTTTTTACGGAAAAATCTCTCGACCGATTTTTCTGAATAACAATCCCAGCCTATTCTGGTATGACAGATATATGTACAAAAAGTTTCAATTCGATGGTATTTTTTCCTTACCTGTATGCCGCGCACAGAATTACAAAAAAAAACAAAAAAAAACCATAAAAACCAAGCCCATTTTTTTTCGGTATATGGAATGGAATCTTCGCTACGCTCATCTAAAAATGTCTGCTAATCCTACAGAATCTCTCCCCGAGATATGGCGTGCGCCACGGCGTCCGTATGACAGACCCAGGTTCGCGTCTCGGACAAGGCTGGCCTGTCCTGCTTGCATAACCTCATGCGGTACGGCATTGGAAGAACAACGTCTTGAAGAGTTTCTAATCGCAATCACGACCATATTTTATTTACTGAAAATAAAAACGAACGACATGACTCCCTGTTGCAAAAACGTCCATCGATACGATATTAACGACGTTGGTATATCATTTCTTATCCGATCTCTGTGACATTCTTGAAAAGAAATCCATTGGCTGACATTGGAAATATATTGTGTATATATATATATATATATATATATATATATATATATATATATATATATATATATATATATATATATATATTATATATATATGTTCCGATTTCGTCGTGCATCATGATTGATAATGTCAAATTCCTCCCAGATCGTATTTGCACGGACTATCCTCTCTAGCGAAGACGGGCGAGAAAGACATGGAGCGATCTATTGCCCCGCGGCAAAGAAAAGAAGTCAACATACCGGCAAGTTTCGGACCAAGCTGCACGTCTGTTGAATAGAAGAGGAATAAACTATAGCTACTCTCTGCAGGCGAATGTCAACGAGGACGTATCAGCGAGTTTCGCGAAATATATTTCCACTCTTCGAAATCAAATTGCCATCGACCAGAACTTGGCAAACACCGAAGAAATGGCGTGAATTTGCCATTTTCTAAAACGTTTGCGGAATAAGAATGTTTTTGGCATGGACAAATCTCGAGGCACCATCATTCCATGGCAGAGTGAGATAGATAGATAGAAAGAGAGAGAGAGAGTTCCAGGGGAGATGATTACACGTCTGCTAGAGTATCAAACATAACATTCCTATAGTACTTCTATAGAGAAGAATACGTTCAATCCAAACATAATATTGTTTCTATAATACCCAATGACCAACTGGCTGATTATGATTGCCTGATACAATAATGAATGCTCAACCCATGAGCAAAAGACCTCTGAATTGCAGAAAAAAACGATTGACAATGCCATTGAACTGTGTTAGTATGAAACATGGCTACAAGTCCTAGAAGTTTATTTCGTAAACAAATCGTTCATCGCTATTGAATGATAACTTATCTTCGAGACGGGATTAGAAATATGTAAATTAGACACGCAAAAGGGTGAAATAGTGTCCTATTTAAGGATCAAGAGGTTTTCCTAGACGCATGATATGTTTTAGAACATTGCCCATCGGCCTAGGCTCAAATATACTATAGAAGTAGGTTCATGATGAAAATGATCATTTGAATGTGTATAGCACACATAACCTCTGATATGAAAGTGAATATATACTGAAGCTGTGCATTAATGAGTGTTTGATTTGGCATTTTGAATTGCTTCCTGAATTAGCTTGTATAAGTAGCAGCACATCCTGCATACATACGAGCGTCAATACAAGCACTGCACTTCAAACCATATGTTCAAACTTCTGAGCAAATAAGAACCAGGCTTTTCTTATCTTTATTGTATTTATATACGAAGTAACTGAACAAATCTAAATGTGTATACGTGATTATAATGAAACGCTTTGTGAATATTACTATGGAGAACACTGAGACGAGAGGTCGAGTGACTAGCAGACTGAACCGTCATTCAGGAGACCGGGGTTCGATTCCCGACATGGTCAACCATTCTGAGAGTTTTTTTTTCGTGGTTTCCGTCTGTTGTTCAGATCAATACTGGAATGGTTCCTGAACAACTGGCCACGACCAACTCCTTTTCACTATCCAAAACATATCATTTTAATTCATTTTTTCAATGAAAAATCTTTCAATTCTTCATCTCATTTTAAAAAACAGTAGAGCCAAAAAACAACAAAAACAGTGATAACTGATAAAGTGAACCAAAAATTTGTAGATCAACACTGCAGAATCAAAAAAAGAAGACAAGAAGCCCGCGTGAGAACTAAATCTTGTGTGGGGATTACTAGTAAAAGTTGATATTTATGCTGACGAAACCATTACAAATGAAATCACCTCTCATCTCATCATCCCACCATCTCATATATCGTTCACCGACGCCAATAGATCGTAGTCATCAGTACAGTGCGTCCTCAAGCCCTTCACGAATAAATAAATAAATGATTGAGAATAAAACTCCAACTCTCACGCGCTCGATCTATGGAAAATTGTGTTCGAAGTTCGAATAAGCTTCGTTCTATCTATCCATTAGACACTATATGATGATGTGATGAATGTAACTGTTGAATATAGTAAGGGGGCGATTCACATCCCTGCGACACACCCACGCGCCAATTTAAATAAATTGTTCCTCAACTTCGTTAATTGGGAAGACACAAATGTCATCAATGTACTTCATGCGGCCTAGACGAAAATGGTGAACTTCTAATGTTATTCCAGATATTGAAAACCATAATCTATATATTTTTTTTCATCAAATTGCAAGCATCTATAATTATTTGGGAGTACATGTTGCCGTCCTATAGTGCTAGTTAGTACGGTGGTATATGTTATATATATATGTATATGATGGCGATAACTTTGGTGGACTTGATATGTGTTGTCAATAGTTTTCACGGTTTTTCCACTCACTTGATATGCTCTAGAGAAGACGCGCATACTCCAGAAGACTCCAGAGCATATCAAGTAAGTGGAAAAACCGTAAAAAATATTGACAGCATATATATATATATATATATATATATATATATATATATATATATATATATATATATATATATATATATATTAGTTTGTAGATTCGAAAGTAGGCCTATAGAATATAAATTCAAAATTGGTTGGAATTTCTGACGGGAGAAACACAGTACGCGGAAAATATCGCGTTTCATCTCTTAATTACAATTAATCGATTGACAAATTAGCTGTCATCAGTAAAATATATAAAGTTGTCGTGAAATAAACAAATGTACCCAGCTATTACGGTGAACTTGATCAATAAACTTCCACTTCCTGTATCCTGGCGTTCTAATTAATTGTGTAATCAATAAAATAAACCACACAGAAAGGCATCCAATGTGAATCCCACTATTTAGGCCGAATCACTTCAAAAATGCTAAACCGGCACATCGACCCATAATAAAATATATACGCTACAATAAATACGCTAACGTGGGGCGTGAAATAAGACCTGACTGAAATACACCTAACAAGACTCATTAATTAATACTGTATTATTAAATTATACAACAGAATTCTTCACCAGCCAGAGAACATATAGTTGTAGTTATAGTTATAGTTATAAACTAGCTGCGGAAGCGAATTCATTTCCATTCATTAGCAACATCTCGTAATATTTGTGATTAATTTTAATTCAATAGAATTTAATTGTTTTTCAATTTTCTCTCGCCGTTTTATGCGCACCCAGTCGCAAATAATGCCGAGAGAGCGTGAAAAGCCTCGACGGATAGAGAGAGAGACGAGTCGTATAGAGAGACGCGCTTGTTGTCTGTTCACCTATAGAACAGGTGGCCAGCATTGTGTGAACAAAATCATGGAACCAGAACACTTCTCGAGCTTCCTATAACCATACGAAGAGTCACTTCTTTTATAGCACAGTTGGTCGCTGTCGACAAGAACAAGAGAGATAAGGAGATTCCAAAATGCGAGAGACAATCAATTCAGGAATACCGTTAACGGCCGATGAAGAAATGTAAACATAAAATCACATATACGGCATGTGATAGTGTAATGGATTGCTCCAAGATCGATGGTCGGTATATATAAGGACCTTGTGAGGCACATTGGGACTGATAGATCAGTCGCTAACTTGCATTCAAGAAACCCGGGGTTCGATTCCTGATATGGTTGACTATTTGGCCTACGGATCTCGACGTGGTTTCCTTCTGTCATTGAAGTTAACACTGGGATAGTTCCTTATTATTACATCACGACCGTGCATTTACCATAAATCCAACATTCTTACTTATATTATTACTTATTAAATTAGTATTATTCATTCATTAGTTATTATAGCATAATTAGCTCTGAAATGATCTATACATAACCTACAATATGTAGTGAATAATAACACGGAGTACAGTGAGGAATATCACAATGTCCTCGGCCATATTCTCAAAAAATACAAACAATATGAATGCAGGGCAAATTCAATTCCCTTCTAGACGCATCTATTTAAAGTGTGATACAATGCCAGAAACCGTACCGGATTTTCCAGCTTTATTCTTCAAAAAATAAATAATGCAATTCATTAAAAAAACTCCTGGAAAAAAGTGGAAACCAGTACTCTTCAAAGGAAACTACCATCTTGGAGATAAAAAACACGAATTCCAATAAAGCTCGCCGACGAAACCCATTGAAAACATCCATCACACATCAATCCCGCTGTACATATACTTTTATCAGCTGTGATGAAAAACAGAAAGGAATCAGCGTCCCAATAGTGTGAACACCGGCGGCAAGGGAATTTCCATCCCTTTCGTCAGCTGTATCCACAAGTATTAGGAAGATTTAATCCATCTTATTAAATCATCCCAGGCTATATTTACCTCGAAGATATCCTGACAGATCGCCGAGTGACCCGATCTTGGGCTGGAGATATACAATCCTTGGTTCCATGGAACGTCGAGTTAGTCTATCGTGTTCACTATTCCACTCACACATCAAAACATCCGAAACTCATTCACACTATTCTTCTACTAATCACAATGAACTAATTAAAACGACTAGAACCGTAAAGAAAGCATAGAAACACAGTTATGTGCAACAGTTACCATCCACGCACCATACCTCACTTCGGCTATCAGACTAAGTAACACTATCTAGATCGTTGAAAAGCAAGTGAAGAGAACGGTCTCCTGAGGAGAAAGAGAGCGAGAGAGAGAGCGAGAGAGACCGTCCCCCCTTCTCTTGTCTATTCAGTTCTTCTCCTCGTTTTACTATTTTTATTTCTTATTTCTTATTCATCGGGTTCGTAGCCAAGAAAACTTGATTTCCAGTTGATCGTCGCGCGCGCGCGCGTTGGCCAACGCCGTCCTCCGGTTGGAGTGAGTAGCCAAGCCCACACCCCGAACTTCGGACTTGGTCGGCACCGTTCGTTCGGTCGGCCATCGAGGGTCATTGCATTTCATGCGATAAGAATACAAATTAAAGAATTCGAATTCGAATTAGCATAAACAGAAAAGAAAAGAAAAAAAAAGTGTCCACTGATAATGGCAATGTAAATAAAGTCGAAGTGTAATAAATTAGATGCACATTGGGAATAAATAACTAATGCCGGTTCGTTGGTTTTTGTTATCAATAAAACTGCATTTTGCCGTACCAGTTTTTTTTCTCAGGAGAGTGGCCGAGATGGAAATGTTTTTATTTATAATTTATAATGTGGGAAATTCCGCTAAAAGTTTCATGACCATGTCACAGGAAAGGCGTGGCCGGCGTCGTGATAAGTCCCTCCCAGAACACAACAAAATCAACCACTTACTTATTTATGCAACTATATATGTGTTGAAGAACGGATTTTTGAGTATGCTTGTAGTTTGAAATTTTTAAAACATGGAAGCATTGTTGAAAACAAGTTTTTCATGTTCATTGTTGAAAAAACAAATACAAATCGAGAAGAACCCGCCATTCATCAACACCTAGCTTTCTAAGGTAGAATTTCAAAAATAAGTTCAAAAGTCTCGCAGAGTGCACATAATTTATTCAAATTAATTCATAGATTGAAGAATAGGACTTGCAATATTTTACGATTCTTTGATTCGATAAGACATGTCAGTGTGCGATCGCAATGTCAACAATCAATCACACCTACACAATATGCATAGAAGGTACAACAACAACAACAACAACAACACTGAACAACATCATTCTGGTAGAAGTACTGACCACTGTTGACCCTCGCAGATATATGACGCTCGCAAGATACGATATTTACCACACTATACAAGCTCTGGGGAACATTACAAAATATATGCCGAATAACAAATATAGAGACTAAATCCACACAATCGAGCTGGCGTCGTGGGAAGACGAGCTTTAGCCTGTTTTCAGAATCGTGTGATAGTAGCCTATACATTCTGTCTTAATCGTGTAATCTTGGCAATATTTTCCGATATGAAAGTGCTGTGAGTATACCACCTTTTGTACATATATCTTTCACTCTATATACACAATTACTGTTGGTGCTTTCCCGAACAACTCACATTACCGACAGGTATATTCTCCTCCCATATATGCCAATATTTGTGTATGACGTATGGCTATACAATTATAAACTAAGAATAACGTCGTCTATCGAAACCGAGCAATTGACCGAAAAGCCGAAAAAGCTATTATAAGGACAATTTAATACCTTTCCTACCAGCTTCCTCAGCCAATATAAAATGAAAGTAAAATACATCCATAAAATGTATGGAATTTATGTATAGGCCTATTTAATATATTGATATATTTTTCATTTTTAAATATTTAATTTAAATATTGAAAATATTTCAATATATTAATAAATATATTAAATATTCAATAATTATATTGAATATTATATTATTTAAATATTATTAATATATAAAATATATATTATAAATTATTAAATTTTATATTATATAAAATATTAAAATATATTATATTAATAAATATATTGAAAAATAATTTTTAATATTTAAAATATTCAATTTAAACAGAAATGTTTTCAAATTATTCCTATTCATGAATGTCTCTCATTACTCATGTGGTATAGCCAAGTATTTTACTCTTATCACCAAAACTTTAGGAAGAAAAATACAACTCGGTCGTGACTGAATTTACTTCATTATACTGTATTTAAAGATCTTGTTGACCCATGAAAGTCGACTGCGAGGGTAGAAACATCTGCTCAATCAAGATTACAAGGATATTATTCATTCATTATCCCAGATAACCAACCATTAATTAAGTCGGAAATGCTTAAATAGTCGGACTGAGGCGCATCTGGACTCCTATAGCCCGTCCATTCCGAGTCCCTATACGCTTCGCTCTCTTCATAGGCCCATCGTCGACCACAATTCACCCACGTCATATACCTCCGCTACTTCTTTCCATGTCTCTTCTCTTTTGTTCAACTTCCTCTTCTGACCATCTTTCTATTGGCCGCTCAAATCGTCTCTTCGTTTTCAATTATACAAATGGATTCGAACTTCATACAATCATAGACATACATATTCTTTGATATGGAGTCTTCACTCGTCTCTTCTCTATACTTTTACAAACTGGCCATTCGTCGGGCCGGAAATAGGCTTTGGATTAGTTCTAATTTATATCAAATTTGTATTTATTCATTTTCATTACATTTTTATATTTTCATTTCGACTCTATGAAATTGAAATAGTAAACGGTGGAGGGAACTTGTAGGAAAACAAGAAGAAGTAAATGGAGGATTGTAGTAGTGAAGAAAAGGTGGAAACACCACCTGGCCCAATTCAATTGGTTACCTGAGTTTCAGAGATATAATATTGAATTAGTTTAGGCTGTTTGTTCTGTTGGATTAGGTTAGTTTAGGTCGGGTTAGGTTAGTTTGGCTGATTGAGTTGGTTGGATTGGGTTATTTGGTCAACTTAGTACGCGCAAAAACAACAACAACAACAACGTCCTCACGTAGTGACACACACCGATCGTCCGATGAATAGAGGCTGCCCTACTCCTGACCTTATCAATCTTATGGATCTATCCGGACGGATTGTCGATGACGTATGAGCGGGTAAAATGGCGTCTCCCAAGAGGGCAATGTTGCGCGCGCCTCCAGCTACCGGCGGGCGAAGCGTGACCCCGTGCCATGTTGGAACTGCGGTGGTACGCGCGGACGATACGTCACCACAACAACAGACATGATCGCCACAGGCATGGCATGAGTTGGGGGGGGGGACGATTCCAACCGAAAATCATAGGCTAGAGAGTGGAGAACGCTTTTGAGAAAAATATATGGTGTAACTTAAGTGGAGTAAAGTGTAAGTTGGGATACATAATTTCAAGATAGCTAGAGATATTTTACTATGATGATTGTTACAGAATATAGTTTTGAGACCGTCAAGTTCAGTGACACTAAATCCATAACATTAAAATAAAACATTGCAATTTAGTGCGAAAATGTAGACTTATTTTTTCCTGTTGTATACGCCGAATATGTTACACGAGTTAGAGAATCTCTTTTTGATACAAATGGGTTTTCCTAGATATTTATAGCTGGCATTCAAAATGTCCGGATGAAATGATCAACATAAAATGAAATTTATTGTAGGTTTTTAATTACCAGTACGTGTCCCAGATCATCTGTCGCTCTAGTGGCAACTATAAATACGCGTATAAATCGGTAACAGACATTTTTTTCAGTACCTTTATCCAAGAATACTGTGGCTTAATGATACCACAGGTGCGACTTGTAATTGCTTTTAGGTAACTCATATATATGGTATATTTTTTCATTATTATTAATTTCTGTGACTGTGAAATAATAATTCCCTAGTTCCCAGTATATGGTAGCATTTAAACCAATATTTCTGGAATAAAAATGCATAACCATTCAAGAGTATAATTGCCGCATCAAATATCTTGGAATAATTGGGAAATTAAGTTGAACAATTTACGAGTATACTTGAATGGGTAAATATTATAACATACAAATACAGAATGGCAGTGCCCATAACGCTAACGAAATTATTTCCTGAACCGGTTGAAATTTGTAATTTTTCTTAATAATCCTTCATTATAAAATCTCTAAGATACATCATAGTAATAGTGAACTTGTAAAAATAAAATGGTCGAGTCGAAAATGCGGAAGAAATGAAAATATACATTTTAAATAATTATTGTTATATTATTCAAATGAGACGAAAACACTTTCTCTCTTTGTCATATTATGCACATGCAGAGTAAACCAGCGTGACAAATGCGTAACACGTGCCCAACTTCCTACTACAAATTAACTGAGTATATATATAATTACGCCATACATATAATTATAACGTATTCAAACTGGCCTTTTTCATTTAGAGGAAGAAGAACATAATGTATGCATTCATTCACTATTACATGTAACTGCAAATGTTTTCATTTGAATAGCACGAGTTTTTTAATGTTTCAAACTGGAAACGCAAGTTGCTTTATTAGTGTAGTGATGGATGAAACTACAAATACCTTACTACATGCGACCATTAAATTATGTGACATCTAATACGAAATAATCTCGCACAAATACATTTAGCATTTAACGATTATTCGATTGCGATTAATAATCTGGTGCGAAATTACTGACCATCAGGGATATAATCTTAATTCCATTCGATAAATTGGAATACTAATGAAGAAATGTATACGAGATTACTTGTGGAAGTTAACATTGATTTCTTTGCTGATAAAATAATTCAGCATGCTAATTTTGTTTCTCAACTTTCACGATACGGTACATATAATAGCACTTGTTGTAATAATAATAATAATAATAATGATAATAATAATAAAAAAAATAAAAAAATAATATATATATATATATATATATATATATATATATATATATATATATATATATATATATATATATATATAAATAAAAAAAAAAGCTTTGAAGCATTGACATTGAACGTAGAATTTTCTACAGGCTAATAACTTATATGGTCAAAAAATATATCATATCTCATTGCGTATTTGTGTTACGCTATTTCAGATCAGTGGCGTCTACCGGGCAGAACATGATAATACGGTCAATGATTTATCAACATTCCATGATATTATTTAATGATTGTATTTTTTTTAATCAATATCAATTGAACAAACTCACAAACACCCACATCACAAATGTAAACATACCGGTAATGTTACCATCGCTGTCATTAGGAATTCAGTTCGGTTTTAAATTATTAATATCAATATTCGTTTTGGTAAATATTTACGCCTCCTTTCGACCTTTCTATCAAGAGAACTTCAATATTATACGAACTCCTCAAAAAAAACGAAATATTATAAATACCAGTCATTTTCAAACGAAATTTAGTCAGCTTGGTATTTTTCTCTACACACGCATCTGTCTCTGAAGTTATCGAATAATAAATTCCTTTGGCAGGTGATCGAATCAACGCAGAGTTCGTTTAATCCGTGCTTCTATTCCATCATATTCATAAAAAAACAAAAAACTCGACAGTTCGAAAGATGAACATACGCATTAGGCCTAGGTTTGTTAGACTTTCTCCTTTACAAGATGATGAGCGAGGAGAACCCATATAAGTACATCCTTGTATGATATGTGTGTACCACATTGGAGCTGTAATATTATGGACATGTTATATTTAAATAATTTATTAGAGCCGATTACACTCGCTATACTGACTATTAGAGCATGAGTTAGTAGTTCTAACAATGACGTTTAATTGAATACTATATGTGTATACGTTGAACGTCCCAGCGTATATACAACGTTTGAACGTAGAAAAAAAGTAAACATATTTTTTCTGTATGAAGTAGAATGGTGTAGAAAAAATGAGGGGAATTAAATTAGAAATATTCCAGATCAACACTGAATAATCTTGAATGTATTAGAACTTCTGAAATATGTTTGGTTGAGAATAAACGTTCGAAGAGAACGAAGTAAAAACTACCAAATTTGTATATATACTGACATTTCAAGTCTCCTTCCGTGTCTTCAAAACTAATATTTAGATGTGTATAACTCAGATCTTTTTTGGCGTATAATTTAATCGAGGGAGTGTCCAATAATATACTGCTTTTATACACTGCACAATTACGTCTTGGGTGTATTTATAAAAACGATCCACACTATGAATCACCCCCTTACACCTCAACATCATTCAAACTAACTGATCTAATCAGATAAATTACGACCATAAATTATAAATTGCATTACAGTCACAATGCAATTATACACATCGAGGATGAGTAGTGTTTGCAATTGCATGCCCTTGCCCTGTAATTACGCAACACGGCCACATGGAACGGTATACGACAAAACGATCGGCATCAGTTACGAACTTACAAAACAGTTTGTTATCTGCACCGACGTGCAATTCAGGTTACACGGGGATTTCAACGCATACGTAAGCGCGAAACCACACCAACTTTTCATAGAATTTCTTCAACCATTGTTCTCTTTATGGTAATAATCTTTTCTTAACAAACAATTATTCACAAATAATATTCATCCCACCTATTTTGATAACAAATACGCTTCCTACCTTTGTATGATGATGACGATATACCAGTGTCACAATCGTTGTTTTAACTTGAACACGTCAATCACTCGTTAACAAACTGAACCAATGATACGTTGTTAGAAGTATTGTTATATTTCTATAGAATCATTTACAACAATCAAATATAAATAATCAGAAATAAAATAATCCACCGTACTGATATTTCTCTTCACTCACTGTGAATACGCTGTAGGTAGTAATGAACCGAACTGACAGGATGATGGTTGCACACAGGATTGATACAGAATGGAGGCTGTACGTCGCGTATGCGTCCGACTAGCGCGAGTTGTAGCGCGCGACTGAGAGCATAGGCCGTGGCGGCGTCGGTGGAAGGAAAGCGAGAGCGTGGCCATATAGCTATACAGTCACGTCACGGTTTAAATATATATGAATCTATCTACATTATACACATTAACACACACACATATATATATATATATATATATATATATATATATATATATATATATATATATATATATATATATATATATATATATATATATATATATATATATATATGAAGATATATATATGTATATATGTCTATATTTATATAAATATATATATATATATATATATATATATATATATATATATATATAAATATATATATTTACATATATATATATATATATATATATATATATATATATATATATATATATATATATATATATATATAAATATATATATATTATATATATATATGTATATATTTATATATATATATATATATATATATATATATATATATATATATATTCATATATGTATATATATATATATATATATATATATATTCATATATATATATATATATTTATATATATATATATATATATATATATATATATATATATATATATATATATATATATATATATATATATATATACATATACATGCGGTTGAGATACATGCGGTTGAGATGTGATGAAAGTAAGAGTTGAGCTTTTGAGGAAATAAGAGTGATTTACAAATCAATAGACGATTGTTGGTGGTCATCTGCTAATAGCATCACAACAAACAACTGAAAGTTGAAACTGATGTCTTTCATATCCTCGTTTATACAAGTAATAAATGTTGTAACCACTTTCTGTTGTCACCTCAATACAGTTATGTTTGTTTTTAATCAATAGTTTGAGTGATTCGCTTCAGAAATATTCATATCTGTCAACTAAAAGAAAGTTTGACAATACTTGTACTTCATCCTATAAATTACTAATACCACCTAATTGGACATAATTATTTCTTAATGCAACATGATACAGTGATACTTGGATGATTAAAACTCGTAATTTGTTCGACAAATGTTTTCTTTGTAAAAGAAAAAGTAAAACTTAAAACTTGAAACTTGAAAAGTAAAACTTTGTCAAAAGTAAATGGATAACTAGAATGTTGCAATCGCAAATAATCTGTAGAACATGGTGGGCCTACATAACATGATATACCACGGTTGAAATATATTATGTTAATTTTAACCTGTTTGACTTTTTCGTCTGCCCCAAACATTAAATTGATGAGCGACTAAGAAAGATCGCCCCCGTGTATATAGGCCTACACAACCATGAATTGAAATTGAAATGATAAATTGAAATTATTCTTCCAAAACTTTGATAAAAATTCTGTTTCACCCATTTTATCCAAGTACAGAGTTTTTTTTCTAGAGTTGAGCAAACAGAAATGAGTACAAAAAATTGACCGTTCAGATAAGATATATAATCTAATCAATGTGAGAGCTTTCATCTCTTTTGACATCTTTTGACTCTTTTGAAAAAAAACTCGAAAATTTTCCGAGCTTTCTGTTATTTTCATGGAAAATCGGGAGGGACTTACAAAATCACACCGCTTCACAGAAAAACGAGTGGTTTATTAATATACTTGTATTCACGGAAAAAGAACGTCAGCAAACAACTGGATAATATTGTGGAAACTTCGGTGATCACATATATAGTTTCGCTGCAAACGTGAAGAATTTGACGCTTTTTGCAAATGAAGTGCATTTCTTTTTGTAAAACTCGTCCAAAAAAATCTGCATTATTCCCTTTAAATAAAAACACAGCTACAATATAATAACGGTGTTATTCGTATTAGTATAACTTGGTTGGTATAGACGACACTCTTCTTCCATCAAAACAAATTTATACATTTTCAAAATGTCCTTTTATGAAAATCAGTACAGCAATTCCGAAACTTATTATTCCGTTCAAATCCTCAACTTTTAAAAACATCCCAAAACCCCTTTTCAAGCAATATAATTAATACTGGAATAATCATGAAATTAGCTGTGAAATTAGTGAAATGCAGTGAAATTAGTGAAATGCAGTGACATTTTTAATCTATTCAAGTTACGTTAAAAATTATGGTCACAGACAGCGCATGTCCTGGTGTTGAAGACCATTAGTTTTAAATAATCAAAATGGGGTGGTAAGATCGCCCTTGTGGTGCCCCGTCCAAACGATCCTATATCTTTCATCCATAGCCTTAATTGGGGAACAATGATTTTGTATCAAGTTTCGATGTTATTAAGAAAAAAAAAAGAAAAAAGTTACTTGTGTTTGTTTGTCGTCACTTCGTCACTTCAATTTCACTCAACTTCACTGCAAGATAACTAATTGAAATTACCGTCTTAGGTTCGTATGCTTTTTTTTCCACGTTTAACTATAGTTAAATCCAGTGTTCATTATTGAGAAATCTTTATTTTCATTATCATTGTTTCATGTAGCGGTAATTTTCGCTGACATGAAATTACAATCCGTCAAGCCACAATCTCACCATTTTAAAATACAACATCCACAATTTATATTAATATTGGCCTTCTAATACAGGATCAATAAATAAGATAATTGCATTATATAATAATTTCATCTTAGTTATGAAATGTATGAAAACAGCTGATTGTTCAGATATAGGATACAAAAATCAACTAGCACATCAGTGTACAGGCAATAAATCCGTGATCAATTGGATGTTTTCATCGAAGTTTTAATGATTTGATTAATATTAATCGAAAAGTTAATAACCATTCTGTGATTAATTATGTATTGATTAATCATATTACGAGAAACTAAAGACATTATGAATCGTATCGTTTTTCGTAACAAATCTAGGTTTGGCTACTATGCATGACATCTATAATTTTATTGACCGACTGCTACTTTTTGTTTTTGTTTAATTTCAGTCAAAACATCTATTTGAGCGTGGTACTGCATTCAAGACTTTCAGCAGTTGATTTCAGAGAAAAATTAATAAAAGTATTTTATAATTGAATATACTTGGTGATAATTTATGAACAATTAGATATATTATCTGGAGTAGATAGATCTTCAATTCTTTCACCACAGAAAACACAAAACTTGACTTTATACAGCACAGTAATTTTCAAAATTAGTGAAGATTGCTTCAAAATTACTTTTACAAAATTGCTGTATTACGAAGTTCATCACATAATTTTCAAAACTTGATGCGCCTTTCTACATTCACTTTGAGAGAAAAAAAAAAAAAAAAATATATATATATATATATATATATATATATATATATATATATATATATATATATATATATATATATATATGATATCTAATATATATAATATCATGATCTCTATGCTGAGAAAAGCAACCATTGAAAAACTACTGTGAAAACCCATTTCACAATGAGTATATTATATCAGTATCATCTTATGTTATCAATGTTAAACGTAATGGAATGTAACTTTTACCATATATTTTTATTCAATTCATTTAATCGAATTCAATCTTTATTTCCACGAATATATTCATCTTCTATTGCATCATCCATGAAATTGGAGAACATCAAATTTAATTCTTACATATATACAATCAATGATTAATGTTTAATTAATGATTCATCATTAGTGATGATATGAAAATCTGGAAATATCATTTGTTTTTCTCTCAAGTGAATGGATAATCAATTGGATTATATGACGTGGACGCGTGAACGAAACTTTGAAATACTAATAGAATCTTTCCAAATGTTGAAAGATTTGAGTCATACGTTCATTCTGACCCCTAATAGCTAATACATACATAGATTCATTTATTTAATTATTCTATTTTATCTCCGTCCAGAAGAATTTACAGACGATCATATTAAATCGGGATAACTATCGAAGAGTCATATCTATACGGTATACCAGTAAAAACTTCATAGTAGGCCTAATTAGCCTACAGATATCAAATACATAAAACAGAAATCTTAATTTTCCTTATATAATAAATTATATCTTCTTATTAGCGGTGCGAGTGCGATTCCATCAAGACAAAGATGTGGTTGAAGAGTCATGCATGTAAGAAATCACAGCCACATGTAGTAGGCTTGCGTATATACCCTGCTTGATGGTGATGACGAAGTTCAAAAGTCATTGGTAAAAGATGCCGACTTTGATTATTTGAAAGTGCAATATCATTACGATAAAACAGAAAATCAGAAAATCCTCTCGTAAAGCATATTGATTAAATAAAATGAAAATGAATTAAAGTGCGTACATTCTATAGTCACGATAATTTGTTGAATTATTCAATTAGCAGTAACTTCTGAAACAATCTAGAAAAAATACAGATGGCATTCTCTATCATATGAAAAAAAAACAATATGACATTCAAAAATGAATGGAATATATTTGAATATTCCAACTGATGTACATAAGAATGTTAATTGGTTTTTAGTGGAATATATATCATTGAATACTTGTGAAGAATTTATATTTATAAATCCACTTACAGTAAATTACGTAGGCCTAATATATGTTGTAAACTAAATTTAAGTACAAATTCAGCCATGTCATATATTCATCACACAAAAATGGCATGAGAACATCTATGCAACAAAGCAATTCTAGCTTCAACAAACTTTTTCAACGAAAATGAAAACCACCCTTCTTACGTTTTACTCGATGCTAATATTAGCTTTTTAAAAGGTCTCGTTGACTTTTCGTCTAGACATAAGACAGGGGTGGAGGTTGAAGCACGTAAGTACCATGTTTAGTTCAAGCTATAAGAATTAAGAAACCGGGAGGAAAACTAAATATATACCATCACCATAATCTGATATTGAATTGGAAATAACAGGGAGTCTTCATTTAGACGTGAGGCGAAAGTAAACATATACAAACTTTGTTATTTCTGACGTTTATGAGAATAAGTGTGGACTTTTTTATTTCTACTTCAGATCGACCGAGATTGAATTGATGATTTTGATAAGTTATACATTATGAGGTAGTAATATGATTAACTGATAAATAACATTCTCTCGGTATATATTGAGAATCAAAAGAATATAATCTATTAAAGTGTAATAATGGGTATGTTAGAAATGATTTAAATATCCACAACAAAATGATTGGCCACGACCATTCATTAGTAGAGTGATAGGCCTAATTATAACATTATAGGCCTATTACTGATTTAATTTGTCGATTGTGTATAATGATAAACTTTACATCTGCTGTCAATGGTAAGAAGTGATCATTGCCCAAGAGACTTAGTTCAAAGTGGAAGATTTCAACATTCGTGTGTTTATACTGAAAGACTTTTATCTACGGCGAAAAATTATGGTTACAGACAGCGCAGTCCTGATGTTGAAGTTCATTAGTTTTAAATAATCAAAATGGGGTGGTAAGATCGCCCTTGTGGTGCCCCGTCCAAACAATCCTATCTTTCATCCTTAGCCTTGATTGAGAAACAATGATTTTGTATCAAGTTTCGATGTCATGAAAAAAAAAAATGATAGGTAAAATCTCATCTTACACCCACAGATTGATGAAATGGAAATTGAATTCATTCAAAATAATGGAATAATAATAATTTGAGAATCAGTGATACATATTGTTATTATTATGGACGCAATGCTCGGCAGAATAATCCAAATAATGAAAAAAACACATTTGATTAATCGTCACATTTTCATGTCCACCAGAGAAACATACTTCGATCGGTACAATAAATACATAATCTTACGTTTGTACGTCAAATTTCTCAATATTTCGACCAAAATTATGACTACTTTAATAATAAAACAAGTATATTCTCTGATAATTATGATTTATTATTGTTCTAATTAATAAAACTCGATCAAAATCATTGAGAAATTGAATTTCAATTGAATATATTGATATATAAGCATAGCTGACGAATTGCTTTACTACGTCACAATAAAAATAATTATTGCAAAATGGAGTTTGAAATAAAAATTCACTACCGTAGTTTAAACATAGATATGAACATTGAATTGAACATATACGTTCATTCTAACTGGCTTCGCTTAGAGAATAATAGCAATCCAAATAATTATAGAACATTGGTATAAGTGAGACCAAAAAACAGAATATAATATAATATATATATATATATATATATATATATATATATATATATATATATATATTTATATATATATATATATATATATATATATATATATATATATATACATATATATATATATATATATATATATATATATATATATATATATATATATATATATATATATATATAAGTATATATAAATGATAAAAATGATAGGTAAAATCTCATCTTACACCCGCAGATTGATAAAATGGAAATTGAGTTTTAAAACCATTATATATATATATATATATATATATATATATATATATATATATATATATATATATATATATATATATATATGTATATATAAATGATAGAAATGATAGGTAAAATCTCATCTTACACCCGCAGATTGATAAAATGGAAATTGAGTTTTAAAACCATATATATATATATATATATATATATATATATATATATATATATATATATATATATATATATATATATATATATATATATATATATATATATATATATATATATATATATATAGAGAGAGAGAGAGATATATATATATATATATATATATATATATATATATGTATATATATATATATATATATATATATATATATATATATATGTATATATATATATATATATATATATATATATATATATATATATATATATATGTATATGTATATATATATATATATATATATATATATATATATATATATATATATATATATATATTTATATATATATATATATATATATATATATATATATATATATATATATATATATATATTGATCATGATATTCATGATCATGCTGAAACTCCAGGACAAATTGAACTATTTGTTTTATATAAAATAAGTTACAATAAATTATAGTATGCCACCAATAGACTAATAGATGAGAAGGGATTGTTGCAAATATTTATTATCATCCTTTTTCCAATCACATCACGAAATGATGGATTTTTATCTCAAATGAATACACCAATTGAAATATCATCACCGTATTCAAATAAATGATGGTAATATTATATTAAAATATTGAAATGTGCATTTTTTCTAGAGAATTTGGTAACAATAGTATATACTTAAATATTGTAGTTGGTAATTTAGAAAACAAATAACAGCTATACATAAATCTTGATTTCATATTTTTTTTAAATATGGAACTAAAATCCATAAAACTAAAATCGACTTATTTGTCCATTTCAAAGAATAGTTCCACGTTAAAAATAATTATTATTACCATACCAACGTTATACTACTCATTTTAATATAATCTATTTTTTTTTTCGCCAATAGATCTTAGTAATCATTACAGTGCGTCGTTAAAAACCCAATATAAAATCTATTTTTTTCTAGTTGATATGCAATAAGCATTGAAAATAGAATATAATAACTAATAAATGCATTATTAAACCATTTTTAAATGATATAAATAGCTATCCAACATAATGAGGTGTGTTTAAGTGGTGCGAGTGCATAATCCAACAGATGCACGCCATTGTTGAATACTTCACAACCACTCGATGATACACTCGACAATTTCATAATAGTTCGAGTAATATCTGAATTATTTATTAGCGGAAGCGTATATAGAAAAGTTGATTAACATTTTTTCCAATTGTGAATAGTATATAAATATATAAATATATATAATTGCGATACATGTATATTAACGGCAAACCACTAACGACTTATGCCAATCAAGCATCTGCCGTATTTATATACATTCGAAACTGCACAGGAAAACTTGTAACAAACTTCTGTAAAAACTAACATCTTCAGAGAAATATGTTCGCATAGCAAAATACTGATCAATGTCTCGTCAGTCGGGCATAAAGAGACGATTTATCGAGCTGCGAAACTGTTTCGTGCAATTCTTTAATTGGCGATAAAGAGTGCATTGACCCACTCAAGTGTCAAGGTCAATTACGATATACAGAAATGTGTTTGGAAAAAAATGCATATATTTTCTCAATCGATTGTTTATGTCATTAGTCGCGTGACATCACTCATTGTTATTGATATAGTTACAGGAAAACGCAGTATATGCATTGTTGGATGAGCGATATAGGTAAGTTAATATGAAATGTGGTGGATGTTGTGGGCCTATATACGACTTGAGTTTGAAACTATTGTGTCACTGCAGCTTTTCTGTTTTATGTGTTGCTCATTTTGATCTTTTCTCAATTTGATTAGTTACCTGTTGCCTTTCTCAATAGGTTTAATAATAGCCTTAATTGATGGAAATTATGTCATACATTTTTTTTATTGAAATGGTTGATCTGATTCATGTGAAACTTTTGGATGAAATGTGCATGTATTTGTTACAATTTTTCAAATTCCGTGGAAAATGTTTTTTCAAATGTTCTCCTCCGGGTTATTATTATTTTTTTTCAAACATTCTGGAATGTTTTTCTCCCAAACAGTGCAGCAGATTGCGCCTCACACTGATATAGTATCAATTCCAATTTCAATTCAATTTCAATTTCAATTTCAATTTCAATTTATTCACACACATGTAGGCCTACATCCAAATAATAAACGAATGATGAATTTACTATCATCATAATATCATGATATAAAATCGGACATAACTATATAATACATACAAATAATAATAATATATTTTGATAATTAAAAAATATATATATATATATATATATATATATATATATATATATATATAATTGCTATATTTAATACTTTTTAATTTATGTGTGAAATCGAGTTTGATGATGATTAATGACACAGGTGGATGTAAAATTTCAGAAAAATATGTACTTTCGTTTGACCTATGGAGCGCGAAGAAAGAAAAAAACGTTTTCTTCTAGTGGGATGGATTGAGTCTTCGCTTCGCTCATCCAGTCACAAGTAATGTATATATACATATCGTTCCATCAATTGATAGCTTCAAGCCATATATGTGAACACATCAACATAACTGCCATGGACTATCGTAACTTGACTATTTAATATTCTAGTCTGGAAAACGAGAATTTATGAAGACGTATGTTCATGTTATATATATTCATATTTATTGCATATATATATATATATATAGATACTTCACATATTATTATTATATAATTGTTCCTATTATTATGTTTCATAAATTATCATGTTCATATTATAGGCATATTATTATTGTTCATATATATATATATATATATATATATATATATATATATATATATATATATATATATATATATATATATATATATATATATATATATATATGTATATATATATATATATATATATATATATATATATATATATATATGTATATATTTATATATATATATATATATATATATATATATATATTTATATATATATATATATATATATATATATATATATATATATATATATATATACATGAATGAATGAATAGTAGGGTTTTAATATATATATATATATATATATATATATATATATATATATATATATATATATATATATATATAAATATATATATCATGGATTTTTTAACGAAATAAATTTAAATAAATGATCATATATTTTGAATAACTTCTGGTGGTATGAGTAAAACCAATCTATATTCGATTTTTATATCGCATATTTATCTAGTGTAGGCCTACAGCTGAAAATGTTGTTGTTTTACGGTTGACAGTTATGCGACGAGGTGAATATAGTTATAACTCATTTCATCTTGAAAATATTGAAAATGTCTGTGCTTCTACCGTATATTAGGATTTTGATATCTCATACCGTTCAATATATATTTTTTAATAACATCGAAACTTGATACAAAATCATTGTTCCACAATTAAGGCTATGGATGAAAGATAGGATCGTTTGGACGGGGCACCACAAGTGTGATCTTACCACCCCATTTTTAATTATTTAATACCTCAACACCAGGACTGCGCTGTCGGTGATCATTAATTTCTGCCGCAGATAAAAGTATTTCAGTTTCTGAAAGTCCGGAACACATTATAAGTAAAAACCGTTTCTGATATATATATATATCCGGACATTACCAGCATTGGTATTAAGAGTGAACAAAACACACGAATGTTGATATCTTCCACTTTGAACCAAGTCTCTTGGGCAATGATCACTTCTTTCCATCAACAGCAGATGTAAAGTCAGAATATATATATATATATATATATATATATATATATATATATATATATAGTTCAATATATATAGCTCTACAAACAAAACTGATATTTCACTAAATCGACTCTGGACTGTCAAGTGGTTTTAAATTAGTATTTTTCTCTCAAATCACAAGTATTATTAATTAAATCCCAAGTGTTTTTTCTCTTCGGACTTACGTCTGTACCAACCAATAAATTATCATATATCTCTTCCTTTGTATCGTCTACAGTCTACAGTCACTTACTGTGGGTGGAGATGAATTATTGGCTATTAATAATTTAAATGATATTATTATTGGACTTTTATGTACACATTTTTTCATTTGAATCTCTGTCCAGGTTGAACACGATATAGGCTACGTTCGATTTTCATAAAACTGACTATTCAAGTGAAACACGAAACTTTTTTGCACGTTTTTTTCTTCCGCAGACATACCAAAATAATATGTAAAAACAAGAGGACCGTATATTGTGACAAGTTTGAAATTTGAAAACTAATATACTATGGCAGATTTCATTATCGTATAGGTATGTGGACGTGAAAAAAAGGAAGGGGGAAGAAGGGGGAAGGGGAGAGGCAGCGCGAGACAACCAAAAATCATAATATTAAAGTATTGCCAAGACGAACGAAAGAATAAAAAAAAAACATAAGAATGTATTCAACAACTATTTTGACTATACTCAGATTATGGGCGTGTATTCCATATAAATTCATTTCATAACCATGGCATCCAGTAAGAACATATACTCACTGAATTAGCTCGGTAAAAAATTGAGTACGAAATAAACAAGGTTTTTGATTAAATCGTAACGGTTTATGCCAAGCTGATATTCAATGCTTGGTTAAAGGTTAAATTGAAATATTTTTATGACAAGCATATCGTTTAAGCTCGCACCGAACAGGATTAACACACTGACGATATTTATTACAGGAAATCTGAGCGGGTATATTAAAAATAGCTTTTATGGTCTATGAGGTGAAAAAAAAAGTTTAGTGCAAACAATATACGCTGAATGTTCAGAATGTTGGCATAGATGTAATATAGATACGGTCGGGTATCATCCAATTCTTACAGGATTGTTTAAAGGATTTAAGAGTGCATGATGTAGCCGATTTAGCAAAAATCAGTATTTTAGTGATAACTTTTGAACGGTATAAGACATCAAAATACTAACAAATATGAAACACAGATACTTTTAATACCTTCTAGATGATATAAGTTATAACTATTGAACTCATATATATATATATATATATATATATATATATATATATATATATATATATATATATATATATATATATATATATATATATATATAACATGAACATATATATATATATATATATATATATATATATCTTTATTCAAGACTCTGTCTTACATTATAAGATTGCAAAAACACAGAATAAAAATCAATTAATTAGAATATAAAAAAAATTATCGATAACTACATTTTAGAGAATACCAAAATAAATATAATTTGACTAGGTTTGAATAAGAAAATGTAGAAACAAGAAATGATTAAATGATGATAACGAAATCATACAAAAATTAAAAAGGGGAAAAAAAGAAAAATAGTATGCAATGAAAACAAAATTGGAAATCGAAGCTGAAGACTATGAAGATTATGTCGTGAAATTTCTTCTCTACACTTATTTCTTATACACTTCTCAAGTGTAGCTAAAAAAATGTGTTTTTTACGCTTGACAATTACGCGATATGTTTTATATAGTTATATCTTATACCATCCTGAAGGTATTAAAACTTGAAAGTATCAGTAATCCCTAATTTTGGTGTCTCATACCGTTCGAAAGTTGTCACCAACGAACTGATATTCACTGAATCGACTGCCAAGGACTCTTAAACGTTTTTTTTTTATTGGTGAATCAAGAGAAGGTATAAGGATATATGTTCCTACCGATTCGAATAAATATAAATTATAAAAGGTATTTCTGTGCAAATAAATTGTCACATTAAATTCACTAATGAGGACCCAACTGGTATATTACTCACCGGACAGAAAAGAATGTCGCCCAATTGTCATTACACCGAGCCAATTTCTGTTGGTCGTTGAATGCCACCCTCGGTAGCTCAGTCAGCTGAGGAACCGCTTGGGTTTGTGTTCGAGTCCCGCATAAGGCATGGGTTATTGTAAACGTCCTTTCACTCATCATCACTTCATAGTTGCATAATCATCTGCTTATTCGTACCCCCGTATAACCTAGCTGTTGCTGGGGTCGTTAAGCAAACGATAATCAATCAATCAATCAATTAATGTCAGTCGTTGAATTGCTTTGGTAACGATTTTATTTCATTGCCAGTAATCTGTTTTGTGAACAGCCCTTTTGAATTTGTCGGAAAGGTGGGAAAGAGACGGCCTATGTAGGCCTATACTACTCTTTCATTGAGTGGGACCATCATTGTGATGATTGATTGATGATTATTGTTTGCTTAACGACCCCACCAACAGCTAGGTTATACGGGGGTACGAATGAGCTGGTGATTATGACTGTATGAAGTGATGATTAGTGATAGGGCATTTACAAAAACCCATGCCTTATGCGGGATTCGAACCCACGCCCAGCGATGACTTAAGTTTCTGAAGCGGTGCCTCAGCTGACCGAGCTACCGAGGGTGGCACCATCATTGTGGTATGTCTTGATCTATTCATTATTTCATTTCATTCAACTGATACGAGGGGTTATAACAACTCTCATAATTGGAGTACACCTGATTTCAGATTTCATGATTTCAGGTGTTTTCAAGAGATTTCAAGGGATTACAAGGAAACTCAAGAGATTTCAAGGGATTACATGGGAATTCAAGAGATTTCAAGGGATTACAAGGGAATTCAAGAGATTTCAAGGGATTACAAGGGAACTCAAGAGATTTCAAGGGATTACAAGGGAATTCAAGAGATTTCAAGGGATTACAAGGGAATTCAAGAGATTTTAGGGATTTCAGGGATTTCAAGATATTTCAGGGATCCCAGGAGATTTCAAGGATACTTCATGGCTATAGTGTACACCGGATTTCAGGAGTTGTTGACCCCTCGAATTAATTAGACGAGCTTTAGCGAGGATTCAATTTGACATACTGAAAAAAATTGGTGTTCGTTTTTATGTTTTTTTTTTTTTTTTTTTTTTTTTTTATGTTTTTTTGTCGGTTCTCCACAGGTCAAACGGCTACAGCTATCAACTTCAAACTTTTTTTCGTCATGGTTCTTCATCTAACTTAGATCTGTATAGTTTTGTGGCATTATCGGGTGGTAACTTTTTTTTTTATGAATTTTAGAAATTTCAAAAATCCCCATTAGAATAACCCGGGGGAAAATACTTGGAAAATCAAAATTTTTCAAGACCTCTCAAATTTTCGCCGAATATAAAGGAAACTATTAAGCACATTTTGAGAGATTTTTCGCATCAATCGGATGAGAAATAACGAAGAAAACGCATTTATAAAGCATTTTCCCATCAATTTAGGCTATTACGGGAACCAATTAAATCTATAGCAACAAGTGTCACCAATTAATTCAAAACGATTGAAATGAATGAAGAGGAAGGCCGTGACATAACTGATTCTCGTAAGGTTTTTGAACGTTTGGAGTGATCCAAGGTCTGTAGATGTAGATTGGGTTGACAAATTATTTTTCATTCTAGATTTCTATACCCCTAAGCTCGTCTAACAACGCGCATCCCGCGTTTTCCTAGTATTATGTATCTTTTGTAATGGTCATCATTTGTAGTAGTACGGTATCCATCGTAGGCCTATTCATGATTGTGTTTGCATCTACACTTGGGAAAACAAGGACACTAAAATAAATTGATTCATTATTTGTTATGGTTTTGCCAACATGAATATTAGCTTTCACTAAAGTAGGCCTACGGTATTGCCCGCACACAAGATTCAGTTCTTACGCGGGCTTCTTCTTTTGTTATTTCTCGTTCTTGCAATTTTAATCTACATATATTTTGATCACTTCAATACTGTTTGTGTTGTTTTATTTGTTCTCTCGTTCTGTAAAGAAGATGAGGAATGGAAAGATTTTTATAAATTGAAATTGAATTCAATTGACTTTTTATCCTGTATTACCAGAAAAGAGTTTTGTATCCCGCATTTTCATACAATTAGGAAAACGCTATATACGCGTTGTTTGACGAGCGGATAGTAATAGTATGTCGACTTCATTGCCAAACTTTTGCCTAAATTCGCCAATTGGGTAACATTTTAGTTATAAATGGGTAAAAACGGCTTCGAGTGGTACCAATTTAGCACATTTCATGTTTTTTCTTCGAAATGGCTGACCCGATCGATCTGAGAATTTCAACAAATGTGTATAAAGATGTTATTCAACTTCACACGAAATATCAATTTTTTTGAAAATGAACATTTTTCCATTTTTTTCCGCCGTGTTATTCTAACGGGTATTTTTGAAATTTCTAAAATTCATAAAAATAAAAGTTACCACCCGATGATGCCACAAAACTATACAGATATAAGCTAGATGAGGAACCATAATGAAAAAAAGTTTGGAGTTGATAGCTGTAGCCGTTTTACCTGTGGAGAACCGACAAAAAAAAACACAAAAAAAAAAAGAACGAACACCAATTTTTTTCAGTATGTCAAAATGAATCCTCGCTAAAGCTCGTCTAATTATCGTTCATTGATTGAATGGAATTACAAAATGGAAAATTATTTCACGTTCTATGAAACAACGCGGTACGTAATTTCATCATCGAGGATGTAATAAATGGCTTTTGCTAATCAGTAAACCAGCGCACTGCATCTTGGTAACCAGGTGCAATTACTTCTACCTCATGCCGATATTTTACCCACAAATCACTCAAGGTACCCGAAACATCAATGTTATCACCTGAATCAAATTAAAGATACACACATATATATATTATATTATATATGAGCTCTTTATTTCGTGAATGGAATTCTCAAAATCGATTCAATCTTAATTAAAGGTTATGTAACGCATAAGATAATCAGTATTGAGCATAAAAATAGATTACTTTTATGTTTTTCTATTTTTGTGCTTGGAAAAAAATGCATACCAGTATTGCACTTTTTCTTCAGCGAACGTGGTTCAATCATTGCAATTATCTTGAAACCAAGATCGATTGACGACGTTAAAATCCAATTTTAGAATTTCCGTTCATGATAAACAATTAATACCTTGTATTATACCCAGTGAGTCACTTTTCAAAAAGAGGAAGTGAAAATAGAACATTACTGACATCGAAATTGGTATTTCACGACTCTATACATTGTTGTTTACGATAATTTTGTATTTCATTTTTCAGGTTGAATGGGAATTTTTAAAAAAGGGGTTAATTTAAAATATTGTATATATGATGGGATATATGAGATTGTATATATGATGGGATATATGAGATTGTATATATGATAGGATATATGAGATTGTATATATGATGGGATATATGAGATTGTATATATGATGGGATATATGGGATTGTATATATGATGGGATATATGGGATTGTATATATGATAGGATATATGAGATTGTATATATGATGGGATATATGGGATTGTATATATGATAGGATATATGAGATTGTATATAAGATGGGATATATGGGATTGTATATATGATAGGACATATGAGATTGTATATATGATGGGATATATGGGATTGTATATATGATAGGATATATGAGATTGTATATAAGATGGGATATATGGGATTGTATATATGATGGGATATATGGGATTGTATATATGATGGGATATATGAGATTGTATATATGATGGGATATATGAGATTGTATATATGATGGGATATATGAGATTGTATATATGATGGGATATATGAGATTGTATATATGATGGGATATATGAGATTGTATATATGATGGGATATATGAGATTGTATATATGATGGGATATATGAGGATGTATATATGATGGGATATATGAGATTGTATATATGATGGGATATATGAGGATGTATATATGATGGGATATATGAGATTGTATATAAGATGGGATATATGAGATTGTATATATGATGGGATATATATGAGATTGTATATATGATGGGATATATGAGATTGTATATATGATGGGATATATGAGGATGTATATATGATGGGATATATGAGATTGTATATATGATGGGATATATGAGATTGTATATATGATGGGATATATGAGATTGTATATATGATGGGATATATGAGATTGTATATAAGATGGGATATATGAGATTGTATATATGATGGGATATATGAGATGAGAATGTATATGGTTTCATATTGGAGACGATTTTGCGAAATATTCGATTTTTGTGATAATTTCTGAGCGGTATGAGATAATTTGGCCCATGGTATGAGATAACACAATTTTAATGTGGCGGAAAAACATGTAGGCCTATATTTTAATACTTTCCGAATGGTGTGAAACAATATAATTGAATTTGTAATATTTTCAGCAGGAATCACAGCTATACCGGTATGCAGCTAAAAATATGTTTTTAGCTGCACATGGCCTATACCTGTGTAAATCATCTGAATTAAGTTAGATATAGTTTTCACTTTTAATATCTCAAACGTATTGAAAACATCTGTGCTTCCTCCGTATTGAAATGTTCACATCTCATACCATTCAAATGATATCACCAAAAAAGCTGGTGTCTCACAAAATCGACTTCAATTCACTCTACCGGCACAGTAGCTGAGTGGTTAGCGCATTTGCCTCGTGTGATCCGGGAGGTGAAGGGACATATCGGGCCCGGTTCGATCCCCGCCACCGTCCATCTTTACATGGGTTTTTCGTGGTTTTCCTCTGTAGTCTAGGCTAATGCCGGGATGGTTCCCACAATATAGGCCACGACCGCTTCCTTCCCACTATCCTTCCCACTACCCATAAAACCTTCATCTCATCATCCCATCATCTCATAATTCATTCATCCGACGCCAATAGATCTGAGTAATCATTAAGTGCGTCGTTGAAACCAAATACATATATAAAAAAAAAAAAAATTAATTCACTCTCACGTTGACCTATACGTGGGCCTATAGTTCCATAATTAAATTCAAAAGTAGAAGACAGTATTTTCCACTCGTACACAGAGTTGTTCGACAAAAACCACTCGGTGTGTTACTGGTATCCAAAAATGTACAAAAATACCGGTGTCCAAATTTGAAAAAAGGAATAACATTTTTTCAATAATACATTAATTATTTTCACATCAACAGCTCAACAGATAAGTTAAAACGTGGTGTTCACATCGGCCCTGTATTTATTCAGACAATTGAAAAAACTAGAGAATTTAATTGAATATATATACACATATATATATATATATATATATATATATATATATATATATATATATATATATATATATATATATATATACATATATATATATATATTCACAGATGTGAACAAGGCAATTCAAGTTATTGACGGTATTGATTGATTTCTTAACCGGCGCGTCTCTCTGCTCTGTGCACACAATCACAATCTGCCACCACAGTTTAATGTGAGCATATCTAAGTAAGTTCTAATTAACACTGACACACAGTGTGACCAATAGTTAAGCAACAACACTTGATATACGAGTCAAATTTGTTGTCAATTTAAAGATGCTTCATCATTCCAATCTGATGTGCCTTATCCTAATGATTGTTCATTATACACGTATACTACACGCTCACTTTTGAAATACATTTCACAAACAACGAAATTACATTCCAAGAATAAAACAAAAATTATTATACTCATTTCCCGCTGTGATGGCACTCGATTCAGTACTTATTATAATAACGTTCCTGTACATTTTAATGAATACAAACTTATATGAATGCAGAATGAAGGTTGACTATTTCTCAGGAACATATCGACCCGGATCCTATAGAATAATCAGAGAATTTATGTTGGAGAAAAAAGTACGAAAACCATATTCATGTTTGTTCAAAAACGCTGAACTAATATTAAAAATACAATCAAAATGTGAATAATAGTTCAATATTTGTGTTAGTTTTTATGATATGTGTTGTTATCTGATCATTTACTTCAAACAATTCAAGAAAAATTGGTCATAATCGATGAAAAAATCGATGAAAAAAAATATATTCCTACATGTTGTCTTGATTTTGAATTTAAAATAATGAACTGAAATTAATACACTGAAAACAAACAAAGAATACAAATATGTAGATATAAGTCGGAAAATAATGTGAAAATATCGTCATATTATATACGGAGAATGTGGATAACACCGGGCAAAATAAAAATTCAAGTGCAACAAAGATAATAAAATATCGCAATATTTATATGAAATGGTAATAAAGAACTTTGATCGCGGACTTGACAAAAGTATACTCTCAGATAATACAAAGCAACGTATTGTCAAGTCAATGTACACAAAGTACGGGATGGGCGTGGTATACAAGAGTACTGATTCCAAACTTTATTACAATAATATTTACACATTCATTTTATCATCATAATTCACTGTTGACACACAAAATGATGCCTTTATTTGGCAAGCCGCGCTTAGTTCTCACCATCACTTGCACCTCTTGTAAGCTTCTGGTGTATATATATATATATATATATATATATATATATATATATATATATATATATATATATATATATATATATTTATATATATATATATATATATATATATATATATATATATATATATATATATACATATATATATATATATATATATATATATATATATATATATATATATATATATATATATATATATATATATATATATATATATGTATATATATATTTATAAATATATATATATATATATATATATATATATATATATATATATACATATATAAGAGAATATATATATATATATATATATATATATATATATATATATATATATATATATATATATGAATATATATATATATATATATATATATATATTTATATATATATATATTTATATATATATATATATATATATATATATATATATATATATATATATATATATATATATATAATGGTCTTAAAACTTTTACGATGTAGATATTGAGTATAATTATTGTTTCGGGTATTGTTATCATCGTGTTGTTTTGAATAAAACATTTAAATATTTAAAATATGACTTTCATTCTACTATAAATATATATATATATATATATATATATATATATATATATATATGTATATACTCATATATATATATTATATATTATTCAAATTGTATTATATATATATAAATATATATAAATATATATATATATATATACATATATATATATATATATATATATATATGATTTCAATAGCTTCCTGGTTGACCACCAGTAGGTTGTTATACAAATATGTACGAAAGATATCAACAAATAAAACTGTTCAGGAAGATCTTCCTCTCTGGCGTAATGGGTAGCGCGTCAGACCGGCAATCTGGAGATCCGGGTTCAAGTCCCGGGGGAGGTCGCAATTTTTAAACAGTTTTAAAAATCATATATATATATATATATATATATATATATATATATATATTGATAGTACTACTCGATAATCGATCAGTAAATAATTATTTATGAACAAATCAGATGAATGGTATGTAAAAACTTATTTCATCGCAATAACCTTCACAAGGTCCAATCGATACTGACAACGATTGTGGTATTGTGGTAATATCTTCTCCACTATTTACAGCTGTAAAGGAGATAAGCTTCGATAATTTGATTATACAACCTGATTCGGTGGAACGGATCAGGTACGTTGCTCTCTGAAATAAATACTTTCTCGACATCCTCCCATCAACTCTGATCCACCGTCCACGTCACACAAACATCACCATCTCTGCATTCTCTTTGTCCCTCGTCCACTTTCATCCCAGATGTCGATCTTCGGCTACAATAAGGTTCAGTTCGTTTGGACACGGTACTTGCTCCCGGGAAGGAAATCAAAAGTAGGCCTATCGCGACGATCCGCCTGATACTACTCAAGGTGAACGTAAAATGGTGACGCACAATGAGTCCGAAAGAAATTCGTCTGTGTGAATTGACGTCGTTATTTTGATACGACAAGAAGAGTGAGAAAATGTCTACATTTGGGCGTGGACTATATAGAAAAGCTGACAATTCGGATTATGTTGACATTGAAATCGTGTGGACCACCAATAGACATAAAGTAAACATGGTTCGATCTTCGATTAACTTGTTCTTTGATAGAGAAGAATGAGACATTTTGCATGCGTTGTCAACGTGGTTGTCGCAGTTTCGTGGGACACACACATCGTTACAAAAAAAGTTGGACTTCGTGTATTGTAATGGCTGTCTACTATAGATTACCTGGGTAAACGATCGATTGGATATAAGACATGATTGAGATCAGATGGGTAAAAAAGTTAAATGCAAATTAAGAAATTAAGTCTTTACTATCGGTGTGGTCACTCCAACAGAATGGGGTTTTGATAAGTATTGCATTGTTGTGAATTTAGAAATTCGCGACTACTTTGGATTATCAATTTTTTGGTCACAATTATAGAGATATATGTCAGAGAATCAACGTATTTAATTTATGGCCGCCCGCCGTAGATCGGTCAGCTGAGACACCGCTTTAGAATCTGAAGTCACCGTTGGGCGTGAGTTCGAGTCACGCATGAGTCATGTTTTTTTTGTGATCCTATCACTTCACAGTTTCATCATCACCTACTCATTTGTACCCCCAAATAGCCTAGTCTTTGGTGGGGTCGTCAACCACAAATGATGATAAGAAAAAATCATCTAATCGATCGTCCCATCGATATTTTTCTCAGTTTGTTTGCACATTTTTATTTAGTTGTAGGCCTATAAGTTTATAAGTTCCGAGAAAAATTGAAGTACTGTATACAAATAGGTTATTCATGGAGGTAAACAATCAATTCTGAATACACCCTCTGCCAAAACCAATTCAAATCTTCAATCAAATCTTTGCTCGTCCACTTCTACTTGCACCATTGCATGGCACACGTCAAAGCGTCTAGAGTATACGGCAAATACGGCAATCTATTTCTTGCAAGTTGGTGCGAAATCGACTAGGTTTATCCTCAAGATAAGATAACAGTACCAATAAAGGAAAGTATTAAATAGTAATACACCTGACGCAAGAGGTGTCATTTCAATGTTCACTCCATCATATTAATAGCACAAATTAAAATGAATAGTTGCTGGTGGCATCGTAACTTTGCCCATTCTAGTTGATCAACATCGTTAGAATAATAAAATGTTCAAAACAAAAAGTGCAAAAAATAATCAGTTGATAGTCGAACAATTGATTTATAATTCACACTTTATATAGATGTATTTATTTTTAATGTCATTTTCATTTATATCATAAAATATTTGTTGGTCGTTTTTCATTAAATATAGATTTCTTTTTATGACCCATCGATCGTCACGTCCCCGTCCCCTCATAATTGATCGCACTTGCATTCTTTTCCTCATTATATTCTTCGAAACTAGCTGTACATTCATTTAGTTGTTTTGTTTCAATTATCCATCCTTTTATAACTACTTCCATTTCATCATCTTATATTGTTTATTGTCACAAAAACGGATATGTCACTTGTGATCGAGGCTGAGTTTTTGCGATTGTGGAATGTTTATGAGAGCAGCAAATGACAGCAATGCTAGGTTGCTCACGAGGAGCATCGCTCGATCGCCTGGTATATACCCGACTCGGCTGCACTCTCGTCGACAATGTCACCATAAAATCACCGGCAAGGTCACCACTGTCTGTCGACCGATACCAACTATCAAACCGCATAAACTTTGCAATGCAAGTGGAAACAGGTAATAATATAATAATAATAGAGAAAGAAAGTGGTCACCAACAACGCGGAAACTCTTGTGGCATTGTCGATGGGAGCAACGAGTATCGACCAATGGAAACCCAAGCCGAAGATGAGTAACAATAAAGAAAAAAATCACAACTTTGGTATGAGATATATTGGAGTTGAGGACTGTCTTATTTATTTATTTATATTGGGTTTATAAAGACGCACTGTACTGATGACTACGATCTATTGGCGTCGGTGAATGATAATTATATAAGATGATATAAGTTGATGAGATGATTAGATGAAAGGTTATTTTATTAGGGTCTGGTATTACCAACGTGGAAGTAGCTCCAACTGGCAGATAAAAGTTGTCATCACCATGGTTACCTGTGATATTTGTTTTCACCAACTCTCAGATAACTGGACTTGGTAATACCGGACCTATAGGTGTTTTTGGATAGTGGGGAGCCGGAGCGCCTGTGTGACGTCACGCCGCACGCTAGATGGGGTATGCAGACCATTAAAAAAAAATCAAAATAAATAGGCCTACTAGAAGTCGGCTTTTTTTTTCAACTTGTCGGCATTGAATGGATCTAATACATAAGTTATGTGTATGTCTATCATTGTCAATTACTTTGAGGAACCATCCCAAGTATAGACCTGCGAACGACAGAGGGAAACCACGAAAAAAAAGTGGCATGGCGGGAATTGAATCCCGGTCTACTGAATGTCGGTTCAGTGAATTAACCACTCGGCCACTCGTCTCGAAATGATGACTGTCGTTGAGGATTGGCATATTTCCATGAAATCGAGTTCGAGATGGCTGGCTAGCTGGAATAATTATACAAGGTATTACCAAAGACCTCAGTATCTAACTTACCGAAGTTGGATACTGAGGTCTTTGGAGTCTGAAGAAAGACGAAGTCTGCAGTGGGTTGGAGTTGATCATTATGCATGCGATCTGTGAATCATTCAGCTTATACAATATTCAAATATTTGCATTAGTCATTCTAAACAGTGGCAATTGTGAACTTTGAAATTAATAAACAATCCAATTATTTCACTTTCCATATTGTTAGGTCCATCTGCTCAGTTATGCGCATATAATATTATACAGATTTTTATTTTTTTTCTCGCAAAATAATTATACATGTATTCATCATAATCTATAGTTTCGATATAATGTATTTAATACATATGCTAATCTATGATGTGAGGTGTAGACACGATTTTCTTTGTCACCATGGAAACACAATATATTAGATTGATATTTTGAAGGGACATTGTAAGTGAAGAAAAAAAAATTCATTTTTTTTTCATTAGATGAGCGTAAGCGAAGATTCCATCCCACTCTTGTAGGGCTTTGTCTGTGTTTTTTTTTTGTGGGCACTGCACAGGTCACAGGGGTTGACTGATCGACATGAAACTTTTTTTGTACTCTCAAAATCATCCAACTTGGAACTGTATAGTTTTTGGGATAAATCGATCACACTGATTTTCAGAAATATCATCTCAAAATTCCTAAAAACCCCATAAGATTAGGCCGGGCAAGAAAAATTGAAAAATAAAATCTCTCCAAATGGAATGAAATTTTCTGTGAATGCGTATACATAAATGATACACATTATTACGATTTTGTATCCAATTCGAATCAGCCGTTTTGAAGAAAATAATTAAATTATCTGTTTTCATTCATCAAATATTATTATATTCAGGTTGCCGAGATTCACTGCTTTCTAGATTCGATATTTGCCCAACAATGAAGTCTTCTTTATATGCATCAAGGTGTGTAGAATACCAGATTCGATAATATAGCAAGGGTGAAACTACTTTAACGACTATTATACCTGATCAGATATCTCGCTCATCTTACAACGCTTATGTTGTGTTTGGCTAGTGTTAGAATAATTTGTTAATCGATTTATGTTAGTGTTATATAAAGACAGAACACAATGAAAATAATCAAATGAATGTATGACTATGAAATCCGCGCTGGCTTGAAAGATGAAGAAGTTTAAGAATTAGTACTAGATTGTTATATAAGCCTCGGTTAACGATCTTATCGCTTTTCCCATTAAAACGAGATCAGCATCAGAGTAATTAAATCAAAGCCACGAGCTGTCGGTCGTTAAACATTCCGCGGTATTTAATGACATTCCTCCCAATATTCGTTCAGATACTAATTTATCCACTTTCATTGAGTTTAACTACAGTGTCTTGATCTATGAATTATTTCATTTTATTCAACCAATATTATGTTTATTCTGTTATTTCTTTTCAAGTTGATTTCTATGTATTTATAATTGTATGTTTGCATCTCTCCATCATCTACACTTGGGAAATCAAGGACAGTGGAATAGGTTCGAATCATTATTTGTTATAATTTTGTCAACATAAATATTAACTTTTCACTAGGAATGTCCACACACAAGATTTAGTTCTTTCGCGGGCTTCTTCTTTTCTTCTTTCTTGATTTTGCAATGTCAATCTACATGTATATATTTGGTTCCCTTTATTGCTGTTTGTATTGTTTTCCTGTTTTCCTGTTTTGTAATAAGATGAAGAATGGACCGAGACGCGTGGCCGAGTGGTAACACACTGAATCGTCATACGGGAGACCGGGGTTCGATTCCCGCCACGGTCGACCATCATGACAGGGGTTTTTCGTGGTTTCCCTCTGTCGTTCAGATTAATACTGGGATGGTTCCTTAACAACAGGCCACGATCGACTCCTTCCAACCATCCAAAAACAAGTAATTAAATAACCTTTCATCTCATCATCCTATCATCTCATTCATCATCCACCGACGCCAATAAATCATAGCCATCAGTATAATGCGTCGTTAAAACCCAATATATAAAAAAAAATGAGGAATGGAAAGATTTTTAAATTGAAATTGAAATTGAAATTGAAATTTTAACGGTGGATAATTCAATCATCAATCCAGAGTCTGTAATTGAATATTATATTTTCATACACTTTCCGAATGTTTACTTTGTAACATTTTGTTCAATCAAATCATTCTCCAATCGCAATGTTACTCCATCTTGGCATCACAATACCTTCTTGTCCGTTCTCGTACTCACTGTTATAATTGCTTGTTTTTTCGAAAAACTCGCCGAGCTTTTTAATTTTATCAAAAACACGTAGTCTATGCAGTTTGATGAGTATTTGAAAGGAGAGATTTTCAATTTCGATGAGCGTGTTTTTTGAGTGAGGCACAGTGTGTGCCAGGTTTTAGTGTTGTTCTCGGGCTATGTATGCATGACGGTGCAGCATTTCTTCTAGACCCAATGGACAGGTTCGCGTCTATTGGACGGAGAAGATGGAACTGAGGTTCGTGGAGTTTGGAGTATACGATAAGTGTATACAACTGCTTTTCAAACACTTCAATCTGAACAACTCGGGGACGGGGACCCAGACTTGAGCCTGGCTGCCTATGCTGGCAATGTTAAATTTCCCAATTTCATGTACTTTTTTTCTGGAAAGTGGCTGCACATAATCTCTTGAAAATTTTTATACATGACAATTAGACCTTTACTTAACTTGTGACGAAGGATTTTTTTCTTATTATTTATATATATATTTTATTTTTCAATTTCAAATTTCATCCAAATTTTGATACACTTTGATGTGATGAATATTTTTTTAAAACGTGAATGATCAACATATCAAAAATCCGCTCTGATGTATTGTTCATAACAGTAACAAAAACATCTCCAATTTTTTTCAATAGTTTTTGTTGAGTAGTTCCTGAGAAAAAAGAACATGAGTACAAAATAAACTAGTTTTGAGATATCGCAGGTTGAAAGTTACGTAAAAATTGCCCAATTCATACTAAAATTGAGAGCATGAGTAGTTCAAAATAATTCCTGTGTGAAAACTATTTGATTTACGTAAATACAAATGATACCGACGTTTTAAGCAACTTCAAAAAAAAATAGTACATAAAAATATAAAAATGTACAAAAATGTCCAAATCTCAAGTCTGGGTCCCCTTAACCGATAGTTATAGTGTATTCGACATGATAAAGTAACAATAGAATGTGTTTTTAAATCTCAATATGGCGAAAGAATTGTTACAAAAGTTCAGTCAACAAATGTGATATTCCAATCAATGTTATTGTTGGGAATGCGCGCGCTTTATTTCGTGACTTTTCTCCAGTTCTACTTTTCAACACCAGATGCGTACCTGCAACTTTTTCTGGCGGTTACATGAAACTGTAATGATTGGATCTTCCCAATAATCGCTCAAATTGGTTTGTTTGAGTGAATACACTTTACTTTTACTATTTTATGAGAACAGTTTACTCTTTTTTCACTTTTTATTGGGTTCAAAGGACGCAGTTGTGGCCTGTTGATTAGGAACCATCCCAGTATGAACCTAAACCACCCTAAATGAGAGAGGAAAACCAAAAAAAATCTCTGTCAGGATGGTCGATCATAACGGGACCCTCATGTCTCTCGCTCCTTCACGTTTCGTGAATACAGGTAAAACTTTTATCAAAACCAGATAATTATTTGTACCGAACTAATTGGAGTATTTGAATATAAATGGTATTTTTAATTTTCAAAAGTAACTATAACTCGATCACCTGATCATTAAGAAATAAATTAATAATAGATACAATACGGAGAAATCTCATCCCTTTGAGGTCAATTCTGTTTTCATTTTGCATTTCTCGATTTTACCAATTATTTCCATTTTAGTTTAACGACGACACCAACCTAGTCGTTTGAGTGAACATTTATCGTCGAGTTTGCCGGGATGTATCTCTGCCGTGTGTACATATATATAAATTACCGTTGAACCGGTATGGAAAAAAAAAGTTTGAATGTTTCTGGAAATGCACTTGTCAGAAAAAAACAGCATGACACCGTCACCATATTCGTGCACGATGCACTTGTAATATGCGTGAAAAAAAACTTTTTTTCTCTCTTTCTCTCTCTCTCTCTCTCTCTCTCTCTCTCTCTCTCTCTCTCTCTTCCTCACTCCAACAACACAGTCTTACATTTTCCGTGAAACGAATCAAAAGGAAATGTTGTGCAATTTAAAATGACGTACGTTTTTATTCGTTTGTCGTATTTATTTTTATTCAAAATTGTTCTAGAAAAACTCGGTCGCTTTGTCCGTGAGTATATTGACAACATTTCTTCGCGGCGAAGCCACATCATCACATGTTTGAAGTTCAATGCTACGTATATATGCGACAGCCAGTTACAGAATGAAGGAATGCCACTCTTCTCAAGTCGATTCGCCAACTAAAAAGTCTATGGGATGGGACTGTTCCCAGCGGCCCAGTGGTTTGTCCCCTCATACTTTATATATAGCGTCATATTATATGTCAAGTCACGTCTTACCTATACATGATAGTGTACCTTCGTAAAAACCTTTTATATACAAATGGTTTATGGGTTTAAAACAGTGAGGGAAATGCCTGATGTAGTGATTTCTCCTTGGAACAAGAATTTCACACGTGTCTACGCATCTTGCATAAGCTTCGGACACGGTCGTTCCACTCCCCCGCCTTCCTTGCCACTTCTTCTAATTACGACCAATTTGACGAACACCTGTTGTGGGGGATAATATCCAATGATGGGATTGATGTTGTCAATCGGTGGACTCCAGAAGACGAGAATCTGTGGTATTTCAAGATTTTTACAATGTGGGATTCTAGTTTAGAAAAAAAAAGATACAACTTACTATACTTAGTATTCCTTCAATTACTTCCTTCACAACTATTCATACACAGAAGAATGCCACTTGATGATTACTTTATAACAGTATGAGTAACTACACTGGATGCAGAAAAATGTTTAGACTGGGAGGATAAAATATATTTTATGAAATAATGAAACAAAAACGAGAATAAAAGAATTTTAAAAAGCTTGGATATGATTCAATTCACTATATGCATAGTGTTTTACTGTTCTGTCTCTCTATCGGCTATATACCACTTGCCCCGCGGAGTTCAGATCTTCGATTACTCGTGAGTATATAGTATAGCTACATGGTATATATACTATAATTTATACATAAGATATTACGTTTCAGTCTATCAGCATGGGTATATGACTTGAATATGCCAGACCTGTAATATTAATTATTTCATGCATTGGAAGGTGTAACTTTTGACTCATCAACTATTCAATTGCATTCGTTTTGACACACTGGGAGATCTTTGACCACAAAACTCTCTGTAAAGGCGTCAAGGTAGATAATAAGACGGCTACTCTTCATAAGAGGATCACACCTGCAATACATTAGCCATCGTCCTTGAAGGGTCGTTAGTCGTGGAGAGCCTGCGTATAGATACCGCATTCACCACAGTCAAACTAATTCAAATCGGAGGGCAATAAAAGAGTTTTCAATTGATCGATAGTCGCGCAATTGGTGGTAATAAAAATACGTCTACAGAGAGGGAAAAAGTGCAACCTCATCATTTTTACTGCAGAATTATTATGCACTTTGTTCGGAGGGATTCTCAACTGATTGTCTGATAGCGATAACCCGTGATAGCATATACAATCATTGCATTATTATATAATACAACCGCGAAACGAATTGGCTCAACTTTTTTTGTATATATATATTTATTGTAGAAGTCATATATTTTATATCTAGAAAATATTATATAAAATTTAATACTTCTATTTAATAACATTTTTCTCTAAGAAGATGTTATATATATATTTGAGCCATCACGAACGTTCATAAATGATTCAATTACAGTGGTATTGTAATTTATGTCACGTATTTTTCAGATGTACTGGTATATGCAGAAAATATTTGCAATAACTTTCGATTGGTCTTGAGAACGATCAACAAAACTTTGTAAAAAAATTGAGCATCTATAGTACAAGTGAATATAATTATTTCACAGAAATCTTGATTTGTTAATAATTGTATCACATAAAATACTATACAACTATACATTCAAATTGGAAATATTGAACAAAAAACACAAGTAAAGCTGTCGCGCTATTCAACCCATTTCGAACTTCGAACTATATTTTCAAACATTTAACTTCAATCCATAATTGAATTTCTCAATTTTCTACACTTTTTTCCCTGTAACACGTTGACCAAATCAATATATATATATATATATATATATATATATATATATATATATATATATATATATATATATATATATATATATATATATATATATATACATATTTTTTTTAATCACATCGAAACTTGATACAAAATAATTGTTCCCCAATTAAGGCCAAGGATGAAAGATGAGATCGTTTGGACGGGGCACCACAAGGGCGATATTACCACCCCATTTTGATTAGATAAAAGCATTTCAGTAAATCAATATAACCCTATATCTATAACTCGACAGAAATACAAAACTCTAGCATCACCGAAAACTACACCAGTTCTCTCTCCTAAAAAAATACGCGCTAAATAGGGCCCACAAAAATCCAGAATTCCATAACACATCGATCCAAAACGAACACTCACATTATTATTTGTTCAGTAATCATATGTGATCGTGCCTGCCAGCCCGCAGCGTCCGATCTGCACTCCTGTGCCTACACAGCGAACTACTCATGATACACATTACACAGGCACAATGTGTCATTTCCACAAACCGATACGATTTATTCTAATAACTCTACCATTAGAGACGAATCGAAACAACAGAAATGCTAAAGGGCAAATCGAGTACGGGTTTTGTGTGTGAGCTCTGGCATCTAAATAGCATGGAGATGTTGACGCACGAACAGGCCACGTAGTGTGGCAATAGTTACGATGTCTCACGTGGTAAAAATGAGATCATGGACCAACTGATCGCCCTAACGATGTTTACCATAATATAAACAAGTTGAAAGTGTTCATCGCATTATCAAAATATAAATATTATATATTATACCAAGCTGGGAGAAGGAAAACTTTCGCGGATAATCGATTTGAGTCTTATAAGAAAGCAGTTTTGATGTGTTTATGGAATTATATGTAGGCCTATATACTTGCAGTGAGCGGTTATGTAATCAAATCATACATTCAAAGAGTATTCTTATTGAATAAATATTTTATTTATCGTATTATTCCCTATTTTTTTTTTCAGGTGTTATGTTTCAAAAATATTAACTACAATGAAAAAATTGCGAAAAAGTTAATCATGACGCATCTTCTATTATTGTGTTGAAAACTTCCACCACTTTCCTAATACCTCGTTATGTCGAGAAGAATTAGAGATTATTAGGCCTAAATAGTTTATTAAAAACACAATGGTGTCTTATAACGCTTGTCATTGAGATCGATCATAGAACTATAACAATCAATACAAATCACAAATTATATATAGAGTGAAAGAATTTGATGGAATTCAATTGATGACATGAGAAAATTAGGAAATTTGAAAATGTATATATAATTTACATTAGATTTGATGAACCGAAGATTTGACACATTTGATGAAATTTAATTGAGGACATGAGAAAATTTGGAAATTTGAAAATGCATATATAATTTACATTAGATTTGATGAACCGAACATTTGAAACATTTGATAAAATGTAACTGACGGAATGAAAGAATTTGGAAATTTAAAAATGCATAGATAATTTTTATCAGGCCTAAATTTGACGAACCGAACATTTGAAACATTTGATGAAATTTAATTGACGTCATGAAAAAATTTGGAGATTTGAAAATGTATATATTATATATATATATATATATATATATATATATATATATATATATATATATATATATATATGTATATATATATATATATATATATATGTATGTATGTATGTATGTATATATATATATATATATATATATATATATATATATATATATATATATATATATATATATATATATATATATATGTATGTATATATATATATATATATATATATATATATATATATATATATATATATATATATATATATATATCTGTCTGTATGATTTGATCCTATCTTATATATATATATATATATATATATATATATATATATATATATATATATATATATATATATATATATATATATATATATATATGTATATATATATATATATATATATATGTATATATATATATATATATATATATATATATATATATATATATATATATATATATATATATATATATATATATATATATATATATATATATATATAAGATAGGATCAAATCATACAGACACTTGTGAAACCCATGAGGTAAAAACAAACAAAAATAACACTTGAAGCATTTGATGAAATTAAAATAATGACATGAAACAATTAGAAAATTTGAAAATGTATTCAATTTGGATTAAAAATCAGCCAAATAAGAATATATCAACGGAATAATACAATGCGACTACAATTTTGAATTATATACTTGTTAAAAAACGTCGTCTATCAGCTGTGAACAATTGTAGAAGCTTTGGTATGATTTCATATTCTATAATCAATATCTATACAAGGATGTGAACCATTTGGTTTGGTTGCATTCATTATCTAAGCCTAATCCTGAAAGTCCTGAAATCCTGATAATACCACATCTATATACATCAACGTGACGGTGATATATGTGACATTCTCCCGTGTAAACGATCAAATGAATTATTCAACATTGTAGTTGGTGAAAAAGGACGATACTGTAAAGATGGTGTCTTTGTACACTTTTGTGTACAAAACGTTCAGTTTCCATTACAATTTGATCGAAATTATCAGATGTAATAGATATAAATAACAATTGCAAGTGAATGCACATGAAAGAAATAGCACTGTGATCATTGATCCACTCCATTCCGCGAAGTTCCTGGTGGTCACAAATTTGAAAGAAGAGGAAAAAACTACTGTGCGAGCGAATTCGTGAAAATGCCGAGAGAAAAATGTCTTGTTGCACATGCGCATGATGCAGCATTCCGTCATTAGTGACGTAATGACGGTAATGTATACACTTCCGAGTAAAACAATGTTCCATGGAAACAATTGAATGTCGCATGTCAATGCTCTCACCCAAAACTATTTTTTGTCATTCGAAATTGATACCAGCGAACAGAATACACATTCATCATGTTATACAATAAAAATATGAATGAATATATATATATATATATATATATATATATATATATATATATATATATATATATATATATATATATATATATATATACATATATATATATATATATATATATATATATATATATATATATATATATATATTTATATATATATATATATATATATATTGATAAATACTTATATAGATTATAATAGATATAATTAGACGAGCTTTAGCGAGGATTGAATTTGACATACGGTACTGAAAAAAATTGGTGTTCGTTTTTATGTTTTTTTTTTTTTTTTTTTTGTTCTTATGTTTTTTTGTCGGTTCTCCACAGGTCAAACGGCTACAGCTATCAACTTCAAACTTTTTTTCATAATGGTTCCTCATCTAGCTTAGATCTGTATAGTTTTGTGGCATTATCGGGTGGTAACTTTTATTTTTAGGAGTTTTAGAAAAATCAAAAATACTCATTAGAATAACACGACGGAAAAAAATTGAAAAATTTTCATTTTCAAAAAAATTGAAATTTTGTATGAAGTTGAATGACATCTTGATACACATTTCAGGAAATTCTCAGCTCGATCGGGTCAGCCATTTTGAAGAAAAAACATGAAATGTGCTAAATTAGTACCATTCGAAGCCGTTTTTACCCATTTATAACTCGAATGTTACCCAATTGGCGAATTTAGGCAAAAGTTTGGCAATGAAGTCGACATACTATTACTTTCCGCTCGTCTAACAACGCGTAAATAGCGTTTTCCTAGTTGATATACCACATCACTAGCGCACGGTTAGTTCGCTCCTTCATTTTCTAGGTATACATATGCACAAATTCAGTGGTTATTCCAAGGGAAACTCACATAAGCATTCCTTCATAACTTTTAATATGATGTATAAGTTGGTAGTATACATATTTTATATAATTTAAGACAGTATAAAATTAAAAAAACGAATGAAATAATTTGGAATACAATAACAAATGTTGAAAAAATCGTTACAAAACGATCAATTCTGTACTAAATACAAGTGATGAGAAATGGGGAGGAAGACGAAGATTTCAAGAAGAAGAAAAAGGTGAAGATGATAAGAAGATGTAAGATTTTTTTCTTCCCTCTGTGAATGTTCAAAATGTTTTCTAACCCTGGCATAATAAGATTTATTGTTTGTTAAATGGGTAATCTTATTTTCAATTGGGCCTATTTCTTAGGTTGGTAAGATTGCCCTTGTGGTGCCTCGTTCAAACGACCATATCTTTCACCCACTGTTCCAATTGGGGAAGAATGATTTTGTATCAAGTTTCGATGTTATTGAAAGGAAGAAAATAAAAAGTGCACACATTTAGAATAAATATATATATTTAAATATATATATATATATATATATATATATATATATATATATATATATATATTTATATATATATATATATATATATATATATATATATATATATAAATATATATATATATATATATAAATATATATATATATATATATATATATATATATATATATATATATATATATTTTTATATATATATATATATATATATATATATATATATATATATATATATATATATATATATATATATATATATATAGAGAGAGAGAGAGAGAGAGAGAGAGAGAGAGAGAAATATCCCAGATTGTCTATGTAAAACTAGGTATAGGCCCATCATTTTGTTTTTAAATCTCTGGTTTTCATTATAGCCCAACTGAATTTTATTATATATTGATAATTTCATAACATGTACAATTGTAACACAATGTATAAAATGTTACTGTTCCAAGAAATGAATTGAACAGATTGAAATTGAAATAGTCCGAATATATATTAAGATATTTTGAACTTTTTTCCATCCAGAAGCCAGATGCTACACTGGTCATCTTTTTCATTCGCTCGCTCGTAATCACTTTTTCACTATAGTAGTTTCACGTTGGATACCACTCGTAGGCCAGTAAAGTGCAGCATTTATATTTCGTTCATCTTCCACGTTTTTCAAGTTTTTTCAAGTTTACATGCTCGAAGTGCGCTTTAGCAATTGATTTTATATATAGTCACAATGCTCAAACTCTCACACGGGATGAGCCACAATAGTTTTTTTTACCTCTCTCTCTCTTCTCTTCCACACAAATTCACTTTTGATTGTGTGAGATTGAAAATTGCCGCAAATCGGTATATATACGAGAGCTTCTTGAAAGAATGCTGCGAAGCGCACCAAAATCGTACCAATTGTGGCAATTATTGACCGGTCACACCGTCACGCCGTGACCGAGGGCTATTCTCACAGCAACAAACTCAGAGTAGATTCTACCAACTCTCTTGGAGAGAAATCACTGCTCTCGGAGAAAAAAAACGAGATAACCACCTCCGCACTGCACGACGAATGACGAAATTAGTGCAGAAACCGAACAAAAACGTAGGAATTGAAGATATTATTCAGGAATACAATCGAATATATATATATATATATATATATATATATATATATATATATATATATATATATATATATAAATATATATATATATATGTATATATATATATATATATATATATATATATATATATACATATATATACATAGGCTATATATATATATATATATATATATATATATATATATATATATATATATATATATATATACACATATATATATATATATATATATATATATATATATATATATATATATATATATATATATATATATATATATATATATATATATATATAGAGAGAGAGAGAGAGATAGATAGATATAAAATATCTATATCTATATATATATATATACATATATTATATGGATGATGAAATGAAAGGTTATTGTATTAGATGTTTTGGATGGCGGAAAGGAGTCAGTCGTGGCCTGTTGTTAAGGAACCATCCCAGTATTGACCTGAACGACAGAGAGAAACCACGAAAAAACCCTGTCAGGATGGTCGACCATGGCGGAAATCGAACCCCGGTCTACCGAATGACGGTTCAGTGTGTTACCACTCGGCCACGCGTCTCAGTTGTTATATTCAATATTTACCGAATGAAGTATATTTTATATGAGCCGATGTGTGAAGAGCCTTTGATTATATTTCATACAACTATCTCGCTCATCTCACAACGCATATGCTGCGTTTTCCTAGTATACATTCTAAGATATGAGCAATGCTGAATTCAGAGATTTTGTTGCGGGGGGGCTTTTGTAACTCCCGGGGTGGGGCAAGGGAAAACCGAAATACAAGTTTCTCAAAAAATAGACTATATACCTAGTGCTTAATGTTTTTATCCCGCGGGGGCACACGAGCTGCAGGGGGGTAAAGTTCCCCCGCAGGTATCCCTGGATTTGACACTGGATATGAGTATTGAATGAAAAATATATCATAAAACATATTTTCACTCTCAAATAAATAACACAAAAATATATATGATGAAACAAAATTGTTGTTCCTGTGGGAGAAAACATGTTTCGGCTCCATATCGATAGTAGGCCTACCTAACAGAAGTAATAAATAATAATAAATTATAATATATATATAATATATAATAAATAATATATATAATATAAATATTATATATTATATATATAATAATATAAATCATATATAATAAATAATTCAATATATAATAAACAATAATAATAATAATAAATACATCAAACGAATTATCAAAGTGGCCAATGAAATGTAAAATTGATATTATATTGCATGCTCTTGCATGTATTCACAAAAGATGAGGCACGAATCATCCGCGCGTTATAGGTATCAAGAAGACGGTCGATATAGGAACCATTTTCACCTCTCGTGAACACAATTCTATTATATCTGGATTCTTCTATAAGCTTCCTGATAACATTCAACAGTAAAAATATGTTATATCGATTTACAACAGTATACTTACAAGTTACAACGAATAATGACAAATAGCAGGCAGGTAAACTTGAATTATTATTACAGTCATCATTATTATCATTGTTATTATTTTGTTATTTATTTCCACAGATTCTGTGGAATTCTTTATTGTGTTGTAGGCCTACCTACTGTTTACTGTTCATTTGTAAGCCTACTTCTGATATTTGGTTTTATCCTACGGAAATGCAAGACGCATATTTATTTATTTCCACAGATAAGCCTGTGTTTCAGGCTCTGTGGAGGTTTTTGTGAACTACACGTACTTGTTCAATTTGCTGATTAAAGAAAATATATATATTAAAAAAATATATATATATACAAAAACAAATTATTATTATTATTAACATGTAAATAAAACGCATTGAGAAAAAAAATTATTCATAATATTATTATATTATCATCATTATTATTGTTATTTCTATATTATTATTCAATTGTATATACTTGATATTGAATTAATTCGATGGTAATCTTTTCTTTCTTTTCTTTTCTCGGATACTTGAATAGGATTTTGTTGTTTGTTGGTGTTGTTTTCATTTGCTCATATATTGCCATTCAGAGGAAGCAGCTCTAAAACAAGACGCCGAGTAATACTAATGTTTAATTGTGTATTATATTGTTCAGCATAATCTCTGCTGACAAGTTGCGAAAGCAGCTTAGCGGAGTTTTGTACAGAATCTGTAAACTGTTTCTAATTATCAATGAAAAATATGAAAAAAAATAAAAAAAGGCGAGTGCTGCGTTTTCCCTACCCCTGAATTGCTCTACCAGAAATACATATCAACATCATGTTGCCTTACCTGTAAACTGCCCGACTATAGAAAACAGGCCTACCAATCTGAATCGAACCACTATACAAATCATCATGTTTGTTTCGGTTTTGTAGAGCCGTTTTCTGATAGGCAGGCCAGTTTCGAAATGAATATAAACAATAATTCAATCATCATTAAGAGTCCACGGGAGTCGATTTAGCGAATTATCAGTTATTTGGTGATAACTTTTGAACGGTATGGGATATCAAAATTCTAATAAGCGAGAAACACAGATAATTAAAATAGCTTCAAGATGATATAAGATATAACTATTCAAGCCATGTCGCGTGACTGTCAAGAGTATACAGCTAAAAAAACACATTTTTTAGCTGTCGACTCTTGACAGTTATGCGACATGACTTGAATAGTTATATCTTATATCATCTTGAAGCTATTATAATTATCTGTGTTTCTCGCTTATTAGAATTTTGATATCTCATACCGTTCAAAAGTTATCACCAAAAAACTGATATTTCGCTAAATCGACTCCCGTGGACTCTTAATATATTTCAGGAATAGGGCAGTTGAAATAGATAGAAATTATTAATTCAATATCACATTCTGACATAGGTTGAGCAACTTTCCGATAGTCTGCGGGTAAGGGTCATTTCCGGTAGGAGAATTGCAGTCATCCCCTACATATAATCATACTGAGACGAATGGTCGAGTGGCTAACGCACAGAACCGTCATTCAGAAGACCGGGATTCGATTCCCGCCGTGGTTGACCATCCTCCCAGGGGTTGGTTTCTCGGTGTTTCCTCGTAATTCAGGTCAATACTGGGATGTTTCCTCAACAACAGGCCACGACCGACTCCTTTCCACTATCCAAAAAACACTTGATGAAATAAATTCATCACATATATCATTTACTGACGCCAAAAGATCTTGATCATCAATATAATGAGACGTTGAACCCGATATGAATAAAACTATGTACACTATCTATTTAGCAAGAACTAATATATACAGGCAAGACGGGAATTAGTGTCAATCGTGCGAGGGAGAACGCGAGCGAGAGAAAATAGACTTGCAAGATCGCATTCTACAATCGAGACTCTCACAAAAAAAAAAAAAAAACACGCTGACGATTGAGAAAAATATTGTACTGTTTATTTTATATAGTACATATGATATCATTGTGTCGTATACGTACATTCGAATAAGAAATTGTGTTTTTGAACTTTGTTTTCAAATCAAGTACATATATATATATATATATATATATATGTATATATATATATATATATACATATATATATATATATATATATATATATATATATATATATATATATATATATATATATATATATATATATATATATATATATATATATATATATATGGTGTATGTACTGTTTATTTTCAGGCCTGTTCCAGCTCCATTCAGAGATGTTATTCTTCAACTAATAATATGACATTTTATTTTGTGATAACGTTTGTCTTATGATTCATCAATCATCATGTTTATGCCACAGACAAGCTAAATAGGCTGTGTGGACTCTTGTATGAAATACATGTATCTTCTCCGTGAAAATATCAATAAAAACAACAACAACAACAATACGTATATTATAACCTGAATCAGATGCTTTTAGGTACAGCGATTGCTCAAATGTAAATTATTATATACATTTTTGTATTTATTTATATTGAATTTCAACGACACATTGTACTGATGACTGAGATCTATTGGCATCGGTGGATGATATGAGATTATGGGATGGTGAGATGAAATGTTATTTCATTCGGTGTTTTTTTTATAGTGGATATAGTTTTGGATAGTTAATCGTGGCCTGTTATTGAGGTACAATCTCAGTATTGACCTTAACGACAGAGGAAAAACAAAAACTGTCAGATATGGTCGACCATGCCGGGAATCGAACCTCGGTCTCCTGAATGACGGTTCAATGTGCTAGCCATTCATCTCAGTGAATGATTTTACATAATTTTTCTCATGTGTGTCCCATCTTGTTTCTTGTTGCATAAAACCGGCACTATTAGCTCAGTTGGTAAAGCGGTTTGATCCCCGCCACCGTCAATCTTCGCTAAAGTTTTTTTCGTGGTTTACCTCGGTATAATCTATTCCTACACACGGCGTAACATTTTTTGTGGCAATATAAACGATCGTAGTGAAATTCTGTCAGAACCTATGATAGTGAAATTACTTCATACCATTCAAAAGTAATTCATGTCGATCCATAATGAACATTCACAATACGTTACATGTTATTTGTATCTAATGGTACCCGATGGAGTGAATATCGAATGTTACACAAGTGATCTATATACAGATAGACAGATAGACTATATACAGATAGATATATATATATATATATATATATATATATATATATATATATATATATATATATATAAATATATATATATATATATATATATATATATATATATATATACATATATATATATATATATATATATATATATATATATATATACATATATATATATATATATATATATATATATATATATATATATATGTATATATATATATATATATATATATATATATATATATATATATATATATATATATATATATATTTATCACTCACAGAAATCACGGCGCATTAAATCAATGATGTGATCAACTTCAAAACATCATTTTTGGATGTATTTTTTTAATACTCCAAGAATTATAATAGCGACCCAGATAACAAGATCATGAATACAATAAAACAAATCGTGTTTTCCTGATCAAATTATGCCCATCCATTCCAAACGTACAACTAATTTAAATCGGGTTTGCACTCAGAATTAATCTATACCTTCAAACTATAACGTTATTTTAATAGTAAGATCTTTGAACTATCAAATCTACATTATCCACAACGCGTGCTCAAGCACTTATGTCCTCACAAAACAATGCGTACGAGTGGAAAGTAGGTGGAAAACTAATATATATATATATATATATATATATATATATATATATATATATATATATATATATATATATATATATATATACAACCTCTTATTTACCATGTTTTTTTTTACTGTTGTGATAGTTAAAGTTAAGCACATGCACTCGTTATTCGTCAGTACCGTATTCTGTGATTCACGATTCTAGTCCTGCCCCTTCCCCCTCCCCCTCCCCCTTCCCCAACCCTCTCGATGTTTAGTTTGCTCAATAATTCCCATCACCTTGTAATCGTGACGCTTACACCGCCGCCATGTTGGAATGTGTCAAAACCAATCCATCCAGATCCAATCCATAAGAGCAGTATAGAAAACAGCGATTGCAACAGGAGGGAAAAGTGCAACAAACCATGGTGAAGAAAAATCATGAGCGCGGAACGTAAAAAAAAAAAGGAAAAAAATTTTAAGACTCTTATAAAAAAAAATTATATATATATATATATATATATATATATATATATATATATATATATATATATATATATTTATATATATATATATATATATATATATATATATATATATATATATTATATATATATATATATATATATATATATATATATATATATATATATATATATATAATATATAATAACAATAATGAAAACGAACAGCTTCAATACTGGATTACTATCCACGAAGAAAGTAGATCGAGGCATAGATTTACTACACAAGGAAGGAAGAACGAGAGAGGTGCACGATTGTGAGATGCATTCTTGTGCGATTCGTCATCTATCTTTGTATTTGGCCTCATCTCGAAAACCTTTGTCTACTTATTAAACTTTTTTTCCATCACAATTATCAAAGAACAAATATCTTTCGTCTCTTTTTTCGTCTACAGAGATGTAATAAAATAGAACGTATATATAGACACATAATATATAAGTCATATATATGAAAACGCTTTGTTAAGTTGAACGCCTTTTACTTCCTATATTTATAATTGTTAAATAGAATAAACAAGAAGAGCTGGTGGTACTTCACTTGTACGTGCTGGTAATTAATTTCTCAGATAACACTGGCAAATTCGCCATGAAGAGTATATTGCTTCTTATACTATATATAGACCCTACTTGATCGAATTGTAAATAGATTTATGTGTTCGTAAATGTAACAATTCTGAACATGAAGAGCGAAAAAGATTGAGTATGAATATGTGACGATGACGTAGGCAACTTTAAGTATCACGAAATAAAAATATGTAATAAGAATAAAACATAAAATGTAAATAGCAGTTATATTCTACACAGAGAAATGAGGTACGTGGTGAGTGAAAACCGTCAAATGGAACGATAGGTGATAAATTAAATATAAAAACTGCATTGATGAATGTTCTCAATTACATAATACCTTTTATTAGATATTCTTGGGCGTGATCGGGAATTCTATTCCTTTTTTTCTTCACCAATATAAATGAGTACTGGGTTGACTCGTCTTAATTTATCAACACCACGTACTGAATCAGTTTCTACTCTTCACACGATATATTTCACGATTTGAAATCATCTTACGAAAAGGCACACAAAGGAAGGAAGGCAATGTGAAAGGGGAAGGGGGGGCATTTTGAATCTGTGGTCAATACGAACTTGGCACCCACATTCTTCATTCGCTCTTCCTCGTAACGTCCTTGCATATACGATCAAGTGACCTTGGAAAAAGGAAAAGGGTTGATGTCCGATAGAAAAGAAATTCAGACCACAAAGAAGATGACATGAAAGCGAAACAAGGAAAAAAAAACGGATAGCTTCGAAAGTCGTCGTTACAAATGAGATATAGTTAGAGTTGGGCAAGAGATAATCACTTCCATAGTGTCACGCGCTGCATCTATATAGCTGACTGTTTGACACCAAAAACATTCAATTTAGCTTCTCCTTTTTACTAGTCTTTCAATTCTAAAAGTGGATAATAACACATCTATCTCTTCAGAGTTATTTCGAAGTAAATGGCTATTTCTGAAAAGAAAGTAGACTTTTTAACATATACAGGCTGAAAGTCACGAAAACAATTCTAAATTGTATACGTGCAATAGTAATCTCTGTACTTTGGTACCATTTTAATATTTCAGAGTCTTATTTTCTGTGTGGACATTGTGTCTAAGTCGATGACAATCGTTTGAACTACACCCGATCACCACTTGATTATATATATCATTTTAGTGTTTCATCTAAACTTGAACAAATGTTGAAAATTACTATTGTAATCCCAAATCAATTGTTGGAAGTAAAAGTGAACAGAAAGCTTAGCTCGCTGATGGGTTACCGCTTTACACGAAGGCCCCTCTGACGTCACGAAGGCCCCTATGACGTCGACAGCGGCTATAATTTATATACTGCAGATAAACTCGGATGGTCAGAACCCAATATAGATATACTTAATAATTACTTCTTCATAATGATAATACTGTTGGTAAAACATTCATCATGTTTTAACATCATCATTTATTTGAACTAATTTATTTCTCGTATAATAAACGGATGTTACTCTATACGGTATATATACGTTCCCATTAATTAAGTTCTACCTCGTGATGCTGAACAATAAAGAACAAATCTCACTCAAGTAAAGAAAGACCTACTAAACATTGTGTGTATGTATAAATACGAGACTATAGACGACCCTTTTGGAATGAAATCATGACCCATAACTTGATTAAACTATAGAGAACATTATGTAGTCGTAATTTAAACGTTTAGTTTATCATTGCTCCATTGAGCTTCGGGGGCTCTTAAAGTCTTTCTTGACCACAATTCTTCAGTCATAATTTTAAAAGAAATTTAGACCTTTTTTTTTTAGGTGATAAATCGTATATATGTTTGGCCAACACCCCTGGCCACTAATGTTTGATATTTTCTCTCGTTAGCTTTGCTTGTTCTTGTTTGTTAATAAACAACAAAAATACTGTACTAATTATTATTTCATAGGTTATCTGTGATATTAATTATGAATAGTTACGACTAATTCCGGTTCACGACCACCCCTGTGATATTAGAACAAGGACATAATGATATTCGTTTTCCATTATTATTTTATTATTGTTATTGTTTTTATTATTTTATTCGTTTTATTATTGTGTTCAATGAAAATCAATTATGGACGCCTACATTTACGTGCGGCCGAGTGGTTGATACACTAAACCGTCATTCAGGAGACCGGGGTTCTATTCCCGCCTTAGTCGACCATCCTAAAAGAGTTTTTTCGTGGTTTTCCTCTGTCGTTTAGGTCAGGGATGGTTCCTTAACAATAGGCCACGACTGACTGCTGAACATACTCTACAAAAAAGACCCAATAAAATAACCTGACATCTCATCTTCCCATCATCTAGAATATCATTCAACGACGCCAATGGATCTCAGTCATCAGTACAGTGTGTCGTTATAAACCCAACACGAATAAATAAATACATTTTATCATACTGCTGGAAAATGTGGTTACTTTTTGTTCGAATCTGTGATTATAGTCAAAATCGTCAATCGTCAAAAAATTCAAACAGAATACAAATCACCAATTAAATCCATAGTCGATGAAACATGAGAAGTAAACAGTTTTGAGGAAAAGTTAGTGTAATCATACTTGAGAAGAATGAGTTGGAAAGTCTGAAATCTCAGAGAAAGAATCATGACAAAAGGGTTTCTTCAAGAAAAAAATAATAATACTGTTCTATATTCCGTTCAATTTTAGTATGTCACTGTACGCCACACTTGAAAACCAATGATATATTCATACTCCTTCACTCATTGGTCACTTTAACCAATTCGATTACCAAATCAACCCACAAAAAAATCCAGAAAATTTGGTACCAAACCAAATAGCTGAACTGAAATTTCTGAAAAAAAATCGTCAAGCATGCATTGATAACTTCACCAAATCTTTACGTCTCACCTCACTTATTCCTATCGAGTCACGTGGCTTTTATAAACCCGGCAATGTGAATCTTTAATTCGATTCACTGCATCCGAGATCCGAGACTTACATTTCACAGTGTCACTCTTGATGATTGATTCCATACAGGATCAACAGGTAATCAAACCTAGATAAAACACGGAGCAGAGAATAATTTATAGAATCACCATCGAGGTCATTCATTATAGATACTAGGAAACGCCATATATGCGTTGTTAGATGAGCAGAAAGTATTAGTATGTCGACTTCTTTGCCAAACTTATGCCTAAATTCGCCAATTGGGTGACATTCAAGTTATAAATGGGTGAAAACTGCTTCGAGTGGTACCAATTTAGCACATTTTGTTTTTTCTTCAAGATGGCTGACCCGATCGAGCTGAAAATTTCCAGAAATGTGTATCAGAATGTAATTCAACTTCACGCAAAATTTCATTCTTTTGGAATTTTTTTTCCGCTGTGTTATTCTAATGGGTATTTTTGAAATTTCTAAAATTCATGAAAATAAAGTTACCACCCGATAATGCCACAAAACTATACAGATCTGAGTTGGATAAGGAGCCATAACGAGAAAAAGTTTGAAGTTGATAGCTGTAGCCGTTTGGCCTGTGGAGAACCAATAAAAAAAACATGAGAAAAAAAAACATAAAAACGAACACCAATTTTTTCAGTATGTCAAATTGAATCCTCGCTAAAGCTCGTCTAATAACTCTTGTTAATCTATTAACTTCAGTAGATGCACACTTTGGATAAAACAAAAAGGCAGAAGTACGGAAATGCAGGCTAGAAATGAAGTGATTTAGGGCAAACTGTATTGCATCATCTTATATGGGGTCTCAATTACATAGAAACAATGAGTACCTTTACACAATATAATAGTTGATTTGGTTGATTTTCAATCATAATTCATGCGGTATTTATAGATTCATCTGATTCATCTGATTCATCTGATTCATCTGATTCATCTGATTCATCTGATTCATTTGATTCATCTGATTCATCTGATTCATCTGATTCATCTGATTCATCTGATTCATCTGATTCATCTGATTCATCTGATTCATCTGATTCATCTGATTCATCGTTATACAGACGTGAATTCAATCTATTAGTTTCAGCAGATGCACTCTTCATATTGAACAAAGAAGCAGAGGTGAAGAAATAAATATAAATAAAGTGATTTAGGGCAAACTATTACATCATCTTATATGGGGCCACAATTACATCTAGAATCATTGAGTATCTTCATATACAATATAATGGTATAATAAGTTGATTTTAATCACCATTCACGCGGTATTTATACATTCATCTTGTTCATCCTTATACAGATGTAACACTATGGTTTAATGACCGCACGAAAAGATGGCTTTCTGGTTATTTATGGGGCATGGAAAACAGTCGGCGTGATTTTATGTACGCGATTCGATCGCGTTTTTTCACAAAGCACACCAAAGCCGTCAATTCTTTCTCTTACTTTGTTTTCAATTCCAGAGACCAAGACCAATTCAGATCATCTATCCAGGAAACGGATTCTTGTGTAGAAAACGCGAGTAGGCCTACTGCATGAAAAACAAACTGGCATGAAAAACAAACTGGCATGACTGACGGAACGGAAGGAAAAATATGCATCTCAATTCGATACGTTATATTCGCTTCGAATGGACATAAATCAAAATGGGGAATATGCAACATATTTACTCGGAGAAGTTCTCTTTTTGAAAAAAAATATATATCGGAGAACATGATTTATATAAATATGAATATGATATCATATATATATATATATATATATATATATATATATATATATATACATATATATATATATATATATATATATATATAGGTCTATACATATATATATGTATATAAATATATATATATTCATATATATATATACATATATATATATATATACATATATATATATATATATATATATATATATATATATATATATATATATATATACATATATATATATATATATATATATATATATATATATATATATATATATATACATATATACATATATATATATATATATATATATATATATATATATAAATATATATATATATATATATATATATATATATATACATATATATATATATATATATATATATATATATATACATATATATATATATATATATATATATATATATATATATATATATATATATATATATATACATATATATATATATATATATATATATATATATATATATATATGTATATATATATATATATATATATATATATATATATATATATGTATATGTATATATATGTTGTTCCGTCTTTTTGCGGTCTGGCAGACCTGATCTTCTCGCAACGTTTCGTATAGATTTTCTGGCTTCCTTTCTTCTTGGATTCATTATTCCAAAATCCTAATCTATCTGAATTTCATCTGAATTTTCATTATATGATTCTGAAATGTAAGTGTATATGCCCACATATAATTTTTACAGATACCAAATGAAATGAAACTACCAAATTGATAAAAAATCATTGGTAAAGAGCTATACCATAGTACACACAAACAAATAACACACAGGCTACACTTTGCTTCAGATGCAATACAAATCAATCGTGATAGTAATCACAATATGGCAATTTTTTTGCCAGAAACTTTAAAGAATATGGAATCATTATCAAAATTTAAAATTAAATTAAAAAATCTCCTTATTGACAAAGCGTATTATTCTTTGGATGAGTATATGTCAACATGATGACGTGAACCGAGAAGGCATTTGTATTTATATTCAGTCGTTGGGTTTTTAAGGTTATAAATGATAATGATAATATTCATAGCTTGACAATTTTTAATTATACTGACATATCTTCATCACGATGCATTGTACTTTATATATTGTTCAATTATTTATATATGTCTCAACATTTTTCAATATTATAATGTGAACTTGTTTCCTGTTGATATTGTATGTGGATCCTTTTAGAGACAATAAAATAAAATAAATAAATAAATAAATGATAACAATTTCAATGTGTTTTTTCCTCACATACAAGTTTTTCTTGAAAACTTTTTTTTCATTTCACTGATCAACATGTCATTTTCCATTTGTAGTAAATTCCTTTCAATAAAGATGAAGATTAAAGATCACAAACAATATTAACGTCTTTCTCTCGAGTCAGCATTTCGATAAGTATGTCTTTCTCATATCAAATCCGATCACATTTCACTAAATCCAATCTCAATACCAGTGAAAATAATCCGTGAGCCCCGTGACCGGTATACTCCACGCAACACACCAAACTGCAAGCCGTAATATACAAGTCTAGTAACCCGTCGCGACTAAAACAATAACTATGCAATAAACCCACCCAGGTGCTTGCAACAAATCATAAATAACAGATTTAATAATGCGCACCTTTTTTTTTTTACTATTTACCAAACGTGGCATTAACGAAATGTATAAAAGCCACACGGAGGAGTGAAAGCCAAAACCTTATTTTACCGGTTAGATAAGATTTCATTGAGATTTTATTCGCGTGATTCCACTACGTGTAGCAAATTAATCCTCCTCCCCCTACCTCCCCTCACCACTGTATTAACTAACTATTTGCATATAAATCAGTTTGCCACAGGAGTGTCAAGATGAGTCCGACGCAATGAGCCGGTTTGTGTGGCCTGCGCACATTCCTACATTATTACTACAATCAAAAAGCGAGTAATAAATGTATTTATCGTTCTGGCTCACGATTAAGTGTCGAATATTTTAAATTTAATTACAGATTATATACAGTAAGCAAAGTCATTCGACTATTATTTCTTGTATTTACGTTTGGTCAACGTAGGGAAATGAAAATGAAATGATGTTATAAATCATCTTGATTTTTCTTGACGACTCAGGCTGGTCCGGTTTGGTATTGGACATACTGTCCTAGCTGGCTAGAAATCCACCAGACTGTCGCGCAGTCGCAGTGGAAAGGCCGCCCTTGAACTTCTAGATCCCCCCTCACCTCTTCCCCCCCCCCCTCCATCCCATCACCTTCCTCGTCGTAATCCCTTTTCGAGATAAAAACAAAACTTCTTTACTACTATACTCGTCGTTTTTTCCGTAATTTTTTTTTTTTTTTGGGAAACCACTTTTGCAATCTTTGTGCATACTATACGGTAACAGAGACGTAAGTCTGGTCTTCATATGCTATAGGTTGGTGTTGTTGGTAGTCATAGATAGAAGAAGACTCGACTAGAGAAAAATAAAAGTTGAAATTTCGGTTATTATGCATATTCCTCTACCTTTCCCAATTTGAGTTTGAATTTCGCGTTTTTTGGTGTTTTCTGATAGACCTCCTTCAAATATCTATCTGAAAAAGTTTTGAGTACCGGTACGGTATTAATTGTTGGTTTTTATATGTTTTTAACTCACTTGAATCGTATGGTTTGTGAACTGACGTCTGTTCTTTGACAGCCATTTGTGTTGACGTTTGCGTTGATTCAAATTAATAATTATATATATATATATATATATATATATATATATATATGCCTATAAAGGCTTCTGGTCACGAGGTTATGGGTTGCGGAAGTTTTTTTCATAACCACAGAGAAAGTGTTTTTATGCACTTTCATGTTGTGGTAGGCCTGCAATTTTGACAAGAAAAAAAAAATAGGAGGGGTATATGCAATCAACAAATTTACCATAAATTCTATTTCTATTTTCATCGTCATTAATATTGATTCACTAGCACATTTAGCTCAGTTGCTAAAGCGTCATATCGGGCCTTGGTTCGATACCCGCAATCGTTTTTTTCGTGGTTTCCCTCTGTTATCTAGGCTGATGGTGGGATGGTTTTTACAATATAGGCCACGGCTATTTTCTTCCCATTACCTACGAAAACTTCATCTCATCAACCTAACATCTTATCAATCATTCATCCGACGCAAATAGATCTTGGTTAACATTACAATATGTGTCGTTAAATCCAATATAAATTGAATATTATTTTGAATAATTTTATTTCGAATAATTTCGAGCATACCTGCCATTACAGCATTTTGATACGGTTCTTCGTAGGCCAACACGATAAAATCACAATACAATAATGCACGATTATTTTGATTTTATTCGTATTGAATTCAATTATTTGACGGTACACTTTTTTAATACACTATAAGCAATGTCCATTTGTACCTGAATGAAATATTCATTATTATTTTATTATTTCGGAATGAATCCAATAGCAGTTCAGTTTGATTTATTTGACGAAACTTTTCAGCATTTAAAAAAAAAAGCTAATCGACTATTTCGAACCGAAAATAATAACACAATTTAAATATCGTTTCCATTCCATTGTTAACGTATTTCTTCCCAGACCCAATGCAATACTTTTTTTATCACCCACTTTACGTCCAGCAATACTTATAAACACAGCCGTTCGTACAGGCTCTATATATTACTAATATAAACAAAGCACCTGCATAAAAACTGAATGTAATCAATACAGTATATCGATACCGCAGTAATACGATCCTCGTACACTGCTTTTCCTATTCACTTTGTACACCTCCATTCCAATCGTGACTAAAAACAATAGCTTTTTATTACACACAAAACTTAATTAATTCTCCGTGCGTTGGTTGTAGAACATAACTCCAGCTAAACAGCTTCTTCTGCGTAACAAGACGTGGCTTCAAATGCAGTTCATTGTTTGTTTTTTAATATATATATTTTGCGTTCATGAAATAAGTTGTGAATAATTGTCGTGACTTGGCTTAATGACGGTCATAATATACGAAATATTAAGAGTCCACGGGAGTCGATTCAACGAAATATAATTTTTTTTTTTTCGATAACTTTTGAACGGTATGAGATATGAAAATTACAATACAGATAATTTTAATACTTTTGAGATGGTATACATTGCTCATATCGCATCATTGTCCAGCGTGTATAGATGTCTTTTTTTAGCTTTTTTTTAGCTTGACATTTATGCGAAATGAGTTATATATAGTTATATTTCATACCATCCTGTAGGTATTAAAAATAGCTGTGTTTCCTCTGTATTGGAATTTTTATATCTCATACCGTTACAAGTTATCAATTAAAAAACTGATATTTCGCTAAATCGACTCTTATATTGACCCTTAATGACGGTCATAATATATGAAATATTAATGATAAAATTCTTTCTGGTCGAGGAACAACTAACTATGATCCAGTCTCCACACAGCACCTGGTCTTGTTTGGCTCGTAACCGGCGAGATTATTTACTCTGTCAGAATCTAGTTCATTATCAGATTCTGGTGCGCAGCGATTTATTAATACGGTGTTCGTATAAACGAAATGGCCCACTCGTGTTTTGCATGCATGCACAGATAGTGACCGAAGATTGGAAATATTATTTATATGCTTCGTTACATTTTAATAGTTTTATATATCGTTTTGGTGAAAGTGTTATTATACATTTCTTTGTATTTTATATGTGTATATATTATAAATCATTATAACACGTTGCTTGATTTGTTGACGATATTTTCCTGCAACTCAATTTGATGCATTCATATGATTATAATCGATACATAGATACATCGAAACATCGATACATCGGTACATTGACATCGAACCTTTCGAACATTCATAGAAAGTCATCTCATAACTTTGTTGATAATGTAGAAAATTATTGATCTGTGATAAACAGTGAATTAATGAATTTATATTTATATATATATATATGTAGGCCTATATATATAAATATTAAATGTTTATATATATATATATATATATATATATATATATATATATATATATGCAGCTGAAATAAAGCATTTTGAAAATATATTATTGATACAATTAGAAAATGTGTTCTTGACGACTTTTTGAATCAGTAGGCCTAAATATGAATTAAAAAAATGATACGATATATTTGTTTTATGTTTCTCAAAAAGATTTGAAAAAAAAATTAATAAAAATTGTATTCCAATTTTTTTTCCACGAGTTCCTCTGTTGTGAAGATAACAAACATTTTCATTAACAAAAAAAAACTTATTATTTTCAAAGTTGAAATGAAACAATGCTCACAACATATTGAAAATACATTCACTTTTGAATATTGTGTCACCCCTGAACAGAAAACTGGCGGATCATGAACAGAATCAATACCAACTCCGAGCACACATTTACACACCCCTGACCCTCAACAATTTGTATAAAACCGAAGTCGTTGTCCTCAACACTGCATAAGATATTAAAGATGCTATCTTGCTTGGTTCCTGATTCGTGTATAGTTGAAATTGTTTAGTTTCTTAACTCTTAATTTATGATTCCCTCCCACCATTCCAACCAGCACAGATATAACGAAGACTTGTATACTGCTAAATCTTTTAAATACCATCTCCATTCATCATTCATCTCAGATGTAAGAATGCCGGAAAAAGTATAGCAGCTGGACTCGGACAATTCGAAAGGTAAATTCGAGAAGACAAACTAGCTGATTTATGTATACTAGTAAATGCGAATATTTAATTTGATCATAAATTTTAAAATTGTGCATTCGAGTATTCTGACGTTCTTGTATGCAACAATTGACAGTTTAATGCAGTAAGGTTCTTTACATAGCTTTGAATTATGAACTATTATTTTAATTACTATAATAGGCAAACGCAGCATACGCGTTGTAAGATGAGAGATATCTGAATAGAGTCGTTAAAGTAGTTTTACCTTTGCTACTTTATCGACTCTGGTATAATTGAAAACTCTACACACCTTGATGCATATAAAATAAACTTCATTAGGCAAACATCGAATCTAGAAAGCAGTGAATCTCGGCAACATTTCTATATCATTTTGATGAATGAAAAAACATTTATTGAATTATTTTCTTCAAAACGGCTGATCCAAATTGCATAGAAATTCGTTATAGTGTGTATCATTTGTGTGTTAAAATTCAGGGTGAATTTGATTTTTTTTTATAGATTTTATTTTTCGAATTTTCTTGCCCAGTCTAATCTTATGGCGTTTTCAGAAACATTGAGATGGTGTTTCTCAAAACTGGTACAACCGATTCAACCCAAAAACTATACAGTTCTAAGTTGGATCAGTCTGCGTGTACAGAAAAAGTTTCTTGTTGCAGTTCTTACAAAAAAAACATAGACAAAGCTCCATAAGAGTAGGATGGAGGTCTTCGCATTCGCTCATCTAATTATGCATACATAAATGGTTGGAATAAACATCAATGGGTAGGCTAAACAGTTGAAAAACAAAAACTAAATTAAACGTTTTTAATCAAATGTAAGCAGGAGCTTCAGTAATGTATTGAACATTCGTCTGCGCATGGTCTACTTTTTTCTTATTTTTTATTGGGTTTAGTGACGTACTGTACTGATGACCAAAATCTATTGGCGTCGGTGAATGATATATACGATGGTAAGATGAAAGGTTATTTCATTAGGTGTTATTGGATAGTATGGGAAGGAGTCAGTTGTTAGGAAACCATCCCAGTATTGATTTGAATGACAGAGGGAAACCACGGATTGTCAGGATGGTCGACCATAGCGAGAAACAAACCCCGGTGTCCTGAATGACGGTTGAGTTGCTATAGCCACTCGACCACTCGTCTCAGTATAGGCCTCCATGGCATTCTATTCAGTGCTACATTGTAATTCAATTGTGTACTTGTTTAATTATATTTCACGGGTACTTATCATTTATTTATTTCAACAATTACTTCAATTATCTCCCACAAACGTGATTGCATACGGAAGCATTGAAAAACACATTACATTCAGAACTCAATGAGCAGTGGTTCGAAATTAGAGTCAATTGAATCTATATGCAACATTTCAAATGACCATTAAAAATTTTACAGTGAGATCGTATTTCTTTTCAAACTCAACATCCGTCATGTTTCTTGTATGATTCTTGTGAAAGTTTTGTTATTCAATAAAAACGATTTTTCGAAATCAAGTACATCTTCTAAGAACATTTTATGGCCAATTCATCACAACGAATTTACGTTTGATGCCGATAGTTTACAGCCGTTACAATATTTTCATGACTATTTTCCAAACAAGCTCCTGCAGTTATTAATAAAGATGTAATCATCGATGCGAGATCAATCATTCTTTTTCTCTTCAGTTCCGCATTGAGCGCGCGACCTGTGAAAAAAGGGCGTAACACAAACAATGCCCCCATGTTTGCCCTTTACTCCCGCGACGCCCTCTGGACCCATGTAGGAGGTCGTCATCTGCAGTCATTTACGACAACAACGCTTGTTATGGACAAGAACAGTTCTGATGCATAAAAGAAGGCTTGGCGATTGGCCACCGGAAAGATTGCAGACAATGTCGTAAACAAGATGTGAGAAAAAAAAACGACGTCAATGGTCTCGACCACAGTTTGACTCTTGACCTCTAGGGCTGGACCGATTAATTAGTTTCAACGGCACGGACCAGTCAACTTGAATGTTTTTGTGGTAAGTTTAGAGAGGAGGTTAATGGTGATTATGTCATAGCGGAACTATTGTATTCTTTGTGACAGGGAGTCTGTTATGTCTTTGATAATTTAGTCCAATTTCAATGCTCAATTTGCCAAGTTGATTCTTACATTGTGTGTATAGGTCATGATAAAATATATGGCACGTCAAATATGAATATGAACAAATAACAAATGACATAATAATAGACTAAAACTAAACTATTTGTGTGAGTTATGTTGTATGGATTATATGTTGAAGTTGAACCTGTGTCTAAAAATGAAAAAAAGATCTACTAAACTCCAAATTTGAAAAAACATAATTAAAAATTGAATTAGGCCTAATAACACTTCAGCAACATTTATTGATACAGTATTTTCCTTTTTTTGTATATATATCGAGTTTTTACGACGCACTGTAATGATTACCAAGATCTATTGGCGTCGGATGAATGATTAATGAGATGATGGGATGGTGAGATGAAGGTTTTTATGGGTAATGGGAAGGATAGTGAGGAGGAAGCGGTCGTGGCCTATATTGTGGGAACCATCCCGGCATTAGCCTAGACTACAGAGGGAAACCACGAAATACCCCTGTAAAGATGGACGGTGGCGGGGATAGAACCGGGTCCGATATGTCCCTTCACCTCCCGGGTCACACGAAGCAAGTACGCTAACCACTCAGCTACTGTGCCGGTAGTATTTTACTGATTTCATCATTCAGAGAGTGAAATTATAATATACTGTAATATATTGATTGTTACTGTAATTCCCTGATGTAAATTAAAGCACGCAAAAGCAATATTATTATTTTAAGCGAATCGCTTCCTTCCATCCTTTCCCATTTCCCACGGAATAGTTATCATTATAGCGCGTCGTTATATCAACCCAATATATTAATTGAAAATTAAATTAAAATAAATTGTGATGATTATTTGCTTACTTGTTTGTGTATTTGGTTGTTTGCTTTACAACCCCACAAACGGCTATGGGCAATTGGGCGGGGGCGGGGGGGGGGGTATATTAATAATGAATACTTCATTGTACGTATATACCTCATACACAACACACAACATAAATAAAGCGCATTTACAGGAAAGATCGGTACGGTTCCCGGCAAAAACGTATCCATGAAAAATGTATGTCCATTTAAATCCATAATCTTCAGTTAAGACAATTGAATTGACTTGAGAATATCTGGGTGTGCAGTAAAAGTAATCGATAATGTAATTAAATTTGTTGATTGGATGTAGCACCACATTGGTGATTTAAAATTCATATGAAATAAAAACCTCTTTACAATATCAGGTGCATTTCAGCATCATATCCCGTTTCGTAAATTATATTATGCATGGTCCATGGCAGTCGCACCAACATTCTAAAATATAAACTGCATCGTTATGATTCGAAAGAATTGCATAAAAGAAACCATAAAAGATAATCTAGAACTACGATCGTTTATATATTTAAAAAAAAAAAAAAAAACTCCCGTCCGACCAACAACGAACGGGGGTGTTCATAACCCACCTTGTGACCGTGACAACCCAGTCGGCACAACATCCAAACCGGCGGAAAAGAATAAAAGTTTCTTGAATTTTTAAGTCCAATTTAACGATTTCAACCTTGCTCAGTTGCAGATGGGAGCTTTTGGCCGTCGTCGTGCTTCTAGGTGCGGGTTTTTAAAAGAGGCAATTGACCTCATAACATGGTCAGTGGCCATAAGAAGTGGACACAATACATACTCAAATCCAAATGATGAATTATTATTACATAAAAAAAATATGTACAAAGACGTTTTTGTATATCTCTATTATAAATGGTTTGAAAAGCTTTAGCATGATGTTCACATGAAGAGAGGCTAGGCTCATGGTATTTGCTATGGGCACAACGACTTTGGTCGGTTGAAATTCATCCTACTTATCACTTCTCCAGATATGTTCAGTGAGGCTGTGCATGGCCATTACAAGTCTGCACAATTATAATGACTTGCTTAACTGACGGATAGTCGCTAGGAAAACACGTGATTATCGAAGAGCATTCTTTATTCGGAGGCTGTTTTGAAAGACGTAAAAACACTCGAAATTAGATTTTATCGGAAAATTACGATATCACCGAGACGCGTGGCCGAGTGGTAACACACTGAACCGTCATTCGGGAGACCGGGGTTCGATTTCCGCCATGGTCGACCATCCTGACAGGGGTTTTTCGTAGTTTCCCTCTGTCGTTCAGGTTGATACTGGGATGGTTTCTTAACAACAGGCCACGACCGACTACTTCCAACCATCCAAAAACACTTAATAAAATCATCTCATCATCCCACCATCTCATTCATCATCCACCGACGCCAATAGATCGTAGCCATCAGTATAGTGCGTCGTTAAAATCCAATATATATATATATATATATATATATATATATATATATATATATATATATATATAATTACGATATCTATTTACCCAATTTCAGAGTATACTAGGAATCATAATTTCAGTTCCAGAAATTATTGTTCTGAGGGACCCGACCTTTTTCTGAGTCGTGACGTAGACATTACTCGATTCTGTTCATGTTTCCATACAGAATAGGTAATGCCTATAGACCCAAGTCATGACTCATGGTCTCCGCAAAACAAAAACATTAATTATGTATTTTCTGAAATTGAAATTATGATTTCTTAGTTCTCTCCAAAATAAGGGAAATAGATATCGTGATTATTATTGACGACGAACGGGTAATATGCAAAGGGGTATATGGATATTCTTCTAAATAAAGCAATATTTATACACATATATTTCTTCATATTGGGTTTTAACGACGCACTGTATAATGATGACTGAGATCTATTGGCGTCGGATGAATGATTAATGAGATGATGGGATGATGAGATGAAGGTTTTATGGATTATGGCAAGGATAGTGGGAAGGAAGCGGTCGTGGCCTATATTGTGGTAACCATCCCGGCATTAGCCTAGACTGCAGAGAGAAACCACGGAAAACCCCTGTAAAGATGGACGGTGGCGGGGATCGAACCGGGTCCGATATGTCCCTCCACCTCCCGCGTCACATGGAGGAAGTGAGCTAACCACTCAGCTACTGTGCCGGTTGCAATATATTATATAACATATTCAACTGACATGCTATTTATTCGGTGTCGATCGGAGATGGCACAACATATCGTGGAATGGCAAAACTTTGAAATCTGAACTGGTCAATAAATGATTCGACATATACGATTACTGGTTCTATAAGTACTTGGGGTTCAGTTTCAAGAGAGGATATTAACATGGATAAGGGTTAAGGGCAGATATGAACTCACGTATCTTAATTATCACTTGTACACAAAATGTACTGAAGTGTTATTTTGATATTAGCCACTTAGTTCAAAGTGGAAGACATCAACATTCGTGTGTTTAAACTGAAAGACTTTTATCTACGGAGAAAATTATGGCCACAGACAGCGCAGTCCTGGTGTTGAAGTTCATTAGTTTTAAATAATAAAAATGGGGTGGTAAGATCGCCCTTGTGGTGCCCCGTCCAAACGATCCTATCTTTCGTCCATAGCCTCAATTAGGAAACAATGATTTTGTATCAAGTTTAGATGTTATTCAAAAAAAAATAAAATAACTAAACCACAAACCTTTTGTAAGCAATAATTTTTAGTGGGAGAAGTTTGTGAAATACAAATGATATTCAATTGTGTAAAGATCAATGAATAAAAAGTGAATTAACAAATAAAATAATATAAAGAGAAATGTATTTAATCCAAAAATGAAATACGTCCAAGCTGAATTCCACACACCTTCAGTTTCTCACGTTGACACCATCACGATTGGTCGATTCTTTTTATCAACAGGTTTCAGATTTATTGTTTGTGTTCGAAATGAACCCTCTTAAGAAGTTGTCTTATTAAATAGTCTAGACACTTTAGTGACTGGTCAGTCATTAACAACAGCGTCGAGCACGCTGGAAGGCCACGATAAACATCATTGGGGTAACAGGCTAAACGAAACAATGTTTTATTGTGTTTATTGTGTTTATTTTATTCACACGCGATATATGCATTTATTTTAATTAGAGGTGATTTATTGAGACGAAACCTCGAGATATCGAATCGACATGCGATATCATTAGTTCTTCTGTCTTTCGGTGTTGACTCGTTTTCTTGAAAAGTAAACAATTCAAGATTGTTAATTTTTGTTGGGAGATAACGCGTTGCTCGCAATACTTGGATGATAATTTATTCGCAGAATATATCACCTTGACAGATCGCCTTTTTATATTGGGTTCAACGACAAAATACAATTCAATTCAATTCAATTGTATTTATTTTTCACCACAAAAAAAAATGGCAATAATGATAATGAAGATCTATTGGCGTAGGATGAATGATTAATGAGATGATGGAATGATGAGATGAAGGTTACTTAGGTAATAGGAGGTATAGTGGGAAGGAAGCGGTCGTGGCCTATATTCTGAGATCAATCCCAGCATTAGTCTAGACTACAGAGGGAACCACACAAAAAAAACTGTGAAGATGGACGGTGACGGGGATCGAACCGGGTCCGATGTTCCCCTCCACCTCCCGGATCACACTGAAGAGAATGATAATTTAAGCAACCAGTTATTTCAGTTATTTCAGTATTCTAGCATATTGGTATATTTGGTAGGTCTGATTTTACACATAGCCACGAAACCAGAAGGTCATCTTACACAGTAAATAGTTTCCGAAACTTCAGTATCTATAGAGAAACTCAATACAGCTTCAAGCATTTAGTTCGTATTCGAAAGATGTGGTTGTGTTTCTGAACTTGAATCTCGTTCTCAAAAATCATTCACTTTCAATATATCACATCTATATAAATATGACGGTGATATCAGTGTTTTTTTCATATTGATAGACAACCTTTTTTCATGGATACAAGAATACATAACTATACACGCTAAAGTATAGAACATCGAAACTAAATTGAATACAATAAGCAAATTCACGAACATCCATCACTGACAATTCAGTTGAACAGACATCTATTGAAAATTTGAAATAACCTTTCATCCAATCATCTCATATATCATTCACCGACGCCAATAGATCACAGTCATCAGTATAGTGCGTCGTTGAAACCCCCCCTAACACAAAAAAAAATGAAATGATCTTAACTGCGTTCCCCCCCCCCCCCCTCACACACAAAGAAATGATCTTAACTGCGTTTTCGTTCGGGTTAATTAGACGAGCTTTAGCGAGGATTCAATTTGACATACTGAAAAAAATTGGTGTTCGTTTTTATGTTTTTTTTTTTTTTTTTTTGTTTTTATGTTTTTTTGTCGGTTCTCCACAGGTCAAACGGCTACAGCTATCAACTTCAAACTTTTTTTCGTCATGGTTCCTCATCTAACTTAGATCTGTATAGTTTTGTGGCATTAACGGGTGGTAACTTTTTTTTTTATGAATTTTAGAAATGTCAAAAATCCCCATTAGAATAACCCGGAGGAAAATACTTGAAAAATCTAAATTTTTCAAGACCTCTCAAATTTTCGCCGAATATAAAAGAAACTATTAAGCACATTTTGAGAGATTTTCCGCATCAATCGGATGAGAAATAACGAAGAAAACGCATTTATAAAGCATTTTCCCATCAATTTAGGCTATTACGGGAACCAATTAAATCTATATCAACAAGTGTCACCAATTAATTCAAAACGATTGAAATGAATGAAGAGGAAGGCCGTGACATAACTGATTCTCGTAAGGTTTTTGAACGTTTGGAGTGATCCAAGGTCTGTAGATGTAGATTGGGTTGACAAATTATTTTTCATTCTAGATTTCTATACCCCTAAGCTCGTCTAACAACGCGCATCCCGCGTTTTCCTAGTTAGACGAGCTTTAGCGAGGAGTCAATTTGACATACTGAAAAAAATTGGTGTTCGTTTTTATGTTTTTTTTTTTATGTTTTTTTGTCGGTTCTCCACAGGTCAAACGGCTACAGCTATCAACTTCAAACTTTTTCTCATCATGGTTCCTCATCTAGCTTAGATCTGTATAGTTTTGTGGCATTATCGGGTGATAACTTTTATTTTTATGAATTTTAGAAATTTCAAAAATACCCATTAGAATAACACGGCGGAAAAAAAATTTAAAACATTTTATTTAAAAAAAAATTGAAATTTTGTGTGAAGTTGAATAACATTTTGATACACATTTCTGGAAATTCTCAGCTTGATCAGGTAAGCCATTTTTAAGAAAAAACATTAAATGTGCTAAATTGGTACCACTCGAAGCAGTTTTTGCCCATTTATAACTGAAATGTTACCCAATTGGCGAATTTAGGCAAAAGTTTGGCAAAGAAGTCGACATACTATTACTTTACGCTCGTCTAACAACGCGTATATAGCGTTTTCCTAGTCGTAGACAATTATTAACCGGAAAATAGTTCCATACTTCTTCGGACTTCCGGTTATCAATTTCCAGATCTTCACGTCACACAAAATGATAAAGTTGATTTCTTTTTCCCAACTTTAAACGACGTGTGGTAAGGATACATTATTTCTGTAACACTATGATCGTCATATTCACGTATGCCTCGCAGTGTGTTGGTAAATAACACTTTTCATCCGACACATCCCAACACTTAGCCCAGAAAACATTGGAGCTGTTGTGTTCTCATTTCCATAATACAATAGTATCAAGAATGTCTTATACGTATAGCTGAAGGCGAATCGAACATCGCGCCCGAAAAAACAACTTGTTCACATTTTGGAGATTGATAGGTTTGAAAATTGGTAGACCAAAAAAAAAAAAAAAAATGTGTATAGAATTACAACAACGAAAAATAAACATCTAGGATTATGAATAAAAGCTAATAAATTAACATTGATTGATGGACAAAATTACGGGTTGTCGGTTGAATTAAATTATTGCCCTGACAAGAATAATAAAACACCATCTCTGTCTTATCTTACTAGTGCAATCGATGGCTTTATACCGGAAGTCCAATTAGTCCATCCAACAAGAATCAAACTGGAATATTTGTAGTCGATTCATGGATTTTATAAGTGTTTTGAGAATCGGTGATGGGATACAAATGTGAATCTTCCGAACCGAATGTTTTTTCTTCAACAGTCGAAAAACTCGTCAAACTTGTTAGGTCATTATCATGGACAATCTTTCTCGTGTTACTCGCCAAAAGCGAGATTCTGAACTGGTCGAATAAGGAGCTAGTACGTAATGTTCTGTGATATATAAAATACGCAAACAACACTGCAAAATACATTGCACATAAATCCTGGCCGACTACCGTTGCTTGTCGACGTTGGGTATAAAATGTCAACGCGTTTCTACAGAAACTTGAATGTGGAAATTCGGCGAGCTCGTCTTTTTGTTTTATTTTATTTATTTATATATATATATATATATATATATATATATATATATATATATATATATATATATATATATATATATATATATATGTTTCAGTCGATGACGTAGAGATTAACGGTATTTTCGGTGGCATTAGAGAATTGAAACAATGAGAGATGCATCTTATAAAAGTGCAGGTGTGTACATGTTTGGAATTGGATTTGAATGTCGATTATCAAAAAAGTGCACGTGAAACATTCGTGTGCAGACTAGTGCTCAAATATGCATCGAAATGCATCTGGAGATCCGCACTCGATAAATTGCACCCGTGATATCAGACCTTATTATGTATAATTTAAATAATAATATGTGATTTTTTTTTTCAAGAAAAAGAACACAGTAATACATATGTATAAACACACACACACTGGATGGAGAGAATGTCTCGAATGGAGAAACCGATGGTAACAAAAAAAATATATAGAATTTGAATATGGTGGGAATGAAGTGTAGGCCGGCCTATAATATACACAAATTGTTTGGAATAAAAAGTCTCAAAATGAAATTATAATCAGATTCATTTGAATTTGTTGATATTCGTGACGTATATTGTATTTGTGATTATAATAAGTGATATATAATAAGTGATATATAATATAAGTGATTAAAAATAAGTTTCTCGAATATTTTGGTTTTCTCCATTTGGTATAGAAAATACGAAGAAAACGGGAGAAAATGGTCGCGTGATGAGTCCCCCAACAACCACTGTTAAATTTGAGTAATTTTCAAGTAGAACTTTTGCTATGAGGTCAAATAGTGACAGATAAAATCACATATCGATCAAAGTAAGGACACTGGCAAGTGAATGATGTCAAATTTGAAAATTTCAACAAATATAAACATTATGAATGCATTCACCTAAATGATTTGTGGACATTAATTCAATATGCCTGCTGTGATTTTACTACCCTTAGTTATACGATAGTGTTTTACCCTGAAAACTGGTTTTGATGACGATGATTATTGTTTGCTTAACGACCCCACCATCAGCTAGGTTATACGGGGGTACGAATGAGCAGGTGATTACGAAACAAGTGATGATAGGTGAAAGGACGTTTACAAAAACCCATGCGTTATACGGGACTCGAACACATGCCCAACAGTGACTTCAGTTTCTGAAGCAGCGCCTCAGCTGACCGAGCTACTGAGGGTGGCGTGGTTTCGATTAACCCATGTTAATAAGCCTATTTAGATGAGGATCAAGGAAGTAATTTTCCACCGGCACAGTAGCTGAGTGGTTAGCTCACTTGCTTCGTGATCCGGGAGGTGAAGGGACATATCGGACCCGGTTCGATCCCCGCCACCGTCCATCTTTACAGGGGTTTTTCGTGGTTTCCCTCTGTAGTCTAGGCTAATGCCGGGATGGTTCCTACAATATAGGCCACGACCGCTTCCTTCCCACTATCCTTCCCACTACCCATAAAACCTTCATCTCATCATTCCATCATCTCATTAATCATTCATCCGACGCCAATAGATCTTAGTAATCATTACAGTGCGTGGTTAAAACCCAATTGAAAAAAAAAAAGGAATTTTCATAAAAATATAAGAATGGAAATTGGTGGTAAAATAGGAGATTAATTGCACTCATATACCCAAGGCCCAAAGATCTTTTTTCATAATCCGAACACAAATCAAACGAAAAGATATAAGATGGCTGAAAAAATTACTACTTTCAGCAAAATTGATTGCAAATGTCCGTCTACTTTACTCCCAGATATCAAGCGATTTAGACATGAGCTGATCAAATGCGACGAGAACCAATCAACATCTTAGCCGTGAGTTTCCAAGGCTATTTACGTGTCAACTTTTCCACACAATGCACTCATTCTTTTGCATTATTTTGATCAATCTGAATTCTGACGCCTTGATTTCGTGTAATATTCGTGTATCCACGAACGAAAGTTCCGAGTGACCGTCCCCCCCCTACCTCGCACCATTATCGAACGGGTGGTTCGAGCCGTCATCTTGCATGGTAAGTGTACGAAGATCAGCTCGCATATTCGATTTGGATTTCGAAATGTCATCCGATATGAATCGGCCGAAAGTCCTGCTGTGCAGGTTTGAGCATCGAAGTCTCACAATTCAGCTATTATAAAGTATACACTCGATGCTCATTACTATGATTATTAAAAAGTAGCACCTGATTTGACCGGAACCTTAATTGCTATTAATAATGCTATTATTTGCCTACAGTTGAATTTATACAAGACATGCAATTTGGTGTATTATACTATATATATATACAAATATATATATATATATATATATATATATATATATATATATATATATATATATATATATATATGTATATGTATATATATATATATATATATATATATATATATATATATATATATATATATATATATATATATATATATATATGTGTGTTTTCATTAACTTTCGTAATAAGGCTAACTGCACTTTTGGAGCCTTGGCGTAAGATGAGTTTTTTGATGATCATTTCTAAACAGTACAAGATATCACAATCAAAATCGTGTGGAAAGTCGGAATTTTCAATTAAATGCAATACTGTATGCATGCTTTGGTGCAGTTTTGTAGATATCGTACCATATAAGATATCGTTCATATATATGTATGTATATATATATATATATATATATATATATATATATATATATATATATATATATATATATATATATATATATATATTGAAATTTAAGTTATTTCCTTGATCCATATTTATATTTATAATTGAATTCCGGTATATTGAGTAAAATATATATATATATATATATATATATATATATATATATATATATATATATATATATATATATATATAAATTCAAATATTGTCACTCAACATGTTTCTAGTTGATCTTCGTTTAACACTATAACACACATTTACGACAAATACGCACACACACACACACACACGCACTATAATACATACTATAATTTAATATATTATACACCGGTAATACACAATATACACAATATACACAATATGATATAATATGTACACAATGTACAAAATAGAATAGTCTATGATGCACACACACACACATATATATATATATATATATATATATATATATATATATATATATATATATATATATATATATATATATATATATATATATGTATGTATATATACATATACTATATATATATATTTATATATATATATATATATATATATATATATATATATATATATATATATATATATATATATACATATAGTATATGTATATATACACACACACACATATATATATATATATATATATATATATATATATATATATATATATATATATGTGTGTGTGTGTATATATACATATACTATATGTATATATATATATATATATATATGTGTGTGTGCATCATAGTCTATTCTATTTTGTACATTGTGTACATATTATATCATATTGTGTATATTGTGTATATTGTGTATTACCGGTGTATAATATATTAAATTATAGTATGTATTATAGTGCGTGTGTGTGTGTGTGTGTATTTGTCGTAAATGTGTGTTATAGTGTTATACGAAAATCAACTAGAAACATGTTGAGTGACGATATTTGAATTTATATTTGAGAAGATGAATTGTACAAAGTACTCCACTTCGTGTTATTCATCACACGTTGGTTGAGAGAAACTGTCAAATTTCTAAATATAACCTCAGCAGTCTACAATATACGAACACTGGTATGACAAGGTGACAAACTAATGTGACAGATAATTGTCGAGGGGTTCGCTGGAACGATGACTGTGACCACGATGTAAAAAGATTGGACTCGACCGCATGAGATTGAAATCAAATATACCAAAGTCCAAAGATCCGAGATGATATAATCATTGACAAAACGAACTGAAACAAGAAAGCGTATAAAGTTACGGTCATCAAGTTATTGATGATCGGCAAAAAGAGAAACAAAAGGATTTCAGAAAACTGAATCGTCTTTGAGATTGTTCGGAATCAAATCCTGTCTAGGTGACTTGTCATAATCATCGGAATACAATTGACGACTAGTGATTGACCCGCCCACAAACGTCATAAAACATATCCAATCAAATGGGCTTTGTTATGTGGGTGAATTGACATTGTTCATCAGAGTATCTCTAAATGCCCACATGAAGTATAGATCTAGGTGGCCTGGTGATTAGCCACGCCTATCACTAGTGGTCAATCCCCATGGTCTGTATAAATCACATTTACAAGGGATTGTGGTAACTAGGAAAACGCGGGATGCGCGTTGTTAGACGAGCTTAGGGGTATAGAAATCTAGAATGAAAAATAATTTGTCAACCCAATCTACATCTACAGACCTTGGATCACTCCAAACGTTCAAAAACCTTACGAGAATCAGTTATGTCACGGCCTTCCTCTTCATTCATTTCAATCGTTTTGAATTAATTGGTGACACTTGTTGCTATAGATTTAATTGGTTCCCGTAATAGCCTAAATTGATGGGAAAATGCTTTATAAATGTGTTTTCTTCGTTATTTCTCATCCGATTGATGCGAAAAATCTCTCAAAATGTGCTCAATAGTTTCCTTTATATTCGGCGAAAATTTGAGAGGTCTTGAAAAATTTTGATTTTTCAAGTATTTTCCTCCGGGTTATTCTAATGGGGATTTTTGAAATTTCTAAAATTCATAAAAAAAAAAGTTACCACCCGATAATGCCACAAAACTATACAGATCTAAGTTAGATGAGGAACCATGACGAAAAAAAGTTTGAAGTTGATAGCTGTAGCCGTTTGACCTGTGGAGAACCGACAAAAAAACATAAAAAAAAAAAAAAAAAAAAAAAAAAAAAAACGAACACCAATTTTTTTCAGTATGTCAAATTGAATCCTCGCTAAAGCTCGTCTAATTACAATTATAAGAGCCAATTAATAAACACTTTTAATTACTACCAAACAATATGTATAGTCATATGATTTGCATGAGAAAATCGTCCATCATTTCAAGATGAGATTTGAGTTGGATTTTTTTTTTCAAATTTTAGAAATTGCTCCATAACTATATACACACGCTAGAATAAGAAAAGTATTCACATTTTTAATTAAAAAAACAAGTGAATACACAAGCGATAATTATATACCACAAACTAGTATTGTAAATTTAAGGCAAGTGTATTTCAAATGCAACTTTGGCCAACAAAAAAAACTCGAAATATCATCATACGACCAGAAGTTCCCATGTAAACGTAATGGTCTTACTGTCGACTAACGCTGAAGATCGAAACAACCGAATGGTTTATGTGTAAGGGAGGCTTTCGATCGTTTTCACCGCTAGAAAATGAGTCGCATGATATTCTATTTTGAGTATATTTACTGATGAGTTCATGTACACAAAGGATATACATAAATATATATATATATATATATATATATATATATATATATATATATATATATATATATATATATATATATATATATATATATATATATATATATATATATATATATATATTTTACTCAATATACCGGAATTCAATCATAAATATAAATATGGATCAAGGAAATAACTTAAATTTCAATATATATATATATATATATATATATATATATATATATATATATATATATATATATGTATATGTATATATATATATATATATATATATATATATATATATATATATATATATATATATATATATATATATATATATATATATATATATACATACATATATATGAACGATATCTTATATGGTAAGATATCTACAAAACTGCACTAAAGCATGCATACAGTATTGTATTTAATCGAAAATTCTGACTTTCCACACGATTTTGATTGTGATATCTTGTACTGTTCAGAAATGACCATCAAGAAACTCATCTTACGCCAAGGCTCCAAAAGTGCAGTTAGCCTTATTACGAAAGTTAATGAAAACACATAACATGACGTGTAACTAAAACTAATTATGGTAATAACAACATCATGTTCAACCATCAGTTGAAGCTCTTGCCCAATTGGTGATCTCGGCCCTAAACCAACTCCATTCTTATTGGATGAAATGACTCGATTCGAAGCTATAAGTATAGCAATGGTAACAATACTAAGCCTTCAGGATGTCGTATACACACTCCGTCTCTGAATCAACCCCACGGTTTCTTCTATTATATCGCTAATTTGAGAACTCATTATTATGTCTTAACTGGCTGTTTGTGAGATGAAGCTATCCGTATAAGAATGTTAATACACTTGAACTAAGACCTTGATTAGTCGATCCATTAATGACTCTGCAGCACGCTATGGGGTCCCCCCAACAACTCGATTCTAATTTTAATAGTCAAGTTAATTTGGTATATGTAAGAAAGGCTTTTTTTTGAGACGGTGGAATTTCATTTTTTTTTATTATTATTTCTAGCTTTATTTTCAATGTGAGATGTAGACTTATTGGTTGATGTATCCGTCACCCAAGAAGTGACCCTGACTTTTATGTCTCATGATCACAATTGGCCAATGAGGCGGTCGCGATTGTGGGCGTCAACCTCTACGTGGAGACTGGACACCGGTTCATTGCCGGAAGACATTTGTCGGGTAGCGATTTGATGGAAATGTGGACGTATATTATAATTTTTAAACTACATAGAACGACTTAATTAAGTTCTGGAACGTGTACAGAAGATGAGTCTGGTCAAATCCAATATATTTCAAACATAATTAAGAGTATACATATATGGAAGAAGAATTGAAAGAAATTTCAACATGTTTTATTCGTCAATTAAAATTCTTCATATTAAAATTAATTTTCTGTTTTTATGAAATTTGAAACATCAAACCTGGCATGAGAACAAAACATTATATGGAGAAAATCCAGAACATTCGCCCTAGAATCACGTTTTATAGAATCAGCACCGTTACAAACAGCCATACCGGAGTTCATTTTTATCTGTACACAAATGATTTTTCTCCAGGAAGATTTTTTCTTTATAATAACATCGAAACTTGACACAAAATCACTGTTTTCCAATTAAGGCTACATGGATGTAGTGGGATCGTTTGGACGGGGCACCACAAGGGCGATCTTACCATCTCATTTTAATTATTGTAACCAATGAACTTCAACACTATAGTGCGTCGTTGAACCCAATTTAAATTTTCAAAAATCCAAATATACTTCAGATTTTTAGAAATAAATCGCTCCTACTCAACATCATCGGTACCGTCAGTCATCTTCTGATGCTTTCAACGTTTAACCAACCACTTTCAATAAAACGTTTAATCACCTTTAAATTTAAACGTCTCAAAGTCTCTCAACCTTGTGCATATTACATAATACATCATCCGTGATTGGAAACGATTTCACATTACGTAGCTTTTAAGGTTTCGTTTTGTTTTGTTTTTGTTTCTCGTCGGACTTTTAAACACAGTGAGCTGACAGTTGCTTGGTGTCTATACACACCGGACAAACCACTTAGCTCTCGCATCGTCGAACATTCAACAGAAGATGACCTGCGACTATTATACTGCTGTGCAGAGGTCAACCAATACGTGACCTTTGACCGTTGACCCGTCTTAACAACGGCTAACACCTCATAATAAATGCTCATGTGGTATGTGTATTTACTGTTTATATAATGTTGTATGAAGGTCTAGGTCCTTAAGGTCTATAGGTCCTTGATAAAGTATGGTAAAATGTGGATAATGGAAACATTTCAGTTGTTCGTACATTTTTAAAATGAACTATCATCATTTATTGATATAATCTTATCGTAATTAACTTAGAGAGTCTTATAAGATTCGTATACGCATAATAAAAGAACATGAGAAAGTCGAGTAGAAGTTTATATGCATTCCATTTGAAGCAGCATCATTGACATTGCAGATTGTTTTTTCAGTAAACGTGGGATGTGTTTAAAACAATAGTTCGTGAATTGGAATTGATTCACGATTTTAATTTAGGTCGAAACTCTTCTCACAGTACAATTCAA
>OZ023326.1:80995168-81014360 GCA_964007535.1 Brachyptera risi
CAATATATCTTATAAACAGCGTTACAATTGAGTATGGCAGTAAGCCATCATTTATGATTCATCAACTAATTATAGTAATTATGGTACCGGTATATCAAACAAATAATACAACAAATAATGATAGGCCCACATTTCAAGATTTCAATTGATCGATACGGAATTGAGATAAATCAATATAACTTGTACCACAATATAGACACTCTGATACATAGATATAGATAGCTAGATAGAATAGGCAATCAGTTGAATAATAATTAAAAAAAAAACGAATTACTGAATATGTCAATACACATGACAAGTAAAATTAATGAGTAGGCCTAATATGAATCTACTGAAATCCAGCATCAACAAATTCCTGCACAGAATAGAAACAATTAATTGTGAGGTGCTCCTTGATGAGCGATTTAAATTGATTCAAAGGTAGAATTTCAATACTTGTTGGGAGAATGTTATACAGTTTACTTCCTGAAATTTGAAGACCTTTACCGTATAATGAACCTAACGATCCTACACGATCCTATCTTTCATCCTTAGCCTTAATTGGGGAACAATGATTTTGTATCAAGTTTCGATGTTATTTAAAAAAAAAAAAAAAGTATAATGAACGGTTATGTTTTTTTTGTCCACTCATTCTCAGCTTTTTAGCATACGCAAATCGACGGCATTTCGGGAGCCGATCCTATCGCGATTGCCTCGCGAACAGCATTACAAAACGTCCTTGTACATATGAACCTCTGTTCGTTCTCACAGGAACATATTGACAAGGCTAATTGTATTGGCCCACCACATAGTCTGCAATTTGTTTTCACACATCACACTTTTATTATCTCTCATCAATCTCTCAAATCACCGATCACCTGGTAAGATGGTGATTGATTGATCTTCGTCCATGATTAGTGATACATTTCATCCCGGTCGAGTAGCCGAATATATTCAATATAATATATGAGGCCCTATCTAACACTTATCTTATACTATACCTATATGTGTAACTTTAGATGTATTATTTAATCGGTATCTCATAAAAAAACAGAACAAATTGGTTTCGCGTTACACATTTTGGTGATTATTAAATAAAGAGAACTCGCCTATTTGAAGTGACACATTTATGATGATGGTTTCTCCCAATTATGGCGTCACTATATTATCCAGAAGTGGTGGCACATTATAATTTCAATGTCGTTTTCATGTTTTTTTTTTTGTAACATGAAAATAAGGTTTTATTAAGATTTCTTCTTTTTAGCAGCCATTTTAGGTACAGATACTAGCGCCATCACTAGCTGACTACCTCCAACATGGCTGACCAAGTATACATAATTTGCATTATCATCGCACTTATACGTAGTAGGCCCTACAGAAATAGTACCAAGCGAAAATGTCAAAATATGCCTTCGTTTCAATAATAATTGTTACATCGAATTACATCACATTCCGTCATTTACGTCCAAAAAATTGCAAAAATGGGCGAGTTCTCTATATAATCAATATTCACCCAAATTTTGTAATGCTTGAAATATTGACCATTTTTCAACCTGACGATAAAAAAAATGACATAAATGTTGGAAAGTTAATATAGTAATACTATTATAATTATTTATTATTGCCTGAGTCCCTTTTCAATGAGCCACCCATTCATCATTAGAAGTAAAATTTGAATGATTAGTGAATATATTAATAATGATACCACCAATCTGGGCAATGTTTTCGTACAAATTTTTTTTTTATCTATTTGTAATCCGTATTTTGTATAAGGCCTTTAGCTTTAAGCTCATTGATCCCAATCGATTCCAATAATCAGAACATATGTAGGCCCTACTTTATGAAGTAGCCCTTTCGTCACTGCCTCTTGGACTAGGCCTACTGTACTCCTCAATACCATTCCTCTCTCGGCCTTCTATAGGCTTCAAGTGACGTCACTCATTGTAGAAAGTGACAAACAACAATGTCCATCAGTTGGAATTGACCAATCAGAATATTTGGTGGCCCAACAGTTCGTTGTTTTGCTATGGTAACTATTGTTAGGCATTTGTTACGTGACAGAAGTCCATAGATTCTTAATTTCTTTTATTTCTCAATAGTTTACGTCCGTAGGCCAACACTGATGACGTGTGATTTAATTGAAATACCATTACATGAAGATCGTGGTAATTAAGTATATTATGCTCCAACATGTGATGAATAAAATACATTTTAAGTACCCATAATTTAAACACTTCTTCTAAACACAAAGAACTTAACAGAGATTACATGAATCGTTAAAAACGTGAAAATAAATTCATTTTTAATTAAACCGATTGTTGGAATGAAATGATAAAAAATACGAAAAAAAATTGACAATCCAGTCAATAACTAATAAGAAATAATATTACAATCGGTACAAATCTGTTTCGTCAGTTGATAATAATTAATTTCAAATTGCTGTTTTCTTGACAAGGTAAATAGCGTTCTATACAATTGTAAAGTCCCGCAACTCGATGTGTTTTATGAACGTACAAGACGTGCTCCAAAGTTAATAGGATCATAACTATGAGTTAACAATCATTAAGAATAAGTGAAGTAGCTTGAAAAAGGATGTTTATTTTTATTATGATTACATTTTTCAAATGATTACCATCTAAAGAAGTAGTCATGTATAGTATTTGTTGATATATCTTAGATAATGATCGGAGTTAATAACTGGAGTCAGCATTCCATTTTTGAAATCATCTGGTCGTGCGGTTGCATGCATCCACTATGCCGTGTACGCGCACCTGTCACCGCCTCTCGGAGACAAGACGGAAGTTCTTAGCATCAGGAAGGCAGTGACATCGAATTGTCTGTCTTTGTGGAATGACAGATGGATATTGGGGACAAAAGAAAGGCGAGTACCAACTGGAGTGGCTGCTGAATGACTGGACGCTAGCATTTTAGTTGCCTTTTACAAATTTGTTTAAAAATATTATGAAAACTGCAATACCGTATATTAAATAAGACAGTGGTAGTTCATGATGAAGTACAGAATTGACTCAGAAATTTAATAACTCACTTGAATTTGAAAACAACAGACGGGGCTTGAACAATTATGATTTTACCACTCCAAAAAAAAAATTAATTATGAAGTAATCCATTTGACAAAATAGATTAATATCAACTAATCTGCAGGGACAGATAAATCGGATCTATCAACAGATCTCAACAGAATCATTGACATGTTGCGAAGGATTCTTCAATCTTCATGATCTTTGATTTATTTATATTTCTGAAATTTATTCTTTGCATGATTTTTCCAGTTTTTCCTTTCTTATTCTTCTCAAAGACCATGGAAATTATTATTAATAAATCAAGCAAAAATGATCAAATTAACAATTTCTATCACCCTTGGTTTCACGTATATACTATTTACGAACCTTAACTGATAATTAACCAGCTATTATAACCATAAGTTGGTACAACGGGCGCTTCTATGTGATTTATAATTAGTGTTTCCAAAAATTCAGTGATTTTACGACACTTCAATGGTGTAGCTATATGCGCCGAATTTGATTTCAATATCATTTCATTGTTTTTAATATATTTTCTTTTTATGTTCCATTTTACAATTATTTAAATCAATTCGGTCTTGGCCTAACTGTGAGACAAGTCAAGCCCTACACGAAGAACCATGCTATAAGGAACTCACATAACATTTTAGAACTGCTGATTATCAGAATTAAAGAGGCCACCCATTTATGACTACACTCACTGATTATAGTTTTATATACGGCCAATCGCAATTGAAGATCTAATATAAGGTTTTTCGCATCGTTACTGTAATTGGTTACAAGTAACTTGGTAGCTATATGAGGTCCGTATATTATCCGGTGAGTACAGTTATTCGTTCTAATCAAATATAGTAGTAATTAAGATTGGATTAAACTTGAAAGTAGACCCACGACAGCACTCTGTTGTTTATGAATTTGTATGTGCCATTCTATACAAGATAATGAAATGATCCACTTCCAACGTCGTGAAGTCGTTATTGATGACGCATCTTCAAGTTCGAGTACAATTTTGAAAAATATTCCAATAAATTATATTTAATAAGCATTACTACAGATATTTGTTAGGTATATATGAAGTATGGTGTGGAGATTATAAGTCAACTCTTTCGACTTTTAGTATATATTCGGTCAGAATAACGAATACAATTGAAATTGCAGGCTATACATTTGAATTATGTTTCTTCAATTTGAACAGCAAATGGTAGAAAAATCTCATTCTTTAATTTTATGTAGCCATTGAAATTATTTCAGTTGAATCAACACTCCATGAACATGATATCACAAAATATGACATTCAAATGTAAATGTACCTTTTATCAAAACTATTTGATCTGTCACTTGGTTTGAATAAAACAATCAACTATACTCCAAAACTTTGAGATTTGAACATTTTGAATCTTTGCAACTTGACTGATTGTCAAGCCTCACGAAACGGTCTTCCCTCTTCCATGTTTTACCGCATGTAAATTCAACAGCGTCATAATGACGTCATATCGTCATACGTCATACGTCATACGTCAGCCCTTTAAAATTATCTATTCCTTTGTTTGCTCACAGTTCCAGATTTTATTACAACGTTGCTCAAATCTCAAGTCTAGTAGACACGAGAAGTAACAGCAGTATGCGCTTCTAAATCTCAATATGGCCGACGAATGGTCATAAAAGTTCAGTCAACAATGTAATATTTCAATCATTGTTGCAAATATGCGCGCGCTTTATTCTGTAACTATTCTCTAGTTCCACTTTTTAACACTAGGAGCGTACCTGCAACTTTTTTCTGGCGTATACTATCAAACTTTTTCTCAGTATTCATAATATGAAATGAAAAAAATAAAAAAACTGACAAATCACAAATCGTTAACTTACCGTCTAGAAGATCTTGTTGATCTGCTAATTGAATATCTTCCGATTCTTTTCTCTGTCCATCGATTGGCTTATTGCTGCCAGATGATAGTTCGAATTTCAATTCATCATCATTACTGTCGTCCATTGTTGGCTGATTATTGTGAAGTTTCGTATTCTCACGCACGACTGCAGCGCTTCCGAGAACATCATCGGGTACAGCAGCATCCCGCTGCGTGGCGCCCACATCGATTAATTCAGGACCCACCGAAACGGATTCAAGCTGAGATGAAGATCTGTAAATGTGACAAAAAAGGACGACATTACTTCCGGATGACAGCGTGTTATTTGTCTGCGAAGCGGAGATGCATCTCGCCTACACTGGGTGGGTTTGTTCTTGATTAGTTCAGACGCGGTTGACTTTTTCTATACCCATATGGCCGTGATGAACGTTCAGTTGAACTTTAACCGAGGGGTCAATCACTTGATTTTTTGAATGTGTGCACCTGATTTTTTCATCTCGAATAATTTTCTGTATTTGTTGTGATTTTTTTATTGTTCTTGTGCCGAATATTTTTTTCGATTCCTCATGATTTTTTTTCTATTTTACTTGATTTTTTTCATTCCAGTGGGCTTCTTCATTTTTTTTTTTAATTTCAACCGATTTTTTATTTTTTCATTTTTTTCAAAATGTACAATCGATTTTATGAGTAAGTTGACCCCTTGAGTCAACCTCACTAAAAAAAGGTGACAAATGTCCCTATTATGATGAAATGAGAAAAAATAAATATAGTAACTAATATGTTCCTTCCGACTACTGGACCTCTATTCCTGAGATAAATGAGATGTGAGAAAAATAAAAATAAGTGAGAAAACGATTATCTCACTTAAAATGGCCGATTTACCATTAACAATCGGCCATTTTAAGTGAGATAATCGTTTTCTCACTCATTTTTATTTTTCTCACAACTCATTTATCTCAGGAATAGGGGTCCAGAAATGGGATTATGACAGTCTACAATGGTAACTATGCACACACCAAACAGAAAATATGGTCATCCAGGATTGTAAACATAGGTATAGGGTATACCCGCGTACACGGTGCTTATGAAAATAGATGAATTAATCTTCACTATTTTTTTCTATGTTCACTGACAAGTGTGATTGAGTAAAAAGTATATCAATCAATCCCAAGATAATTGTTTGCTCTTTAATTAACAATATATAATATTTTTGTGAATTCAATTAGTTTTAAGATGATACGTTAATGAATTTCGTCATAATCATGATATTCATCGACGTACCATCTTAAAACTAATTTTTTTTCTATATTGGGTTTTAACGACGCACTATACTGATGGCTACGATCTATTGGCGTCGGTGGATGAAGAATGAGATGATGGGATGATGTGATAAAAGGTTACCTCATTATGTGTTTTCGAATAGTGGGAAGGGTCGACCATGGCGGGAATCGAACCCCGGTCTCCCGAATGACGGTTCAGTGTGTTACCACTGGGCCACGCGTCTATATTTTATTGAATTCATAGAAATAGAATGTCCTGTTGATTGAAGAGCTTAAAATTATCTTGAGGTTGGTATACTTTGCATTTAATTACACCGGTTCGTCAACATAGAAAAAAATAGTGAAGATGAATTTCTCTTTTTTTATAAGCACCATGACTAAGAATCAAAAATACATTTTTGGAAAGAATTTCCAATTCGAACAGAAGATTTTGATATGTTACGGATTTGATACAGTTATCACTAACCTAAGAACTCTCAACACTTCATCCAATTATAGGAAATAAGATACTAGTAACTGGTTATACACACGTTAACACAGAGAAGGGTGCGGAATCTTCAAAGGATTCTCATACATTCACACTTCGATAGTCTAGTTATATATTATTGACTGTGTATAGTAAGCCTATCATAAAACAGTGCCATGTACTTGAATTAACTATTTAAAAGATGGCCGCTCCAGCTGCGCTTATTTATATTCAAATCCATTTATAGAAGAATCGATTACAAAAGAAAACAACATGTTACTTATTTCTACATGTGTATATATCGAGGAATGATAATTGCCACGCCCTCAACATTATCCTTCTCCCACATATAAGCCATGCATCGTGTACATATAGCATTCCAGTTCTACTTAGATACTGATATACTATCATTGTTTCAAAGATTATACCGTTGTAGGTGTGTACTATTATCTAGCTTACAACAACCTACATCCTATATCCTCTTAGCAAGCCCACAATTTGTAACTTTATGGTAATTCGTATTATACTCGCTTAGCCTATATATATTATATAAGTTACATATTTATGAGAATTACATAAAAATGGGTTAAGTATGAGTTAAATTCCAACTTTGTGAATTCACGACTCCACCCTATAGGCCTAGCAGTTATTCAAATCATTTCCAAACGTATAGTAGGAAATTGTCGTTGTTATTTTAAAATATGCAAAATGAGAGATTGAAACTGCGAGTAGAAAAAATATATAATGCATTAGGTAAATTCATGCGGAATGGATTAGCATTTTATCAAACGATCTTTCAAAATGCCGGACTACTTTTATATATGTATATACCGTACGAAGGACACAATATTTCGTCATGTTTATTTTTTTAATTTTGTTCCCAGTAAAACCTTGTACGTCTAGGCCTGTCGACTATACGACCATATTTGTCGACTGCATCTACGGTGACTTGACGTTATGTTCGAATAGCATTACAAGGAAGTCCAAAGAGCTTGCTTACAGACGAATATAATTCTTTATTACTGGGAAAACGCGTTGTGTTTCCGCGTTGATGGATGAGCTGGATCATATCAACATATATCTTCGGTCGGTCATATATATATATATATATATATATATATATATATATATATATATATATATATATATATATATATATATATATATATATATATATATATATATATATATATATATATATATATATATATATATATATATATATATATATATATTTCTATATAGATATCTATATATCTTCGGCCGGTCATATATATATATATATATATATATATATATATATATATATATATATATATATATATATATATATATTCACCTTGAGATCCAAACAATTACGATACTATACCCTCCTGTTTTAATTATTACTCATAATAATGTCTTTGATAATAAAGAAAAGCCTTGTTTTAATCGTTCTTAATTAATTGGTGACACTTGTTGCCTGGATTTAATTGGTATCTCGAGCGATGTAGAAACATCACATTATACATTTTGTTACATCTTTGTTACACGAATATTCTGCTAAAGTTATCATTCTAAATGATGAAAAATATCATTCATGATACGAATACAACTAAATCGCTTTCAAAGCGGTCACTTTCATTTCCATTTGATCGAAATCCAGTTTCAGAATGAGCCTCCTGGTCAGGTCCGAGTCGGCTCTAACCGATAACTCTAACCATGATAGCCCACACTAAACACTAACACTATAACAAACACTAAAACGAGAATTATCTGCCGGGAACGTTAGTGGAATTTTTTTCCTTGAAGACGTTTTTTTTTTCAAATAATGTCTTTCATCATTGACACGCTGAAAAAAGGGAGTTTTTTTATGATATTTTGAAAACTTATGGTTCAACCTCATAAGTCAGATTGATATTTTAGAGCACCAGCTTCAATGTTTCAAATTTAAGAACAAGAGTGACAAAATGGGGTTATTCGGACTGGGCATAACAAGGGCAACCACCCCAAACGAATTATCAATCTATTCTATCTAATGTGGGCAATTTCAAAAACTCTGAAGAGTGAACTATTGAGTAAGTTACACTATATTACTAATTGCATGTATTTTGTATTTTATATGCGTGGTTTCATTTAGCATCAGCCAAAATTCCAAAAAAGTATTTGTTATATATGCATTAAAAAAAAATTACCCTAGCATGTTTCCTATTGTTTTTAATATACAGTTTCACGCTGGAAATTTTTCCTGATCTTGTTAGGGCATGACAGCATTAGCTTCGCTGAATTTATTCATTATCTCTTGATAAAAAGGTCAGAGGTCAACCCAGAACAATAACAGGTGTAGACCTCGATTATAAACGAGAAATACAACGTTGTCTTCTGATCGTGATATACATTATATCGACCTTGGAAATACGGTTTACTAATTCATGAAAGATCTACAATTAAGTAAAAATATATAATATTCATTGAAAAATGCGGAGAATTGGCATATTTGTGATATTTTCAAAATACTACCAGAATAAAATAATTGTTTTAGATATTTAATAAAATCGTTTCGTTTTTATTCAACGGTAATTGTCGGGTTAGGGAAAAGTAATCACAAAAATTGTCTCGGTAAAATCACTCGATATGTGCTTGCCAAGCCACCTCGCCATCTTCAGCATCCTCTAGGTCCACTCTCTCCACAAGCTTCCTCCATACTTCCTCATCTATATAGTCACCTTCCCACCACTCCTCGTTCTCCACTCTCTACCACAATTCTATTCTTTTATGCACATCCCACCTTATCACACCCGTCTTTCCATGTTATTTCTTTTCTATTACTTTTTTATTATTTCTATCAATCTTTGCCACTGTTCCTTTCTCCAACTCGATCCCTCCTTGGTATTCGCTCTGCTCCCTATAGGCCTACTCATCCTTCTAATGGTTCCATACCAGCGCGGTCGCCACCTCAATCCCTCAAAATTGAAGTAATTCGATATAGAATGTGCAAACTCTAATCAAAACAATATTACCCGAAAAAGAGCTATATCACTGAGACAAGTGGTCGAGTGGTTACAACACTTGACTGTCATTCAGAAGACCAGGGTTCGATTCCCGCCATGGTGGACCATCCTGACAGGCGTGTTTCGTGGTTTCTCTCTGTCGTTCAGGTCAATACCGGGATGGTTACTTATCAACAGGCCACGACTGACTCCTTCCCACTATCCAAAAACACCTAATAAAATAACCTCTCATCTCATCATCTCATATATTATTTACCGACGCCAATAGATCGTAGCCATCAGTAGAGTGCGTCATTAAACCAAATATAAAATAAAAATAAAATAAAAACGTCATTTCACTTATCATCACTTCATAGTTTCATAACACCTACTCATCAATACCCCCGTATAATCTAGCTGTTGGTGGCGTCGTTAAGCTAACAATAATCATCATCATCATTTTTTTTTTTCATATAAACAACGAAAAGTTGACACAAAGCCATTGTTTCGCTTTAAGGCAAAGGATGACAGTTTGGGACCGTGTGCACGGAGCACCGCAAGGGCGATACCACCTCAACTCATACAAAAATCACAAAATTGTTTCAAACTGGCACAGGTATAGCTGAGTGGTTAACGCACTTGCTTCATGTGACCCGGGAGGCAGTGGGCATGTCGGACCCGGTTCGATCCCCGCTACCGTTCATCTTTACAGGGCTTTTCCGTCCAAATATAAAATAAAAATAAAATAAAAACGTCCTTTCACTTATCATCACTTCATAGTTTCATAACACCTGCTCATCAATACCCCCGTATAATCTAGCTGTTGTTGGGGTCGTTAAGCTAACAATAATCATCATCATCATTTTTTTTTCATATAAACAACGAAAAGTTGACACAAAGCCATTGTTTCGCTATAAAGGCAACGGATGACAGTTTGGGACCGTGTGCACGGAGCACCGCAAGGGCGATACCACCTCAATTCATACAAAAATCACAAAATTGTTTCAAACCGGCACAGGTAGCTGAGTGGTTAACGCACTTGCTCCGTGTGACCCGGGAGGCAGTGGACATGTCGGACCCGGTTCGATCCCCGCTACCGTCCATCTTTACAGGGGTTTTCCGTGGTTTCCCAGCTGTAGTCTGGGCTAATGCCGGGATGCTTCCCACAATATAAGCCACGACCGCTTCCTTCCCACTATCCATCCCATCACCCATGAAAAAAACTTCATCTCACCATCTCATCATCTCATAATCTCATTAATCATTCATCCGACGCCAATAGATCTCAGTCATCATTACAGTGCGTCGTTAAATCCAATATAAAAAAAATTGTGTCAATGAAAAAATCAACCTAATTATATATATTATCGTTAAAGTAAACAGTAAACACGTATAAGAGCAGACTGGACGTGCACTAAAACTGTCCTCAACGTGTGGCCATTCATCTATCTTCATTTATATTGGGTTTAAAGACACACTGTACTGATGACTGAGACCTATTGGCGTCGATGAACGATATATGAGATGGTGAGATGAGAGGATATTTTATCATGTTGTTTTTCGGATAGTGGGAAGGAGTCGATCGTGGCTAATTGTCAAGGAACCATGCCAGTATTGACCTGAACGACAGAGGAAAACCACGAAAAACTCCTATCAGGTTGGTCCACCATGGTGTGAAACGAGCTAAAAGACCTCCTGAACCCTTATTCTCGAGATTATGAGAGTAGGAGATGACATTATTTGGGTGGAATTCTGGTAATCTCACTGAAAATGGCTGATTGGTATTCTCGAAACAATGATTTCACATTTCATGGCAATCCACATTTCACTTGAAAATCTCACCGCCCAGCTGGTTAGTGAAATGTCAAAGTGAGTTGTAAAATATTGTGCTTAGCACTCGAGATGGCTTTGCATCACTGCCACTAGGATAATTAACTAGGGAAGGCAGTGTATCCTATTTGTTTACATTTTCACGGGACACTATTGGCTATAATCTGCTGGCCTCTTAGAGGATATCTCTCATATAATAAAAACAATTTCATTTCATATTTCACGATTTTTCAACTCGGGAATAGCAAAACGGTGAGAAGTGAGATAAAAAAAAAGTGGAATGAGATGATAATTTCATCTCATTTTACTCATCCCATCTCATAATCTCATAATCTCGAGAATAAGGGTCCTGAATGACAGTTCAGTGTTATAACCACTCAACCACTTGTCTCATCCAGTATAGCGTAGCCGTAGCCATTATTGTCTATAGTTTACTATATACTATTTATAGTATATATTTTACCATATACTATATAGTTTAGTGTATAGATCTCTAGTTTGGCGCTCACTTTAGTAACGCTTGAACTGCTAGCCTGAAGATGTCGATGCCATATTTATGTGTTCTCCATTTGATATACGTTACCGGTATGTCTATTTTTACAACTTTTCAACATCTATAATAACTATTGTTGTCTATGCAGGGTGGTCGAACATGCTATCCTTCTACGCTCAAAAGATGAATGTTCCGACTGACCGTCTCCCCCACACCACACCACTAGCGCTCGGGTGATTCGAGCCTTCATTTCTCGCGAGCACAAGCCCAGCGAAATGTCAGAATTTATATCGAATAGAAACATCAATGTGAATTTGTTAACAATCTGTATTTAAAGATGTATAGTTTCAAACCCTTTCTCACGTGAGAAAACAATCGAAACCACCGACCGGACATTCGAGACGTACGATCAAACTAGACAATATTATTAAAATCGGCTAGTTTCTTCGTGAGGTCGTGTATAACAAAGTATAAAGATAAAAAGTGTTTGATTTGTTTGGTGGGTGTTTTTTGTATGTTTTCATTATGTAAACAAGGTGGACGCAAAATATAAATAGCAACTTGCCACAGATATACCCGTAGGCGACGACTTGAGCAAAACTGGTATTGTTTTTATTAAACACATCATCAAAATGGAGAAAATTCAAATATATTATAATATACTGTTGAATGTGCATTCACAGGTTTATAAACGGAAATTGTTCGAAATGTTTTAAAATTGCCGTCTCGAAATAGGCGTGGCTTCACCAGTAGGCCAGTTGGATCTATATCATTTGTCACGATGTAGTGATACCAACCTATTTTATTGTAATGTAAAGGAGGTGATCTAACTCGGGTCTTGAAAGTGAAATATTTCCTGGGTCAGAATCTGAGTCCATCGTCCCGATTGCCTGTAGCGCCACCCTCGCTTTTATATCGAACTAGATTTAGAACAACAATGCTCAACAATACTATACACGGCCCAGTAGATTACGAAAATTATGGATTTTGTTAGTTCAACAATGCCACCGGTACCGTAGCCACTCTTATCTACATCTAGTTCTAAATCGCGACAGGCAATCGGGACCTATGGCTCTGAACTGACCGCAAGAAACCACAAATGCCTTTCATGTTATCAGTATGTAAGTTGGAGCACCTTCTTTATATTATGATAAAATAGGTTGGTATCACTACATCGTGCATGAAGTGCCTTGTGGTCATTTGAAGATACACGGATTGGATATTTGAATTTCACTACAGTTCTAACAGCTCTGTTGATTGGACGGTATGATTTGTGACGTCACGGGGGCGGAGACTGCGAGTCGTCCATTGGGGGGGGGGGGGGGGGGGGCAGAAGAGCGAATACTGGAATAGAGATACCACCAAGCAAGAGTGAAGGTGGGCTTGGCGTGTAATAGTAATACCGTAGGAGTTTACTATTTCGGGGAATTGTCTAGAGCACAGATGAGCTGTGGTTAGGGTTTCTTGGATCAGGTTATAATCGTTTCCTCGAATAGGCACATCCTTTTTCTGAGTAAACACGCCAAGCCACGTGGTGTCTCCTCTATTCCAGTATTCAGGCACCCCTAAAATTGTTTGAAATGTTTTAAAATTGATCAAAATGTTTTTAAATTGTTTTCAATGAGACTCAAAATCAGTTTGTTTATACGTGTGGAAGAATTTCGGGATAAAGTTTCAAAAAAATTGTCTGAATATTTGTAGAGTATGAAGATAACAATAACATTACAAGTTTTATTCATGATCAAGCAAGTATAAACAGTCGTGTCTGAGATCGGAATGGACGACATAGAAAAGATTGTTTCATATGATTTATTTCTTCGTGAACATCCATATTGTGTTCTTATGCTATCTGGTGCAAATACACATAACAATACTAATAAATAAATGAAAACGATAACAATGTGTGTCGTCTATGGTTGAGTAAGTCAAGAAATAAACATAGTATAGAATGTATCATCTGGGTCGAATAAACAATTTCAATATAGTTCTCGAAAACGCCTCTTCTGATTGACATAAATTCGTGATAATTAACTTTTGGTTCATTCAAAATTGTGGAAAATTTGCATTTATGGAAAATAAGCTACACGTTGACTTGAGATATTGTCGTTGTGAATTATATTTAAGGATGGATTGAGACATAAAATCCTCGGTGGCTCAGTCAGCTTCGGAAACTGATGACGTCACCGTTGGGCGTGAGTAAAACGTCCTTTCACTTATCATCACATCATAGTTTCACAATAACTCGTACCCCCGTATAACTCAGCTGTTGGTGGGGACGTTATGCAAACAATAATCATCAACAATCAAAATTATTCGCGCTTGCAAAAATTATGCACCGTGATAATTCCAAGTCGTGAAGAGTGTGTGTGTCAAAGTCTGTGATCGTGTAAAATCATTGACACAACTATAGGCCTACATTACAATAACTGTCACAAAACCGAATAGATTTTAACATTTATTTCGTGAACAAGAAAGTGAAATAGTATATTTATTTTCTTGTCATTTAACTCATTTTGTGTATCATATATATTCTTATTTCATTTTTCAACATCACATGAATTACAAAATATTTATTAATCTGCATAAAAATATTCATTTTGCATACAAGAAAGTGAGACTCGATGCATTTTCTTCATTTTCTTGCTATTCATTTACTCCATTGAATATTCATTCACATTTTTATTCATATTTTTTTTATTTAAAAAAAAAAAAATCATTCTCATTTTGTATTTTATATATTCCAATTCATTTGTTCATCATCAGATGAATTGCAAAATTAAAACTAATCATTAATCATAGATGATTCTACGTAGGCCTTACATAGCACCAGATAGATACAGAGCTCAGTGCTAAACGCCGATAGATAAAGAGAAAAAGACCTTAGAGAGAGAGAGATCTTCAATTCGGATAAATATTTCGATGAACGCCGGCTGTTACAAACCGGCACGAGACAAAGATTTGACTTTGACTTTCAATTCGCATATCCTTAGCACCAGCTAATCAACACCGCCCCTGGTGTTGACAGCTCGACACGTCCGATCTGCATAACCAACACATAGGGAAGACGGTCGATCGACTCCATCAACTCGTTCACCACGAAATATCGCAATATGTTACAAAGAGAGGGTGAGAAAAAAAAGAAGATATGAGGCTATGAATTAATATGCCTTCAAAGTCCAGCTGTGATGTGTTCATATCTGACCACTAATCTCTTCTAATCCCGTATTTATTCAAATCCAGGCGTGGCTTCATCTCTGTACATTAAATCTACACTCATCTTTGCTGGTATGACGCCTTGCCGGTTGTCTACCAATAAAACAAAAACAAAAATCATTTTTTTCGTATTGCTTTTTCAGGTTATTATAGATTTTATGACGAGATTTACGATAAAAAACACAACTGCATTTATCAAAAGAGTTAAATCTTGAAAGTTCAAGTGAGTTTCGGTATTTTCCGAAATCTTTCACGTGTCTTTTGTTGGTAGAACAGCCGTCATCTCTCTTACAAATACAAGTATAAGCCATTTGACCTCTCCGCGACGAAACTCTTTTGACCCTCTTGCCATGTGAGAAATTATACTCAACATCTTGTGAACATTATAATTTACCGAGTCTGTCAGCCGGGACATGTTTATTAGGATTAACCAATGCATTATGTTTGCCGAGAGGTGGCATCGGGCACATGTAAAAGAGACACATTTCATCAAGAGGTCATTGTCATTGTCGCAATTTGGTGACCTTTTCCTTTGTGCATATCTAACTGTGAATTAAATTTTTTCACAAGGGACGTTGAAGAAGTATTTAAACACAATAAAATCGATACAAAGGAAATGTGTATGCAATCGAGAAATAATAATAAAAGAGCACGGCATGAACAATGCTAACAAAAAAAAAGGTAGTAAAAATAAAAATAAAAATAAATATATGTAGACGGGTGTCGTATTTTCGTGCAATACCATATGGTACGTATATTTGTTGGCTGTATGAATCCAGTAACACGATTGTGTAGGATCTGGATAGTAAAAAGGTTTTTCTTTTCTCGGAGTCGTATATATATATATGAAACTGACGAGACGTAACTCGAGCGCATGTTTTACGATTACACGAGAAACCATCAGCCTTATAGCTATACAGTTCTACCCCCACATAGAGACGGCTTGGTGCCACATTGCAGACACACACACACACACTCACACACGCGCACGTGTGGCGCAGTTTCGACGACCGACCGCTGGAGATATGCATGCACACAAAACCACGTCTGGTGCAAATAAAAAGTATTATACTGTAACCACGAAATAACTAAATAATAATAAAATCGTACCGTATTTTCGACAATAAACGGGTTAGGAGGGTGGTTAAGACCAAAATCGTAGGCAAATCATTCTAGATGTGTTGTGCTCGTCAGGCACCCCCCCCCCCCATCTTCAGCCTCCACTAGTTTCACTTTATCAAATCCTATCTTTCATCCATTGCCTTAATTGGGAAACAATGATTTTGTAACAAGTTTCAAGATTATTAAAAAATATAAATATAAGTTCAAATGAGAATATATATATATATATATATATATATATATATATATATATATATATATATATATATATATATATTCATATATATATATATATATATATATATATATATATATATATATATATATATGTATATATATATATATATATATATACATATATATATATATATATATATATTTATATATATATATATAAAAAAAAAATATATATATATATATATATATATATATATATATATATATATATATCTGAATCCATGCGTCATGACGTGGGCATTACTGATTATATATGGAAATATAAACAGAATCGAGGAGTGATGTCTGAACGTCACGACCCAGAAAAACTGCCCGGTCCTGGACGACAAATAAATTGTTCATAATTTCTGTTATTAAGTGGGTGATTTCGATTTTTTTTTTCAAAATCAGGTGAATAAAATCGTCATTATTCGTTGAAATCTACTTTCAGGGTTGTGATGTCCTTTAAGGGAGAGATAAAACATGACTCATGGTTTCTGGAGGATAGAAATATCAATGAATATTTCCGAAATTGAGATTACAATCTCTAGTTTGCTATAAAATTAAGGGAATAAATATCGTCTAGCTAACAGTATTGTGATGTCGCTAAGCGAATGGTTGTCGGAACTGTGTTCGCGCCCACGCGCACGCGCGCGGCGTGTCTAGGGTCACGTCTGTCTGGCCGTGCAAGATGAGCCACGGTCACGTGATGTGGTCCGAGAGGCGGCGGGCGAACCGGTTCAAAAATCGAACACATTTCGTGTTTCCCATACATGCTGTAGGTGACAGATGCGTGTGTCTATACGGGACGGTGTCTGAACGTATAATGAACGAGTCAGTGCAGGAATTCACGTCAACTTCTCACATATAAGTTACTTTCCTTTTAAGTATTTGTATTGGGTTTAACGACGCATTGTACTGATTATCACGATCTATTGGCGTCGATGAATGATATGTAATGATTGTGAATGATTTCGTTTTTATTGCAATTTATTTATGCTCTGTACGACAAAGGCAAGAATAATATGATGATATGATAAAAAAATATATATATATATATATATATATATATATATATATATATATATATATATATATATATATATATATATATATATATATATATATATATATATGAGATGGTGATACGTTAGTTCATTAGGTATATTTAGATGGTGGGAAGGAGTCGGTCGTGGTCTGTTGTTAAAGAGCTATCCCAGTATCGACCTGCACAAAAGTGGAAAACCACGAATAACCCCTGTCAGGATGATAGACCATGACGGGAATCGAACCCCGGCTTCCTGAATGACGGTTCAGTGGGCTTGTCATTCAGCCACTCGTCTCAGTGTGGGCCTAATTCGTAAATCGCTTTAAGGTGTATATAATCAGATTTTAACGGTATATGGATAATCACTAAATCAAAATAAGCTATAAAAATTGGCTAATATCCCGTATTTTCATTGAAAACCTTCGAGACAAACCAAATCCGTCAACTACACCAAACAAGAACCATTATACTCGATTGAGGCACTTCCACCACGACACGGCCCTTCCACCAAAACATCTATTTCGTATATACGTCATTCCACGCTTGTTTTTTTATGTGGTCTTAAGAGCGTCTTAAGCGGTTTTTAAGAAAATACGCTCAACCTCTTAAGGCGAACTGCTGGTAGCTTCTACCCGTGTTAAACACTCGCTGAAATATATTAATGCATCGATAGAAATTAATTATATAGCTGAGCTATAATAAGAAAATTAAAAAGATGTATTCGTGTAGAGAGCCAAGATCAATGAGATATATATATATATATATATATATATATATATATATATATATATATATATATATATATATATATATATATATATATATATATATATATATATAATGACGTGGGTTTATCTGAATGTTAGATAGCCGAGGGATTAGTTCAGTTCATCACGTACATTCATCACTTTATAAATAACTTATCAGCAGCCGCCGTGGCAGTCAACTATCGCACCGCGTTAGGAACTGAAGTTGGGGCAGGCGTGGGTTCAAATCCCGCGTGAGGCATGGGTTTTTGTAAATGTTTTCTCATTTATCATCACTTCATCGATACATTATCACCTGCTCATTCGTACCCCCAAATATCCTGCTGTTGGTGGGGTCGTTAAGTAGCATTGACATGAAAAATAACTAGATTGATATATTAAAGGACATCATAACCCTAGATTTTGATGAATAATGACGTTAGTCATTTCCCTAATTTTAAGTAAAACTAGAAATCATCGTCACAATTTCGGAAATTATAATCAATTCTGTATCCTCCAGACACCATGAGTCATGACGTAGGCATTACTGTTTCTGTATAGAAACATCATAAGAATCGCGTAATGTCTACGTCACGACTCAGAATAAGGCCCGGATCCTATATAGAGGACAAATGAATCGATTAAAACATATGAATTTCAGGTGATGATTTCTAGTTTTCTGTAAAATTAGGTGCATATGGATATCGTCATGTTTCGTTAAAATCTAGTATCAGGGTTGTGGTCTCCTTTAATGACTAAGCCATTATCTAGATGACATTGTTCATGGTTTGCATCATACATTATACGCCTATTTTTGTATCTCTTTTCTTCAATGTTAATGCTTGATATAAATTAATTAATTACAGTATTTACAGACACACAATTATTCAAGCTACAGACTAAATGATGATAATAATAACAATA
>OZ023326.1:81014560-81039560 GCA_964007535.1 Brachyptera risi
CCGCGTGAGCCATGAGGTTTTGTGAATGTTTTCTCAATTATCATCACTTCATCGATACATTATCACCTGCTCATTACTACCCCCAAATATCCTGCTGTTGGTGGGGTCGTTAAGTAGCATTGACATGAAAAATAACTAGATTGATATATTAAGGGACATCACAACCCTAGATTTTGATGAATAATAACGTTAGTCATTTCCCTGATTTTAAGAAAAACTAGAAATCATCATCACAATTTCGGAAATTATAATCAATTTTTTATTCTCCAGAGACCATGAGTCATGACGTAGGCATTACTGTTTCTGTATAGAAACATCATCAGAATCGCGTAATGTCTACGTCACGACTCAGAAAACAGACCGGATCCGATATAGAGGACAAATGAATCGATTAAAACATCTGAAGTTCAGGTGATGATTTCTAGTTTTCTGTAAAATTAGGTGCATATGGATATATCGTCATGTTTCGTTAAAATCCAGTATCAGGGTTGTGGTCTCCTTTAATGACTAAGCCATTATATAGATGACATTGTTCATGGTTTGCATCATACATTATACGCCTATTTTTGTATCTCTTTTCTTCAATGTTAATGCTTGATATAAATTAATTAATTACAGTATTTACAGACACACAATTATTCAAGTCACAGACAAAATGATGATGATAATAATAACTAGGAAAACGCGGGATGCGCGTTGTGAGATGAGCTTAGAAGTATGGCAATCTAGAATGAAAGATAACTTGTCAGCTCAATTTACATCTACAAACCTTGACTTACTTCAAACGTTCAAAAACCTCACCTGCAACTTGTTGATATTTATAGTAACCTGCAACCTGTCGCATAAACACTTTGCAAAACCAATTGATCCAAATATTCAATAAAATGTACACGTTTATTGCGTTTTCTTCATTATTTCTCATTCGATTATTGTAAAAATCTCTGAAAAGGTGTATAATAGTATTTTTCATATTCTGTGAGAATTTGAGAGCTTTTAAAAAATTCTTGTTTTTCAAGTATTTTCCCTCCGGGTTATTCTTATGAGGATTTTCCAAACTTTCCGATTATTTTCCGGAAAAACCTTCCGACCAATTCCTCTGAATAACAATCCCAACCTATTCTGGTATGACACCAACGTTCAGAAAAAGTTTCAAGTCGATTGATTCATTTCTCTGACCTGTATGCCGCGTACATAATTACAAAAAAAAAAAATAAAAAAAAAAAAATAAAAACGAAGCCCATTTTTTTTAAGGGTGTGAAATGGAAAGCTTCGCTACGCTCATCTAATAATATAAAGGATATTGACATCTGGTACATATAATCATTAAAATATGAGAATAATTTCTGTGTGAAAAGAATAAGGATAACAAAACATGTACCCATTGGTTTTACCTCGTTGATGAATGTACTAAAATATATTGAAGCAAGACCCACATAAGCCGAGCCTGTGTGTGGGAGAGGAGGAAAATAGATTGGCCAGTATACAAAGTATCCAATAGAGGGAGGGGGGGGCGAGATCACAGTTACATCGTATTGTTGCATCGCTTTGTTGCATCGCATTGTTGCATCGCTTTGTGCCACTTTCATTGATCGAGATTCGAGTAGTGACGATCGTAGATTGAAAATAATCCAAAAACAAGTATATATAAATCTTCATTAGACTATGTCATGGTATACATGATTTCCTTTTGACACATAATAATAATCAAATACAAAATTAATGAAGTACAAAAAACACATGATAATAATAAATCACACATGAATGATTGATAAAAAAAATGATTGTACGAAATAATGAGAGAGTAATAAACAGTAGCCTGATATGAAAAAGTATTAATATGAACAGAGATATGAAAATAATATAAAAATAATAAAAAAAAAAAATTAAGAATAATTATGCTGAGAATGGGATGAGTACAAATGGTTTCTCAAAATGGCAATAGATCCTCTCAAGGCTGAAATACCTATCAAATTGATGAAACAACCATCGATTCTTTTTTTTTTCAATTATATGTAATCTCAGCATTATTGGTGCCTGTTTTGAATTACTCTCTCATCAGTTTGATTAGAATCAATATTTTAAAAATTACAATTTTTTCTTTTCCACAATTTAATTTTTCAATCAATTTCAAATTTCAATTATCAGAATGTTTTAATTAAAATTGTACCTTTTGACATTTTAATAATCAATTAATCATATAAACTTACATTCTAAAATATACGAATCATTCGAAGTATTCGAACTGTCACTGCCATTTATATTTTGGAATTAGTTTGCTTTCTCATTTAAGTGTTTTTGAAAAAGATATTAATCATTCACACAACACTATCGAGGTAAAAACCTTCCAGTAGTTGTTCATCATCGAAGTGCGTTATTCGAAACTGGACTGAACTTTAACGGTGTCAAATGTTTCAACTTATTACCTAAAGAGCTACGCATGATGGAAAATGTACATTGTTTTAAACGTAATATGAAACGTTATCGTGGATAAGGAACCATATAAAATGAAAGAATTTTATCCTGTAAAATAACATGGTTTTATTATACTGTAGGCCTAATGACGAAACAACATAACCAATATGTATACTGTAAATAAATTATTATTATTATTATTATTATTATTATTATTATTATTATTATTATTAAAATATGATTTTGTTTTTACCTCTACTCGATAGACGAACTGGGTTATTTCTTATGAGTTCAATTATTAGAAAATCGTCTTGATGTAGAAAAAAACAATGAATTACCACATCTGTCACTTTTTGTGATAATCAACTGTTGATGGATCAAGGTCTTGCATTTATTATAATTATAATTAATCTTCCCCCAAGAATATTGGTGCTGTAAATACGACTATAAAGCGAAAATAAACGGCACAATTTCCCGTCATTACGTCCCGCGGGTTTATTTAAAACAGAATCATGCAAATATATTCCGTTACACGAGTGTCGATCGACCGTCTCTAACCTATCCATTACCACGAACAGTCGGAAATCTTGACCCTTCAAAACCAGTAGGTCTATAAGTAATAACATCAAGTAAATGTACTTGTCTATATATTAAAACGTTTTAAAATTATGCTGAATTAAAAACTGAAACAATGTTCAACTATTTTTATTTTTGTATGTAATTTATTAAAAACCGCACTGCCACAATAAGATCGTAAATGAATTCACTCTAAAAAAAAAAGAAACCGTATAACCTGAAGAGTTACTACAAGACATAAATCACGGTTTAATCTCTCGTACGATCTCAGTTCATATTTTCATTACCGTATACCTATTTATTCTCAATGCCATATCAATTTGATTATAAACATTCGATGAACTAATTCACCTATTATACGGCTGACCTAAAACGTTTAGGCTTTTAAAGAAACTTTGCGAAAGGCACCGACGCATAATCTCGCTTACTCAAGTCATTATTGCAAATTATATAAAAACTAGGAAAACGCGTTATGTGTTGCCGCGTTGATGGATGAGCTAGAATATATCAACAAATCTTTGGATTGGTTATATATTATATATACACCTTGAGATCCAAACAATTACGTCAATGCCCTCCTAGTTCCTAATTAATTTCTATAATGATAAGAAAAAGGCCTTGTTTTAATCGCTTTCATCAATTGGTGACACTTGTTGCTTGGATTTAATTGATGATTATTGTTTGCTTAACGACCCCACCAACAGCTAGTTTATACGGGGGTACGAATGAGCTGATGATAATGAATGTATGAAGTGATGATTAGTGAGAAGATATTTACAAGAACCCATGCCTTATGCGGGACTCGAACCCACGCCCAACGGTTACTTCAGTTTCTGAAGGGGTGCCTCAGCTGACCGAGCTACCGAGGGCGGCTTGGATTTAATTGATAATGGCTTTGAGTGATTTGAAAACTTTCCATTATTTATTTTTTACATCAAAACGGCTGATCCGATTTAAGTAAAAGTTCGGAAGAAAGTACGTAATTTTTGTATCAAAATTCCGTAAAAATTTGAATTCTCTCAAAGAAAATATTTTGTACGAATTTTTTCCTCTGGGTCATTCTTATGAGATTTTTGAAACCTTCGAAATGAGTTTTCTCATAAGTGGTTCAACCGATTGCGCCTTAAAACTATACATTATCGATTTAGAAGAGGACACTTGAGTATGCCAAGTTTTCATTATATTTTCATCTTCGTTTGACCTGTGGAGTGCAAAAAAAAAATGCGTGTATGGTGAAACTGAGTGTTCGCTTCGTTCATCCAATGAAAAGTTTTCAATGAACAGTCTCGAGCTTATCAACAGATGAGGAGGGGAAGGGGGAGAGGGGAGGGGGGAGGACGACTTGAGACATTCCTGAGAGGCTCGGAGGTGAAAGGTCACCTGTTTCATACGTAGGCGTGGTAATATAATGCACTCAAATATAGTGTTTCCTGCACTCAAGCCACCAGCACGAAGTCTCGATAGTGGAGGAGAGAATTAGGAGCCATTAATTCGTCACTTGCAATAATACTTTCGACGCTGAGATGACGGTTAGACACTTCTCATCGTTAGTGTTCGTGGATAGGGGAGACGGACGATCGGGGAACCCAAATGTTGTCCACATTCAAGTTCATCAATGCTATAAATATTTTATAGTAGTCATAACGTAATGGCAATTTCTCCGTTCGATCATAATACATTTTTAAAGAACAATATCTCTGTGACAATATTTGTATTTTTACATTTTCAACGTCTGTTTTCTGATAGGGCCTAATTAGTATCGTTTTTATATTTCAAAAATGTTATTTTTTGTCAATAGGATATATTCTAATGGTCATAATATGATTGACCACTAGTGATGGGCGTGGCTAATCGCCAGGCCACCTGGATCTATACTTCATGTGGGCATTTAGAGATACTCTGATAGGTAAATGTCAATTTTCCCACATAAAAAAGCCCATTTGATTGGATGTTTTATTTTGTGACGCTTGTGGGCGGGTCAATCACTAGTCGTCAATTGCAATTTTTTCCCTCGATCATATTTCATAATACGCTTTTTTTTCAGGGTTCGATACCTGCCATGGGCAACCATCCTGACAGGGATTTTTCGAGGAATTTCCATTGTCATTCAAGTCAATACTGGGATGGTTCCTTAACGACAGGCCACGACCGACTCCTGCCCACTATCCAAATACACCTAATGGAAAAACCTTTATCTCATTATCCCATCATCACATATATCATTCACCGAAACCAATAGATCGTAGTCATCAGTAGAATGCGTCGTTAAACCCAATATAACTGAAAATGAAAGACGAAATAATACACTTTTTAAAGGACAATATCTTTGTGACAATATTTTTAGTGCCCATTTTCTGACAAGGCAATAAATTGGTATCGTTTTCATATTTCAAAAAAGTGATTTGTTGTCAATGGATCTCTGGATCAATGGATCAATGGATGCATGCAGACGCATGATGATGAATACATATCGATCTCCCTGTTCCAACAAATCAGTTCGGGATCTAGGGCCAATCGAATGATAGGCCTACCGGCTGGCCAATACTGTCGCATCATCTTCCTCGTCTTCATCCTCTTCTTCACTTTCTTCCTCATCTCTATACTAATATTCGCGCGATTATTACTCATGTAATATAGTACGTGAAATACGGTTTATTAAGAGTCCACGGGAGTCGATTTGACGAAATATCAGTTTTTAGTGATAACTTTTGAACGGTATGAGATATCATAATTCTAATATGCGAGAAACACAGATAATGATGATAGCTTCAAGATGATATACGATATAACTATTCAAATCATGTCGCATCACTGTCAAGCCTCAAGCGTATACAGCTACAAATACATTACAAATTTCTAACATTCGATGATTAATTAGGACATTACAAATATCTGTGTTTCTAGCGTATTAGAATTTCGATATCTCATACCGTTCAAATGATATCACCAAAAATCTCATATCCTACTAAATCGACTCTCATAGACTCTTAAAAGAAATAATTGGATCCCAGAATTCCGCTCACTTTCGATTACATCAAAATTATCGGAAATTGAATTATCAACATCACATTTTTCGACATCTCACCCATACGTGTTGATTTGTATTGAAAATTGTGGTGATTATTATTTGTTTTCCGAGAACCGAAAGAAAGCATTGGCAGTCGTCTTATTGACGCCGAACCACAAAAGGGGCCACCGCGGAGCAGCCGTGGCTTACACGTAGCGTACAGCTTAAGAGGGCATGACAGGCGACGAGGAAAAATATCAGTTGTTTGTGGTGACTTTTGAACGGTATGAGATATCAAAAATGCAATAACGAGGAAACACAGATATATTCGATACCTTCAGCATGGTATGAGATATAACTATATAACCTATATCGCGTAATTGAGGCTGAAAAAAGTGTTTTTTAGCTGTATACATACACATACATATATATATATATATATATATATATATATATATATATATATATATATATATATATATATATAATACATATATATATATATATATATATATATATATATATATATATATACATAAATAAATATATATATATATACCGTATATATATATATATATATATATATATATATATATATATATATATATATTTATATATATATATATATATATATTCATATAAATATATATATATATTTATATATATATGTTTATATATATATATATATATATATATATATATATATATATATATATATATATATATATATATTCATATATATATAAATATATAAATATATATATATATATATATATATATATATATATATATATATATATATATATATATGAATACGTTTGACAATTGGGCGATATGAGATAAATAGGTCTCAGTTATACCATCCTAGAGGTATACCGTTCAAAAGTTATCACCAACAAACTGATATTTCGCTCAATAGACTCTCAAGAACTCTTTTTTCAGAACGTAATGAGATATCAACAATTTTTGGTGTCAAAACTCAAGTCTGTTTAATATCTGCAATGCGGTAACGTAAGAGATTTCCAACTAACGTGATATATAATTCTGGTATTTTGGTATATTTTAGTATTTTGGTAGCTGAAAACATAATTTTCACTTAATACCTGTAAAAATACTGGTATACACACCGCTACAATTTCGATGAATAAAGAGGAAAGGAACCCACCCACGGCTAACATTTTCAGTGTCAACATAGCATATGAACGATCGCGATTACTTCCGATGAAAATATTGTGGTGCAACTTCTTCATACCGTGCAAAGAAGCATATTCTAGAATATTGTCGATACATGAGAAAAAAAATCACAAAATGTTAAGTGTTATTTGCGTGTCCCGATGCGCTGTGAGGTGAAAATCGATGGCAGAAATATCGAGTATTACTGTTACATACAAGTGATCTTTTCAGCTAACACTGAGACGAGTGGTTGATACACTGAACCGTCATTCAGGAGACCGGGTTTCGATTCCCGCCGTAGTCGACCATCGTGACAGGGGTTTTTAGTGCTTTCCCGCTGTCGCTCAGGTTGATACCAGGATGGTTCCTTAACAACAGGCCACGACCGACTTCTTCCCACTATCCAGAAACACCTTATACATTAATCTTACATCTCATCATCCCACCATCTCATATATCATTCACCGAAACCAATAGATCGTAGTCATCAGTAGAGTGCGTCGTTGAATCCAATATAAATAAAAATGAAATTTTCAGCTTTGTTTTAATAAAATTTGACTCGATAGCATTTTTGACAAATCTTGTCTACAACGGATGATGTATTCGTTGATTGTGTATCTTAAGCATCACTCTGGCGGATACTTTCCGCCCTACGGAGCCTGGAGACGCATTAAGAGGCCGCAGGCGCTCGTATTTCACGCCGCAAACTCTCACGGCCGTAATTTTTGTGATATCAATATGAGTGTTTTTGCATTCTGTTGGTAATTGAAAAACGAAGGTTACCGTAAATACAGAATTCTGAACCAAAAATTTGTGATTTTTCAAATTCTTCAAATGGTAAATGGAAAATTTTCTAATCTACGAAAACCTAGATACATATTTTCTAATACCGAAAAAAAACATGGACTGTGAAATATATCAGAAGTGTGAGCTAGGGAATTAACGGCGTTTATGTGAATCTGAGTTCGGCGGGCTAGTCTATGGGTGGCGCCTAGCACACGATGCATGTTAAACTAGAGTGTGAAGCGAGCGAACAACGAGCCCGTAGAGCGCCTGAGGCCTCTTAATACATTACACCGTTCGAATTTTCTCACCAGAAAAAATTGATAGTTCGGTAAATCGACTCCAATGCACTCTTAAGCTGTAAATATACGAGATTCAAGACGTTTCCGAGAGTAAAAGAAACTGAAAGTATACGACTTTTTCATTTTATTCAATTACTATACACGGAAGATTAAAGATTAAAGAACGTAGATCGTTTTTAAAAAATCCAACAATTCAGTCACGTCAGAAAAACAAACGACGAAAGTAGAATAAAGAGCGAGTACGCGATTAGACTTATTACAACCATTACTCCATTAGGGTGTACTATAGCATTATCTTAATGGAAATTCAATTCGCTTATTGGTTACGCTTTGGTATTTGCACCAAGAGCTGGTTTTTTTCATGGAAAGAGGATATACGAATGGTTTTCACAGATTGGAAAATGAAGAAATAGGTAAGTGAGACATTAAATTTATGTGCGGTAAATTTCCAAGGTGAAGGATGAGACAAAATATTGGTTTTGAGTACACCTTTTGGCGTGTGATATATAGCAATATGGCAATGTTAATTTATTGTCACTGAAAATGTGTAGGGAGGGCTCATCATGGGATCATGGGCAAGGGATATATATATATATATATATATATATATATATATATATATATATATATATATATATATACATATATATATATATATATATATATATATATATATATATATATATATATATATATATATAAATATATATATATATATAAATACACTGACGTATACAGGGGAAGGGGTGCGGGGGGATCCCCTCTCCGAAACTTAACCGAAGCTAGACTGAAATTCCATTATCAGAATAAAAAGAATGAAGTTGGTGATGAATAGTATATTATTTATGAAGTTGATAATTGGAATGTGTATGTGGATGTGTTATAGTTATTAGGAAGGTGCGTGACACCAGCACCCCCTTTTTGAAAATTAGGACAATTTTTGACGTCAATCGTTTGTGCTTGGTTTGTGCTCGATTGTGCCGTTGCAATTTTCGTTTGTGCTCGATTCCTTCTGCCCTAAAATGGGTATCCAAAAAAGGGGGTGCCAGCACCCCCTTTTGAGAAAAATCAACATTTTAGGGCGGAAGGAATCGAGCACAAACAATAATTGCAACGGCACAAACGAAGCACAAACTATTCCACTATTTAAAAGTGGATTTTTCTCAAAAGGGGGTGCTAGCATGACCCCAGGACCCCCTTTTTTGAAATTCAATTTAAGGGCAGAAGGAATTGAGCACAAACGAAAATTTCAACGGCACAATCAAGCACAAGCGAAGCACAAACGATTGACGTTAAAAATTGTCCTAATTTTCAAAAAGGGGGTGATGGTGTCACGCACCTTTATTAGGTGTGGATATTGAGGATAGCCTATTTTTTTTTACAAAATGTCTTCCATTTCACACTTGTATTCCTTGTGTTCACTTGTTGTTGTGAAAATATTCTCTTACTTTTACTTCTTTAGTTTTTATTTTCTTATTTTCACTTTATATTTTTATCCTTCGTGCATGTTATTCATCTTTTTTTTCTAAACTCGAGTTTTCGCGAAAAGTAGTTTGACCAATTTGTTTTTTCTCACCGAACCTAACACTGACTTTGATTCGTTTTCTCGTTTGAGCAGTGGAGAACAGAATTCATTCAAATAAACGAACAATGCCACCTTCCTCTGGTTCACTCACGTCAGGCGTGGGTTCGAGTCCCACACAAGGCATTGTTTATTGGAAACATAATTCATTCATCGACATTTTATCCCAACTCCCAAATAATCTATCCGTTGATCGGATGGTCAAGCAAACAAATCAACATAGCGGCCTTAATTAAGAACGTAGTCTATATTAAATCAAATCGAATGAGTCACTGAGACAAGTGACCGAGTGGTTATCACACTGAACCGTCACACAGTACTGTAGAGTTCGATTACAGCCGTGGTCGATCATCATGACAGGGGTTTTTCGTGTTTTTTCTCTGTCATTCAGGTCAGTATTGGGAGGCCACGATCGACTCCTTCCTACTATCCAGAAACATCCAATGAAATATCCTCTTATCTCATATATATTATTCACCGACGCCAATAGATCGTAGTCATCAGTACAGTGCTTCGCTAAACCTAATATAAATAGAAAATAGACTGAGCTCAAGTTTGTAAGTAATTCACTGTTGATCGCCGCGCGGTCATTGCTCGTACACAATTTCGACCCCATAAAGTCCCCCCCTCCCTCCAGCCCTCTGATTATTGGATGAGCGAAGTGAAGACTCAATTACACTATACCGAAAAAAAAGTGTCTGTTTTTTTTTTTTTTTTTTTTTTTTTCGCGCTCCACAGGTCAGACGAAAATTCAAAATCAGTTGAAACTTGGCACACACATGAACCCCTATCTGACTTGATGCTGTATAGTTTTGAGGCGTGATCGGTTGAACCACTTCTGAGAAAACTCATTCCAAAGTTTTCAAAAATCCCATTAGAATAACCCAGAGGAAAACATTCGTGAAAAATATTTCATCTGAGAGAATTCAAATTCTCAGGGAATTTAAATCTGATAATGATACACATTATTCCAAACTCTCACTCAAATCGGATCAGCCGTTTCGATGTAAAAAAATATATAATGTTATTTGTGTCAATTATTCAAAGCTATTAAGATACCTATTAAATCAAAGCAACAAGTGTCACCACTTGATTGTAAACGATTAAAACAAAGCCTTCTTTATTATTATATAAATTATTAATGGAAAATAAGATGGCAGTGATGTAATGGTTTGGATCTCAAGGTGTATATATATATATAATAACCAATCCAAAGATAAGTTGATATATTCCAGCTCATCCATCAACGCGGAAACACATAACGCGTTTGCCTAGTATAAGTCAGAGAGAACCGTGGGCTACGTAGTGACACCAAATCAACAAGGCGGCTTAGTCAACGTAAGGCGTGTCTGTATGAAGCTGCAGGTAGGTTGTGGGTGAATTACATATCTTTGCATAGTCAACAAGTTACGACCATAATGTAATGAAATATTACAGGATTACACGCACGGTGGTAGGGAGGTTTATAACCCAACACATTAATATCAAATCATATAGCTTATCAATTGAAGAAAATTAGCATGCTTTTTAGCGTGTTCACCACACTGTGGAAACACACTTATACGTTTGATTCAAAAGGGACCGAAAAAATCTATTCGTCGCGTAGAATCGCTGAATTTCTACGTAAATTGAAAATTATCGAGCTTGGATTATGTATTTTTTTACAATCTTCGACTACGTAGTAATGAAACTTGTCCACATAGCCTGTATATTTTCAAATCAACGAAATGAAGAAAAAAACTCTATCGACCTTGGAATGGCGTGGACTTTTATACCATATTTTGCGCGTTAATAGAATCGCTGGTTTTCCACGTAAATTAGAAATTTAAGCGCTTTCAAGTTGTAATTGGTTATAATCTACCGCGTTACGATAATAACTTTTGTCCACGTAGCCTTAATATTTTATAATTAAATAAAAACCGAAAAAAGATTGAGTATACCCCATTTTTGGTCAAGGAGATTAAAATACTAACCTCTTTGGTTTGGCCCTCTGAAAACCATGGCAACATTTTATAAACAACGGATGTGTTCATATTATCTTCTGGGCCCGAATTCACACAATGTCATAACTTTGATTTGGCTCAAAGTTACGAACTTCTTTCGAGATAATACCATATTTTGTCTTAATCCAAACTCATGAAGAAATATTTGATCGTCCCACCAATCCCTAGCAAGTGTCTGAGATCCTAATAGCTGTTCTTTCATCTATTGTCCAGAGAGAAGTACCTAAAAAATTGACTGGTAGGCCTAGGCCCTAGTAAGATGATCACCTCTTGACTTTGAATATCAATTTACAATGATTTTATGGCTGAATTTGACAGAAAATGTAAATACGGTAAGGATATTTTTAAATACCGCGCAATTCGATTTACGTATTTTATAAATCCGGTTGTACATCTAACCTCAACGTTTTGCTTGATCTCGACTAGGCCTAGGCCTAGCGTGTGCAACTGTCAGTGTCACCTCTGACCACTCACCTTGTCTGTCTACTCTAGCCTAACCTGTCAAAGAGTGTACCACTATTACTAGGCCTATATGCCTACCTAGCTGAAATGTAACTTATGATTACTAATATAACCACTAAAACACTAACACTAATTATATATACAGTTATAATAGGCCTAGGCCTATTTCCTACTAATTATATTACAATGTTCAATGCTGGGCTTTTCCTAATTCTGGATGAGGCTAGGCCGAGGCCTAATCAGGAGGGGCCTATCATTGTTAGACCTGGCAGAGTATTCAAAGATAGGCTGGATTCATTAAATGTGTCGGATGACCTTCTGATTAAACGGTACAGGTTTCCAAGACATATCGTCTTGGAACTGTGCAGCATTTTGGAAGGCCATTTGACCAGACCGACGCAAGTTCTTACTGCATTGCGATTCTACGCGTCTGGAACGTTCCAGCTCGTTATGGGCGATGTAACAGGCATAAGTCAAGCCAGTTGCTCGCGAGTTTTGTGTGACATTAGCAACGCATTGGTTCAACACTCCCTCCAGTTCATATCCTTCCCTATTGAAAATGAGGCATACGTTGCCAGAGTTGAAGCAGGTACGTTGCTGAGGTTATTAGTTGCTAGTACACTGAACTGTCATACACAGACTGGGATCTGATGTTAGAGTCAAGTTGAGTTAGGTTAAGCTAACTTGAACCGAAAATCTCGTACACCGCAAGAAAAATATTTTCATGCATGATGGCTAGTATATTATTGTGGGGAGAAGAGGATAGTCTCACACTATTCAAATGCAATATCGTAGCCTCCCTATTCAGTCATCATCTGAAATAATGCTTACGGTGTAGGCCTATTGGATTTTCAGTGTAGGCCTACGTTTTTCTCAATTCACCATATTTTCGGTGTATCAGTTATGCAACCCAAGGGTGGTACGGTACCCTACATGTACAAGCCTATGGTGGACCATCCTGATAGAGTTTTTTTTGGTTATCCTCTGTCATTCAGGTCAATACTGGGATGGTTCCTTGAAAGACGGCAGGAAGCTTGCTTGCTCTCCGAGTTGAGTTTTTGCATGCCGGGGACGTATGGTGCGGGGAGGGTAGTAGGCGTGTCGCTAATGTATAGGCCTCGCTGTTATTTCTTTGATGGTTTTATTTGTTTGAGATTTGATAAATATATAAATTGACGGGTACAATTATTGTACATGGATTGGATTGTTTTATTGCAATCAATCACTTATTCTCTGATTAGGCTACAAAGGAGAATCACAAAAGTAGCCCATTAGAAAATACTGATGAATAACACATACATGAGACATTCAACATAGGCCTACATAGTAATTTAATCACACTATCGAGTGATTTAATAATTTAAATATTACTTGCTTTCTTTACTTTTTGATTGTGAACACTTTGTTTTATTATCCAATCTTATGTCATTTTTTGTAACCATGTATGTAGGCCTATGTAAAAAAAATAGCATAGAATGAATATCTACTATACTACTACTACACTGATTGTTGTAGAGTACGACAAAGTCTTATGAAAAATTAAAGATTTCAGTCTAGGCATTTCCGAATTCAATTATTGGATGAGCGATGTCACTCTCATGCATATTGAGGCAGTAATTGCAAATACGCTACCAAACTTTCACAATCAGTTGTCACATGATGAGAAAAATACATTTTTGTGTGTAGATCGCAATTCTTACATGCAACAAACACATAGTTTATCATGTTGAGTATTCCTAGTTTTTAGTGACAATGAGTTGCAAGTGAGTCATGACAAAATGAAATGATACATTCAACCATACTGATTGATTGATTATTGCTAGTTAAATGCCCCACCAACAGATTATTGTTGTCGATTTTTTCATTCCATGGAGCCAAGACTTCATTTCACTTGACGAACAAAATCGGGCTTCGTTTTTATGTTCTCTTTTGTACGTGGGAATGTGGTATACATATAAGAGAGTGTGTAACCAATCAAAACTTTTTCCAAACGTTGGTGTAATTACAGAATTAAAGCGGACTATTAAAATAAACCGGACAAAATATGTTGAATTAATTTTTGATGAGTTCATAATCAACCAAGTTTGATGGGTCTGCATTAGTTAATTGAAATTATCATATTCATTTGACAGAAGTAGTTCTTCTCATTTTTCGATGGCCTTGAGAATAAAGTCAAAATATTTATTAAACTCGAAGATTACAGTGTAATCAGACATGGGAAAAATACTCTGAAGCAGGGTTTCCAGTAGGCCTACCAATTTGTTCTTGTTGTCCGACACAATTTTCCCAACGGACAATCACAAGCCAGTATTCACCTAAAAACATGCCGGTTTACGACATTGTTTCGGTCCCGTGATTATTGACAAAACGTTGATCATTTGGTCGTTGGTCGTTGATTATTTTCAACTTCCAACTTTTGTCGTCCGAAATTACGATCACCGTAAGTTACACTGCGATTGCAGTCCATCTGGCTCCGGTTGTTTGGATTTATATTGCCACCAAAAAAAACAAAAAAAGAATCGATTCACAAAAATATCGATCCACATATCCTAACTGCAATTTCAAACATCACCACACTTTTAGAATCACGGTCTTAGATTTTGTATCCAGAATTGCTATGCCATTTGAAGTAGAATTATTTATTCAGATGGTACAGGACAATCTCCGTGTTTGTATAATTACAACGGCGCGACCTGAGAAAAGTGTGTCAATTTGTATTCTTGGGGTAATAAGATCGCCCTTGTGGTGCCCCGTCCAAACGATCCTACCTTTCATCGTTGGCCTTAATTGGGGAACAATGATTTTGTATCAAGTTTCGATGTTATTTAAAAAATATATATATTGTATTCTGACAGCTCAATTTCTCACATTCAAAGAAGCCGTGAGTCGAGGTAATGACGGTTATGACTACGACGTCACGAAAACGTTACGACACAGCCAAGTGGAAATAGGCATGACAAAAATCGTACCGATATCGTGTTGGACGACAAAACAGAATCGGAACTGGAAACCCAGTCAACTTCAAGTATCTGAAAACTACATACAGATACTTGAATTTTGAGTAGGCCTATTTCAGATACAAGATACATTTAAAAAATGTATTTAAAATTTACAAAATACGAGATAGTGTCTCAAGTTTTCTATACAGTATTGGGTTTTAACGGCAAACTGTAATGATAGCCAAGATCTATTGGCGTCGGATGGATGATTAATGAGATGAAGGTTTCTTGAGTAACATGGGAAGGATAGTGGGAAGGAAGCAGTCGTGGCCTATATTGTGGGAACCATCCCAGCATTAGCCTGGACTACAGAGGGAAATCATGAAAACCCCTGTAAAGGTGGAAGGCGGCAGGGATCAAACCGGGTCCTAAATTCCCCTCGCCTCCCGCAACACATGAAGAGTGAATATGTGAAGAGATAATGACAGATCGAAGGGTTGTAATATCACAATCATAAGTTGCTTTGTTAACAATCTGCATTTATCATACTTTGAACATTCTTCAATTTGAACTTTACCACCTCTTTTGTATTCACATGTATTCACCGTCTTTGTAAATTGACAATGTGTATGTAAAATTGTAAATAAAATATTACAAGCGAATTTCCTTTACCGATCTATATTTCTGCCTCGCATGTAAAGTTGACATTCCATTTTCACTCGACTGTTCTCACTGTTTGTTACTACGTGTGAATGTATAATAATTACTATAATATGAAATCGTGAAGTGTTTTGACATTACTTTACCGTTTAGTTATTATTTACACTCGAGACATTACCTAGTTGTAGTTGCTTTTTTTTCAAATATGAAATCAAACGACAGTTCATGTTTTGATATAATCCGTGTATGCCTATAATGTATAATCCATGTATGGGGTGGTGAGATCGCCCTTGTGGTGCCCCGATCAAACAATCCTACCTTCAATTGGGAAACAATAATTTTGCATCAAGTTTCGATGTTGATAAAAAAAATATATATGCCTAATCCAATTGAATAATTTACTTTTCACATATTCTATTCATAATCTGTTGTTTCGACGCCGAAGAAGAGAAAACAGACAGATGACGATGCATTCGACCGTGCAACGGGAAAATGTCAGAATATGGAGGAGGCAAAAATGACTTCAATTCAAAATGTTGAATTGCTCTCTCAATACGAAAGCAGGGGCCTCATTAAAAATGGATGAAACGCTTGTTCTGATTGCTGAAGCAAAAGCGGCCAAATACCTGAAATAATAACATACCAAAACACATTCATGAAAAAATATAGGCCTAGATCAATACAAGGTATTCAAATGAAGATTCATTTACACGCATTAAATAACCAACTGATTGATATTTATTCCCTTCACAAATAATGAATGATATCATTTTAAGCCTATAAATTATTGAAGAAAAAATGTACGGCAGTGCACTGTGGTGTGTTGCTCTTCGTGTTGCTCTTCTTCTCTTCTTTCTGGAGAATTGGTAGCAGCAGTCAAGGTTCATTTGCATACACAGAATCTCCTAAAAAACACAAACAATGTTATAAACTATTCAAAACTGGAATTGAAATGGTATTTCAGTAGGCCTACTGAAATTGAATTGAACTAATATTAAATTCAACTGGACCTCGATTAAATTGAATAAAATGTGATAATATTCGGCCCATTACTTTCAAATCTATCAACCGGTAGTTGAGGTAAATATTTATTCAAACACAAACGAATTGTCAACTTGAATACACACAATCGACCATTCTGTCCAAGGTCTTTGTTTTACGCTCGGACGTAGGAATTACGTAATTCCATGACTCCTTAGGCCTACTATTGGACTATGATCAATTTCTTCCTCTTCTCTGATGAGACTTGATAGAATATTGTGAATATTTGACAGTATAAGAAAACTAGATAATATTAAATATTGATAATATTGATGATTTTTTTATTCCTCAAAAGACCGGTTACTACATGTAATTTAATTTGCTCCCCTACAACATATTCTCACTGGATGCTCAAATACTTTTGAGAATTTTGTAGGCCTATGAAGTGTGATTTGATGTGTAATAAAATAAAAATAAGCATTGAAATTATTGTGTGTGGCTATTTGTACCCTCGTAGCTGTTGGTGGGGTTGTTCAACAGAATCAAAATGAAATAAATAAATAGGGGGCGTGTCCGTGAATTTAGTGCTACAAGAATATTCTACAGTCCGTATTCTTAAGCCGGTATAGTTTTACGGTACCTTATAGTAGACCGTTGCTAGCATATTGTTGACTTTTACTGGTATATCATTTATGAGCCATGCCAGTAGTAAGGTCTACTGCAGTTGAGAGAATCGCCTACCGGTATTGATAACGTTACTAGGCCTACATGAATTCCTGTTATATTTAGTGTAATATTAATATTAATAGTGGTTATTAATATCCACAGTAAAAATAGAATTAAAAATGGATATTATCAAATTATCTTATATTTCATGAGAAATAAAACTATTTCATTTTACAGTGTATATTCCAAATAACTGAAAATAGTCCATAATTTCAAAATGTGGATTCTTGTCACTAGGCCCCATGATTATTTTTTTATTAAAATTGATATTTTCATCATTATTATCAAAATGTACGTGAGTAAGTGTTCAGACTTGATATACTTATTTGTAATTTGTTTTTCTTATGTATAAAATGTTAGTAGACCTGCAGACAAGTCAACTTTTTGTGACTTTGCGGGTCTACGAATTGTACTGAAATCTTTGTGAGAACACGAATAAAAAAATGAAAAAAAAATTTCAATGTCAAGAGTAGGCTTACAAACCTTTGTCTCTACTCATACGTCTGTGGCAAGTTGTCTCGGATGTCATCCACGGGAGTCTGTCATTCCATGAAGAAATGATCAACGCAACCTCAATCGCCCTCCCAACTCATGCTCTTCCGTGCTGTTCGCGGCAAAGCGTTCAAACGAATCCAAGCTTCCATCTGTATATGTAGATACAATGAATATTGATGAATATTTTAATATTTAATCTGACAGAGATTAGGTAATGAGCTCAAGGTCGACACTACACAATTCACGATTCCTCTCTTACACCACAGTTTTGTTTGGTCAAGTAGGCTAGGTCTCGGCATTGAATTTGTAACCTTACATAATCAATGGTCTCGGGCAAGATGAATCGAGAACTAGGCCTAGCCCCTATGTTTATACAATATTTATGGTCTAGGCCTACATGTATGTAACTCCAAATGAGGTACTTCTGGCTGTGAAAATATAGGGTGTGCCTAGGTCATATATTTACTAGGTCCGAGTCTAGTTATTCATTGTCTCAGGTAGCCTATAAGCATTTAGTTGGAATGGTAGTAGTAGTAGTAGTGTTTATTCCTTTAACCCTCTTTCGAGGAAATCACAACCTACAAGGGTCTGGGCCTAGGCCTAGGCTATAACCTCTAAACATTAAATCAACTGTGAAAAATCATCAAATTCAATCTCTCGAATTATGCTTGCCTGATTGCAATTGTCAAAAAATACGACTAAACAGAACGTAAATTCATTTCTTACCTCAAAATTGAAAAATACAATCCCAATGTCGAAAGTGTCATCTGTCATCACACGGTTTTGAAGACCTCTCAAAGACAAAGCTGAACGAAGGTAGCTCATAACTCGAGCGTTCGATGAGTTCGATTATGGCAAAAAGCAGTCAAAATTCAATACCAACTTCTAAATGTTATTGGTTTTGTAAGGTTGTCGGAAATCGGTCACTTGTAAAACGCGCACAAAAGTGGCCGATAGAGTTATCCAGCAGAAAGGTGTCTGGAGGATTTGTCGGCATATTGTGCATCGGCCCTAACACGCTTATATGAATGGACTTTAGGCCATTTGTTCATGCTTTGAAAATAATATGCATGTTGACTATCAACACCATTTGTGGTACACTATACATACATACAAACTATACATACAAATACACTATACATACAAATATTGCTTTCGCATTTTTTTTTAGGTTTCTGTACACAATGCAAGGTTGTAATACAAGGTTTTATTTCTCTAGAAGTAATATATATATATATATATATATATATATATATATATATATATATATATATATATATATATATATATATATATATATATATATATATATTGAAGGCTTTCTGCCAACAGAAGCATTTTAACCGTCCTCCTTGGTCTAGACTCTAGAGGTAGCGCATCTGCTTCTGGTTCCAAGGCCGCATGTTCAAATCCTGAGTAAAGTGTGTTTTATTTTTAAATGTTCTTTCATCTATCATCAGCTCACTGTTTTTCATCTCCCGCTCATTTGTACCCTCCATAACCTAGCTAATAGTGGGGTCGTTAAGTATAACATAGAAAAATAAGCATTTAATAAAAGTATTAGATTATTACGCCTATAAGTAAAATATCAAAGGTGGGCCTACTCTACTCTGTTGATGAGAAAAGTTAATTCAGGATTCTATGTCAATAGAAGAAATCTTGTAACGATTTTTTGTAAATAGAAGCAATGTATTTAAGATTTCTGTCAAAAAAAACAATCAATTTAGGAATTTATTTTTACAGAAGAATCCATTTGAGGTTTTCTGTCAATAAAAACAATCAATTTAAGGTTCAATTTTCTATATGAGGGCGTCCAAGGGTGAGCTCGCTCACCCTTGTTTATATTTATTTCACATATGGCATATACTAAAGATAAAAGAAATAAAACCACGATGTACTTGTGATAGACATAAAAAGCCACTAAATTTGTTCAAATAATCACATGTCTCCAATCATATATATGCAGCACCGTGTTGAGACATTTTACGCCCCCAGGCCCGAAAATTATTGTCTTTCCCCCTCTCCTCCCCCCATATAATTCCAAAACAATTTACCATCAAATACACAGTTTTTATCAATTTATTTCCATAATAGTTTTTACTAGTCTCTGCATTCAGGACCCCCATTCCTGAGATAAATGAGATGTGAGAAAAATAAAAGTGAGTGAGAAAACAATTATCTCACTTAAAATGGCCGATTTACCATTACCAATCGGCCATTTTAAGTGAGATAATCGTTTTCTCACTCACTTTTATTTTTCTCACATCTCATTTATCTCAGGAATAGGGGTCCAGTAGTTGATATCCAACAATGGGAAATGTGTATTATATAATATTATTACATTAGGCCTATCATTTCAAATATTACTATCATTATCATTATTGTTAATTATCAATGGATTTACTTAATATCATGTAATGTAATAAGCCACATTTATGAGTTAGTAAGCTGATAATTGTGAGCTGATAATTGTAAACTGCTAACCATTCCGATTTCCTCGGAAAAGGGTTAGAGGAATTATTGAATAAATAAATAAATACAGCTTTTTTTTCAATAAATTCAACTTTATGTATGAATATTTTTTTTCAATTTCAATGGGCTGATGAAATTATGACGCGCTTCTTGAATATCTGGCGCCCAAGGCCAGGCCCTAGGCCCTAGGCCCGGGCCTAGGGGGCGCCTGTGCCTTATTACGGCCTGGACCCCTATTCCTGAGATAAATGAGATGTGAGAAAAATAAAAATGAGTGAGAAAACAATTATCTCACTTAAAATGGCCGATTGGTAATGGTAAATCGGCCATTTTAAATGAGATAATCGTTTTCTCACTCATTTTTATTTTCTCACATCTCATTACACGTATGTATATACATGTAGGCCTATATACATGTATAACATGTAGACATGTATATACATGTCATAACATGTATATACGTTACACTATTTTTCATTCAAATCGAAATGGTAATCATCTAGACCAGGATGGTTGGGATGGGGACTGTCCCCAAACGAGCGACCTTACCACCCTAAAGGAAATCATTTTCAGATCATACTGTAAGTATAGTAAGTTATAACAAGTTGAGGAGAAATGAATTATTCAGCTATTCGTGTTGGGAAAAAGGAAACTTCGATCTTCTTTATCGATCTTCATCTTTTACCTTGTAACGATAAAATTACAGTTATCTAAACACACGCTTCTATATTAAAATGTCGGGACGGTCATTCTTTTCCTCATCGACCGTATACCCAAGACAACCGCAATTTTAGAAATTTGTATGAGTTCATTTTCCCAATAAAAATGTCCACCTCTACAACAAGTATAGTAATTTAAATTTTCACTTTTCCCCACAGGAACGTTAACCTTTTAATACGAATTAAATTATACGACGTCAACTTTCATCTCATCTTGAAAGCAGTTGCATATAAATCTTCATCATCCAATTATCAAACATTTATAATGTAGGTGTTAACTAAATATGAGCTCAATTACGATCTACATACACAATGAGTGTGAAGTGACTTCTCATTTTGTTAACCGGATAACGTAGAGTGGATTATAGGATGTGACCGCATGAATCGACCGAGAATCACTTCGATTATAAAAGACTACTGTGGCACGTGAATGCTCATTTATTTATGGGCTTTATTAATAGTGAACCTAATCGTTTACATCCGCATAGAAATTCTGATATAGGTTGTCAGCTGTAGCAGTGGAAGCGTGGAAAGATTTTATAGGTAGAATCGAGGCGGTGACGCGCATTTTTACTATCAAACAGTTAATTGGAACACTACGTTTCATAATATTCATAATTAGACGAGCTTTAGCCAGGATTCAATTTGACGTACTGAAAAAATTCGTGTTCGTTTTTTTTTTTTTCGGTTCTTCACAGGTCAAACGACACAGCTATCAACTACAAACTTTTTTAAATGATGGTTTCTCATCTAACTTAGATCTTTATGGTTTTTTGGCACTATCGGGTGATAACTTTCATTGTTATGAATTTTAGAAATTTCAAAAATACCCATTGAAATAACACGGCGGAAAAAGAAGAAAATATTTTTATTTTCAAAAAAGATGAAATTTTGTGACACATTTCACACATTTCTGGAAATTCTCAGCTTGATCGGGTCAGTCATTTTGAAAAAAAAAATGTGCTAAATTGGTAGCACTCGAAGCAGTTTTTACCCATTTATAACTTAAATGTCACCCAATTGGCGAATGTAGGCAAAAGTTTGTCAGACAAATCGACGTACTATTACTATCCGCTTGTCTAACAACGCATATATAGCGTTTTCCTAGTATAGAAACGTGAATGAAGTTTTTTTTAAGGTTGTATCGAGTATGGGGTTATGTAGAAAAAATATCAAGTCTACATAAATTAGACGATAGAGGCACGATGGAGTGATGCCAACCTATTTTATCATAATATATAGAGAAGGTGCTCCAACTCCCATACTATAATAACATGACGCGATATTTGTAGTTTCTTGCGGTCAGTTCAGAGCCAAAGGTCCCGATTGCCTGTCGCGATTTAGTGGATTCCCTTGTGAACTAGATGCAGATAAGAGTGGCTACGTTACCGGTGGCATTGTTGAACTCACAAAATCTATAATTTTCGTAAAAAACAAATGCAACTGCTGACATTATAATTCTACTGAGCCGTGTATAGCATTGTTAAGCATTGTTGTTTTATATAGTTCGATATAAAAGCGATAGTTGCGCTACAGGCAATCGGTACTTAGGACTCGGGAACTGACCCCGGAAACATTTCACTTTGAAGATGCGAGTTAGACCACATTCTTTATATTATGATGAAATAGGTTGGTATCACTACATCCTGTCAAGACATAGATCTTCATCTGTTCTTTATCAATGCACAGCCTTCTTCATTCACATCACTCTTCTCTGATAAGAATGATCTGAATAAAGAAGGCTGTGATGAATATAATTTAATGCGTATGATAGTGTTGTAGATTTTGGGTAATTATTACAGAGACATTAATGAAATGCCGTAGATAAATTGTGTTTAATTCGTAATCAGTGTTGAAATTGGAAAGCTATACTATAAAGTATAGAGCATTTTTATATAATCATATCAAATCATTAACTAATTGTAATAGAAAACTTGAAATAATTTTAAACGAATTATTTATCGTTACAAGTATATTATCGAATGATTAAAAACACATTATTTAATATTTCAACAGTGAATAAACGTTGAGAGAAAACATGGTAATTGTCGTTTATATCAATTAGGAAGTGAAATATTTTAGAAGCAAATGAATAATCACTTTCAATTGAAATTGACTTGGTATAAGTTGAACTGAATTGAATGGAATGGTAATATATTCTACAAAATTATACGATTTCACAAGTATTTGATAGCCACGGTAGGTACAGTATACGTGTATCTATAGTAGGTATATGCGCGCACAAGTTCGAGCAATGTTTAACGAAGACGCTGACAAGGATTTGGAAGTAAGGCCTGGTTTTACCAATCTAAGTTAGTGTACTAATCCACTAACTATTAATTTAAGGTACGAAAATAACATATGTAACCAATGGTGATAACAAGTTAGGGCCCAAGTACATTTAAAAACAAAAATATGTAGACTAGAAATATGTACATGAAGAAAACAATATTCCGTGATATTCCAAAAAGATGGAGACATTTTATAGACGTACAATTAGTGTAAGATGGATGAAAAACGCAAATTACGAATGGAAATATATAAGTTTCATTGGAGAGGGCATTGAACTTTGTTAATTTTTGACATGTTGGTTGAAAACAGACGAAACTTTTTTTCCATGTCTGATATTTCAAATCAACTATATGTAAATATTTGTTGGAATCAAACTTTTCAATTTGTGATATCTGTGAATAATCGAAAAACATCACCAACACGTTCGACACCATGTCGTACCAAACTTTCACACGTTTCGCTGTAATTTCTTCAGGGTAATGGAAGAAGAAGGGGGCTGGGGAGAGTTGAATAGGTTGATTGAAAGGAATGAGTCAGGGTATGGGGGTAGGCGAAGTCATGATAGAGCAGTAGTTATAAAGGGGGCTAGATTAGATGTCGGTAAGTTCTCTTTCTTGAATAGGACAGGTAGGGATTGGAATGGGCTTAGTAGAAGTATACTTGAGGAGGATGAAATAGGGTTGAAGCTATTCCGTCAGAAGGTTAGGGAGGCGATAGGATAGGATTGATAGGGAACTTGCCACCGCGCATTTATGTGCAACTGCAAGAGTTAATAATAATAATAATAATAATAATAATAATAATAATAAGAACGTATAACTGAGACATGTGGTTAACACACTGAACCTTCATTCAGAAAACCGTGGTTCGATTCCCACCATGGTCAACCATCCTGATGGGAGTTTTTCGTGTTTTTTCTCTGTCGTTTAGATCAATACTGGGATGGTTCCTTTACAACAGGCCACGACCGACTCCTTCCCATCCAAAAACACCTAATAAAATAACCTTTCATCTCACCATCTCATATATCATTCACCAATGCAAATAGATCGTAGTCATCAGTAGAGTACGACGTTGAACCCAAATATACATTTAAAAATATTAAACATAAATAAAGAACGTATAAGCATACGTGTGCGTGCGCATCAGATAATTTACTGTCAACTAACCCGTCTCTAACCAAACATTACTACAGAGTTTACACAGAAGCACGCACCAAAACCGGTATTTAGCATCCTTACATGACAGAAAAAAAACTATCAAATTAACTAATGAATCGAATAAAAGGTGCAAAATAGACAAACAAACATGCAAAAAAGAATTTCCACGGGACCGTGAATGATGATATGAAAATGTTGACATCGTGGTCGAGGTGGCCGGGACATCAACATACACGACCACAGAACAAGACAAAAC
>OZ023326.1:81042060-81059560 GCA_964007535.1 Brachyptera risi
ATTACGAATCGTGACAATTTTCGATTTACACCGTCGCTTAGCTGTGACAAAAATGTCGAGACGTCGGGGTAAAGTGATTGATAGTATCCACTCCCCCCCCCCCCCTGCACTCGGGGTCGAGTCAAGACATTTTGAGCCCCTGATCCAAGATGTAAACAACAAGTAAATTCGGTTTACATCTGATTTCAGATCTCAAGGGATTTTATTTTCATTTTTTTTATTCAATAATTCCTTTAACTTTCTTCGGAGGAAATCGGAATGATTAGCAGTTTACAATTATTAACTTACTAACTTTTAAATGTGGCTTATAACATTATATGATATTGAGTAAATCCATTGATAATTAACGATAATGATATTATTTGAAATGATGTTGATAATAATATTTGAAATAATATTTAAAATAATCTCAATAAATTAAAATAGGTTCTATTAATTTTGAACTCCAATTTTCAGGTGATATCTGCAGCTTTCAATAGCAATTTCAGGGAGATTTCACAGTGATTCAAGAAGATTTTCAAGGGATTTCAAGAAAATTTCAATTTCATGACAAGTGTAGGGCCTACAGCTGATTTCAGATTTCAAGGGATATAACGGAGATTTAAAAGGGATTTCAAAAAGATCTCAAGGGATTTCAAAAAGATTTCATGACAAGTGTACACCAGATTTCAGGAGTTGTTAACCTCTCGCCCTGCTCCTGAAATTTATTGTCAAATAAAGTACAAATAAAGTCAAATAAAATACCCCCCCCCCCCCCCCCCCCAACCGATGTACTTTAGAAACAATTGGTTGATCCTATAACCACGGATTTCTCACAGTATAGTGACACAAGTGTGAATGGGCAAGTGCGAGAACTTGAAAAAAAAATTAATTTCATTAAATTAATCCAATCTTACTGTGACCTAATCGACCTATCCTTACCAAACTGACCTTAACTTCCCACGAATTTTCGTATACGTTAGTTTTTCTTCACCTATAGGAACAATGAACATCAAGACGTTCGTGACCCGAAAATCCGTGTCAATAGCCACTCCGAAAAGAATTTACCATCAAATATACAATATTATGAATATAAATAATAATAAATGATGAAAATGATGTAAATATAAATATATATTTTGTATAATAAATATGTTTAGAGCTTCCTTTCTCTTCTCATTTATGAGTTGGCATCTCAAAATACGAATGTGAAATATTAAATGATACTGTATAACAATCTCAATGGGTTGTTGGAAATTGCTCCCCCCCCTCCCAATTTGGCGTCCTAGACTCGAGTCTCGTGGGTCTTGTCTACGCCCATGCGTATGAAATATTTGCAATGGCGTTTTTTTATAAATCTCGTACTAGGCCTATATTGATTCAATTTCAGAATTCAGTTCAAATTTGATTAGATAAGATAGTAAAGATATATATATATATATATATATATAGATATATAGATATAGATATAGATATAGATATAGATATAGATATAGATATAGATATAAGTTTAGATATAGATATAGATCTAGATCTAGATATAGATCTAGATCTAGATCTAGATCCAGATCTAGATATAGATATAGATATAGATATAGATATAGATATAGATATAGATATAGATATATATATATATATATATATATATATATATATATATATATATATATATATATATATATATATATATATACATATATATATATATATATATATATATATATATATATATATATATATATATATATATATATATATATATATATTAGATAAAGATGTATTCGTATTCAATTTATCAACCCAGCTACAATGTAATATACACTCCCTCAGGTGTCCCTAGATAAAAGCACGGTAGGCTAATAGATTGAAGTGAGGGTGATAGAAACAAATTGACGCGATTTAGTTCTGTATATTTTCTCACCAAGATGAGTCTGCAAAAATTGTTGTTCGTTTCAGCTTTTTGCACACGGTTTTCACGTTATCCCCAACAATTATAGCCAAGACATGCGTAACAGAAAATACACTGAAACACCGATTGAATAAGTTGTTTCATAATAATAATGTGAAAGGAAAACATTTTGTTTAAAAAACAAACGAATTCATTATATATGAGCACAAGATACCCTCTCGTTTTTCCCTTTTTTGCGCAAGATATATATTACACTTGTATCCACGAAAGATGAAGGTTCCGAACGACCGTCTCTCCTATCCCACACCATTAGCGCACGGGTGGTTCACGCATTTTCTTTCGGGGATTCATAATACGTGTTCACATTTTGTTCGCAAACCTCTCCTAAATATGTGTCATACGATATTTAGATAGTGAATAACAGTGAAAAACGTGCTACCCCGGAGCCAAATCTATTTAACTGTAAGATTAATTACTCCATTGTTCTACAAAATGATGTTATCTACGCGCCATCGCCAAATCTACGGGATCTAATAGTCATAATATTGCACGGAGTTACATAGCCAGGGGTTCACAAAACTGGTAGAGGAAAGTTCGAGTAAATTGTTATAACATTTAATTAGACGAGCTTTAGCGAGGATTCAATTTGACATCCTGAAAAAAATTGGTATTCGTTTTGATGTTTTTTTTTATGTTTTCTTGTCGGTTTTCCACAGGTCAAACGGCTACAGCTATCAGCTTCATACCTTTTTTCATTATGGTTCCTCATCTAACTTAGATCTGTATAGTTTTGTGGCATTATCGGGTGGTAACTTTTATTTTTATGAATTTTAGAAATTTCAAAAATGCCTATTGGAGTAACACGGCGGGGGAAAAAAGAAATATTTTTATTTTCAAAAAAAATAAATTTTGCGTGAAGTTGAATTACATCTTGATACACATTTCTGGAAATTCTCAGCTTGATCGGGTCAGCCATTTTGAAGAAAAAACATGAAATGTACTAAATTTGTACCACTCGAATCAGTTTTTACCCATTTATAACGTTCATGTCACCCAATTGGCGAATTCAGGTAAACGTTTGGCAAAGAAGTCGACATACTATTACTATCCGCTCGTCTAACAACGCATATATGGCGTTTTCCTAGTAAAATTTAATTGTGAATGAATGATTGTGAACATGGTTTAAACTTTTTATTGAATTAATTAGATGAGCGCAAGTGAAAACTCGACTTCACAAAGTAGAAAAGAAAGCAAAGTTCGTTTGTGTGAGTTTTTTTTTCGTGCGTGCACATATGGTCTGACAAAGGAGCCAATCATGGGAAATGATATAGTTAGCACACACGTTAAGGGAGAGATCAGTGAAATGTGAAGGAATTCGATAGTTGATTTGCCACGGATCAAGGAGGGAATGAAGAAAATCCACGACAATCTCTTTACCCTATAGGCGAGAGGTCAACAAATAGTCAATTTTGTGTACACCTGATTTCAGATTTCAAGAATATACATTGATGATTCAAGATTTCATGGAGATTTCAAAGGATTTGAAGAAGATTTCACGGGATTTGAAGATTTCAAGGGATTTCAGGAAGATTTCATGACAAGTGTACCCCAGATTTCAGGAGTTGTTAACCCCTCTAGGTAATAGTTGATCACATCACTCAAAAATATATATATGTTGTCCATTTGTATAAATTCCAACTACCATGAGTTGGGACACTTCTGCAATTATAAAATTAATAAGAGACAAATTAATACGAGACAAATAAATAACACCCACTATATCTGAACATTTTTATAGTTTCCCCGTCTATAGTTTTGCCATACACTTTCAATCATAAAAATGACTAATATATAATAATACACTCACTATTCATTATGTAATATTCATTTAAAATAATATGCATATAATAAAATATTTGAAAAAACTATTTTACTGCCATGTTAATTGTTTTTTCAATTCAATTCAATTCAAAGCTCTATTTGCCAAGTCAATTTTTATATTCCATAAATAAGTCATGATAAAATATATAGCATCCTCAAAAAAACATATATCTAAAATAACTATATATCTATAGTATAATATAGATTAAGAGGCTACTTTACATCTCACAATCCATGAGTAAAACCTGCAGGGAACGAACAAAACAGGACAAAAAGCGTCAATACAGGCCTTTAGCTCCCAACACATGGTGGATAAACGGTGGAACCAATCAGTATAATTATTTTTGCAATGAAACCACAATAAATATATCTGTGCCTCTACGTTAACTAAAAATCGTATTTTTCTATTAAATTACTCTGAAAAAATCGTGAAAACAATGAAAAACAGGTAGAACCATGTTGATTTTTGACAATTATTTTGAAAGGGTTGAAAACATACCACGAACTAAAGCTCTTCGTACGAGCACGTATTGATTACTATTGATCATTTAACTAAAAACTGTAAGTCAATACGATGATTGGTTTTCCGTTGCCAACTTGAGCCCCGAACGTCTGCGATCAAGCCGGTAGGCAAGATGTCAAGAGGCCTCTTAAAACTGAACTCTATGTATGAGATATACATATTTAAAATGAAAAAAAAACATTCATACACAACATACAAATACAACACATTGATACATTCACTCCCCACATTCATTTATACATTATTATATTCTTCAGTCGTTTCTTATGCTGCTATACATACTTCTTGCATGTGTCAAAAAACCAATTCTCACAGTAAAAACATGCAGTTTAAGATTTGCTATGATCACTCCGAGACATTTATCGATTATTCATTTCATCACATTATAATATTGAAATAACGGTTCCTGATGATGATGGATGATTACGACTGCCATCTTACCCCCACACCATTGACCGATCTAGTGACAAGTAATTAGTAGCTCACTGACATCGGACACAGTAGGGGTGCAACGTAGAGAACCAAGACGGTCACGCCTCACCCTTCATGACGTCCCAAGATCAATCCTCTAGCGCGCGAGAGAGAGACGGAGAGATACATCTCGATACTCGCAAGAGAGAGAGAAACGAGCTATTTATCTTGATCTCATTTCACTACGTTATATACAGTGACTGACGAGGGTTATTGAAGATAGACAATCTGTTACTACATCCCTGTTTAGTCTGTATATATACGTACTGATCAGGTCATGAAATATAATATTGTAGAATGTAAACCTATTTAAAAGTAATAATAAGTAATATTTTAGAAACAATTGAGATCCTTTTGACCGAGGTGTGAGGAGTAGACCCTGGGGCAAGTTCATACAACGTCAATTGTTATCTTGAAATTTAATACCCAGGTTCGGAACAGAAAATTGAAACTTTTTTGTAAAGGTATCGTGCAAATTTATTTTTTGCCGACACTGCAAACTATACAACAGTTCTTGAATATGACTTGGTGTATAACGTATTTCTCTCTCCTCAATCTTTTAATGTATAGATCGAGCATAGATATAGATTAAACCGAGATACGTTACTAACGTTAGAAAGGCGTAAATATTTTTTTGTGTCTCGGCAGTAGCTTCACAAAGCTTTGCAAACCGGGAAGTTTGTAGCGCATGTCCAATATGGCCGCCGAGATTGGAACGAGCATATATCGCTATCGGTTGCGGGAGTAACGTATCTCGGTGAGGTGATATATGTTTTTATTTTGTTAAATCCAAAGATTTGTATACATTGCACAAATATAGGAAGTATAAAAACTAACAACTAGATATAAAAATGAGTAGATAGAAGAATAGATTAAAAAAGACAGAATAATATATATATATATATATATATATATATATATATATATATATATATATATATATATATATATATATATATATATATATATATATATATAATGGTACAATAATGGTCTAATGTGATTTTAAAGTTAGGAATTCGTTGAGGTTATAGAAGGAGTTCTGGAGTAATCTATGTATCTATGTATTATGTATATAGATGAGATTCAACATTTAAATTTTTCTTCAATATCTTGATTTCAGCTAAGGATTTGATTTTATTGTTCAAATGAATCAAACATTAAATACATAACCGAGGTGAGAGCTGATTGAGCCGAATAAATTAATGAAAGGTAACAAAGTGTTCAACAATAATTGTTGAGCCTTTATTCAAATTATTCGTCAGAAAAATGTCTCCATGAACATGGAGATGTGTAACATGTTTTATGGACATTTGACTTGAATTCGTAAATTATTTATTGAAATACCTAATATGTTTTTAATACCGGTATTGATAGCGATATTTAAAAAAAAAAATGTTACCTTAATGAAAAAATTATACAAGAATACTTTGATATTCTTTCAAATAATGATTTGATCATTATTGTAGGGATTTAGAATGGATTCTATTGAGAAGAGGGGGGGGGGGGGTTATCGCTTTTATTAGGTGCCCCGCGTGTAAACCTATAACTCCATCTTTGTTATCGTTTACCTTAATTAATTAGAAAACAATCACTTTTTTCAGGTTTTCGGTATAAATGAAAAAAATATATAATTCAACAAAACTAATACTGATAAACACTAAAAAATATCGTGAAATATACAGATAAGCTATTATTCGAATATACCATCTTCCGTCATCCGCGAGTTCTTTTTAATCTACGCTTTTGTAGATGTTACGTGTGTAAGTAAGTCCACTTGATTTATCTCAATGACTCTAAATACCAGTATTATTCCATGTAGATATAATAAAAGTGATTAAAGAGAACCGCCTTCGGACAGAACTGAAACGAAGCATCACGATCAGAATGACCATCGAATATTCGTTACGAAGAGAAACGAAAAGCTGAAGGTGGAAGACCATTTCAAGCTGAGTTATCCTGCGCAGCCGTGAACTCGCAGGTGAAGAACCAAGTATGTGATATGTTGCCTAAGCTCTAAATGTACCGAATCAGGGATTTTAACTACACATTATGTCTTGAGTTTTAACTGTGGTAATAATACATGGACGAGGGGTTAACAACTCCTGAAATCTGGTGTACAATTGACCAATGTTGATGGGCGTGACTTATACGAAGCAGGGGAAGTTTTAGATACCTTGATTGGTTATTTCCCTATTTTTCCCTGCTTCACTGTCCACTTGATTGGTTTTTATATTCTGTGACATCACGAGGGCGGACGATCTACATCGGTCAATTGCCGTGAAATCTCTCAAAATCTTTCTGAAATCTCTTGGAAATTCCTTGAAATCTTCTGAAATCTTGAAATCAGGTGTATACCAAATTAACGTGTTGTCCACCCCTCGTACATAGATATAAACGATGTGCCACCATTATGCCCATGTATACCGTGTGCCTAGACATATTTAAACTGAAAACGAATGCGATTGTATAGATCGGTAATATAGAGGTGACCGAGGGGTTAACAACTACTGAAATCTGATGTAGGCCTACAACTTGTCATGAAATCTTCCTGAAATCCCTTGAAATCTGCTTGAAATCCTGTGAAATATCCATGATATCCCTTGAAAATCTGAAACCAATCAGGTGTACTTCAAATACACTAGTTGTTTACCCCTCCGAGCCTTCAAAAGGTACATGTAGACTTATGTGTGTAGGAAATGTATTTGATCTATATCATAATTATGATTTTGAACGAAACCATAAAACGTTCACTCATCCAGTTGTGGTGGATTTAAAGGGAAAAAGGGATCCACATTATAACTTTCTTACACAATAGATAGCGTTTAATTTTGATTTTTTAAACAAGTATACACATTGCACGAGCACAATTCCGAATTAAGGGTGTTGGCGTTATATTAAATCGCCAAAATATCAGAGCTACTTATAGTTATAAACAATATATGTTATTATTTTTGGCAGATTCACAATTCAGATTCGATCTGAAGCTCAATAGTAGCTCAATAAGTACAAGCTCAATAAGTACAAGCTCAATAAGTACAAGCTCAATAAGTACAAGCTCAATAGTAGCTCAATAAGTACAAGCTCAATAAGTACAAGCTCAATAAGTATCACTAGCTCAACTTGATCAACCTAAAACTCGACAAACAAAAATCAAAAACTTGAAAATAACCGCCAATTCGAACTGGACTTTAAATCATCGCCGTGCTTATTCTAATCGCAGTGACCCTAGTTTCAACACACACTTACCTACAGGCAATCAAATCACTACACATTCATCTCGTTTTCTTGTCGTAAATATATCGCTTTGAATTTCTGAATATTTGACCCTGCCCCTGAAATAAAAGCTCAGCACGATTCCGTCGTGGCACTAGACAACGAATATATAAATGTTGCCCATCCCATTTCATGCGCAGCCTATGATTTGAATGGTGATTTAATTCCAGGTTTGGTACGTTGGCAATGACCTGCTAACTTTTTTAACTAGACGTTTTAATCTTTGTGAAACATAATTTATTTGCCACGAAACAACGAGAGCTGGTGAAACCGGGAAACCGGGAATCCGGGATTTCGAGATGGATTATAAGTTAGGGCGAATAAGAGGAGTGATGATCCTAACTTGGCATTTCTTTACGAAAATCAGGATATTCAGCTTGGCGCGTAAACGTATTGACTTTGCTTTTTTCTTCGTTTGTCATGATTTATTATATGTATAGGCCTACCTTAATTTAATAATACGAATTATCTCACTCAATCTTTTTTTCAAACGGGTTTCAATTATATACCGAGTGCATTACAGCTGACATGAGCCAATACGGTTTTCGAAAAATCAATTACGATTATTATCCTACATAGTTTTAATGAAGTTATAAGTAAGCAATAACCATGTTATTAATTTCAAACCATTCAGTTTTATGTTCTTGTTTTTTTTTTATGTACACGTTAATTACAGGTTCGCCCACAATGGATTATGGTAAACCTGCAATTATCATTAGAAGTAAAACAGATTTAAAAAATAGGTATCGCTGAATATTCCCTCAAATTTTTAGTATTATATTTTATATTGATTATTACATTTTGCGTATAGAGCGTTTATTTTATATAATGCTATTTTTAATGGTGGAAAAACCGGTATTGAACTAATTAAAGCATCACGAATGAAAATTCGATAAAAATGTAAGATTATATTTTTCATACTTGGAAAATATGAGTTGCACTGGTCGATACTTGATAGTCTATTCTATTTTAACGAGAAAATGATTACAGAAACTGGGAATTCGAAAAAGACGTATTATTTATTACATTCGAAAGAGAAATAATAAAGTTGTGCTTTTTCGAAAAAGAATATACGGTGTGTACATACACAAAAAAAGTCCAGCCTGTACTGCATTCTTATTTCGCATGTGTAGACGAAGTTAATATAAACATCCAAGTCGTGTCGTGTTCTATTACAATCAGATATTTTCAATCTCTTCACTAATTTTTGACTCGTTTTCATCCCTACTGATCACCTATACCCTATTCCTGTTTTCAAAGCTCCATTAATAAATTACCAAACGTACAAATATATTACGTTACAAAGATATTATTATTATTATTATTAAATTACATGATTGACCTATTTCTATACGCGATGACGCTCTTAATTTTGACAGAATTATACTATTGAATGAGTTCAATTTTTTTCAATACTTTAAAATGGCGTGAAAACAGAATGAAAATAAATGAGAAATGTAAAACGGAAACGAGAGAGAGAGAGGGAAAGAGAGAGAGAGTGAGGTAGAGAGAGGGAGAGAGAGAGAAAGAGAGAGGGAGAGAGAGAGAGAGAAAGAGAGAGAGAGAGAGAGAGAGAGAGGACACTGCTTAAGAAATCAAAGTCACAGTTAGGCGTGGATTCGAGTCCCGTACAAGGCATGGGTTTTGATAAACGTCCTTCACTTATCACTTCATGTGATTCTGATCATCAAACTCCCAAATATCCTAGCTGTTGGTGGGGTCGTTAAACAAAGAATAATCATCAATCATCAATATTTGAAGGAAAAAAAGGAGCGGTACGCACGTGAAAAGGTGTTACCCAAACCTGCCCAACATATACATTGACAACAGGACAAGATGCAATGAGGGTTGCGTTTGCCAGTTGAACAAGCGGCAAACCAACGCAACCCTCAATACATCTTGATACACGATGAGCTGTCGGTACCTGCAGTGCTCGGCACGGTACTACTAGCTCGACCATTGGCCACAGAGTGTGCACATTCACCGCCAGGTTGCAGGTGAAATCAGGTGAGTAAACGGTGACTAGCTGTACTAAGTGTTTACATTGGCTACCAGAGTGCGCCACAAGCTTGGGCAATTGTCCATCAGACCAGACTAGAAGTATTATAGGCTCAAAATAATAGTTATTTTACGCACGGTGCTAAAGAAAACAGAAAAATTGATCTTTACTATTTTCTCTTTGTTCATGATCCAGTGCAATTGTTTCAAAATATATATCAACCTCAAGATAATTTTATGCTCTTCAATTAATATGACATTTGAATTCAATCAGTTTTAAGATAATACGTCAATGAATATCAAGAATGTGTTAAAATTTGATGACATATTATCTTGAAACTGATTGAATTCACCAAGATAGAATGAATAATTATTCAAAGAGAATAAAAATATCTCGGTATCGACATACTTTTTATTCAATTACACTTATTCGTGAACGTAGAAAAAAATAGTAAATAAGAATTTCTTGATTTTTGTAAGCATTGTGCATGCACTCCTCATGATCTAATTAGACGAGCTTTAGCGAGGATTCAATTTGACATACTGAAAAAAATTGGTGTTCGTTTTTATGTTTTTTTTTTTTGTTTTTTTTGTTTGTTTTTTTTTATGTTTTTTTGTCGGTTCTCCACAGGTCAAACGGCTACAGCTATCAACTTCAAACTTTTTTTCGTCATGGTTCCTCATCTAACTTAGATCTGTATAGTTTTGTGGCATTATCGGGTGGTAACTTTTTTTTTATGAATTTTAGAAATTTCAAAAATCCCCATTAGAATAACCCGGAGGAAAATACTTGAAAAATCAAAATTTTTCAAGACCTCTCAAATTTTCGCCGAATATAAAGGAAACTATTAAGCACATTTTGAGAGATTTTTTGCATCAATCGGATGAGAAATAACGAAGAAAACGCATTTATAATGCATTTTCCCATCAATTTAGGCTATTACGGGAACCAATTAAATCTATAGCAACAAGTGTCAGCAATTAATTCAAAACGATTGAAATGAATGAAGAGGAAGGCCGTGACATAACTGATTCTCGTAAGGTTTTTGAACGTTTGGAGTGATCCAAGGTCTGTAGATGTAGATTGGGTTGACAAATTATTTTTCATTCTAGATTTCTATACCCCTAAGCTCGTCTAACAACGCGCATCCCGCGTTTTCCTAGTTAGTATTCATTGAGATTTATCTAATTATATTTTATCGCTGGTTTAATTAGCTGTTTCATGTTGTTTTATTGAGGTGAAACAATGATGGCCACATATTGATTGTTTTTCCAAAATCAAAAACTCTCGAATTTTTCGTGAGCATCAAACGAATACTTTTAAAAAATCATCTCTCAGCTGAAGACGCATGCAATGATGAGAACAAAAAAAATAGAAACAGGTATAACGGCATACATAAAATATATTAATGATGTAATCATCAGTTACGTTAGCATTTAACGAATATACTCATGCATCCTCTTCCTACATCCAAATAATAATTACGTGTGACTATTGAACGTTTTTACATCAAACATCTTCTAATTATTGGTAGCAATCAGCCGGTGAGTGAAACCGAAACCTTGACACACGCTGGCTTTGAGACTGAAATTGAAACGCTCGACTGAGAAACATGTTGATATACCGGTATAATTAGCCATAGACTATACTAAGAAAACGCTATATACGCGTTGTTAGACGAGCGGAAAGTAATAGTATGTCGACTTCATTGACAAACTTTTGCCTAAATTCGCCAATTGGGTAACATTTTAGTTATAAATGGGTAAAAACTGCTTCGAGTTGTACCAATTTAGCACATTTCATGTTTTTTATTCAAAATGGCTCACCCGATCGAACTGAGAATTTTCAGAAATGTGTATCAAAATGTTATTCAACTTCACACAAAATTTCAATTTTTTTGAAAATAAATTTGTTTTAATTTTTTCCGCCATGTTATTCTAATGGGTATTTTTGAAATTTCTGAAATTCATAAAAATAAAAGTTACCACCCGATAATGCCACAAAACTATACAGATCTAAGCTAGATGAACCATAATGAAAAAAAGTTTGAAGTTGATAGCTGTAGCCGTTTGACCTGTGGAGAACCGACAAAAAAACATAAAAAAAAAACATAAAAACGAACACCAATTTTTTTCAGTATGTCAAATTGAATCCTCGCTAAAGCTCGTCTAACAATCGAGCTCGATTATCTGGCGTTATAGTAAACATACACCTGAGAAGATTGTTAACTGAACATTGTGAAAACTTCGGTAATTTAGAGGAATTTGTAGTTTGTGGAGAAAATTGTAGAATTTGTAGAGAAACTTACTGCAGTTTCAAACACATCAGCTTTTTAAAAATGAAAATTTGAAAATTATTTTCATAATCTTAAATCTAGTCCGAAAAAATCACTGAGCTTCGAAATCAAACATGTTGACATATATACAAATATAACGTTCATATATGTTATGTACATATATATATATATATATATATATATATACATATATATATATATATATATATATATATATATATATAGAGAGAGAGAGAGAGAGAAAACTTATTATATATAAATATATAATATATATATTATAATATATATAATAATATATATAATATATATTATATATAATTATATATAATATATAATATAATTATTATATTATATATATATATATATATATATATATATATATATATATATATATATATATATATATATATTTATTATTGGGTTTAACGACGCAATGTACTGATAACTAAGATCTATTGGCATTGGCATCGCGATGGATGATATGACATGCTGGGATGACGATATGAAAGGTTGCAGTTTCGGTCGTGACATTCCAGTATTGACCTGTACGGTACGACAGAAGGAGACTAAAAACAACCCTCAGTAGGATGGTCGACCAAGGCGGAAATCGAACCTCGATCTCCTGAAGGACGGTTCAGTGTACTAGCCACTCGATCGCTTGATTCACAGTCACGTTTATAAGTGTGTTTTTCTTATGTTGGTAGACGACTTTTTATTTCGTGGAAATAAGCGTACACGACGGCTACTTGTTGATCTAATAGTTGTTTTTACCGAAGGACCCGGACCAATGGTCACACGGGTTCACCCCCCCCCCCCCCCCCCCGTCCCCCAGTGCACACCTCGAGCCGGCAGTCACTTTAAGATGCACGCCGTCAAATCAGTGTGTGCAGCATATTGTGTTTAGTCATACACTGTATTGCGTAACGAAGTTAAATTGAAGACAAATTTACATGGTAACGGCACTAACGTTTAGGAGTACTTAACCAGTCAAATGCCATACGTATATGTAATATATCCGGATAGTCACAGATGTGTGTCGTAATAACCGCTGTTAAAACAACTTGATAGTAATTGAATATTATTACATTTAACAACAGGCTCTAACAGATACTCTCATAAACATCTTGACATTTTAAAATGAAAAATGTGATTACTAATCGTTATTTGATACTTTTTATAAATTTTTAATTTTGTGCTGTGACAAAAATCACTCATCATATACTCATTATATCAGCCCCGGGGCCGTCGTTAGGGGGTATCAGGGGGTCAATCGACATTTGCGCCCCCCCAGTAACTTATCCTTCTTTGAAAATATATAATGTTGACCAACGAATAAAACACTAGAAAATTTGATGAGTTGATGACTTATGAATTGTATCAGTATACACTACCACTTTACACTTCCTTTTTTCGATAATGACTCAATTATTAGATTCCAAAACTGCTCGTGAATCACAAAAATCACTTGAGAAATGACCATATTTCAAAAAAATCAGTGCTGGGAATTTTGCTGGGAGAAATGGCGAAAGTAGCTTCGAAAATGTCCAAAATGATTGTACTATTAAAAATAACTTTGGTAATGTCCATGGTGATTCAATCATTGGACTCCAAAACCGCTTGTAAATATCAGAAATCACTTTAAAAAAGACATAGGTATATTTCAAAAAATTCCCTGCGGGGCTTTGCTGGGAGAAATCGCAAAAGTATAGCTTCGAAAATGTCCATGATGATGCAATTATAAGACTCCAAAACCACTCGTGAATCGCAAAAATCTCTTGAAAATTTTCCATATTTTCAAAATTTCCGTGCGGGGCTCTGTTGGTGGGCTTCTGCCCCCCAGACCCCCTTTTCGCGCGGCAGGTGTCCAGCTGGGTGGTCATTTTATTAATGTAACCACTAACCAATAATGTAATATTATATATATATATATATATATATATATATATATATATATATATATTATATATATATATATATATATATATATATATATATATATATATATATATATATATATATATATAAAATATATATATGATGTATTAAACCAATAATGTATAAACCAAAATGTATCCAAAAGAATACACAAATCCTAACGACGTCCCTGCCCCCCCCCTCCCCCCTTCCCCGCCCCCGCCCCGCACTATCGTATTGAAGAATACACAGTTGACAAGATCTACTGATTTGACGAAACCGAACAATTTCGAAATACATAACACTGACTATATTATATCCTATAGTACTGAATGATATTTTTTATTTGCTTACCCAATTCTACGTTCAATCACTAATAAATTAGGAGGAATGATTGCTTTAGTACTTTCAATTGCCATTTTAATTATCTTGACATTTTCAAATAGAAGAAACTTCCGAGAGACACAATTCTACGATCACAGTAGGTTTGTTTGTTTGTGTTGCACCAACCTGTACTAAAGTGTTGCTGGTGCAGGAAGGAAATGCGTCATATTACGAGTTTGGTGCAGGAAATGATCCCTAAATGTTGAGGTACAAACAAACACGATAGTGCTAATTTCAACGGTTCCTAGACACGAATTTTGAAAATGGGAAAAATTATTAGGGTAAAATCACCAGAGACGTAATTCTGCATGTCAACTTACTTCAAAATAATTACAACCCTTATTCAAATATACGATTTTTCATTCTCATCGGCACGTATTTAAGCGTCAACAACTTGTAAGCCAACATAGTGTCGATCCACCTACAATCTGATTTTAGCGCCTGCCATCTTGAACTGAACTGAGCACACCAGCTCTGTATGGCTGGTGTAGAACTACTTGAACTAGTGCGAGTGAACTGGGACAAACAAACACGATAGTGTAGCTTTGGTGCAGCACCATGGTTACAAACAAACACGAAAGTGCAAGAACTGAAGAACTAGTTCAAGTAGTTCAGGACAAACAAACAGACCTATTAATTCTTGAGATCAGAATTACAAATTTACAACATGTAGATCTGTGTAGTTATAATAGGTGTTGGTTGGCTACATGTTTATTCGACACGTTTATTACCAACTTCGCGCAAGAAGATATAGCTAGCATAGTTGTTGAAAGTTGATGTTCGCAGCTCATTCAACTTTAGCACCGCTTTAGAAACAAATTTCATCGTTGGGCATGGGCTCGGCCATGAGTTAGTATTCGCATAGGTTCGGACCATCGTTTATAGTCGAGTTATGAGGAGATGAACAATCAAGGTCAATATCTTGAAAGTTTGAGAGAATAAAGATTTTAAAATATATTTCATTGAATCAATCTGCTACTTCATCATCAGCCCAGGTCTATGTATCATCATTTTCATTAGTAACATCCCTCATCATCACTTCATCACTTGCTCAATCGTACCCCTGTATAACCTAGCTGTTGGTGGGGTCGTTAAGCAAACAATAATCATCAACAATTATTCACGAGGTATACCACTTTCAACTAGAGCAATCGTTGCCCAATAGGGGTTGATGGTGATAACGCCCATGGGAGTTGATCTAGCGAATCAACAGTTTTTTAGTGAAAACTTTTGAACGGTATGAAATATCAAAATTGTAAAACGAGAAAAACACAGATAATTGCATTGCCTTCACGATGATAGAAGTGAAAACTATAAAGTATACAACTTGTATCGTATGCTTTCACATGTATACAGTAAAAAAAACACTTTTCAGCTGATGGCCTATATATTGTATACCCGTGAAAATGAAACGGAGAAATTTATCAAAAGAATCCAAGGTTAATGATCTTATTTGACAACCTTTTGAATATATATACAAATATCTGTGATTCTCCCATATTGGAATTCCATCATCTTTTACAATTTACCATTCAAAATTTATCATCAAAAAAGCATGTATTTAATTAGATGAGCGTAGCGAGTCTACATCTCACTCTTATGGAGCTTTGTAGCCTATGTGTGTTTTTTTTTTTTTTTTATAAGCACTGCACAGGTCGCATGATTTGACTGATCAACATGAAACTTTTTTTTACGGGCACACTTTTACAACTTAAAACTGTATAGTTTTTGGAATGAATCGATTCGACCGATTTTGAGAAAGATCATGTCAACATTTTTAAAAACCCCATACGATTAGGCTGGGCAAGAAAATGTGAAAAATAAAATCTCTTCAAATGGAATTAAATTTTCTATAAATGTGTCTAAATGAATGACACACATTATCACCGTTTTGTAAGCAATTCGAACCAGCCGTTTTAAAGAACAAAATTAAAAATAACTGTTTTTATTCATCAAATCTTCAAATATATTATAGAAGTGGAAGCAGAATTGAGTTGCCGAGATTCACTGCTTTCTGGATTCAAGAGTTGACCAACAATAAAGTATTTTTATATGCGTCAAGGTGTGTAGAATACCAGAGTCAATAAAGTGACAAGGGTAGAACTACTTTAACCACTTTGATGGCTTATTCAGATATCAAGGTGTGTAGAATACCAGAGTCGATAAAGTAGCAAGGGTAGAACTACTTTAACGGCCTTATTCGGATATCTCGCTCATCTTACAACGCATATTTCGCGTTTGCCTAGTTAAACCGACTCCCAGTGCACTCTCAATTGAAGACTACATTTAACAAAATGATGTTCGATTTTCAAACTGAAATACTCGAGTCCTTGGGAGTCGATTCAGCGGACTATCAGTTTTGTTGGTGATAACTTTCGAACGGTATGAGATATCGAAATTCTAATGAAAGAGTAATACACGGCTATTTTCAATACCTTCAAAATGGTATGAGTAACAAGTAACAACTATATACTCCAGTAAATCTGAGCCAAAAAGGGCCGTAACCTCAAACAAATTGCAACAGAAAATTTTATCGTTGAATTTGATTGCCTCAAAATTTCCAACTGAATTCAAAAAAGTTTGCTCAAATCGGAGTCGCCATTTTGTTCATCTCATGGCGTATAATTGTTCAGCGTTTCCAATAAAAAAAAATGAATAATCGTAAGACAATGATGCGATATGAGATAGATACTTTATTATAGTACTCATTCCATCTTGAAGGTATCAAAGATATCTGTGTTTCGTCTTTAATAGAGTTTCGATATCTCATACCGTTCGAAAGATATCACTAAAAAACTGATATTTCACTAAATTGACCCCTGGACTCTTGAATGAATGAATTTTGTGGTTTAACGGCGTGTCAGCGGC
>OZ023326.1:81064560-81074560 GCA_964007535.1 Brachyptera risi
TATATAGTGTATTTTCTGAGAAACCTGTATTTCTTTTGTAAAAAAATTTGTAAAATCTAAAAATATTAGGAATTCACTTTTTATTACCGGTACTAAGGGAAAAAACAATTTCAGATGTTATTTATGTGTACTTTTATTTGCTTTCAGCCAGTGATTCCTGGTAAGTGACACCTCAAATGTCAGAATTGGCTGGAGTGGAGTGAATTTGATCAATGCTGGTAATATTTTTAGAAATTCGCCTCTATTATTGTTGCACCGCTGATATCAAAGGACAACTTTAACAGTAACTTTAAAATTGACTCAACTAGTTAAGTTATCATTTCATATGGATCATTCAAGTATGTATAAGTTATAACACCGCAGGTACCCGATATATTGTAATTACCTCTTATCATATAATCAAGAATTTTTTAGCATCCATAATAAACTGACTTCAAAATGAAAAAGTGCGTATTTTTGTGTATATATATATATATATATATATATATATATATATATATATATATATATATATATATATATATATATATATATATATATACATATATATATATATATATATATATATATATATATATATATATATATATATATATATATATATATATATATATATATATATGTATATATGTAGAGACCTATATAGGCCTGATATGGATTATCATGCTTAATTTTCTGTATGAATCCCTTGCCCCCCCGGAAAACATAGAAGCCCGCCCGCAACGAAATCTCTGAATTCAACACTGTTCGTAATATTTATATTTTCGTTAATTACGATAGTATATCTGCCATCCTGAGCTCTTCGTTACAACGTCACAAGCATTGTTGCTAACAGTGAAAGTGACAGTGGATCACTAGTGCATTCCTCTCTCGTGCAATCCAGTGCGCAAGTTGAGTGAAGAAGAACAAGAAGAAGACGATCATAACTAATATCAATCCACGATAAGGTCAACTTTTCCGCTAGTATTGTAATTTTACAAAGGCAATGATTTCAGCTGAGGTGCATTTAGAGTACAGTAGATATTCACCAGTTATCTTTATTAGCGACATCAAAGTTATTGTATGGCACATCCGCACATGTACGTCACAACATTTGTGAAAATTAAACACAGACTTTTTCGTGTATATTTAATTAGTACATGCACCATGGTGCGCAATGAAAGACTGTGATAAATACATTTCAACATTCATCATGATATATCTTGAAGATCCGTATTCATATAATGGGGTAGTAAGACAGCCCTAATATGGTGCTCCGTTCAAACGGTATACTGAGCTCTCATCATTTGACTTTTTTGGGATATATGTATATATATATATATATATATATATATATATATATATATATATATATATATATATATATATATATATATATATATATATATATATATATATATATATATATATATATATATATATATACATGTATATATAATATTATAATAATGAATAATTTATTCTGTAGAACATGGATACATAGTATGTATATGTTATAAAACAAGTCAGGTATATATATATATATATATATATATATATATATATATATATATATATATATATATATATATATATATATATATATATATATATATATTTATATATATATATATATATATATATATATATATATATATATATGTATATATAATATTATAATAACGAATAATTTATTCTGTAGAACATGGATACATAGTATGTATATGTTATAAAACAAGTCAGGTTATATATATATATATATATATATATATATATATATATATATATATGTATATATATGTATATATATATATATATATATATGTATATATATATATATATATATATATATATATATATATATATATATATACATATATATATATATATATATATATATATATATATATATATATATATATATAAATATATATATATATATGTATATATATATATATATATATATATATATGTATATATATATTTATAAATATATATATATATATATATATATATATATATATATATATATATACATATACTATACTGATCCATTTGTGAATATATACACCACACCATACATCCAATTTGAGTATAAATCACCGAATGGTTAATAATTCGAACAGACTAAAACAATCAACCATCAAATATTTTGGGAAAATACCGATCATAGAATATCATGAAAAGAAATAGATCAGAAAACAGAACTACTCAACAAAACGAATAACAACGCAACAATGCTTGCTGAATTGTAAGAACGTTTAGATTCGCGATAATTATGACGTTTGGTCGATGACCCCACCAACAGCTAGGTCATTTGGGGGACGCAAATTCACGATCAATCTGTTTTATTCTATTCATTATTTCATTTCTACTGGGTTTAACGACGCACTGTACTGATAACTACGATCTTTTTTTTTTAATAACATCGAAACTTGATACAAAATCATTGTTCCCCAATTGAGGCTATGGATGAAAGATAGGATCGTTTGGACGGGGCACCACAAGGGCGATCTTACCACCCCATTTTGATTATTTAAAACTAATGGTCTTCAACACCAGGACTGCACTGTCTGTGACCATAATTTTTCGCCGTAGATAAAAGTCTTTCAGTATCAACACACGAATGCTGAAACTACGATCTATCGGCGTCGGTGAATGATGATATAGTGGTGCGATGAGATGTACGGTTATTTTATCAGGTGGTTTTGGATAGTGGGAAGGAGTCGGTCGTGGCCTGTTGTTAAGGATCGATCCCAGTACTGACTCAAATGAAAGAAAGAAACCACGAAAAAAAATTGTCAGGATGGTTGACCATGGCGAGAATCGAACCTCGGTCTCCTGAATTTGACGGTTCAGTGTGATCTGGTTTCAGTTGCCAGGGCAACGCCTTGACTGACTAAGCTAGTCGGGCGACATTTCATCTCGTTTGGTTATTTGCATAAAACAACACCAATTACTTGCGAATGTTCATTTCTCCAGCCTAACTGTATATATAAACTGGCTAAAGTATTACTATTCATACAAAACGCGTCCTACTTTTCCCTAATGAATGTTAATTAAAGTAAATGACATGTGACGTCATCTAGAGTCATGATACACGAATTAATTCAAACCTATTAAAAAATAACCAACTTGAAATTACAATAAAAGTTGAAACCTCATTCGTCATTGTTACTAAATGAAGAGATTTCCTTCAATTAACCAATTAAATATTAACGCAGTTATATCATAATGAATGAGAGTCAAAAACACACATATATATATATATATATATATATATATATATATATATATATATATATATATATATATATATATATATGAATATATATATATATATATATATATATATATATATATATATATATATATATATATATATATATAGATATATATATATATATATATATATATATATATATATATATATAGATATATATATATATATATATATATATATATATATATATATATATATATATATATATATATATATATATATATATATATACCTCCACCAACAGCTAGGTTATATGGGGGTCCTAGAATAGTCCAACGACATCTTGAAAGTGCAACCAATTTTTTGTTTCAGCAACATTTCAACCAATTACATTAAATCAATTAATAAAAAGTCATCATAATTACAAAAACTTCACAGAAAAAAATGTCAAATGAGTTTAAAAAGTTTTCGAGTCAACGTGTACAGGAAATGAGACAAATGCTATGTTGCTAATGTTTGAAGAAATAACACGATTAATGGTTGAGCATGCAGTAACATCCGTGAATAGCAAGATCACGTAAAAACGTGTTTTACTAATGTGTAGGCCTATACAGTTGCAATACGACGTTGTCTCACTTCAAGATACAGCTTTGACAAATGACAATTACTAACAATGGAGGCCGCTTTACATGTTGCCTACCGGCTTGATTGCAGACGTTCGGGGCCCAAGTTGGCAACGGAAAACCAATCATCGTATTGACTTACAGTTTTCGGTTAGATGATCACTAGTATTCAATACCTGCTCATACGAAGAGCTTTAGTTCGTGGTATGTTTTCAACCCTTTCAAAATAATTGTCAAAAATCAATCTGTTTCTACCTGTATTTTTATTGTTTTTTACGATTTTTTCAGAGTGATATAATATAGAATTGAATTATGATTTTTAGTGATCGTAGAGGCACAGATAGACTCAGTGTTGTTTCATTGTAAAAAGAATTAGACTGATCGGTCCTACCGTTTACCCACCATGTGTTGGGAGCTAAAGGCCTGTATTGACGCTTTTTGCGTCCCCCTATAGGTTTTACTATAGGTTTTACTCACGGCTTGTGATGTGTAAAATAGCCTCTTAAGAAATTAGGTCAAAATAATCTATTCATCTATAATGTGTTTAACGACGCAATCTAATGGTAACTCAGACCTATTGGTGTCGGTGAATGATGAATGATGATTGATTATTGTAGTATCGTAGTTGGTATTGTAGTTAGACTGTTGTAGTAATGGCTATTTCATATTATGACGGATGTGTAGGCCTATTCTGTATTTTCATAATGATTCGTTCTGTTTTTTCTTTGATGTTCAAAATATTGAAGATTTTCTTTTCTTATATACATATAAATATATATATATATATATATATATATATATATATATATATATATATATATATATATATATATAGAGATATATATATATATATATATACATATATATATATATATATATATATATATATATATATATCTCTATATATATATATATAGAGAGATATAAATATATATATGTTTATACATATAAATATAAATATAAATATATATGTATATATATATATATATATATATATATATATATATATATATATATTATTATTATTATGTTGTATTTGTATTATTTGTATTATTATTATTTTTATTGTTTGTTTGACGACCCCACCAACAGCTATAGGTTATAAGGGGGTAAAAATGTGCAGACGATTATGAAATCATGAAGTGATGATAAGTGTAAATGACAATTACAAAAACCCATTCCTTTTGCGGGACTCGAACTCACGCCCAACGGTGACTTCCGCTTCTGAAGCGGTGCCTCAGCTGACCGAGCTACCGAGGGTGGCAATGATGTAATTATGAGATGAAAAATCATTCAATTTTGTTTTTAGGACTGTAAGAAAAAATTGGCCGTGGCCTGTTATCAAGGAGCCATGCCAATATCAAGAAGTATAATTTAAAAGAAATAGAAGTTATCGGACTTTTTGTGGGAGCCATGGGAACAATTCGTAATTTTTTCAGTGACTTTTGTAAACGTTTTTTTTATAAGTAACTTTTTAAAATATCAAATCGGAGTGTCAGCACTTAAAGACTCCGTAAGAAATTTAAGAAATCATTTGTATAATTAACGTTTCCATATATCACTTTCAATTTTGTAATCACTAAATCTCCCTATTATTTTATTCAATCCTATTTTGTTTTTACATTTTTTCTATTCGATCAGTTCCCTTTTCATGTATCAATATATAATATTTTCAATCTATTTCTCTATATTATTCTATGTATTTTTCATACTGATTGCTATCCTGTTTTTTAATTTAGTCAGGGACCAATAAAGGTTATTTCTTGTCGACGACTGGTGAAAGCCACGGTAAAAACGTCTGTTAGGATGGTGAGAATCGAACCCCGGTCTCTAGCATGACGGTTCACCACGCCAGTAACTGATCCACCCGTCTCGTTGTAAAAAAACAACACATTCTCTAAATACTGCTGCCGTACAAACAACGTCTTACGCATCAGCCCCATCTGTCTTCAAAGCTCGTCTAATTGACGACGCGCTTCTCCGCCCCATTGACGTCACAAATCATAACATCCAATCAACAGGGCTGTTGGAACTGTAGTGAAATTCAAATACTCAATCGGGGTTTCTCCAAATCACCACAAAATGATATAGATCTAACTGGCCGACTGGTATAGCCACGCCTATTTCGAGTCGTCAATTGCATCCAAGTAAAAAGGAAACGATCCATATAGTAAACCAACTGTAATCACAAATTACCCAGTTAAAAATATAACAACCAAATTCTTCTCGTGCACCCAATTACCATAATTAAACTGAAATTTGTTCCCCTTGCTCGTATTTAGTTCGTATGTTTCCAAGTGCCCCCAGCATCCGGCTGCTTGGTCCTTTGCTATGATCATACCAGATGGCTGTAATGACGATAGGCTCTCAATGACGTCATTCTCTCTCTCTCTCTCTCTCTCTCTCTCTCTCTCTCTCTCTCTCTTCTCTCTCTCTCTCTCTCTCTCTCTCTCTCTCTCTCTCTCTCTCTCTCTCTCTCTCTCTCTCTCTCTCTCTCTCTCTCTCTCTCTCTCTCTCTCTCTCTCTCTCTCTCTCTCTCTCTCTCTCTCTCTCTCTCTCTGTCTCTCTCTCTTTCTCACACTAGATTTTGGTGTCCATATCTACACTATAGCTATAATCCACATTATAGGAGCATACATGCTCACACTCCCCGATTCCAACGAATCGAATTATTATTTATCGGACAGACTTTCTAAATAATAATCCATCAATCTAATACGATAAATAGGATATATGATTAAACCAATTAAACGGTGAACATATATAAGCCGGAAATAATTATCGTGTGAAGCGGAATTCAAATATTTTACAGAAAAAAAAACTGTTGCCTTATTAAGATGAAAAAAATACTTGTTACTGGTATAAGTAAGTATAGGTCATACATCGTCTGAGTCATAGTTCTATTAATATAATAGCTTGACTAGGTCACTGTCAACATTCTCGAGGGAAAGGCGAGAAGTAAGGTAGAAGTACTTGTATCCTACGTCACTTGTTGCATGGAAGGTAGATATTGTACCACAGTTGATTCGAATATAAGATTATACAATAGCAACGCATCTCGTCAAGTGTTATCAGGAGTTGATATGAAGAGTGATATGAATTGAATGAAGCAAGGATCAAGTTTTATTTAGATTGGGTTTAACGACGCACTGTACTGATGACTACGATCTATTGACGTCGGTGAATTATATATTAGATGATCGATGAGATGAGAGATTATTTTTATAGGTAGTAGTGGTAGTGTTTATTCTTTTAATTCCTCGAAAAAATCGGTACACAATTTACATATTTCACAATATAACTTGTGAATAGCATTACAATTGACGACTAGTGATGGACCCGCCCATAAACGTCACACAACAGAACATCCAATCAATTGGGCTTTGTTATGTGGGAAATTTCACATTGACCTATGAGAGTATCTCTAACATGAAGTATAGATCTAGGTGGCTTTGGCGATTAGCCACGCCTATCACTAGTGGTCAATTGAGTATGGTAGTAAGCCATCATTTATGAATTATCAACGAATAAGTAATTATAGTATATCAAACAAATAATACAATTCGAATGATAATAAATTCGAAGATTTCAGATTGATTGATCTAGAATTGAGATAAATCAATAGAATTTAAATTATTGTGATCACTTTTAATACAATATAGACACTTTTGTACATAGATATAGATAGCTAGATAATATAGATAATCAGTTGAATAACAAAAAAGCAAAACAAAATGAAGTGTTTTTTAGATGGTGGGAAGGAGTCGATCGTAGCCTGTTGTAAAGGAATCATCCCAGTATTGATCTGAAGGACAGGGAAACTACGAAAGACCCCTGTCAGGATGGTCGACCATGGCGGGAATCGAACCCCGGTCTCCTGAATGACAGTTCAGTGTTATTAGGAGTTGTAATGGAGGGGGATATAAATTAATCAAACTGTTACCAACAATGAATGGAAGTATTTATACACGCGTTCGACTTTAATCAGTCTTCATTTATTCATGCCTATTCACTAGATCGGTACACTCACTCGGATATGGAGAGGGTGGCGCTTAACGACCCTCACAACAGCTAGTTTACCGGTATATGATATTCCAGTGAATTGAAAATACTAGGAAAACGCGGGATTTGCGTTGTGAGATGAGCTTAGAAGTATGGAAATCTAGAATGAAAAATATTTCGTCAGATCAATCCACATCTACGGACCTTGGATCACTTCAAACGTTCAAAAACATTACCTGCAACTTGTTGATATTTTTAGTGCTGCAACCTGTCGCATATACACTTTGCAAAACCAATTGATCCCAACCTTCAATAAAATGGATACTATTGTATTGCGTTTTCTTTGTTATTTTCCATTCGAATAAGTCACTGAAAATATCCGTAATTATGTTTTCCATATTCAGTGAGAATTTGGAAGTTTTTGAAAATTTTCCACATTTCAAGTATTTTCCATCCGTGTTATTCTTACGAAGATTTCTCAAACTTTCCGAATTTTTACGGGAAAACCTTCAAACCGATTCCTATGAATAACAATCCCAACCTATTCTGGTATGACAAAAATATGTCAAAAAAGTTTCAAGTCGATAGGTATTTTTTTCCTGACCTGTATGCAGCGCACAAAATTACAAGCAAGAAAAAAAAATCGAAGCCCATTTTTGTCGGTATGTGAAATGGAAATCTTCGCTACGCTCATCTATTCTAACTATAGTTCTACATTCTGACGACTGTCATACAGATTCTAACAATATGTTCTCATTGTACATAACACATTTTGTTGAACAAAATTGTACATCATTTTTTTTTCGACAAATCAATGTATAATCATTAAAGAAATCAAATCAAACACGATAAATTTATATAAATTATCAATCATCAATAAATTGTAAATTTATAATAAATTATCTAGGACAATTACAACTGTATAATGTGTACTCATTAACGAGTACAAACAAAAACAGATTGTTTGATTCGTTTCGAAAGCCGATAGAGTAGATATCGTGAGTATCGTTTATGATTAAAAACAAGGAATGTGATTAAAATAATGTATCTATAGTAGGCCTACAAGTATGTTATATTACTTTGATTGACACAAATGTGTTTTGTTATGCTGGTATCATTCTAAAATGACTAATTAGACGAGCTTTAGCGAGGATTCAATTTGACATACTGAAAAAAATTGGAATTCGTTCTCATGTTTTTTTTTTTTTATGTTTTTTTGTCGGTTCTCCACAGGTCAAACGGCTACAGCTATCAACTTCAAACTTTTTTTCTTTATGGTTCCTCATCTAGCTTAGATCTGTATAGTTTTGTGGCATTATCGGGTGGTAACTTTTATTTTTATGAATTTTAGAAATTTCAAAAATACTCATTAGAATAACACGGCGGAAAAAAAAATTAAAAAATTTTATTTTCAAAAAAATTGAAATTCTGTGTGAAGTTGAATAACATTTTGATACACATTTCTGGAAATTCTCAGCTCGATCGGGTCAGCCATTTTGAAGAAAAAACATGAAATGTACTAAATTGGCACCACTCGAAGCAGTTTTTACCCATTTATAACTAAAATGTTACCCAATTGGCGAATTTAGGCAAAAGTTTGGCAATGGAGTCGACATACTATTACTTTCCGCTCGTCTAACAACGCGTATATAGCGTTTTCCTAGTGTAGTGAAACCCATTTCTGATCACTATACGCGTCGCTTATACATGTTCACGTATAGCCTAATAGTATATTGAATTCACCCAATACTAGGGGTAAACAACTATTGTTGGACACCTGATTCCAGATTTCAAGGGATTTCAAGAAGATTTCATGACAAGTGTACACCGGATTTCAGGAGTTGTTAACCTCTCGACCTAATAATTAGATTGCCTATACTAGGAAAACGCCATATATGCGTTGTCAGACGAGCGGATAGTAATAATATGTCGACTTTTATGACCAAACTTTTGCCTACATTCGCCAATTGGGTGACATTTAATTCAAGAATGGGTAAAAACGGCTTCGATGTGGTACCAATTTAGCACATTTTATGTTTTTTCTTCAAAATGGCTCACCCGATCAAGCTGAAAGTTTACAGAAATGTGTATCAAAATGTAAGCTAATTCAACTTCATGCAAAATTTCATGTTTTTGGAAAATAAAAATATTTCCTTTTTTTCCGCCGTGTTAT
>OZ023326.1:81082060-81089560 GCA_964007535.1 Brachyptera risi
TGAATCAAGCGATAATTAGCACATTAACTGTCACCCCCCTTGGTTACGTATGCAATTCTCGTAACTCGAGTAATAAATGCATCAGTAAATATTTAATTATCAGTTGGTACAACCGGCTCTAAGGAATGTATTTCTTCTTCGTTTTCGAGCATGCCATGGCAATGGTTGTTTGACAACTTTTGATAATGCAAAGGTTGGACTGAACAAACGAGGGCCTGCTCTGCCAATGGGTGAGGGTGGGGGGATGGGGGGGGGGCTGAAGAGTATATACAAATGAAGTCAGCCATTCTCGGTAGCTCGGTCAGCTGAGGCACCGCTTCAGAAACTGAAGTCACCGTAGGCGTGGGTTCGAGTCCCGCATAAGGCATGGGTTTTTGAAAGCGTTCTTTCACAATTATCATCACTTCATCGTCTCATAATCACCTGCTCATTCGTACCCCCGTATGACCTAGCTGTTGGTGGGGTCGTTATCGTAATCAGAATCAGAATGAAGTCGACTCGGTTGTGTGACATGGCTTTAGGTGTCCAACCTTACCCGGACCCTGGCTAATTTTCTTTATATATATTGGGTTTAACGACGCACTAATGATAATGACTAAAATCTATTGGCGTCGGATGAATGATTGATGGGATGATGAAATGAAGGTTTCTCATCAGGTAATGGTAAAAATAGAGGGAAGGAAGCGGTCGTGGCCTATAATATAGCAACCATCCCAGCATTAGCCTAGACTATACAGAAAGAAACCACAAAAATCCCATGTGAAGGTGGCGTAATGATGTAAAGATGTAATGTGGCGGGGATCAAACCGAAGTTTCGACACCTCCCGGATCACATGAACCGAGTTATACATGTGCCGGTTCCCGGTACCCTAAGCAAATTCCATCAGAAATTACCCCGAAGCCCATGTCTTTATTCCGGTATACGCTTACCGCCCCCTGTTCATCGACAAGCAATGACAATGACATCTATATCGTTTTTCCCAGTTTGCTGGCCGTCTACGCGGCAGACGCATACTGCACTGCTATTATTAGCGTTCACGCAATGTGCCGGCCATGCGGTAATTGATAGTATATGCAATGATCGTATACAGCCTCGCCCTTCGCGACACAATACCACTGTGTTAGGTCTATCTAGTGATGGAGCAATCAGACGCAATACATGCTACATGTTGTATACACATGTTACATGCTTTTCATTTGTTTGAACTCAACGACGCATTGCACTGATGAGTATGGGTCTAAGATCTATTGGCGTCGGTGAATGATATATAAGAATGAGATGATGGGATGAGATGAAAGGTTATTTTATCATATTTTTAGATAGTGGGAAGGAGTCGGTTGTGACCTGTTGTTATAAGGAAGCATCCCGAAATTGACCTAAACGACAGAGGGCAACCACGGAAATACCGTCAGGATGGTCGATCATGGCGGGAATCGAACCCCGGTCTCCCGAATGACGGTTCAGTGTGATAGTCACTCGACCTTTCGTCTCAGTATATATGATAATATATATATTTACATGCACATGTTGTTCGATCAACAAACAAATAAAAATTCAGCAATTTCCGGCGATGATAATTATTGACCCCACCAACAGCTAGGTTATTTGGGGGTACGAATGATTAGAAATACTATTTTTCACAAATACATATCAAGACTGAGGTGATTGCGGGGTAAGAATGAGAAGGTGACGGTTAAACTCTCGGAAAAGGCTGCAACTGACCTTGCTATTAGCACAGACGGGCGTTAGATTTATTTATAAAATGGTACAACTCTGTAGTGTATATAGGAATACGCTCTCAACTTCGTGAATTTCATTTTTCACATTTTCACTCAGAAATCCTTACAGATATATACGTGACATTTTTTTCGTTATTATCAAAATAGAAGCAAAACCACAGCTAGCGACAGCTTTGTATATATATATATATATATATATATATATATATATATATATATATATATATATATATATAAATATAAATATATATATACATATAAATATATATATATATATATATACATATATATATATATATATATATATATATATATATATATATATATATATATATATATATATATATAGATATGTATATATATATGTATATGTATATATACATATGTATGTATATGTATATGTATATATGTATATATATATATATATATATATATATATATATATATATATATATATATACGGTATATATATATATATATATATATATATATATATATATATATATATATTTAAAAATATATATATATATATATATATATATATATATATATATATATATATATATATATATATATATATATGAATATATATATATATTATGAACATATGTGTGTGTGTGTGTATGTAGGTTTATTTATCAAAACAGTTCATCTTCAGATTTCGCTTCCTATAGCTTCATTCATTCAATGTCATAACAAAACAAACCACAAAGTACTTATTTTTGGCCACCATTACCGGAAGTGATTTGCTATCTTCCGTCATCATACAAAAGCCACGTGTTTGTATGTGGCATCGAGCATTGAACTGCACCGTGCATTTATACACATTCCGATATGTTATTATAGTCTACGAGATTAGAAAAAAATCTGCAACCAATGGCGTTGTCGATTCGACGAAGTTCAACGTCTACTCTTTATAATTATAGGATAATAAGGTGTAGAAATATAGCATTCTGAGATGAGCCCTATATATAGTTGAATATCTGGTTATATCTCTCTCTCTCACTCTTGTGGGTATGCTCACGCATAATAAACAGGAGTCAGGTGCGGGTTCTTCATAGAGTTGAGATCGAAATGTTTTAATTGAAAGGCGAGAAAAAAATATGTTGTTTTTTGTTGTTTTGATGAAGAGAAAGGTGTGAGAATCGTTTTAGTGAAATTCTTATCATCTCAGTAAAACTGAGAGATTCGACAAATTATGAAAGTTTGAGTTTAACGAAGAAATTGAACCCGATCTGACCTTATGAACTTCCATTTCAATAGTGTTTCAAATGAACATTTCTTTGGAAATTTCTTTTTTAATCTTTCGATGTTTTTCATATTGTAGGCCCTATTGATTATTTCATAAATTATGAGATAAATTTTGTCGAGTTTTAAATTTCAATTATTCTCAATTATTTGTGTTTGTGAAAATAAATCCAATTGTTCAAAACATTGAATTAAATTTGTTTTTAAACAATTCGAAGAAAATTTACTGGGAATATTTAGGCCTAATCAAAATGTGTTTTGTACAACAAAATCAATCAGAATATCTGCGTGTATTATTCGAGCTACTGTGGGATCCATGTACTGCCACACATACGCTATACCCCGAAGAAGTCAAGACTTAGAAACATAACAAAGGGGATGTAAAAGGGTTCCACAAATAGATTCTTCACCAATTTACTGAATTAGGTTTTACCATTCCATAGGAATATTTCGTGATTTTTCTAATTACTAAAACTCCGACTTGTTTATAAAGTTTTTACACACAAGTTTTTGTTTCTCAGTCGAAACCTTTGTCATTGAACGAATCTTCTACATCAAACCACGATGTAGTGATGCCAACCTATTTCATCATATTATAAAGGAGGTGCTCCAACTCGGGTCTTGAAAAAATATTCCAGGATGCATTTCCCGAGTTCTGGACCCTCACCTAACATATTCCGTGCTAGTGCTAGCTAGCCTCAAGTGGCTAGGATGTGTTAATGTCCACTATGGGAGAGCTACCTGCCATGGCAACGTGTCTGGTTTCTGTGTATTTCCTTTGTTGTTGGCACACAATCTTAACCGTGTTTATGAGATTAGCCTCAAAATGTGAAAGATCATTTCGTCCAAGAGACCGTGAATTTATTATTTACTAGGAAAACGCGGGATGCGCGTTGTTAGACGAGCTTAGGGGTATAGAAATCTAGAATGAAAAATAATTTGTCAACCCAATCTACATCTACAGACCTTGGATCACTCCAAACGTTCAAAAACCTTACGAGAATCAGTTATGTCACGGCCTTCCTCTTCATTCATTTCAATCGTTTTGAATTAATTGGTGACACTTGTTGCTATAGATTTAATTGGTTCCCGTAATAGCCTAAATTGATGGGAAAATGCTTCATAAATGCGTTTTCTTCGTTATTTCTCATCCGATTGATGCGAAAAATCTCTCAAAATGTGCTTAATAGTTTCCTTTATATTCGGCGAAAATTTGAGAGGTCTTGAAAAATTTTGATTTTTCAAGTATTTTCCTCCGGGTTATTCTAATGGGGATTTTTGAAATTTCTAAAATTCATAAAAAAAAAAGTTACCACCCGATAATGCCACAAAACTATACAGATCTAAGTTAGATGAGGAACCATGACGAAAAAAAGTTTGAAGTTGATAGCTGTAGCCGTTTGACCTGTGGAGAACCGACAAAAAAACATAAAAAAAAAAAAACATAAAAACGAACACCAATTTTTTTCAGTATGTCAAATTGAATCCTCGCTAAAGCTCGTCTAATGATATATTGTCATTGTTGGTAGCTTTTTCAACAGATCAAAGTCCCAGCCTTTTGGAGCTAGCTAGCCCGCAAGCACGTTATTCCAAGTGGATTATTAGGTGAGGTTCCAGGTCCCAAATGCCTGTAGCGCAACTATCGCTTCTATATCGAACTATACTAGGAAAACGCGGGATGCGCGTTGTTAGACGAGCTTAGGGGTATAGAAATCCAGAATGAAAAATAATTTGTCAACCCAATCTACATCTACAGACCTTGGATCACTCCAAACGTTCAAAAACCTTACGAGAATCAGTTATGTCACGGCCTTCCTCTTCATTCATTTCAATCGTTTTGAATTAATTGGTGACACTTGTTGCTATAGATTTAATTGGTTCCCGTAATAGCCTAAATTGATGGGAAAATGCTTTATAAATGCGTTTTCTTCGTTATTTCTCATTCGATTGATGCGAAAAATCTCTCAAAATGTGCTTAATAGTTTCCTTTATATTCGGCGAAAATTTGAGAGGTCTTGAAAAATTTTGATTTTTCAAGTATTTTCCTCCGGGTTATTCTAATGGGGATTTTTGAAATGTCTAAAATTCATAAAAAAAAAAAGTTACCACCCGATAATGCCACAAAACTATACAGATCTAAGTTAGATGAGGAACCATGACGAAAAAAAGTTTGAAGTTGATAGCTGTAGCCGTTTGACCTGTGGAGAACCGACAAAAAAACATAAAAACAAAAAAAAAAAAAAAAAAAAAAAAAACATAAAAACGAACACCAATTTTTTTCAGTATGTCAAATTGAATCCTCGCTAAAGCTCGTCTAATAAATCAAACATGCTAGACACGGCCCAGTAGAATTATAATGTTGGTAGTTGCATTCGTTTTTCACGAAAATTATAAATTTTGTACGTTCAACAATGCCACCGGTACCGTAGCCACTCTTATCTACATCTACTTCACAAGGGAATCCGCTAAATTGTGACAGGCAATCGGGCCCTTTGGCTCTAAGTCTAAACCAACCTCAAGAAACCACAAATGCCTTCCATGTTATCAGTATGTGAGTTGAGTCAACTTCTTTATATTATGATAAAATAGGTTGGTATCACTACACCGTGTCACAACCAATGTCATCGATCTAGTCTTCTACATCAAAGTCAAACGCCTCACAATGACGAAAAGAACACGGCGTTCTGTAATCTAAAATAATAATAAAAGAACGCGTCCAGACAAAATGACCTTCGGTTAGGTGTATCGACGCTGATGCTGAGCAAATCTCCGTGTAGACATAATACATACAACAAGGTCAGAGAAATGTGATAGAACAATGGCTACGTTATCACGACTTATATACTCAAAACACGAACAAACATAATTAACAATCAATTAATAATAATTGTTTTCTATCGATATTAATCCGATACATAAAAACAGTAAATGGACAAGTTATAGGCCTATGACCATATATACGACAGATGTATCTTTCATCCATAGCCTTAATTGGGGAACAATGATTTTCTATCAAGTTTCGATGTTATTAGAAAAAAAAAAAAAAAAAGATATGATCCCATAGGTAAGGTTGCTCCCCAGCCCAATAAAATAACCCAGCTGGCTTCATTGGGTTATTACCCACATTGAAAAACATTAAATACACTCACAAATGTTTTTTTAAATTTGATGCATAATTTCTAGTCATTTGTTACTCTATAGTAAACAATTGGCTACGAAGTTATGATTAAAAATTGTCAGTATTTTCATATCATTTGATCTTACAAAACTAACCTCATAAAACTTTTCTAGACTGTATTCATCATTCTTCATCACTCATCAGGCATAATTATTTAGGTAGTTTTACGTTTTTAATAATAGTTTTTCTTTTTATAAAACCCATCGGACTTTATTGGGATTATATCCACCTTTAGAAAACTTCAATCTACTTCCCTAAAACCCCAATAGTTATCAAGTTACCAGTTACGTTCTTAGTTCCGGCTGTACTATAAGTGACGATTAGTTGTTATGAAACAATTAGCGAATCAACTAATTGTTATCGCGGTAACTGGTTACGTGTGTTATTCTCGTAACTCGACTAATAAATTAACTAATTATAGTGTGAAATTAGGTGTGAGTTGGTATACATACTATAACTTGAAGAACAAAAACAACACGATACTTTCTTTCTACAACTTTTAACGCCTTGGTTTCAGCAATGAGATGACTCCATATTTCCACCAATTGTATAGCCTCTTTTCGTGAAGATGAAGAACTTCTGTCGAAAGAAGATGAGCAAAGCACTCGATAAATCTGTTTCAGAGTCAAGTGATTTTGCCAGAAAAATTCCAGGTACACTTACTCCAGTTATTCGAGGTAAAAATTTTGTACTGTTTTTTGGTAAACCATGGGTAATATTTATGGTTAATTTGGTACTTTTTACAATTCTATACGAAAGCTTTGTCGCATCCTATAAACCATGCTGGAACCAAGGCCTTCTATATTATTACATTTTGATAATTTGACGTAATAATATAGAAGGCCTTGCTGGAACTCGGTTTGCCATGGATCTAGAATCAACGTGTTTATCCGCATATTCAAACCGTTTCTGGCTGAATCGATTCGGCTGAACCGTTTCTGGCTGAATCGATTCGGCTAAACCGTTTCTGGCTGAATCGTTTCTGGCTGAATCGATTCGGCTAAACCGTTTCTGGCTGAATCGATTCGGCTGAACCGTTTCTGGCTGAATCGATTCGGCTAAACCGTTTCTGGCTGAATCGATTCGGCTAAACAGTTTCTGACTGAATCGATTCGGCTAAACAGTTTCTGGCTGAATCGATTCGGCTAAACCGTTTCTGGCTGAATCGATTCGGCTAAACCGTTTCCCGACTGTGATGAACCTAACCGAATAAATCAATGAATGTTTGTGGCAACGACTATAGATCATCACACGCCGACACCTCATGTTTCTTTTACAATGATTTGAGAAATTATAAATATTCTGTTGTAATGTAAACACAGTTGAAATGAATC
>OZ023326.1:81094560-81248560 GCA_964007535.1 Brachyptera risi
AATGATGCGATAATTTTTAAAATAACTACGACAGTATTTTACTCAATACTTTCATTTTAATAGAATACAATAACAAAAAGGTGAAAAAAAAGTATTCTGTAATAAACGCAAGAACAGAGAAAAAGAGAGAAGAAGGATTCCAAGAAGAAGAAGATCAAGAAGATAAGAAAAGATTCAAGATTCTCTTGACCACACTGTGAATGTTCGAATTGTTTTCTAACCCTGACATTATTACCTCGAGATTTATTGTTTGTTAGATGAGCGTAGCGAAGTCTCCATCCCACTCCTATAGGGTTAATTGTCCGTTTTTTTTTTTTTTTTTAATATAATGTGTGCACTCCACAGGTCGCAGGGTTCAACTGATCGACATGAAACTTTTTTTTTACACGCAAACTCATCTAATTTAGAACTGTATAGTTTTTGGAATGAATCGGTTGGACCGATTTTGAGAAATATCATCTCAAAGTTTCTAAAAACCCCATAAGATTTGGCTGGGCGGAAAATGTTGAAAAATAAAATCTCTCCAAACGAGATGAAATTCTCTCTAATGTGTATACATGAATAATACACATTATCACCATTTTGTATGCAATTATAACCAGCCGTTCTGAAGGAAAAATTAAAATGACTGGTTTTATTCATCAAATATCATTAGACGAGCTTTAGCGAGGATTCAATTTGACATACTGAAAAAAATTGGTGTTCGTTTTTATGTTTTTTTTTTTTTTTTTTTTTTTTTTTATGTTTTTTTGTCGGTTCTCCACAGGTCAAACGGCTACAGCTATCAACTTCAAACTTTTTTTCGTCATGGTTCCTCATCTAACTTAGATCTGTATAGTTTTGTGGCATTATCGGGTGGTAACTTTTTTTTTTATGAATGTTAGAAATTTCAAAAATCCCCATTTGAATAACCCGGAGGAAAATACTTGAAAAATCAAAAATTTTCAAGACCTCTCAAATTTTCGCCGAATATAAAGGAAACTATTGAGCACATTTTGAGAGATTTTTCGCATCAATCGGATGAGAAATAACGAAGAAAACGCATTTATAAAGCATTTTCCCATCAATTTAGGCTATTACGGGAACCAATTAAATCTATAGCAACAAGTGTCACCAATTAATTCAAAACGATTGAAATGAATGAAGAGGAAGGCCGTGACATAACTGATTCTCGTAAGGTTTTTGAACGTTTGGAGTGATCCAAGGGCTGTAGATGTAGATTGGGTTGACAAATTATTTTTCATTCTAGATTTCTATACCCCTAAGCTCGTCTAACAACGCGCATCCCGCGTTTTCCTAGTCATAGAAATTGGAGCACATTCAGGTTGCCGAGATTCACTGCTTTCTAGATTCGACATTTGCCCAACAATGAAGTCTTCTTTATATGCGTCAAGGTGTGTAGAATACCAGAGTCGATCAAGTAGCAAGTGTATAACGAGTATTATACCTTATTCAGATATCTCGCTCATCTTACAACGCTTATGTTGCGTTTGGCTAGTTAAATGAGTTTTACCGGTATCATTTTTGATTATTCTTTGGGGTGGTAAGATCGCCCTTGTGGTGCCCCGTTCAAACGATCATATCTCTCATCCATTGCCCAAATTGGGGAACAACGATTCTATATCAAATTTAAATACTTAGTTTGATTGATCTGAAGTATCTAATTCACGTAACTTTTTTTTCATCATTGCAATTAATATTGGAATGAATTCTCACAATACATAGGTTTTAGATCGTGTCATCACGAAATGGTCAAGAGAATATATTTATAATATATTTTGCTGGAACACATTTGTAAGAATGGCCAGGAGTGGATTTAGTGAAATATTCGTCTTTTTGCGTTATAGGTCTACTGTGGTATAAGGTAAGACTTACAATTTCGTAGAAACATATCAAGAGACCGCAGGCGCTTTACTCGGGCTCGTTGTTCACTCGCTTTAGACTCGAGTTTAACATGCATCGTGTGCTAGGCGCAACCCATAGACTAGCCCGCCGAACTCAGATTCACGTAAGCGCCGTTAATTCCCTTACTCACACTTTTGATATATTTCTCAGTCCATATTTTCTGTCGGTCTTCAAAAATATGTATCTGGGTTTTCGTAAACTACAAATTTTTTCATTTTCCATTTGAAGAATTTGAAAAATTACAAATTTTTTGTTCAAAATTCTGTAAATGCGATAACCTCCGTTTTTCAATTATTAACAGAATGCAAAAACAATCATATTGATATCTCAAAAATCACAGCCGTGAGAGTTTGCGGCGTGAAATACGAGCGCCAGCGGCCTCTTCCTTATTTCCTTATGTGAGCTTCACACATAAATTAAGAAGTATTATATATAGCAATTATTTTTTTTGTATCAAAATATTATTATTATTTGTATGTAATATATAGTTATGTCCGATATCATGATATAATGATAATAGTAAATTCATCATTCGTTTATTATTTGTATAATGTACATGTGTGTGAATAAATTGAAAATTAAAAAAAATAAAAAATACGATAGCTACATATTACAGAACAGTATGAGATTGAACTCACGTCTTAAATGTAGGCCCACTTTACTTTTCCAGGGAAGAAGTACAATATCTATAAGTGTCTAACAGATTTGCCATACCCCTTACGTACCAACGACGTCGTCATGAACGTTATAATTTATTAATTATCAATTTTGGGGTGGTAAGATCGCCCTTGTGGTGCCCCATCCAAACGATCCTATCTTTCATCCATAGCCTTGATTGGGGAACAATAATTTTGTATCAAGTTTCGATGTCATTAAAAAAAAAAAAAAAAAATTATACGCCGGTAGTAGATAATAAGGTACATGTACAAGCTATACAACGCTTCAGTATAGCCTGATGATTTTTAAATATGATTTTCCAATTTTTTACTACTTTCTTGTTATCAATTATATCATGACAGTAAGTAGTAGTATGAAATACACAGGTAATAAATTTGAAAAGTGAAAAAGTAAAATGTAAATGAAGTTAAAGTACGGTACAATATATTATTCCCTTAATTTATCATTATCAATTTATTTATTCGGTGCTGGCCTGATTTTATTATCGATTGACTTCAGCCGACATTGTAGATTATGTATATCATGATGATTCATTCTAGGACTGAGACGTGTGGCCAAGTGGTTAATACATTGAACCGTCATTCAGGAGACCGGGGTTCGATTCCCACCATGATCGACCATCCTCACACTGGGTTTCTCGTGGTTTCCCACTGTCATTCAGATCAATACTGGAATGGTTTCTTAACAACAGGCCACTACCGACTCCTTCTCACTGTCCAAAACACCTGATGAAATAACCTTTCATCTCGTCATCTCATATATCACTTACCGATGCCAATAGATCGTAGTCATCAATTCAATTCAGTTCAATTTTTCTTCATTTTGTAAAATACATTTACTCAGGAAGTGAAATAATATATATATATAGTACAAAGAAGGCGATATTCAATATTTTTCAGCAGGACTGGGTCACTGCTCTATTGATCCAGTAGGCCTAGAGTGCGTCTTTAAACCCAATATAAATTCCAAAAATAAATTAATTCCAATATAAAAACATCTTCCCTGTTGTAGTATAGGATTATCTAGAAATGAGAAAAATAAAAATGTAAACCGCAAGTTAGTAAAGTCCACAACTAAATAAGGAAACAACTAGTTTCATTCCAATGGGTTCGTGTTTCCGTGGCAACAGTAATTGTCCACGATATCGGTACCATGATTCCCTGTAATTTGTCGTCCAAAGCGCCACGTAATCGCGAGAGAGTGACAATAGAGGCGAGAGTGTGCCCGGCGTGGGATCTCGGTACAAACAATGAAAGTACCCGCATTTGCATGCCTCGACAATATAACCAACCACACTCAAGCCCTGCCATTACACAGACTGACTTTCAGGAAACTATGGGATGGGCACGATTTGTTGGTACATGGAGACATTATGCTGAACGAGTGGTCAATGTTTACTAGGCAAACGCAGCATTTATATGCGTTGTAAGATGAGCAAGATGTTCTTAGGGATTTTACTCGAAAACTCGACACATCTTGACTCGTATAGGCTTCTGTCAAGTGACGTCACCCATTGTTGAAAGAGAGAGACAACAATGTCCACCAGTTGGAATTGACCAATCAGAATATTTGGTAGTCCACCAGTTCGCTGTATTGCTATAGTAACGATTGTTTGTCTTTTTTTTTTTTTTTTTTTTATTGGGTTTTAACGACGCACTGTAATGATTACTAAGATCTATTGGCGTAGGATGAATGATTAATGAGATGATGGGATGGTGAGTTGAAGGTTTTTATGGGTAGTGGGAAGGATAGTGGGAAGGAAGCGGTCGTGGCCTATATTGTAGGAACCATCCCGGCATTAGCCTAGACTACAGAGGGAAACCACGAAAAACCCCTGTAAAGATGGACGGTGGCGGGGATCGAACCGGGTCCGATATGTCCCTTCACCTCCCTGATCACGAAGCAAGTGAGCTAACCACTCAGCTACTGTGCCGGTGTGTTTGTCTTTTGTTACGTGCCAGAAGCCTATAGAATATACCAAAGACCTTAGTATCTAACTTCGTTAGTTAGATACTAAGGTCTTTGAATATACTTCATGGATCGTATCTAGAAAGCCGTGAATCTCGGTAACTCAAGCACGATGTAGTGACACCAACCTATTTCATCATGATATAAATAAGGTGCTCCAACTCACACACTGATAACATGGAAGGCATTTGTGGTTTCTCGCGGTCATTTCAGAGCCAATCGTCCCGACTGCCTGTCGCGATTTAGCGATCCTCTTGTGAACTAGATGTAAATAAGAGTGGCTATACGGTACGGCATTGTTGAACTGAGAAAATCTATAATTCTCGTAATCTACTGGGCCGTGTATAGCATTGTTGAGCATTGTTGTTCTAAATAGTTCGATATAAAAGCGATAGTTGCGCTACAAGCAATCGAGACGATGGACTCAGATTCTGACCCTGGAAATGTTTCACTTTCGAGACCCGAGTTGAGTCACCTTCTTTACATCATGATGAAATAGGTTGGTTTCACTACATCGTGATCCAAGTGACAAATGACAAACAATCGTTACTATAGCGATACAGCGAACTGGTGCATGGACTACCAAACATTCTGACTGGTCAATTCCAACTGATGGATATTGTTGTCTATCGCTTTCAACAATGGGTGACGTCACTTGACAGAATCCTATAGGCTTCTGTCAAGTGACAAATGACAAACAATCGTTACTATAGCAATACAGCGAACTGGTGCATGGACTACCAAACATTCTGACTGGTCAATTCCAACTGGTGGACATTGTTGTCTGTCTCTTGCAACAATGGGTGACGTCACTTGGCAGAAGCCTATAAACTTCTATAAGCTGTTAAACGTGACAGAAGACTATTCTTTCTATTCATTTGATGAATATTTGATAAAATGGACTTTTACGAAATTCATATATTTAAATTTAAATTAAATCCATACATATTCGATTATTCGATTAGCACACTGTACACCGAATGTGTATGTATTATTATCTGCTAGTTTCAGTGCGCGTATTAGAATATGTCTAGTCATCATTACAGTGCGTCGTTAAACCCCCAAAAATATAATATGTCAATACCGTATATTACCTTCGGAGGGAATTCAAATGTAACCACTTTATGTGACGGCTGGCGTACAGATTCAAGGTATGTGTTTCATAATTTGATGGCTTGTTTGTTAGTGTTGTTATTGTTATAGATTATTATGTTATTGTTAACATTGTATTGTAGCACGGTATAGTAACTTTCCAAGTGTGTAAATATGCCAATACCTGCTTGGACATTCTTTCTCTCTTTAACCTAGGCGTATATTTACCATCTCGGAATCGAGGTGGGAGAAATGCAGGTCTCCGCTATAGAGGCTCATCGAACAAGATTGCTATTTCAAGCATATGCATACATTTTGTAAAACTAGGAAAACGCGAAATATGCGTTGTAAGATGAGCGAGATATCTGAATAAGGTATAATAACAGTCCTACATTTGCTACTTTATCGACTCTGGTATTCTACACAGTTTGTCCTTCATTTAATTGCTACTTTATCTTCTCTGGTATTCTACACACCTTGACGAATATAATTAATTCTTGGGCAAATATCGAATCTAGGAAGCAGTGAATCTTGGCTCATTTCCATATATTTGATGTATAAAAACAGTTATTTGAATTTTTTTTCTTCGAAACGGCTGGTTCGAATTTCTTACAAAATGATTGTTATGTGTATCATTCATGTTTGAACACTCGGAGAAAATTTTATTTTTTCGGAGAGGTTTCATTTTTTCCAATTTTCTCACCCAGCCTAATCTTATGGGGTTTTTAAAAACTTTGACATGATATTTTTCAAAATTTAATCGACCGATTCATTCCAAAAACTATACAGTTCTAAGTTGTAAAAGTTGGCCCGTACTAAAAAAGTTTCATGTTGATCAGTCTACCCATGTGACCTGTGCAGTGCTTACAAACAAACAAACAAAAAAAAAAAAAAACACACAGACAAAGCTCCATAAGAGCGGGATGGAATCTTCGCTACGCTCATCTAAATATATGATCGATCGTATACGATCGTAGGAGCACATTTTCCACAATTTGCATGTGGTCTCTCATCAAAACAAACGTGGTACGTCATCAACTTTTCCAAGTACCGATTCAGGTTATGCTGGGCTTCCATACCTGCGTTATTCGGACTGCGAATTCGGAAAGCGTTTTTAGACGAGCTTTAGCGAGGATTCAATTTGACATACTGAAAAAATTGGTGTTCGTTTTTATGTTGTTTTTTTATGTTTTTTGTCGGTTCTCCACAGGTCAAACGGCTACAGCTATCAACTTCAAACTTTTTTTCATCATGGTTCCTCATCTAGCTTAGATCTGTATAGTTTTGTGGCATTATCGGGTGGTAACTTTTATTTTTATGAATTTTAGAAATTTCAAAAATATCCGTTAGAATAACACGGCGGAATAAAATTTAAAAAAAAATTATTTTCAAAAAAAATGAAATTTTGTGTGAAGTTGAATAACATTTTGATACACATTTCTGGAAATTCTCAGCTTGATCGGGTCAGCCATTTCGAAGAAAAAACATGAAGTGTGCTAAGTTGGTACCACTCGAAGCCGTTTTTACCCATTTATAACTCAAATTTTACCCAATTGGCGAATTTAGGCAAAAGTTTGGCAATGAAGTCGACATACTATTACATTCCGCTCGTCTAACAACGCGTATATAGCGTTTTCCTAGTTTTATGCCACCTTGTTGATAAAACGACCAACCAGTGACGAAAGTTACGCGATTTCTGATTGTTGAGCTCGCCTCAATTCCACCGCCTTGCGAAAGCGAAACGCAAATCGCGTTCATGGAAGGCCAGCTTTAGACCTACACTGAATTATGAGGGGTAGGCCTAACAACTGGTTAATTTGATGTAGACCTGATTTCAGATTTCAATGGATTTCATGGAGATTTCGCGGTATTTCAAGAAGATTTCGAGGGATTTCAGGAAGATTTCACGACAAGTGTACACACCAGATTTCAGGAGTTGTTAACTCCTCGCTGAATACAGTACGATTGTGAGCAACCATAACCACTAAGCAATTCATTCTCATAAATCAAACGTCCATGGTCATTTCTGCTAGGCATATTGTTCTAGTAAATACGGCACCTCCACAAACAGTGTATCGCTTCCGAAAAACACCGGAATATCTGTTACATTTCTGAAAAAAAAAAATTAATCGATAGCTTTTTTTTTAGTAACATAAAAACTTGATACAAAAATCATCAAGTTTAAATCGGTATATCGTAAGATTCCAATTATCTCAAGAACTGTGGAACATGTTTAATGAAATTAAAAGAATAATATTGTAAAAGAAAAAAATATTGGAGAAAAAAAAGGTGATATTAAAAATATAAATTTTTTTTTTACGATCTGGCATCTATAGAGTGTTCGCACGTAACAAACGACAAACAATCGTTACTATAGCAATAGGCTACAGCGAACTGGTGGACTACGAAACATTCTGATTGGTCAATTCCAACTGGTGCACATTGTTGTCTCTCTCTTTCAACAATGGGGGACGTCAGTTGAGAATACGCTATAGCTGGGTGACTATAATTTTTTCTTAAATTCTATTCATTTCCAATGAAATATAAATTAATAAATAATTAAATATCGAACAATTCTCCATGCTCATAAAAAGCGACCAATCAATAACATAAGTATACATGTTCTTATAGCATGAGTGCAGCATACGAAAAAATACAAAATACCATTTTCTCTTCCCCCCCGTCTCAATTAGCACTGCCTTTCTAATAGAGGGATTGGGCCTAGCTAGACTATAATTATGTGTATGTATAGATGTAGATCCATAGATGTAGTTATAGAATACGTTCAAAGATATGCTCTATAAATGTACAGCCTACGCGTTTTTTTATTGTGACACACAAAAAAGCCAGACAAATTCATACCATGCTACATATATCGAAGACGCGGTTGCTCTTTTCTCTATACAGATGTTTCGACAGATATAAACAACGAATGTTTTTCGTTCACTTCCATTTATCGACGTATTATTACCATTCTCTTATTAGGCCTACATGATGGTGCCACGCCCACGACAATAATGACTGTATAGAAGAAATAAAATAGATCAAGAATGTATAATACACTTTTTTATATGCATATTGACTGAGAATATCACTTATTGATGGGTATAGTTCAACGTGGAGAAAATATTGACCATAAAAGTCCAGTTTACTACCAATTTGAGATTTTAATTATCAAAGTGATAATGATTGATGAAATAAAAGTAATATAATTGAAAACATAAATAATAATAATAATTTGTCCAAGATTTTTTATTTGTCAATTCAAGATTATACAGAAAAGTTAATAATAATGATAATAATGATAATAATTGAAGATACGATGAAAGATAAGAAATAGATCTAGTATAATAAATTGTTTTAAGAGTGCGTGAAGCGCTGTATTGAAGCATGTCATGAATCAATGTGGGCAGATTTACGCGAGATCAATTAAATCAATCAATTAATGATGCTGATGAATGTTGATAAACTGGCAATAACCTAATCTATTTAATAAGAAAGAATCAATATGATATTTTCAAAAATCATCAAGGTTGTTGATAAAAAAAAAATTGTAATCGTGTCGATCTAACAATTGATAGATGAAAATGTGAAAATTCCATCATAAAAATCTGAATTAAATATTTCAGTTTAATTGACGACTCGAAATAGGCATGACCACGGTGGGCGTGGCTTCACCAGTCGGCCAGTTGGATCTATCCATCATTTGTGGTCATTTGAAGATACCCCGATTGAATATTTGAATTTCACCACAGCTCTGACAGCCATGTTGATTGGGCGGTATGATTTGTGACGTCATAGGGGCGGAGACAGCATGGCGTCTATTCAATTTGTGAAATAGATATAGCAAACGTCCGTTAATCATCAATTAATATACACATTGAAATTGTGATAATTAAACTTTGGAATCAAATTTGGTAAATTAGTTTGTGCCTTAATTCTCTTCACTCAGGTCCTAAACAAGAATAAAATATGGAAATAATAAATGGTAGCATTGATCAAGGTCTTTGATTCACAAAAACAATTTAAACTTCAGATTATTTCATAGATCGCCGGATCAGGATCTTGTTCCTGAGATTATGAGTTTAAGAGATGAGATGAGTGAAATGAGATTATTATCTCATTTAACTTTTCTATTTCACTTCTCACCGTTTTGCTATTCTCGAGTTGAAAAATCGTGAAATATGAAATGAAATTGTTTTCATTATATGAGAGATACCCTTCAGGAGGCCAGCAGATTATAGCCAATAGCAGCCCGTGAAAATGTAAACAAATAGGTTACACTGCCTTCCGTAGTTAATTATCCTAGTGGCAGTGATGCAAAGCCATCTCGAGTGCTATGCACAATATTTTACAACTCACTTTGACATTCCACTAACCAAATGGGCGGTGAGATTTTCGAGTGAAATGTGGATTGCCATGAAATGTGAAATTAGTGTTTCGAGAATACTAATCAGCCATTTTCAGTGAGATTACCAGAATTCCACCCAAATAATCTCATCTCATAATCTCATAATCTCGAGAATAAGGGTCCAGATGATATAATAATAATATCCAAACATGTGTATTTAAGAATGTATATAATTATGCAGCCTGACCTATTACCGGCATGCTCCAAATGCACAAGTGTTATCAGTATTCATGTGTTTAATATTAATTGAATCGTTAAGAGGCCTCTTCACATCTTGCCTACCAGCTTGATTGCAGACGTTCGGGGCCCAAGTTGGCAAAGGAAAACCAATCATCGTATCAACATACAGTTTTCGGTTAGATGATCACTAGTATTCAATACGTGCTCGTACGAAGAGCTTTAGTTCGTGGTATGTTTTCAACCCTTTCAAAATAATTGTCAGAAATCAACATGTTTCTACCTGTTTTTCATTGTTTTACGATTTTTTCAGGGTAATTTGATGGAGAATTATTATTTTTAGTGAACGTAGAGGCACAGATATACTCATTGTTGTTTTATTGCAAAAATAATTAGACTGATTGGTCCCAACGTTTATCCACATGTTTTGGGAGCTAAAGGCCTGTATTGACGGTTTTTGTCCTGTTTTGTTCGTTCCCTGCAGGTTTTACTCATGGGTTGTGAGATGTAAAGTAGCCTCTTAAGAGTCCTTGGAAGTCGATTTAGAGATATATCAGTTTTTTGGTGATAACTATTGAACGATTTGAGATATCAAAATTCTAATAAGCAAGAAACGCAGATAATTATAATGGCTTCAAGACAATATAAGTTTTAACTATTCGAATTATGACGCATATTAACCGTCAAGAGTCGACAGCTAAAAAAACACATTTTTTAGCTGTCGACTCTTGACTGTTATGAGACGTGACTTGAATAGTCAAAAATTATATAATCTCATAGCTATTATAATTATCTGTGTTTCTCGCATATCAAAATATTGATATCTCACACCGTTCAAAAGTGCATCATCAAACAACTGATATTTCGATAAATCGACTCCCATGGACTCTTAAGTAGTATTATACAATGACCAACTATGTGTAATTTCCACCAATGAGATGGCGTGCTCTAAACCTTGACCAGCGCAAACCTTGCACATTGGAAAGTTATATGCACCGAGTGATAAACCTGAATTGAACCGAGTTGCAAGCACAGTTGAAACCAGTCAGTGTCAGAGCGGTTCATGATCGCACACACGATTATTCATGCATGCCCAAAACAAGTCTTCAAATTATTACCAAAAAAATAAAGCTTGAATTATTAGTATATATGTCCTTATTTGAGAAAACTATTTTGTGGTTGTCATTGAGCTTAAACTCTACAGTTATATACTGTAGATGGAATATGGTTTTATATATATATATATATATATATATATATATATATATATATATACATATATATATATATATATATTTTTAACATATATATATATATATATATATATATATATATATATATATATATATATATATTTATATATATATATATATATATATATATATATATATATATTTATATATATATATATATATATATATATATATATATATATATATATTTATATACATATATATATTAAAAATATATATATATATATATATATATATATATATATGGACATATATACATTATACACAAATAAAATATATATATATATATATATATATATATATATACATATGTATATATATATATATATATATATACATATATATATATATATATATATAAATAAATATATATATATATATATATATATATATATATATATATGCAATGCATGAAAAGAATCAATTCAATTTTGTTCACAAATGCTCATACTTGAATTCATTCATATTCTCACATTTGTAATAATGTTTGATTCCTGGCTCATATCAAAAACCGTCAAACGCTTCATTTCCAGTTTTTAGACTGAGAGTTAGCGAGCAATAACTTCGAGTTATTAGTTTTCAACCTAAGTTAATTGTTAAACTCTAACCTATTAACCTACACACATATTTCCAGTTTTTAGACTGAGAGTTAGCGAGCAATACCTTCGAGTTATTAGTCTCTAACCTAATCTGTTAAACTCTAACCTATTAACCTACACACATATTTCCAGTTTTTAGACTGAGAGTCAGCGAGCAATAACTTATTTAGTTTTCAACGTAAGTTAATTGTCAAACTCTAACCTATTAACCTACACACATATTTCCAGTTTTTAGACTGAGAGTTAGCGAGCTATACCTTCGAGTTATTAGTCTCTAACCTAATCTGTTAACCTCTAACTTATTAACCTACACACTTTTGTAAATACACTATAAAGACTACATATGAAAGAGCTATAACAAACGCTTTTCTAAATTATATTTTCTACACATTTACAAAATCAGAATATATGAAAAATTGGAAACACAAAAATTAAATACATACGGTAGTTGCATGCAAGGAATGTAAATATTCCAATAACTAGTCAATCGCGAAATATGAGCGAGATATCTGAATAAGGTATAAAAGTCCTTGAAGTAGTTCTACCCTTGCTACTTTATCGACTCTGGTATTCTACACACCTTGATATCTGAATTAGCTATAAAAGTCGTTAAAGTAGTTCTACTCTTGCCACTTCATTGACTCTGGTAATCTACACACCTTGACGCATATAAAAAATACTTTATTGTTGGTCAACTCTTGAATCTAGAAAGCAGTGAATCTCGGCAACCCAATTCTGTCATTATTTTTATGATAAATTATATTTGATGAAAAAAAACATTGTTTTAATTTTTTTCTTCAAAACGGCTGATTATAATTGCATGCAGGATGGTGATAATGTGTAAAATCTATGTGTACACATTCAGAGAAAATTTCATCTCGTTTGGTGAGATTTTATTTTTCAACATTTTCCTCCCAGCCATTTCTTATGGGGTTTTTAGAAACTTTGAGATGATTTTTCTCAAAATCGGTCCGACCGATTCATTCCAAAAACTATTCAGTTCTAAGTTGGATGAGTTTGCGTGTACAAAAAAAGTTGCATGTTGATCAGTCAACCCCTGCGACCTGTGGAGTACTTACAAACAAAAACAAAAAAAAACACAGACAAAGCTCCATAAGAGTGGGATGGAGACTTCGCTACGCTCATCTAATAACCTGAGAAACGATCATTTTTATATAGGCCAACACTCCATATACGCAAACCACAATCATCATTATTGAACTGAATAAGTACTGAATCCAATTAATAAAATCTGATTTATAAACTCAGTCAGCACAATGAAAGAAATGATAATTACAACCACATGTATAAGGTCTCTTGTCTTGGTCACGAATCCGAATAAAATCAGATTAACCTTTGACCTTATTTCGTGTATTGCAAAGGTTGTGCATTATAACAGAAGCCACAATAAGTTCACTTATCGCAGCCATGGACTAATTATTGAGCAACTCTCAACTTGTCGGGTTTTGTTTGATGTGGTAGTGCGATACCTATATACATGATCCTTATCTTCTCGCTGGTCTGTATAGTAAAAACGTTGGCCGATGAGCGTGATACTCCTCCTGAATATTACGGCACTTGCCTTCTGAGTGATTTTAGTTTGCTCATCTGCGCTTGAGCGATCGCACCTTCGACCTTCTGGTCTGTAACTGTCTGTAGCTCATCAGTAGTTCACGTAACTTGGTCGTTAATTACACACTTTCTGAATAAATCAGATCGAAATTAAAGAGAAAATGAGTTTTCAAAAATCTTGAACAGGACGACATGGAAAAACATGTGTATTGTAATTAATTTATATATATATATATATATATATATATATATATATATATATATATATATAAATATATATATATATATATATATATATATATATATAAATATAAATATATATATATATATATATATATATATATATATATTTTACTTGAACTTTCACGATTCATATTTATTCAAATTGACTGAAACTGGGCTGTTTTTTAATCGTGATATATTTATTTAAACTGACCAACGTTTCAACGAGATTGGTCTCGTCCTCATCAGGGTCCAAACTATACTAATTATTTAATGTATGTATTTTTGTATAGTTTGGACCCTGATGAGGACGAGACCAATCTCGTTGAAACGTTGGTCAGTTTAAATAAATATATCACGATTAAAAAACAGCCCAGTTTCAGTCAATTTGAATATATATATATATATATATATATATATATATATATATATATATATATAAATATATATATATATATATATATATATATATATATATATATATATATATATATATATATATATATATATATATATATATATATATATATATATAATAGACCTATATATATATATATATATATATATATATATATATATATATATATATATATATATATATATATATATATATATATATATATATATAATAGACCTATATATATATATATATATATATATATATATATATATATATATATATATATATATTTATTTATATATATATATATATATATATATATATATATATATATATATATATATATATATATATGAGCCTAAATATATGTCATTATTCGTCTATGTATATACATGTGTACAGGGACATTCAGCTCATGTTGCGAACGCTCTTGCTTCATGTGATCCGGGAGGTGAAGGGTATATCGGACCTGGTTCGATCCCCGCCACCGCCCATCTTCACAAGGTTTTTTCGTGGTTTTCCCTTTGTAGTCGAGGCTGATGCAGGGATGGTTCTTACAAGATGGATCACAACCGGATCCCTCCCACTATCCTTCTCATTACCCACGAAACCTTCATCTCACATCTCACATCATTCAACATTCACCCGATGTCAGTTCATCGTTTAGTTATCATTACAGTGCGTCGTTTGACACAATACTAGGCAAACGCGTTATGTGTTGCCGCGTTGATGGATGAGCTGGTTCATATCAACTTATCTTTGGATTGGTTACTATTTTATATATATATATATATATATATATATATATATATATATATATATATATATATATATATATATATATATATATATATATATATATATATATATATATAAATATATATATACACCTTGAGATCCAAACCATTACTTCACTGCCATCTTACTTCTCCTTATTGATTTCTATGATGATAAAGAAGGCTTTGTTTTAATCGTTCACAGTTAAGAGGTGACACCTGTGGCTTGGATTTAATTGGTACCTTAATAGCTTTGAGTGATTTACAAAAATTACATTACATATTTTTTCACATCAAAACGGTCGATCTGATTTGAGTGAAAGTTCGGAATAATGTGTCTCATTATTATATTGAAATTCCCTCAGAATTTGAAATGTCTCGGATGAAAATTATTTCACGAATATTTTCCTCCGAGTCATTCTAATGGGATTTTTGAAAACTTTCAAATGAGTTTTCTCAGAAGTGGTTCAACCGATTGAGCCTCAAAACTATAAAGTATCGAATTAGATAATGACACTTGTGTATGCCAAGTTTCAACTCATTTTAAATTTTCGTTTGAGCTGTGGAGCGCGAAAAAAAAAAACAGTCATTTTTTTGGGGGGTATGGCAAAATTGAGTCTTCACTTCGCTCATCCAATAAATGTGAAAAATGTACTATATTTCAACCACTCACTGTTCATTTTTTCCATTTTTGGGGTTGGTATCATCGAGCCCTGACAATAGCCCCGTCCGAACAGACCTTATCCCTAACCTTGGCCTTCATTTGGCAATAATGAATTTTGGTGTCAATTTTCGATATGGAAAAATGGTATGAATGGATTTCCCGCAAATTGGACAAAGTCTTTTGATTCATTCGTGCCTACCATAAAGAAGGAAAATATAATTTGAACTGAAAAACATATCAATAGGATATATAATATAGAAAAACACATATGTATCAACAGGCCTACAAATTGAATATTCATCAGTTCACGCACTCTACACATCATTAAAAGGGCGCGCGCTTCTGTAATTTTGAAAGAACTAGGTATCAAATAATGTCTGGATTACCCTTACATTATGCTTCATCCAAGAACTCCCGTGTTTGGTTTTTAATCTATAGGTCTATCTATCACCAGTCCTACCTTCATAGGGCCGTATTAGGACATTTTGCACCTCTAAGCCCGAATGTTTTGCCCCCTCCCCCCCCCCCCCTCCCTTCCAGAAATGTAATTGATGAGCGTAGCGAAGTCTCCATTCCACTCTTATAGGGCTTTGTCTGTGTGTTTTTTTTTTTTTTTTTTTTTTTTTTGTAAGCACTCCACAGGTCGCAAGGGTTGACTGATCAACATGAAACTTTTTTTGTACACGCAAACTCATCCAACTTAGAACTGTATAGTTTTTGGGATGAATCGGTTGGACCGATTTTGAGAATCATCATCTCAATGTTTCTAAAAACCCCATAAGATTTGGCTGGGCGGAAAATGTTGAAAAATAAAATCTCTCCAAATGGGATGAAATTTTCTCTAAATGTGTATACATGGATTCTACACATTATTACGATTTTTTAAGCAATTCTGATCAGTCGTTTTAAAGAAAAAAATAAAATGACTGATAATATTCATAAAATATAATATCATAAAAATTGTGACAGAATTAAGTTGTCAAGATTCACTGCTTTCTAGATTCAAGAGTTGACCAACAATGAAGTATTTTTTATATGCGTCAAGGTGTGTAGAATACCAGAGTCAATGAAGTGGCAAGAGTAGAACTACTGAAACGACTTTAATAGCTTATTCAGATATCAAGGTGTGTAGAATACCAGAGTCGATAAAGTAGCAAGGGTAGAACTCCTTCAAGGACTTTTATACCTTATTCAGATATCTCGCTCATCTTACAACGCATATTTCGCGTTTGACTAGTTAATTCAGAATAGCACACCATCTCATAAATATGATGAGCACTAGGTTTTTATCCAGGAGCACATTTATAATTATTGTGTTGGGCTATTACCTATTAATGAGAAGGATAATTGTATATACTTTATGATCGTTTTTAAATAAAAAATTATATATTGTATACCATATTGTATTCAAGAAGAAAACTATAGCAATATTGAACATGGTTTCAATGATCTATACTCAATAATAGGCTTCTCAAAACGTGAATGTATATAATATATTATATGAGAATATACGATTTTTGAAAATATATTCAAGTATTATTCAATTTTTAAGGCACTGTCGCCCCTTATGAATTTGCCACCCCTTGAAAATATGCCGCTATAGACCCGGGCCTCGTCGGCCTAGGCCTTAGTAAGGCTCTGCCTACCGTAATAGATTCAGATCTATGATAATGTCGCCTGTAATCACATGCAGTGCCGGTATAAGTCGACTGTGGCAACCACAAAGCCGTGAAGAAATGCATATAAAAACGCTACACTGGATATCAAGACAAAACAATAATTAAATACCGACAGATTACGATAACAAAATAGAACACCCATATTTTAAAAAGTGAAATTTCGTATCATTACAAAACATCCTGTGCATTAGTATACATAATAACAATGTAATGGGAATAACATCACTATAGATCTAAAAGAGATCGTTTATTATTCCACTGGTGAAAATGTATTTACTGTTCAACGACAACGACATACTTGAATGATGATGATAACTGAGATCTATTGGCGTCGATGAATAATTAATGAGATGTGGGGGTGTTTTTGACAGTGGAAATGGAACAATTGTGGCCTGTTCTTAAGGAACTATCCCAGTTCTCAGGTAATTATGTCAGGAAAAACTTTACGAAAAATCTCTGTTGGACCAATCCATGGCGCAATTCAGGCAATCCAAGGGCGTCAGAATCGGAGGGGCCTGGGGGCAAGGAAGATCCAGGGGCAGAAGTATCTTTTCACCCCCCCCCCCTCAAATTAGCTATAGTTCTTATACATATACACGCTAATTTATAAAAATATATTTTTAGATGAGCGTAGCGAAGTCTCCATCCCACTCTTATAGGGCTTTGTCTGTGTTTTTTTTTTTTTTTGTGGGCACTGCACAGGTCGCAGGATTTGACTGATCAACATGAAACTTTTTTCTTAGACGCAAACTCATCCAACTTAGAACTGTATAGTTTTTGGTATGAATCGATTGGACAGATTTTGAAGAAATATCATTTCAAAGTTTCTAAAAACCCCATAAGATTAGGCTGGGTAAAAATAATTGAAAAATAAAATCTCTTCAAATGAAATGAAATTCTCTGTAAATGTGTGAACATGATTGATACACACTATCACAATTTTGTATGCAATTCGGATCAGCCGTTTTGAAGAAAATAATTGAATTATCTGTTTTTATTCATCAAATATCATTATAGAAATTAAAGCAGATTCAGGTGGCCGAGATTCACTGCTTTCTAGATTCGATATTTGCCCATCAATGAAGTCTTCTTTATATGCATCAAGGTGTGTAGAATACCAGATTCGATAATATAGCAAGGGTGAAACTACTTTAACGACTAATTATACAGATATCTCGCTCATCTTACAACGCATATTTCGCGTTTGCTTAGTAATCTGTAAATTCAAGAATACATATATATAATCACAACTTAATTTTGAAGTGTACATATTTTGAAAGATATAAATTGATAGTACAATTTCAGAAACTTTTAGTTCAGCAAGCAATAGTTTTTGAAAAAAAATTAAAATTTTCAAACTTTTGAAAATTTTCAACGAAAAAAGATTTCTTGTTTCTTAGTGTATCAAATAATTCAAATTGTTGATATTCATCTCATCCTTCCCAAACGTCATCACAAATAGCTGATATTTCGCTCAGTCGACTACTGGCATGGCGTGTCAAGAAACTTGGCACCTCCACCACTACATGCTGTCCCAGGCGTTGTTATGGCGAGATGCTAAAGTGCTCGTTGAAATGTCAAATAACGTCACATTGTTTGTTGAATCCTGTGTGAAGGTGGGCGTTATTAGACGAGCTTTAGCGAGGATTCAATTTGACATACTGAAAAGAATTGGTGTTCGTTTTTATGTTTTTTTTTTTTATGTTTTTTTGTCGTTTCTCCACAGGTCAAACGGCTACAGCTATCAATTTCAATTTTTTTTTTCATCATGGTTCCTTATCTAACTAAGATCTGTATAGTTTTGTGGCATTATCGGATATCAAATTTTTTTCTATGAATTTTAGAAATTTCAAAAATACCCATTAGAATAACACGGCGGAAAAAAAATTAAGAAATTTTTATTTTCAAATAAAATGAGATTCTTTGTGAAGTTGAATAACATCTTGATACACATTTCTGGAAGTTCTCAGCTTGATCGGGTCAGCCATTTTGAAGAAAAAACATGAAACGTGCTAAATTGGTACCACTCGAAGCCGTTTTTACCCATTTATAACTAAAATGTTACCCAATTGGCGAATTTAGGCAAAAGTTTGGCAATGAAGTCGACATACTATTACTTTCCGCTCGTCTAACAACGCGTATATAGCGTTTACCTAGTTTAATAAACGGCGTCCCACATGGACTTAAGCTAATGAATACGTACAGCGTTTAGAAAGGTCGCGCATTCCAAGTAGACAACTGACTTAATCATATATGTACCAGATCTTTATGTAGTGTACACATATTAGGAAAACGATGTACTTACTTCACGCGTTGATGGGTGACATTTCTGGGGAAATGTCGTTGTAATGGGATTCAAGCATTTTATTTTGGACCTCTGAAGAGCGAGTATACTGGAATAGAGAGACTACCAAGAGTAAATGAGGGTTTGGCGTGTAATAATGCCGTATTTACTAGCTACTATTTCGGGGAATTGGTTATAGAGCACAGAGGAGCTGTGGTTAGGATTATTTGGTCAGATTTTGATCGGATCCTCGAATAGGTACATCCTCTTTCTAAGTAGAAACGCCAAGCCATGTTCACTCTTGGTAGAATCTTTATCCCAGTATTTGCCCTTTACGCGCACCTTTCATTTTATGTGAGCGTATGTCTGAAACTTTCCTCCGCAGTAAGATTCATAAAGTTGTGGCCCCCCAATTGGAATTCAGGATTCAAATTTTTGGTACAATTGGTGCTGAACTAGTGCTGATTAGTACCATTGAGTTCGTGCCCAATTCATCCTCCCATTAAAATTGTATAAAAAGTAATCGGATAAAATAATATTAGAAATATGTTTAGATGGTTGGTCGTTCACATGTTCGCATCAATAGTGAATACAATTTACTTCCGTATGCAAGTTTTACCGCTTGAAATTCAACGTGGTTCCCACGAAAAATAGAGACTTCCCATTTCGCTCGTGTGCAACTTATTTTACTCCATTGTATGAATAGTAATGGACCAATAATCAATAAAAAAGACTTTGGAAAAAAACGATTCAATAGTTGAATGAATGAACTCCGCAATTATAATTCAATTAACGTTTGGAAATTACTATTTATTTAATTTATTTTTGGTTCAACGACGCACTGTACTGATGACTAAATGGGCGTCGGTGAATGATGTATGAGATGGCGGGATAATGAGTTGGAAGGTTATTTTGTCAGGTGTTTCTATATAGATAGTGGGAAGAAGTCGGTCGTGTGGCCTGTTGTTAAGGAACCATTCCAGTATTGACCTGAAGGAAAACCACGAAGAAAACTCCCTGTCAGGATCGTTGACCATGGCGGGAATCAAACCCCATTCTCCTGAATGACGGTTCAGTGTGCTAGACACTCGACCACTCGTTATTGCATATCGTTATTGCAGCTGATGCAAATAAAGAATGAATAAAAATGAATGAACGAAATACGCAATTACAATTTAATGCACGTCTTGAAGTCACAATTATTCTACGAGTAACGCATATAACGTTTTTCAAGTGCAGTGTAAAAACACAGTATAACTTATATATATATATATATATATATATATATATATATATATATATATATATATATATATATATATATATATATATATATATATAATATATATATATATATATATATATAATATATATAATATATATATATATATATATATATATATATATATATATATATATATATATATATATATATATATATATATATATATAACACAATTGTGTATATGTTGTGTACATATATTCTTAGGACTGTTCCAGTTCATATAGCGATGTTATTCTAACTATAATTTGACATTTTATTTTCTCATCACTTTAGTTTCATGATCTATTACGTTCAGGCCACAGACAGGCCAAATAGGCTTTGTGGGCTCTTGCGTAGAAAACACGTGACTTTTCCATAGAAATATCAATAAAAACAACAACAACAACAAGTCATATATCTATTATACACATCTAGCGAACGGCTTATGACAGCAGGGAGGATATATCATCAACATTGGAAGATCACACAGAATGGAAACATACCGCGGGGATCTCAATCTTTAATAGCTTTCAAGTCACCTGCTCTTGAACAAGGCATTCTTTACTAGGCTAATTGGTTTCAATATACGCGGCGTTGTCAGATCGCCGCGGTGATCATCTGAATCTTCATCGAGCGGAGATGAGTCCAAAGCATCTTGCGTACCGGTATATAAGATATTACAGACAGTTGTTACATACCGGCACAGTAGCACTTGCTTCGTGTGACCCGGGAGGTGAAGGGACATATCGGACCCGGTTCGATCCCATCTGGTTTCCCTCTGTAGTCTAGGCTAATGTTGGGATGGTTCCCACAATATAGGCCACGACCGTTTCCTTCCCACTATCCTTCCCACTACCTATAAAAACCTTCATCTCATCATCCCATCATCTCATTAATCATTCATCCGACGCCAATAGATCTCAGTCATCATTAAATTGCGTCGTTAAAACCCAATATAAAAAAAAAACAGTTGTTGCGTTAAGAGTCCACGGGAGTCGATTTAGTAGAATATCAGTTTTTTGGTGATCACTTTTGAACGGTATGAAATATCGAAATTCTAATGCGTGAGAAACACAGATAATTATTATAGCTTCAAGAAGATATAAGTTATAACTGTTCATGTCATGTCGCATAACTGTCATGCGGATACAGCTAAAAAATGTGTTCTTTCAGCTGTATACGCTTGACAGTTATGCGGCATGACTTGAGTAGTTATCCCTCGCTTATATCTTCTTGAAGCTATATATTTTAATTATCTGTGTTTCTCACGTATTAGAATTTCGATATCTCATACCGTTCAAAAGTTATCGCCAAAAAACTGATATTCTACTAAATCGACTCCCATGGACTCTTATAAGATGGGGGCGCTGAAGAGCGTTTACCGGAATAAAGTCCGGGCCATGGGCTTGGGTACTTTTCAATGAAATGTGGTTAGGGTTTAGGTATTAGGTTGGACACCGAAACCCATGTCACACAACCGAGTCGACTTTTTCCGGTATATGCTCTTCACTCTTCAGGCGTCCCCTCAAGATGACTAGGAAAACGCAACACATGAGTTATTGGATGAGCGATAAAGGCATATTTATATGAAATGTATAAATTCTCTTGAAAAAAATGAATTTATTCCAAGGAAATATTTTTTTCTCCTCTGGGTCATTCTCATGGGGTTTTTAATAATTTCGAAATGGGTTTTCTTCAAAAGTGGTGCAACCGATTGCGTCTTAAAACTATATTATATCAAATTAGATGATGACACTTGTGTATGCAAAGTTTCATCTGAATTTGTACTTTCGTTCGACCTGTGGAGCGCGAACAAAAAACAAACAAAAAAGTTAAAAACACACACAAAGTGAATTCTTTTTTTTTTTTGAATAGGTGAAATTGAGTCTTCTCTTCGCTCATTCAATAAATGGATCGAACTAGTGAATATAAATCACTATAGTGGCCATATTTGGAAGCTCAGTTTTTACCAACTACGAAAAGAAAATCAGCTTCAATTTTTATGGAGGGATTTAAACTGATTTACCACTTCTATAAACTGCTCTATACCTACTGTACTTTATTAGAACTGCTGATCAGTAGAACTTTCATGTCCATTGTCAGTAATAAAATTGTATTGTCCATTAAACTTGGAAAATAGAATCAAAACAGTATCTGTGTTTTCTAGGATATAGAAAAATAATGGGTCACCAGAATGCAAGTCATACAAAAAAAAATCAAACAATACGTAAAAAAAAGCCATTCACAGTATTTTATTATGTTGGTATTAGTTTGCTTATTGTATAAATGAAGTATAAAGTACATCAGATACCTTTTAATTATTACCAACACCAAGTTAAGAAGCCAAAAGAGCATAATAGCAATATGTCAAACAAATGCCTCGTTTTTATGTTGGTACCATCATTTATCTTCTTGGAACATTCATTTTTATAGAGTTGTTTTCCGTCCCACGAGAAGACGGCGGTTACGGTCGACCGTCTCCGCTATGCATTAACAGTAACGGTCGACATTTCCGATCACTCGCATTGTTGAACGTTGAGCTAGTGTCGGTGTGTGGGCGCAGTTTAGGCTACAGTATCCAAGATGTGGGTTAACAAATGTTACGCTCAATTAAGCTCATTGACTCGACCGTCACTGCCCTATTAATGTCAAATACTGTCAAATACGAATGTGTGAGTTAGATATATATAATAGATTTAGGTCCAGTATTACCACGGCCAGTTAGTATTTATCTGACAGTTGGTGAAAACAAATACCACAGGTAACCATGGTGATAACAAGTTTGAACTGTCAGATAAAGGCTAACTGGACTTGGTAATACCGGGCCCAAGTCGGTTCAAAAGTAAAATGTCGTATTCTAGAAACGGAAGTTATATTTGAAAACAACAAACTAGGTCTAAAAAGTTTCCATCCGCTATTTTTTTGTAGTTTCAAATCGAACGAACTAATTTATATGATTCTGTATAATTTGTGTTCATTATACTGAGATATTTGACCAATTACAACGTACAAGAAGCAAAAAGGAATTATTGACGATACCTGAAAAACTCGAGTTGTCCCAGAAGTTGAGGGAAATGTGAGTATATTTTTAATGAACATATATGTTTCGGGCATCACACACTAATAAAAAAGCATGATCTAGGACCAATCCATCAGAGAGTGTTTAAAATTGAATGAACTCTAAACAAACAACTCAAAAAATTGAAACACTCAAGATAAAACCCAACTCAACACACTCATTTCGATACGCTTCCGATACGCTATCGCTTCATGTAATTCCGAAGTTGCAGGGAATATCGGACCCGGTTCGATCCCCGTCACCGTCCATCATTACAGAGGTTTATCATGATTTTCTCCTATAGTCTAGACTAATGCCAGGATGGTTCCTACAATAAGTCGGCCATGACCGCTTCCTTCCCATACTATCCTTTCCATTATTACATGACACTTGTGGGACCTTGCTTCCGTTGTTCATAAATAATAAATAAAATCGAATAAAATAAAAATAGCGTGTAACATGGATGAACTTTAGTTCAATAGAAAATTCTCTTTGACAAAATCACAAACTAGATGCAAATTGTCCTCATTGAATTCAAGCCACGGAATTGAATTGAATGCTTGAAATCAAGCAATATTCTTCATCAACAACATATTTAGGATTAAGCAAAGATGCACCGACGTCTTGGGAATTAAAAAGTTTCAACTCATAATAATTACCAAACCAACTTATTTCTTTAGTGCGTAAACCAAGACATATATAACGAATGTCATCGTTGAAATGTAATATTAGGAAATATCAATTCAACGGTTTTTGGTAATGAATAAGGATTCTAATAATTTGTTCTTTATATATTATGCTATCAAGTACATAAAGCGATCAAATGTTAATTATAGAATAATTAAAATATATAATGTTGTACCAGTATCAAATTGTCAAATTTCGCCCAATTCTTCGAGGAAATGGACTTTTTTCTACTTAGTTCGTTCATTCAGTTTCGGAACTTGTAGAAGGCGTTAAACTATTTTTCGAATTATCACAAATTCACATCCTTATTCAACATGAAGAGGCTAAATTACTTGCCATTCAGGATCAACGTCGTATGGGTTCGAAACTTATACACACGTGGGGCATATACCATTAAACGTGCATGCGAAGGATGTGTATAGTCCCCTGAAAAACCCGTTATCTAAAAATAACACCCTATTTTAGTGTAGAGTAAAAAGCGTGCAGTTTCGAATTAATAATCTTTATGACTGTTAGGTAAGGGTGAAAAATTAAAAATAGATCCAATACTGAGGAATTTTTACAGTTTCAACTTAATTTTCAACTGACAATTGCTAAGGACAGGGCCAGCAGCAAATATTCACGATAAATATACTTGTAATGGGCCCAATTACTGTGAATATATGAATCGAAAAACCCGAAAACGAAAAACTCTCATTTCGTTGCATGTAAAATCAAACACATGTGCTTCAAAGACGAGTGGCCAAGTGGATTAATAATACACTGAACCGTCATTCAGGAGACCGGGGTTCTATTCCCGTCATGGTCGACCATCCTGACAGGGGTTTTTCGTGGTTTCCTTCTGTCGTTCAGATCAATACTGGGAACAGGCCATGGTCGACTCCTCACTATCCAAAAACGCTTAATAAAATAACCTTTCATATCATGATCCCATCATCTCATAATATCATTCATCGACGCCAATAGATCGTGGTCATCAGTACAGTGCGTCGTTAAACCCAATATATATATATATATATATATATATATATATATATATATATATATATATATATATATATAATCACACAAACATAGATCGTACATTAATCCCTCCCACTATCAGCTGATGGAATTTCGGAATCGCTGAACTGTTTAGGTTTGACGTATGAAAAAAGCCGAATTTCCACGATGAAAAACTGAAACTGGCCATGAAGTGGTCTCTGCATTATTTCATGCTGCCGTGTAGCAACACACATTTACCGGTCACAAAACTTACAAGAGACAGAGATTCAACCCGACTTGGAAAACCCGTTGCTCAAGCATCAACTCGCGTTCAACTCTACATCTTCTGGCTGTGGCCAATACCAAAGCAGAGAGAAACAGCGAGAACATAATCCAACGGGACATACAAGTATGTGTATGTGTGTGTGTGTGTGTTACCTAACCTTACTTCACCTCCATTCATTTCAGCAGACAATACAATGGGATTATAGCAGTGTGCAGATCACGAATTGAGATGAATTCTAGAGTTGACTAGTTGAGAATTATATTCGGAACATCATGCGCGAACATGGTATATACATTGTCTCAATGACATTTACAGTTTCACTAATGACATTATTCTAGATTCTACTACATACGATTACAAACCGAGAGTGTAGTGAAAATGTGTTCGATTGTAAATGTGCAGTACTGTAAATCACAAACTGCTATGAGTGCATTTTTTTACAGATATTATTATACTGCGTGGCTCTAAGAATTCAGATGATAATAAACCCGACATACTCTATAACAATTAACAATGTATTATAATTCATAAATATCAAATAAAACTTACCATCAGAGATGTATCCTAGCAGTGTAACAAATCCTATACAGCTTCACCTTACGCGAACTCCAAATCACAACAATACGTTTTTACCCTTTTTTCAAATAATTATTCAACTTTATCTGTGATTAACACTATTAAAACACACGTCACTCGCGACAAGGCACTATTTACATGATGACAAATGACATGTGTTACACACGGTCGACACAATTTACAACTAATTCGATGTTATTGTTGATATAGTGAACATGTTTTGTTTCGAACCGCGTGCACGTTACACGTCAGTGCTCTGCCACCGCTGATCCCTCATTGACGCACGCTTTACGAATAGCCCGCGACTAGCGCTAGTGGTAACAGTCAGGAAGACACGGTAATGGCACACCTATGATACAACACATACACACACACACACAAAAACAATTGAAGAGATCTTCTGGTTCATACGAAAATGAACGTCATGTTATGATATTAATGTGTTTTACATCTGGCAAACATGTTTGCTTTTGCGATCTCTTCGGCTGATTATCCGTAGATGGAATCTGAATAAATGAAAAGAAGAAACGTATTAAATACGTTTATTGTACAATTACAAAATGAGTATTAATTACCGTACGTGATTCAAGTTTTATATGAAATCGCCACCGGTGAAGAAAACAACCATATCACCTTGAGGAAACTGTACCGTCTAATTGCATTTACGATGCAATTTACCCATTAATGGAACATTTGATAATCAGTTATCACCATCGATTGAATGAATATAATAAATATATCTGAGAATTGATCTAGATATAATTATTGGAGGGATTTAATACTAGTGTATTCATAACAGTTTTACAGTAAAAATAAATATGACAGCTTTCAGTAAAACCGTTTTATTAAACATGAAAATTATTATTTTATTTTCACTGTCCCAGCTAACCACAAACGAGTATATGTTTGAATTTGATTGAATGAATGAATGAATGAATGAATGAATGAATGAATGAATTGTGTTGTGTTACGACGCTTCAACAACGAGGTTATTCGCGCCGAAAAGAATGAAAAAAGTGTTGATCTATATAGACATAGTTTACTCATCAAGATATGAATTGTGTACACTCCAAATATAACAAATTAATTTGTAAATAGTTGAATATATACCGTGGGGACATGGGCAAAGGTCATATGCAATTGACTGCCCACACCTTTCTTCAGGAACGTCGTTAGGATCTGTGTATTGGGGGGCGCACAGGTTACACGAATAAAATGACCGCCCAGCTGGACATCTGCCACGCGCGAAAAGGGAGTCTGGGGGTGGCAGCCCCCCAGCATAGCCCCTCAGGGAAATTGTGAATTATGGACATTTTTCAAGAGATTTTTGCAATTCTCGAGTGGTTTTGGAGTCTTATAATTGCATCATCATGGACATTTTCGAAGCTATATTTTTGCTATTTCTCACAGCAAAGCCCCGCAGGGAATTTTTTTAAATATAGACCCATGTCATTCTTCAAGTGATTTCTGATTTTCGCATGCGGTTTTGGAGTCCAATGATTGAATCACTAAGGATATTACCAAAGTTATTCTCAATAGTATAATCATTATGGACATTTTCGAAGCCATTTTCGCCATTTCTCCCAGCAAAATTCCCAGCATGATTTTTTTAAATATGGTCATTTTTCATGTGATTCTTGTGATTCACGAGCAGTTTTGGAATCTAATGATTGAATCATCATCGAAAAGAAAAAAGGAAGTGTGAAGTAGTAGAGTGTATATACTGACACAATTCAAATTAATAAGTCATCAACTCATCATATTTTATTGTGTGTTTATTCGTAGGTCTACATTATATATTTTTAAAGGAGGATAAGTTATTGTGGGGGGGCGCAAATGTCGATTTGGCCCCCCCTTGAGACCACCTAACGACGACCCTGCCTTTCTTTTTCAATCAAATTTCATCTGAGTTACGTGTACGATATGTGCGAATGTTCCATCAAAAGACGGCAGAAGAATTGTACCCTTATTGAAATTCTGAGAGGAAGATATAATTGAGTTTTTAACTTTTTGTTTCTGAATATATGTAATCAATTACAATAGGCATAGCTATTATCTTTTTCAGACTATATTATAATATATAGCACAATATATATTTTTGTATCGAACACTAATTTAATATCTTATTACTCTCTCTATTAATTTTTTATATATTATTGTTATATTATTTTCTGTCCAAATGAGCAACCTTTATGGAGGCAGAGTCCTTATTTTTTGTGACAAAGAAATCATGTATGGATTTGCATAATTTACGTGATCTGATTTGCAAGCAACCTGAATATATTTGATAATTTTCATATTCAAAATATGCATTTTGAAGTAGTGCTAGTATATGAATCAATATATTATATATTAACTGTTGAAAAATTTCACCCAAAATCTTGGTAGTAATAAATAACGCAATGTCAAATTTTGGCAAGAGATTATCCAAAGAGGTTGTTATTCAGGAGAGATACGAATCAATTGGAAAATGATTAGCACAGACCGCAAGCTGAGCTTGTCATATTCGAATTTAAAAGTAATTGATACAAAAGTGTTCTGAAAACTTCATCAACGATAAGCTTGTACATGACTGAAATGTCAGGAAAGATTTTGATCGAGAAGAGGACAGAGAAAGAGAGAGAGCGAGAGAGAGAGAGAGAGAGAGAGAGAGAGAGAGAAAGAGAGAGAGAGAGAAAGAGAGAGAGAGAGAGAGAAGAGAGAAAGAGAAAGAGAGACAGAGAGAGAGAGAGAGAGACAGAGAGAGAGAGAGAGAGAGGGAAAGAGAAAGAGAAAGAGAGAGAGAGAGAGAGAAGAGAGAAAGAGAAAGAGAGACAGAGAGAGAAAGAGAGAGAGAGCGAGAGAGAGAGAGAGAAAGAGAGACAGAGAGAGAGAGACAGAGAGAGAGAGAGAGAGAGAGAGAGAGAGAGAGAGAGAAGGGAGAGAGAGAGAGAGAGAGCGAGAGAGAGAGAGAGAGAAGGAGAGAGAGAGAGAGAGAGGGAGAAGAGAGAGAGAGAGAGAGAGAGAGAGAGAGAGAAAGAGAAAGAGAGACAGAGAGAGAGAGAGAGAGAGAGAGAAGAGAGAGAGAGAGAGAGAGAGAGAGAGAGAAAGAGAGAGAGAGAGAGAGAGAAAGAGAAAGAGAGAGAGAATACAGTACACATCTTCTGAAGAATTCCATCCTTTTTTTCATAAACGAGATGTGAATCAAGAAACTCAATTTTTATCATTATCACAACAGAAAAAAATCATTTCATTTTTATGAGACCATCACCAGAACGCATTCTGGGCCAAACAAAAGAAGAACGTATCTATCGGCAAATAATTCCAAGAAATCAGTCGTCGGAGAAAATCCGTCAATCTGGGGTATTAGTATTGATTGTTGAATGAGTGTCGGCAAGAGAAGAGTGGTAAACACGGTCCGTTGGCGTGGCTGTGCATGCAAGTAGGACGTGGCTTGGATGCTCTTGCGTCCAAGAGGCCATCGCTGCTCCCGCGGCCAAACTACATTCTACCACTCTCCTGTTCGATGCCACTTCTTGTTCACTGCATGGTAGCTAGATCTGATCCAACCTCTCTCTCAACTAACGGTAACACAGAACAGAACTTACACTCGCCTAGACCATACTTTTTACATTTATATTGGGTTTAACGACGCACTCAACTGATGACTAACGATCTATTGGTGAATGATATATGAGATGGTGAGATGATGATTTGAAAGGTTTATTTTGTTATAGATGTTTTTTGGATAGTGGGAAGGAGTCGGTCGTGACATGTTGTTAAGGAACCATTCCAGTATTGACCTGAACGATAGAGAGTAACCACAAACAATTCCTGTAAGGATGGTCGACCATGGTATCGAACCCCAGTCTTTTGACTGACGGTTCAGTGTATTAACCACTCGGCCAGTTGTCTCAGTATACCATTGGATATACTGCCAATACATACTGTTCGCTCTTATGGCACTGAGACGAATGGTCAAGTGGCTAGCACACTGAACCGTCAACCAGGAGACCGGGATTCGATTACCACCTCAGTCGATTATTCTGGAAGTTTTTTTTGTGGTTTCCCTCTGTCGTTCAGGTCAATACTGGGATGGTTCCTCAAAAACAGACCACGATCGACTCCTTCCCACTATCAAAAAACGTGTAATAAAATACTGGGATGGTTCCTCAACAACAGACAACGACCGACTCCTTCCTACTATCAAAAAACGTGTAATAAAATCATCATCCCATCATTTCATCTCATCATCCCATCATCTCATATATCATTCACCGACGCCAATAGATCGTAATCATCAGCACATTACGTCGTTAAGCCCGATATAAATAAATAAGCTCTTATTGCTCTTAGGCCTGGTATTACCAAGTCCAGTTAGCCTTTATCTGACGGTTCAGACTTGTTATCACCATGGTTACCTGTGGTATTTGTTTTCACCAACTCTCAGATAAATACTAACTGAACTTGGTAATACTGGGTCTCATTCAATCACAGATCTGTGGTAGAAAGAACCCGAATTCCCCCCTCCCCCCCCCCCCCCCCCACACCAACAGTTACACACTTCCCCTCGCAAGCGTCCAATACTGCACAAATTAGCTGTGGACCGAGCGCCAGTACTTCAAATCACGAAATTTTGAGAGCAATCCGAATTTTACACCAATTTGATCAGTTATACTTCGTTATAATAACTACTCAAAACAGCATAATAGCATAAACAGCATATTCGGCAGAGGCCCAACAATATTGAGGTTTCAAAATTGATTAAGTTGTCACGTTTGTTAGGCCTATAGTTCTTTTTTATAGTTGGACCCATCACATGATTATTGGGGGGGGGGAGTCAGGCGACCCCTCTGACCCCCCGGCTCTGCCACCTCTGCACTGCAGGCTTGTAGCGCTTACTGCGGTCGGTTGCATCATTACGTTGTGGAGTAGTGAGTGCTGGAGGTAAAACAAGGGGGGAGGGGAAGGAGCGAGCGGGAATCAGCTTTATTGAAACCTGACGTGACATGTCTTGAAGCATATCTATCGTCTATGCTATACATCTATAGGACAATATAGTCACATCATGCATGGAAAGGAAAAATAGGCCTACTACGAAGACATGTTGTAATGGAACTGATCTCACTCCCCCCCCCCCCCCTACTTCATCAACACTATCGACCGTGTAACTCCCTCACATGTAGTACCTATGCAGAACACTAGGAAGTGCTAGAGGCATGCTGGATTGCACCAGGGCCAAGCATTGGTACAATACGTGTAGAAGTTGTTTAACCATCAGTGTATTGGTGGTATATCTGTGATGATGATTATTGTTTGCTTAACGACCCCACCAACAGCTAGGTTATATACGGGGGTACGAATGAGCGGGTGATTATGAAATTATGAAATGATGATAAGTGAAAGGACGCTTACAAAAACCCATGCCTTGAGCGGGATTCGAACACACGCCCAACGGTGACTTCTTATATATTTTTTTATATTGGGTTTTAACGACGCACTGTAATGATTACTAAGATCTATTGGCGTCGGATGAATGATTAATGAGATGATGGGATGATGAGATGAAGGTTTTATGGGTAATGAGAAGGATGGTGGGAAGAAAGCGGTCGTGGCCTATATTGTGGGAACCATCCCGGCATTAGCCTAGACTACAGAGGGAAACCACGAAAAACCCCTGTAAAGATGGACGGTGGCGGGGATCGAACCGGGTCCGATATGTCCCTTCACCTCTCGGATCACACGAAGAAAGTGAGCTAACCACACAGATACTGTGCCGGTACGGTGACTTCAGTTTCTGAAGCGGTGCCTCAGATGGCTGAGCTACCGAGGGCGGCGGTATATCTGTCGTCTATAGTCACAGATTTACTTTTGTATACCGTTCAATTTTGATACAATTTTTTCATTTAATGGTGGTTTATAGTGGTTATTTTTGATGATTTTCCTTATGACTCCTAAACCAATTGCGATTCAGAATCATACTGTCAACATCCTTTAACGACCTTTAATTAGTGAAGAGTTAGGCCTAATTATAACAATTATATACTAATACTTATGTCAATAATTATGAACTTTACATCTGCTGTTAATGGAAAGAAATGAACCTTGCCCAAGAGACTTGGTTCAAAGTGGAAAATATCAACATTCGTGTTTTGTTTACTCTTAATACCAATGCACTCCCGACCGTCAATGTTAGTGGATAGCGAAGACGTCCGATCGGCGTGACAAGTCATTGTGAACCGTCGACCTGGCCATTTATCCATGCAGTACTAACTAACTAATCATACGTAAACCTTCGACAAATTATTGCTATAAGCCTGTTTCACGCTTTGTGGCAGTGGCGTAGCCAGGATTTCAGGTCAGGGGGGGCAAGAATTTGGAAAAGGGCGCCAGCATAAAACTTTGATGAAAATGTACACACAAAATTAAAATATGAGAGCCAAGTCCAGAGCAAGCTGGGCACATGGACTGCAAAGTCTGCGTTTATATGAAAATAAAATGGGGGGGGGCACTACCGCCCCGCAGGAATCCCCATTTTCAGATTTTTCATTGAGATTAGGTACGTTTTTTAATATAATTCAATGACCGCCATATTTTACTCAGACATAGCATGAATTTTATGAGCCGATCCTGCATATGCATTATTTTGTACAGCTCTCAGATAAAATAATTGCCACGAGATGGTGACCCGCGGGGGCAAGGGGGAAAGGCCCCCTTGCCCGCGCAGGGCATTTTTGGAATTTATACATTTTACGATATGGTTCGACGTGTTCAAGATGAGATTCAGATGCCAAAATTGATTTTCTTATAGAACTGAAGGGACCCAAACGATATTCGCCAATAACACTTATTGTGACTCAGGGTCGTTCTGTGTCATTTCAGCGCCCCGGGCAAGGACTCGATTTTGTGAGCCCTCAAAACCAAGTGCCCATAGGCCTATTGAAGGTGAATGCAAGGGTGGGCGGAACTAAGCCCCGCAGGGACATTTTCTTGGTTTTCTCCATTTCAATTCGATTCTACGGGTTTTGGGAACTACACAAAATATCTGGAATACATGGATTCTTTAGTGTGATATATATATTTCATGTTATTTCTCCATCTTTTAATTATTTTTCTCAACCTATGACATTCACAAGTATGATGCTAAAGGTGAACAAATATAGCAAGTTGACTTCTCTGTTTGGGCATGCACAGAAATAAAAAAAAAAAATACATACAATTTCACAGCATATAAAATTGATTGTACGGTACCGGTACCAGGTAGCAACTAATCAACCTAATTTTTAGACGAGCTTTAGCGAGGATTCAATTTGACATACTGAAAAAAATTGGTGTTCGTTTTTATGTTTTTTTTTTTTTTTTTTTTTTTTTTATGTTTTTTTGTCGGTTCTCCACAGGTCAAACGGCTACAGCTATCAACTTCAAACTTTCGTCATGGTTCCTCATCTAACTTAGATCTGTATAGTTTTGTGGCATTATCGGGTGGTAACTTTTTTTTTTATGAATTTTAGAAATTTCAAAAATCCTCATTAGAATAACCCGGAGGAAAATACTTGAAAAATCAAAATTTTTCAAGACCTCTCAAATTTTCGCCGAATATAAAGGAAACTATTAAGCACATTTTGAGAGATTTTTTGCATCAATCGGATGAGAAATAACGAGGAAAACGCATTTATAATGCATTTTCCCATCAATTTAGGCTATTACGGGAACCAATTAAATCTATAGCAACAAGTGTCAGCAATTAATTCAAAACGATTGAAATGAATGAAGAGGAAGGCCGTGACATAACTGATTCTCGTAAGGTTTTTGAAAGTTTGGAGTGATCCAAGGTCTGTAGATGTAGATTGGGTTGACAAATTATTTTTCATTCTAGATTTCTATACCTCTAAGCTCGTCTAACAACGCGCATCCCGCGTTTTCCTAGTATATCAAAATATTACAGATGAAATATTTTCTCACAAACATTTAGAAAAAAAATTGATCACTTGATAAAATAACTAGTCAAACGCGAAATATGCGTTGTAAGATGAGCGAGATATCTGAATAAGGTATAAAAGTCCTTGAAGTAGTTGTACCCTTGCTACTTTATCGACTCTGGTATTCTACACACCTTGATATCTGAATAAGCTATAAAAGTCGTTTAAGTAGTTCTAGTCTTGCCACTTCATTGACTCTGGTATTCTACACACCTTGACAGATATAAAAAATACTTCATTGTTGGTCAACTCTTGAATCTAGAAAGCAGTGAATCTCGACAACTTAATTCTGTCACAATTTTTATGATATATTCTATGAATATTATCAGTCATTTTATTTTTTTTCTTCACAACGACTGATCAGAATTGCTTAAACTAGGAAAACGCGGGATGCGCGTTGTTAGACGAGCTTAGGGGTATAGAAATCTAGAATGAAAAATAATTTGTCAACCCAATCTACATCTACAGACCTTGGATCACTCCAAACGTTCAAAAACCTTACGAGAATCAGTTATGTCACGGCCTTCCTCTTCATTCATTTCAATCGTTTTGAATTAATTGGTGACACTTGTTGCTATAGATTTAATTGGTTCCCGTAATAGCCTAAATTGATGGGAAAATGCTTTATAAATGCGTTTTCTTCGTTATTTCTTATCCGATTGATGCGAAAAATCTCTCAAAATGTGCTTAATAGTTTCCTTTATATTCGGCGAAAATTTGAGAGGTCTTGAAAAATTTTGATTTTTCAAGTATTTTCCTCCGGGTTATTCTAATGGGGATTTTTGAAATTTCTAAAATTCATAAAAAAAAAAGTTACCACCCGATAATGCCACAAAACTATACAGATCTAAGTTAGATGAGGAACCATGACGAAAAAAAGTTTGAAGTTGATAGCTGTAGCCGTTTGACCTGTGGAGAACCGACAAAAAAACATAAAAACAAAAAAAAAAAAAAAAAAAAAAACATAAAAACGAACACCAATTTTTTTCAGTATGTCAAATTGAATCCTCGCTAAAGCTCGTCTAAAGATCGTAATAATGTGTAAAATCCATGTATACACAATTAGAGAGAATTTCATTCCATTTGGAGAGATTTTATTTTTCAACATTTTCCGCCCAGCCAAATCTTATGGGGTTTTTAGAAACTTTGAGATGATGATTCTCAAAATCGGTCCGACCGATTCTTCCCAAAAACTATACAGTTCTAAGTTGGATGAGTTTGGGTGTACAAAAAAGTTTCATGTTGATCAGTCAACCCCTGCGACCTGTGGATTGCTTACAAAAAAAAAAAAAAAAAAAAACACACAGACAAAGCCCTATAAGAGTGGGATGGAGACTTCGCTACGCCCATCAATAATGGCAACCAACACCAAGTGCTCTAAAAGTTGTACAGCTATCCTTTCTTGGTTCTTTGTTGTTCCAAGTGGTCATTGGTTTGTGATATACTAACACACACACACACACACACACACTTCCTTTCCCGCAATCCTGCTCATTAGTCAATTTGTTCGATCCATGAACCATATATATGTCATCCCATAATAGAAAAATTTGTAGGCCTACATAAACATATTTCAAGAAGGAGAAAAATTTTCTTCAAGTACTATTTGCAGTATTCTAATTTGATGCATACCTTTACTCAGCCACCAAAGTTGATGAAGCATGTAGTACGAACTGTACTATGTTACACTTATTATAATTTCCAAGCTGTTTCAATAACTATTACCTACTACGTATGCTTCAATAGACCTGAGCAGGGACGTCGTTAGGATCTGTATATTGGGGGGTGCGCACAGGTTACACGAATAAAATGATCGCCCAGCTAGACACATGCCACGCGCGAAAAGGGGGTCTGGGGGGTGGAAGCCCCCCAGCAGAGCCCCGCACAGAAATTATGGAAAATGGATATTTTTCAAGAGATTTTTGCGATTCACGAGTGGTTTATGGAGTCTTATAATTGCATCATCATGGACATTTTCGAAGCTATACTTTTGCGATTTCTCCCAGCAAAGCCCCGCAGGGAATTTTTTGAAATAGCCCCATGCCATTTTCTAAGTGATTTTTGATATTTACAAGCGGTTTTGGAGTCCAATGATTGAATCACTATGGACATTACCAAAGTTATTTTCAATAGTATAATCATTATGGACATTTTCGAAGCTATTTTCGTGATTTCGCCCAGCAATTTCCCAGCAGTAATTTTTTTGGAAATATGGTCATTTTCCAAGTGATTTTTGCGATTTACAAGCAGTTTCGGAATCTAATAATTGAATCATTATCGAAAAGGAAAAAGGAAGTGTAAAGTAGTCGAGTTCATAATAATAAGTCATCAACTCAACTCATCATATTTTATTGTGTATTCATTAGTAGGTCAACATTGTATATTTTTAAAGGAGGATAAGTTATTGGGAGGGCGCAATTGTCGATTGGGGGGGGGGGCGTGCGCCCCCCCTGAGACCCCCTGGACCTGAGCAGGACATGTCATTGACCATACACTTGATCCAATATATGCTTTATTTTTTGTTCAAAATATTTATTCATTTCCTATATTTTATTGCACATTTTATCACAACACTTCATACAATGTTCACATAAGTGTTTGAGCTCCCAGTGAGATTATCTCGTGGGGAGCAGATACAAATTGATTAATTATGGTTTATTGGTCGTGGCTCCTGTGAAATGAAGTAATCAAATCACATATCGCATCCAAAAATATACATTTTAAAACCTATTATTATTGTTGATTAATTAAAAGAATACATTTTGATTAATTTTTTGAATTAAATTATTTCATTATTTCATTACACTTTAAATATTTTGAGGGACATCATTAAATAATTGTACAGCTTTAGATGACTGGATGGATATGGCTGGATATGCACGGTTGGTTGGAAAAGAAGGTTTAAACCTCATCCTATGGACATTTCATTTCATGTACTTTTGCAATATGAAACAGGTGTATGTCAAAAACACAATTATTTCTCGTTCCACTTTTACGTTCAAATATACTCAAGGATACAAATATATTCTACTACACAGGGCTCGTGAATATAATCATTCTGCATGAAATTTATGCCTAATTTTGAAGTCAATAACGATCAAATAAACCCAATAACGTACACATTCACAAGCCTTTAAATGAAAAAGATCTCATTTCGTCTTAAGCTGGATTCACAATGCGAACTAATGATTAGTGACTAATACTAAATACTAAAATTAAGAAACTGAGCATTCACAATAAGAATTAATTTTCATGAGTCGTAGCTTTCTCAAGATGACAGATTTAAATTGAAATCTACGTGTTAGAAGGCTGTAAACGAGCGGTTCATCGAGTGGGATAGCTTCCTTTTGCATTGACTTTCTGTCGTTTCGAATTCACGACTTCTGATTGGTCGGACTAATGATTGAAACTAATGATTAATACCAAAGTTGAAAGTTGGTTAACTTTCAAGGTCAGTCACTAATATTAAACACAATGTGAACGTTAACACTGATTCCGTATCTGCCAACTTTAGTTAATCATTAATCACTAATCATTAGTTCGCATTGTGAATCCAGCTTTACAGGAAATGTTTGGAATTTGAATGGATTAGAAGTGATTTTATAGGTTGGTAAGAATTGCATAGATGTGATAATTCTATTCTGTGAGACTGTGACAATTGTCAGGGACTGTTCACGCTGAGCTCTTCTGTGTTCCCTTCCTTGTGATGCATTATAGATGGGGCTCGGGCTGACTGCGTACCCCGTGCGGATGCGTACGTATATGTCTTTTCGTTTGCAACTACGGGCAGAGACGTGACTAGGAATTTTGGGCCCTGGGGAAAAGGACTCACACGGCCCCCTTCCCCCTCATAAAACTATATATTAATTCAAATAATGAAATTTCCATATCAGTCAACATGCAACCTCCATATTTCAAGTTTTTTTCAATTTACTATTAAAATACACTCAAAATTAGGATTGAAATACATTCACAATTATGTCATTCTATGGAATAAAATGATCCTATTGGAGATAAAGATTGAATGACACTCAACTCTTGAGAGGAAAAATAGTTGACTTTTCACCAAAATGTAGTCATAGTAGGAAGCTCTTATTTATTTTAAGTGCCGTAAGTTCAGTGAACAAATATGACAGTGTTTCTGATACGATTCGTGTTCAAGAATATACTTGATTGATCAAGTTCAACTTGAATTTCCTCATTGTAGAATTATTTTCAAAATTAGTAGGTTATTTTTCAAGTAATTTCAGATAATATTAAAAAGTGTTTTTTCCAGTTATATAAATATGTTCATTATTTTTCGGTAATCATTGAAAAGTATTTCTGATGATACAGCATGGGCCCCCTCAGAGCCGTGGGCCCTGGGGCAGCTGCCCCGACTGCCCCTGCGATGGTTACGCCACTGACTACAGGGTCCACCCATAAAATGATTAATTCACTGTTTTCTCTGCTGTTTACATATAAATGTAAATGTCGATCCTCAGAAGTTTTCAAGTCAAACCTACAGTTGCTGACAGTTTAAGAGGTGTGTGATTCAATTCATCCTGACAGGACGTTGATGTTTACATACCTTTCCCATATAATTTCACTGGGATCGTTCACTATTATATTGTAGGCCTAATACTGAAGTAGGCTCTTTATAGACCTGTAAGTGTTTGCTCTTACCTTCTAAGTGTAGTGTGTATCCTTCCTCTGCAACTTATACATTCATGAGATATTGGTGGGAGGGTGATGATAATTTCCAAAAGTTCGTAACATACACACAATGTATTTATTAAAGGGCAGCAAGCTTACCTTGTTGGACAAGCTACCTAGCTAGTTGGGTCACACGTTTTTTTCAAATTAGTGGGGGATGGATTATGGAACGACGAGGTAGTGATTTAAAGGGCATTTACAAGAACACATATGCCTTATGCGGGACTCAAACCCACCAAAAACGATTTTATTTTACCAAGCAGTGCCTTACTTAAATAAGCTACAGGTGGCAGGTAAAAGTAAATTAGAGCTGTAAATTGTTGACCATTTATTAATACACAACTTGATCATTATCATTATTAATATTGGTTTCAATTGTACACTATACTGATGACTACGATCTATTGACATCGGTGAATGATATGTGAGATTGCGGGATGTTGAGATGAAAGTTTTTTTAATTGTGATTTTAGATAGTGGGAAAGAGTCGGTTGTGACCTGTTGTTAAGGTAACTATCCCAGTATTGACCTGAACGACAGAGGGAAACCACGAATACCCCTCAGGATGGTCAACTACGGCGGGCATCGAACCCTGGTCTTTTGATTGACGGTTCAGTGTATTAACCACTGGTCTCGGTAAGACATTCCATTCTTGAATAAAATAAATTGACATGCTCCATCTACCGACTGCTACGGAAATATGAATACTGTACCACGGATTTTGCTGTTTGTCGGCTAAACTTATTACATATTGTTCTTTCAGATCTAGTTAGCCAACAATCACGGTGCTGCTCTACAACCCCATCAACAGCAAAGTTATACGGGGGTGATTGTCATGGGTTTCACTCATTTGTGTTGACATTATTCATCATTAAATTACAATTAAAAATAGTCCAGTATACAATAATTGTATACTGTAATTATAATCAATAATTATTTCTAATTATTAGAAGTCGAATTCATAACATTGCAGAGTTTCAATTTTTTTATGATGCCATTGGATAGAAAATATTGAAATATTCCTAAAGTTTAATCTATTGGTATTTCCAGATTTATCATTTTGAAAAACTTTTCAAGCCCTGTTTTTCACATTGAAAATGTAATATCCCAGTTCATACTGGTGCTCTCTATTTCATACTGATAAGCCCATTTCCCAATCCAACTTTGTGGAAGCCTATTCTTTAACCATCACAGTATTTGTTTACATGCCTTTACAAGGGCCTTAAGTTGCAATACAGCAAAGTTCATGTAGCAGGGGTCAAAGTCACTACACCCAAACATGAAACCTCTATACTTGAGCCTGCTGACAAGGTACGGAGAAATGAAGTGGGATGATTGGCTGGTGTGGGTGTGTTTACATAAGGTGTTAAACAATCTTTTAAACAAACATACATAACTTTGAAACTTGATTTATTTACATTTGGAACATCGTGTGAGCATTATTGAGTCTTATATTATAAATACTGTATTGGAACAAAAGTAAAGATTAATAATAAATCTACTATTTCATTTCACAGTTTGTGAAAAATAACTTAAAATATTGTTGATAATAATTGATATGCTTCTTTATAATCATTTGGAATGAATGCTATCACACACGCCAAGTAGTTGTATATGTGATGCATTGCTAATACTATTTCCGAAATACTTAGGAGCAAAAGAAACATATTAAATATATGTAAGATAAATACAGAGGTACAGTTATCGTACCGTATCAGTCGTTATAGTAGAACTGTCCACACTCGGATGAAACTGATATTATAGTTAGTTGCCCTTTGAATCGGATTACGAGCCACTTTAGGAAACCGGTACGTTCGGCAAATTAATATGTGAAAGAAGCCTGCCAGCTACAATAGTAATATGGTTAAAACATCACAAACAAAACTAAAATACTTATTTTAATATAGTAGGTAGGCCCTAGCAATATTTACAAATATTTAAATATAATGTGTAGGAACTGTTTAAAATATGATTTAGAATAAATACTATTAGAATAGAATAGAATAGAATAGATTTTTATTCGGCCATAGATCATACAATGATATCAGAATCGTCAAGAAAATTAACATATAAATATAATATATAACTTAATACATACATTGAAATAAAATATGTATGTATATAGACACATATATATTATGTATATACATTATTTATAAAAAGAAAGTACACAATATAAAAAGGCATACGTTAAATGTTGCTTAGCAGTCACATGATTATCACAGTTATGCATAGAACAGGTCCGATACCGAATGTTTTTCCTTGCCATCGGATAGGAAGTTCACATTAAAATCACCGCAGATACCGTAATCAATTGTGACAGTTCAACAGTCACCTGTTGCCCTACGCAAACGAGATGTCCAGAAACAGATCAAACTGTCCGACGGCGATCTATATACGCAGATTACTATAACGTCTAACCGAACAAATCGTCGTAGCTTATTGCTGGACACTCGATCAACGGCAACGTTATCAACACTAGGTATGGCGAGTCACAATCAAGCCAGTTTACGAGTAAATAAATCACCTCCACTTTTGTGGGTCTTCCCACGATACGCGTTAAGTGAAATTGTAGGCCTAGAAACGTGTACTTCCTATTCTCTGTTCCTTGAACCAATGTTCTGTTAAGCATATGATTTCTGGTACGCTGGATTCCTATGTATAAGTGATGTATAGTTAAGTTTCAGTTGCAACAGGTACGGACGGTAGTAATAATGGTAGCTATTGGTATGAATGGTCAAGAATGTAGCTGGCTAGTAGCTTCCACATTTGACTGCTTCGAATTACAGTCGTTTAATTCATAAATTATACAATTATTATTAATTACATTATTATTATTATAATAAAAGCACGTCACGTATCGTCAACACTCTGTGGTTTTCAGAGACGCGTTCGACGCGTTAGTTAGGTCCGTGCCATTTTGATGGTTGGCGATCCAGCCGTTGGCAGCGGTTGGCGAGGTGACTGCGCTGCCATTACCGAGCTTGTTTCCGTTGCTCGATAGCGAGACGACCACCTGGTCGTTGCCGTGGAGGAGAGGAGGTTGCGTGGCGACGATGCTGCCGAAGCGTGGGTAACTTGTTGACGGAGAGTGGGCGCTCACTTCAAACGGATCCTCGTCGTCTGATCCACCTGAAGGACAGATTCACGTTAGTAATTGTATGCATGATTTCATCCGATCAACTTTACATCTGCCGTTTATGGAGAGAATGCACATTGCCGAAGAGACTTAGTTCAAAGTTGAAGATATCAACCACAATATCAACATTAGTTTGATTTGTTTTTGTTGTGTATACCAATGCACAGGACATGAAATGAAACTGGACATGAAAATATATGACCCATATGAAAATACGTAGACCCCTATATGAAAATATGGACCTGAATGGAAAATTGATGGTGATTTGTGTTTGGCTCACGACCACAAGAGCTAGATATGAATGTCTAATTGATAAATGACGTGCAGTTGATTAATGAAAAAGATGCCCGACTTGATTCTTCAACAGTTCCAAGAGCCTGAGCAGCTGCAACCACTCTAGTCTCCGAAGCAGAGCCTTGGCTAAGCTTGTCGAGTGTCGATTTTTGAATGATTTTCCATTTTGAAGATCTCCAAGTGATCAAAATTAAATATATATATATATAGTATAGGCCTATGCCTATGTTTTAATTAGGGTTGGGTTTCGAATCGAAACAAACCTTAAAATGAGGTTCGAATCTTGAACCGGCTAGGTTCGAAAACTAACTTATTTTGAACATCTAAATTTTTTTCCCATGCTGATCATCGCAATACAAATTGCTTTTCTTCATCAAGTCAAAATGAAATACATAAATGTTATATATTGTTGTTTACACCCCAATGAGATTAGATATATTCCAATAAGATATACCTCCAAGAATAACCTCCAAATGTTTCAAAAGCTGTCAGTGCAGTGTGCAGGACTTATCAGCTGTTTGCGTTTATTGATTCGATAGGTCGATCGCCGATGATCAAACATACCAGAACTTCAGTCCAAGTGGCTGTGTGTCTTGTGTACAACGTGGTTAGGAAATGTGTAATGGAGTCGACAAAACTGTGATGTATCAAATATGAAATCGTTTTCATAATTTAGCATGAATCATAGTGATATTGCTCTTGAAACTAGGCCTACAACTGTTTATATCACCTGCTTTAGTTTTCTTCACCAGGTTCTGAACCAAAGCAAACCCTGAATTCCTGAACTGAAATTATGTAATAAATGGCGTAACTTTGTACTGACCCAGTCTGTCCTACGAATCTACGACGCAGTTTTACTTCGGGCCTACTACTGACAGTAGTACTTTGGTTTGGTTGGTTTGTATTCTTGGCGGGTCTGTAATCTATCATGACTTGGTACATTTCTGTTCCGTATGGGTTTGACACCAAAGCTGTCAGTTATATTTACGATAGGTCTGCCAAAAAAAGTTCGGTTTGAGGTTTGAAAAAACGAACCTTTTTGAAAGGTTTGATTCGAGGCAAAAGTCAAGGTTCGCCCAACTATAGTTTTAATAACATCGAAACTTGATACAAAGTCATTGTTCCTCAACCAAGGCTATGGATGAAAGGTAGGATCGTTTGGACGGGGCACCACAAACGCGATCTTACCACCCCATTTTAATTATTTATAAACTTTAGAACCAGGACTGCATTGTCTGCGACCATAATATACCATCGCAGATAAAAGTCTTTCAGTTTCCAGAAGTCCACAGCACATTATAAGTAAAAACCGTTTCTGTGATATATCCGGACATTACCAGCAAATTAAGAGTAGTTATTAAGCATAACAAAACACACAAATGCTGATGATTAGTTGGGACCATTTTAAAAACCAACCAAATTCGTATCCTCGTATAACCTAGCTGTTGGTGGGGCTGTTGAGCAAACAATATAATAATAATAACAATAATCTAACAACAGATGCTATAGATCAGTAGTTGAAATTCAACCATACCACCAAGTGGAAAGGCATTACGAATCAAACGCTGGATGACGGTACCGCCTGAAAATTTTGTATCTCAAATTATTACAGATTTTCTTTGACAAGAGTACTATACGTATCACCAAATCTACTCCTGCTTGCGCGTGTATCGTCGCACTCACCCAAAGAAAAGTCTTCTATGTCTCGGGTGACCCGCAATGGAGTCGTCGGGTCGTCCTCGACAAGCGATGGCACTTCGGCGAGGTGCGCGCGCACTTCGCAGCCCTCCTTGCTGTGGTAGAACGACACCTGGCTGAACTCGGGCCCGACGTCGGACAGAAGTATCGACACGAGATCGAGGAACGGTGGCCGCGCCACGTGTTTGTGCTGCCAGCACAGCCGCATCAGCTCGTACAGCCGGTCGGGGCAGTTCTCGGGACGTTCCATCACGCCGCCGTCGATCACGTACCTGCGGACGGTCAAGCGACGTTTATTTTTTTGATATTGGGTTCAACGACGCACTGTACTGATGACTACGATGTATTAGTGTCGGTGAATGATATATGAGATGGTGAGATGATGAGATGAAGGTTTCTTAGGTATCGGGAAGGATAGTGGGAACGAAGCGGTCGTGGCCTATATTGTGGGAACCATCCCGGCATTAGCCTAGACTACAGAGGGAAACCACGAAAAACCCCTGTAAAGATGGACGGTGAAGTGGATCGAACCGGGTCTGATATGCCCCTTCACCTCCTGAAATGAACGTGTTTAGTTTTATATTGAGTTTAACGACGCATTTGACTGATGACTACGATCTATTGGTGTCGGTGAATGATATATGAGATGGTGGGATGATGAGGTGAAAGGTAATTTTATTAGGTGTTTCTGGATGGTGGGAAGGAGTTGGCCATGGCCTGTTGTTCTTAAAGAGCCATCCCTGTATTGACATGAAGCGACAGAGAGAAGCTACGAAAAACCTCTGTCGGGATGGTAGACCATGGCGGGAATCGAACCCCGGATTCCTAAATGACGATTCAGTGAATTAACCACTCGACCACTCGTCTCAGTTAGTCAATTGTCGTGGTTAGATGAATGGCAATGGTAGATGAATACGGAAGAAGTGACGAAAAGACACGTGAAGTCGGGTAAATTTTGTCTCTGTGGAATCGGGGCATGAAAGTGTTTCATTCTAGCGTTGGGCTGGCCACCTACCTATTTCTCTAGTCACGACGATCTCATGTACACACTTGAACACGCTCGCCTATTCTTTTAAAAAATGGTTCATTCATTTATCTCACTCATTTCAATGTAGAATGAATACATACAATACCGGTATGTATCGAGTCACAATATCAGGATGACATCAAAATTTGACACAAAAACATTGTTTCCTGATTGAGAATAATGATGAAAGTATATGAACTATATAAAATGCATAACTCTGAAATTTCTCTCTCAAAATCGAGCTTTCTAATTGTAGGCCTACCTAGCTGGAGACTGAAAATAATTAATAGCCTGGACCCAAGTACGAAATTCGTAGGAAAGAATCACACCAATATTTGCTTATTCACACATTTAAACCGAAAAAATATTATTGCCTCCCCCCCCCCCTCGTAATATTCAAAAGATTGGGTTTACCTCAGAACTTGGTCATTGGTGAGGCCCTGGTAGGGCTGCGAGGCGAGGGTGGCCATCTCCCAGAGAACGACGCCGTAACTCCAGACATCTGACCGGTTCGTGAAAACACCGTCCTTCAGGCTCTCCGGGGCCATCCAGCGAACAGGTAACAGGCCTTTTGTGCCTGAAAGCAAACAAATAATTCAATAATTTTATGAATAAATAACAAGTGACGATAAAAAGTGAAAAACACATGTAACTGAGAGATAAGCAAGATAAGATTGATATTTTTCCACAGCATTGGCCAATACTTTGAATTTTCAGATAAAATACAGAGAAAAAATGGACGTTGGACTACAGAGAAACGGAGTGGAGATCGAGATTTCAACTTTTATCGTACGAAGACTGAACATTTTCAGAAATCACTGCAAAATACAACACAAATGTGAAAAATATGTCGAATAATTCATGTTCTTCGGCACTGCAATTTTTGCATATTTACTATTTTATGTACTGCAAACAGCAATATAGGCCCTACATATATGATTACCATTCATAGCTCATCTCATGTTTATTTACTTGTAATAAGCCACACTATCAAGTATAAATTTGATAATTTAATTTACCTTTTCTATAATAATCACTCTCGTATATATCTCTGGTCATCCCAAAGTCCCCGATCTTGACCGTGAGATCGTCTCCGACCATGCAGTTCCGCGCCGCCAAGTCCCTGTGGACAAACTTCTTGGCGGCAAGATACGCCATGCCGTCGGCGATCTCGATGGCCATCTGAAGTATCCGCCTCAACGTGGGCGGCTGAATGCTCTGGTCACCGCCTGTGTCGGGTCGATGCGAGCGGAGGTAGGTCTTGAGGTCACCGTGGGTCATCAGCTCCATGACGACCAACACGGGCTGACCTTCCGAGACGACGCCCAACAGCTGGACCACGTGGTGGGTGTGGAACGCCCTGCGAGACAGACAATCGCGTTACTTCGCTTGCGTACGACGTATTGCGACCAAACGTCGACGATCACAATAATCAGATTGGACTGCGAATCACCATGTTTCTTAGCTCGAGTGCTGGACCCTTACCTAATAATCCACTTGAAATAACGTGCTAAGACTACTAAGTTTCAAAACACCAAGACTTTGATTGGTTCACTAAAAAAATCTACCAACAATGACAATATATTATAATAACAAATTCAGACTCTTGGACTGAATAATTTATCACATTTTGAAACTCACCTCATAACCAAGGTTAGGATTTTGTGCTAACAGCAGTGGAAATACACAGAGACCAGACATGTTGTCATGACAGGTAGCAAACATTAACCAATCAAAGTCCCAACCTCTTGGAGCTACATAGCACTAGCACGGAATAGGCCTATGCAAGTACACTGCATTAATGTTCGGAGTTTTATATCCTTATATAGCTTTCATTCAATGTTAGATGTACGCCTAATCGAAATTATTTTGGTGAGAATTATAATTTAAATGAAAATTAGGCTTATTATGGATAAAAAATGAAATTGAAATTATTGGGTCGAGAACTAAAATCGAAATTAAAATTATCGATTTCAAGATATCAGAATCGAAATCAATATGGATATTTGCTACAAAAGTGAAATTTTATAAATCGAAGTTGAATGCAAAAGTGAAATAGATGTCACTTCAGAGTCCCTGGCTATTAATTCCGAGCTGCGCTTACTTCATGACCGACGCTTCGTTCAAGAACTCGCTTCTCTCCCTGTCCGTGGCGTTTTCGCCGACCGTTTTGATCGCGCATCGTATCAGCGGTTCGTGATCGGCTATGTCACGGCCGATTCCTTCGTAGACCATGCCGAACGAACCTTGACCCAGCTCCCGCAGCAACTCGATCTTCTTACGAGGAACCTCCCACTCGTCCGGAACGTAAACTAGAATAAAAACACGGAATGTAATGAAAAGCGATTGAAACTTTCACTTGGTGCAATAACGATGTTCTGTTTTACACATAACACAAGACTACCCAATACTTTGAACATGAAGATTTTGAATTTCGAAACATGTGAAAAATTTGAATTTCATTTTATTCTTGTTGTAAATCAATGAAAATCATGGATTATATAATTTGAAAGAACAACAAACACAAAATTGCATAGAAAATCGTAGATACAATAATAATTATCAAGCTTAGAATAGTTTAATAACAATTAGGAATTACCCATATGACGACAGCATAGGGCATACATCAAAAATATGTTTGTCAGCTTGTAACTGGGGGCTTATATCCCTCGGTTACCAAGGCATAATAAAACTTTGTGAATGAAACAATAAACTAGCACCATGTAATTTTTCTGGGTTCATGCTTGGCCTACAGCAAAGAGGGTACATTTTTCATCAAGTTTGAATAACAGGGCATACAGTAAACCTTCGTTAATCCAAACTCGGTTGATCCGAAATTCAACATATTTCAAAGTGCAAGTCGGGCCCCGGCTGAAGATATGGGCATTTCAATGTTTATTATTATGTCTAATCCGAACTCCAGCTGAACCGTAATTCGAACTAATATTTCAACCCTTCAATTTCTTCAACATTGTTTTCAGATACGATAATTCAAAATAATTTGAGTAAATTCCTTAAATCATAATTTTTCCCCCAATTTCCATCCCTTTTAAGTGACGTGTAATAATAGACCGAAGGATTCCGAGCTTTGTGTGTCAACCGACCGAGTGGTCTGACCTTGATAAACGCAACACCGTGCTGAGCTCAGAGCGTTCGTTCGTCACACCACGGCACGGGACAAGAGAAGCGGATCGCGCGTCGTCGGAGAAGGGCGAGTAAACACGATCAGCGAGGCACCAGCAACAGTTTACGTAGTTTTGACTGTCGCATAGCTTTCTTTGATCTCTCGTGAGCAGTACAAAATTGACTAAACTCCAAGCAGGAAAAGTGATGATTTCGAAATCATTTTTTTTGGGTCTCTTCGATTTCGGATCAACGAGAGTTTAGTGTAGCTGTAGCTCATTCATACCATATAGAATAAATCCTAGATAATTCGAGACTTACCTGTGCTCATATATTCAGGGTTAACCGTAGTGAAAAGTGTCATGTTATTTACTCCGGGAGCGGTCTTTCTACGTATGACATACGCTATTACTGCGAATATCACGATGAAGAATAACGATGCAAAAGCAATCACCCATTCGATGCCACTTGCCGCGCTGCCATCCTAAGAGAAACAATCGAACATCATTAGATAAGCAAAAATCTCGTTTTACAAATATATATAGGGTTACTCTTACTAGTAACAAGTATTATTGTATATTGTCAATATATATTTGTATATTGTATATTGTTTGTGTATTATTGTAAGACTTTTTTTAGCACCTATTGATATATTTTGGGCCCAACGACTCGTTCTGGAAAATAATGACGATGAATATCTATTGGTGTTGATGAATGATGAACGACATTTTTGGCAGATAAGTTGAAATATTATTTTATTAGGTGCTTGGAGAGTAGAGATTTACGTTTTGCTCTCTAGGTTTGCTTTTTTTTGATTTTCTGGTGATTGCTTTCTAAATTTGCTTTGCTTTATTTGCTTTTGCTTTGCAAAGTTAGTTTATTATGCTTTTATACATTCCCGAATACAGTATGGAATTATACTATGGGGTCATTCGAGTAATATGAAGAAAGTGTTTGTTTTACAAAAAAAAGCGATTCGCATTTTAGCTGTTGCAAGTTTCAACTTTTAACCCATGTGCTGTTTTATTTTACAAGGATTCGTGTAAGCCACTTTTAAGACGCTTCAAAATTTCAACTGTCCCCAGTATTTATATCTTGAATGCAATTATGTACGTGATACGTGACATCTCACATGCCAATACAATGCCGTACATAATCATTCATAAATCATAATACTCAAATGAATACCAACTTGAGAGTAATCAATCAGTCATAATCTGTCTCTACACAATAAAGCTCCAATATCAGCTGGAATAAATATGTTCAACACCTTATCAAATTCGCTGAAGTCCAAAATTGGAACATCATCATTCAAGACCAGCCTTAAAGATTACCTTTTAAATAAATGTTTTTGTTCCGTCAAAGAATCTGTATCAGAATAGTTTATTGACAATTGTAGTTTAATCTGTATATTTTTTAACCTTATATATGTATGTATCATGTTGACTTATGACTTGTCTTATAACTTGTTGTTGATGACTTGTTGTTCAATCAAGATGAAATAAAGATATTATTATTATTATTATTTTTATTTAATCAATTCTCGGTTTCCCGGTGGAAGGTTCAATGGAGCGGGTACACATGCGTACCAAACTGCCACTGAACTTATATTCAATTACAATTATAAATACAATGAATTACTTCAATGGATATTCAAAAATTTTCTTACAATGCGACAAGAGTTCAATATGACCGCTTTCTGCATTTCGATGAATGTATTATCTAAAATATCAAGAGTTTTTAGACTTTTATGGATTCCGGTTGGTATCACTCCAGTTGCCGAGATTATTACAGGAACTATGGTCACTCTCTTCAGCCCATACAGTTTTTTCAATTCTTGAGAAAGCTCAACATATTTAGCAATTTTTTCTTCATGAGTTTTCATTAGGTTCTGACTTAGTGGTACAGCTATATCAATCACACAACCAACTTTTGCCATTTTGTCGATGTGGACGATATCAGGTCTATTGTAGTGTATAGTTTTGTCCGTGATGATAGCTCGGTCATAATACAACTTACAGCGTTCGTTTTCCAATATAGAGCTCGGATTATATTTATAATATGGTGTGAGAGCGTCAGTAAAGTGATACTTATATGCAATTTTCTGGTGAACAATATTTGCTACCTGATTATGCCTATGCAAATAATCAGTCTGACATAACATTTTGCAGCCTCCAATAATGTGGTCTATAGTTTCTGCTGTGATGTGACATTGTCTGCATGTGTCATCTATAATATCTTTGTTCTTAATGATGAATTTGTTGTAATTTCTGGTATTGATAACTTGGTCCTGAATGGCACACATAAATCCTTCTGTTTCCCCAAACAACCCACCAACTGTCAGCCACTTGTTCGATGCAGTCTTATCGACGTGTTGTTGATTCAACTGGTAGAGATGTCGCCCATGCAGTACTTTTCTACCCCAATCTTCATTTTTCTGGCCGGTGCCGATTATTTTTTCACTCGGTTTGATCTCCCTGTCATTGAGATTGAGTGGTGTGATATTCTTATCAGCAGCAACAATCGCTGTATGTAAAACTGTCTCCTTGGAGTAGAAATATTTTCGTAGCGTATCTATTTGTTTGTATCTCATGTTGGAAAGATCAACGAGTCCTCTACCTCCTTCAATGCGCGGAAGTGATATCCTTTCCACCGCAGATTTGGGATGATGTTTTCTAAATTTTGTCATCAACACTCTCACTTTAGTTTCCAAAGACTGTATTTCCGTGTGAGACCAGTTTATTACTCCAAAAGAATAAGTCAGTATGGGTATAGCGTATGTGTTTATAGCTTTAATCATATTTCTTCCATTGAGGCTTGTTTTCAATATTTCTTTTACTCTGCTTACAAATTTGGATGTGAGATTTTTCCTGATAGTTTTATTATCTATCTGTCGTGATTGAACGAATCCCAAATATTTATAACATTCGCCTTCAGTCATATTTTCAATATTCTCATCATTTCCAACGTGAAACTGCTCCTCGTCATGAATCTTACCCTTCGTTATGTTCAGTACTTTGCACTTGTCGATACCAAACTCCATGTGAATACTTTTGCTAAATGCAAGTGTGATACCTAGTAAACTTTTCATCTGAGAGTCTGTGGCTGCATACAATTTCAAGTCATCCATATAGATCAAGTGAGACAATGTATGCACTTCTCGTCGATCGGATCTTATTTTGAATCCGTACTTTGTTTCATTCAGTAAATTTGAGAGTGGATTCAATGCCATGCAGAACCACAATGGACTAAGTGAGTCACCCTGGAATATACCCCTTTTTATTTTCAAAAATTCCGTATTTATCACTTCACCATCTACTTTGAGGTGGATAGTTGTCTTCCACATCGCCATCAACTTCTGAAGAAACTGTACAATAGTTGGATGAATTTTATATATCTCGAGAACTTTGATAAGCCACGAATGAGGCACAGAGTCATACGCTTTTTTATAATCAATATAAGCAGTATGGATATTTCTTTTGCTCTTCATTGCTTGTCCCATTACAGTCTCATCGATAATCAATTGCTCTTTACAGCCCTGAGATTGGCGTCTGCAACCCTTTTGTTCTTCAGCAAGGATATTGTTAGCAGAACAATGCGCATATATCTTGTTGGTGATGCACGAAGTGATTATCTTATAGAATGTGGGCAAACACGTTATTGGCCGATACTTAGCTGGATTATTCGTCTCTTGATCTTTAGCTAACAGTGTAGTTCTCCCTTCAGTCAAAAATGCAGGAATCTTTTCTGGATTCTGGATCATGTCTGTTACATTTTTAGCTAATAGCTCAAACAGATAATCAAATCTTTTGTACCAAAAGTTCTGAACTTTATCCACTCCAGGTGCTTTCCAATTTTGAGTAGCTTTTATTGTTAAACCTATGTCTGCTCTTGAAATGACATGAAATTGCATCCTCTCAATGTTATCCATCCTTCTTTCTTCATACCCAACCAATGGAGCACTTTCATCATGTTGAACAGGACGGCTCCATATATTTGACCAAAAGTGCGTCACTTCGTCACATGATGGTATACCTCTGGGGGTATCAATCGTGTTGTTCGTTTCACTCAATTTTCTGTAGAATAACTTCTCATCATTCTCAAACAATTTATTCTGCTGCTTACGTTTTGACAACTCCTTGTAACGGCTTAGTCTCTTCACTAGTGCTCTCAATTTTTGTTTGAGAGTATCTGCATATTCTATTAACTCTTGATTAGGTTTTTCATGAATCGTGTGTATTTTCACTCGTTTACATATCTTGTGTACCAATCTCTCAAGTCTCACTGACCTAACACCACTAACATACTGTAACAATCGGCCAATATCTTTTCTTAGATTTTCTATTCGATTCTGCAATCTCTTCTCCCACGCCGGTTTGCTTGCAATTTTAGCTAATTTGTTTCCACAATTTTCCTTAATCTTCAATCCAAGACACCTAACCACAGTAACAGCTCCGCAATACACTGCTGTATGAATCTCTTCAAAAGAACTGTCATCGTTCAAGTATGATGGAAAGATGTCGTTATTTAAAATACACACTATTGATGAGGTTTTCCGTGATGTATTTACCTTCGGTATTATTGGTCTTTTTGTTGGGTCAGTACCATTGAACTGAGCTACTGCTGTGTAGAATTCATTTCTAACTTTGTCCTTAAACGCTCGTGTACCTTGCTCATCTGGTTGGCTTCCAATATCTATATCATCATTTCCTTCTATCATTAGCTGGCTATTGTTAGTTTGTTCTACCTCCTCCAGAATTACTCTTACATCGTCAGTACCTTCCTCTATTCTTCGTTCTTGTTCCAGTTCGTCTGCAACTTCTTGTCTCAGTGAATGTAATCTAACAACTGGTATCATGTTATTCTTGACTATAATTCGCCTTTGGTCGGCAATACGTTGTTCTGTAACAATTATTTCTGGAAATTTTATCCTAAAGGCTCGATGTAATTCGTATCGATATGCTGTCTTACTAGTTTCTAAAACTGTAATCTTATAATATTGGCGCATTATGAAAATATTCATTTCATTTGTCCACTTAACACGCCGCCGAGGTTCCCCCGCTTTGGTGGTCGATTGACTTGCATTCGAAACACTCAAATCGTTGGCCCTAATAGGCACCCCCTCGATCATGTTTGTTCCAGCTTCCAATAACTTCTCGGCTTCAGTCTGGTTCCTCACTGAGAGTCGCGTTTCTCGATTAACCCCACTCGAAACGACACGGGTGTTGGTGTTCCTCGCACTCATGTTCAATCAACCTTGCTTCAAATTTCACTGCCACTGGGGTGGAAATCTTCAACTGATTTCACACCTTGATGTGCACACTGTCTTCTGAATGTATTTTGTCGGATCAAGTTTATTTTAGCCTCAAAATATTTGGATTTCTTTTCGAAATGAAAGATTGTACTTACTCTAATTCACTCAAAATCCAACAGATTTTCATACTTTTCAGCTCCTGATGACTCCGGACTTCTATTCTTCAATAAATGTAACTATAAACAGTACTTTGATGTCAAATTATGGTCGTAATGAACATTCTAGTGAGAGCGATATTTGTATGACTTCTGGGTTGTCAACAATCGACTCTTATTATTATTATTATTATTATTATTATTATTATTATTATTATTAACTCATAAGTGGCCATCGTAGTAATCCAGATTAAAAACTGAAGGAAACCATAAAAACCCCGTTTGGATGGTTGACCATCAAATGCCAGTTTTCTGAATTATGGATCAGTTTGCTAGTGATTAGAGAATGGAATGGAATGTTTTAATATCCAATAATCATCCTCTCCAGCAGAACCTGATAGCAGAAAGAGTGAGATGAGAGAATGATACTGAAAGTGCCATCAAAAAACCTGATTCAGCTTACATACGGTACCAATCATCAGAATGGAATAAAATAAAATAACATTCAATTTTATTTCAACCCTTCATATCAGCTTTTCCCCTGGCACTACACAACAACAACAACAACAACAACAACAACAACAACAACAACAACAACAACAACAACCCCCCCTCCCCTAATTGCAATCTCGTTTTTTTGTAATTGACAACGTTGACACATCAGCCCCCTCCCCCCCCCCCCTCTCTGCTACTACCCACTCCATTAATCACCTACCTGAACAAGCAGCCTCATCATCTGTCAACTCTACTCTGGCATACAGTGACCAAGGCAAGAGCCAAAAGTTCAAAAATCATGTGTTCGTGTCTCGACACAATCCTGTTCTGTTTCTATCAGCGGGCTCTCCACTACGAGAACCTCTACTTATGCAACTCTCTCAACAGCTAGGTTATACGAGGTACTAATGAGCATGAGATTATGAAACGATCAAGTGAAAGGACGTTCACAAAAACTCATGCTTTATGCGAGACTCGAACCCATGCCCAACGGTGACTTCAATGTTTTTTTCTGAAGCGGTGCCTCAGCTGACTTGAGCTACGTGTGGCTAACTGCCATCATTTTCTTACCATTTTACCTGATTCATGTACCAATAATCAAAGCTCGATTAGATCAGTGTCAGTCTGTCAACATGATTTACCTTTATGAGGAAATAGAGCTTGGGCGTGTATTCTCCGTTGCCGTACAGGCTTGTCGCTCTGACGTGGACGCTGTAGTTACCGGGTAGCAGGTTCGTCAAGGTGTGGGACTTGTCGTGGTCGCGGTAATACTGCCGAGTTATGCACTCGACAATTGGCTTGAACTGAATCCACAACAGAGAAATCCAAATCAATAAATCTGGTCAAGTCCAATTTGAACAAGTTGCAAATCTTGATTTACTCATTGTGGGCGAGCAATGAACAAAGCAACATAATTCGTTCCTAGGGAATAGTGATTATCGTTGCCTAACGACCCCACCAACAGCTAGGCTATATGGGGATGTGATTAAGCACGTGACCATGAAACTATGAAGTGATGGTAAGTGAAAGAACGTTTACAAAAACCCATGCCTTATGCAGGACTCGAACCCACGCCCAACGGCGACTTCAGTTTCTGAAGCGGTGCCTCAGCTGACCGAGCTACCGGGGGTGGCTCGTGGGGAATAATCCAGTCCAGTGTATCAGGTCTATAATTTCATACATTATCGTGGTGAGTCCAACATGGTATAACATTTAATTTCATGGAGAGATAGGAGAATTATTATCCCAAAACTGTCTTGGCTTAGTTCGATTGCAACGAATAACGAATAAAAAGTAAAGAATGTGGAATTTTTGTGAATTTAGATTAGGTTTCCTTTGAAAATCAAACCTAATATGCCCACAAATTTATGATGTGAGTTACATTGAAAAGTGTCACGTTCAACAGCAACTAATGAAGTTAAAAACATCAACGAAGGATCGTATTTAAATCTCTACTGGAAGGGTTTCATCCAAAACTCTACAAGTAGCTAGTTAGTGCTTCAAGTTATACACTGCAAGATAGATATTTCAATATATCTACTGGTAGTCAAAATAATGGAAGATTTGTGCTAAATGTAAAACCAATTGTTTGGGCTCAATAGGGGATAGGCGTCTGTCAATGACATCACTTATTATTGAAAGAGACAGACAACAATGTCCACCAGATGGAATTGACCAATCAGAATGTTTGGTGGTCCATCAGTTGGCTGTATTGCTACGGACGTACGGTAACGATTGTTTGTCATTCGTTATGTGACAGACGACTATTGCACGGCAGCCGGTAAAATACGTACGTTTTCGATATCCATGCGACTGTATTCGATCTCGTACGTGACGATAAGTCCGTTTGGTTGAGACGGTTCGTCCCACATCAGCTTCACCGACCCGAGACTGTCATTCTTCATTTCAATATTAAGCTGAAATACGTTGTCGGCTCCCACTGCAAAAACAATTGTATTGCAAGGTCAAGTAGTTTACAGTGGAATTCTATCGATTTGCCAAGGGACCAGGAAGACGGAACCATCGAGGCAGGAAAATGATCCATCCAGGAAACTCGACATTGGATATACAGGAGTAGGGCAAGACAAAATGAATGATACAAGCGGGAAAACGATGGATACGAGAACGATGCATCGAGGTTCCACTGTTGTTGGATTTTGTTAAGCATAAGATTACGTTATGGTACGTTCACTACTTTAATTACCTGCAAGTTTCTAGCATCACAGTAGGCTTGGATATTTCAGAATAAGGTTTCACTTTCATCATTTTAAGTCATAAATTCAAGCATAACCACTTGACCGCCAGCCGGGTTACGAAATCACTAACCTACATTCCAGGACAGGTTTTTTCCCCTGTTATATCGCACAGATACTTGTGTTTAGATACCCTTTGATAACATTCATAGGAGACACAAAAGGTTTTATTGCAATGATATATTGTTGTACTTGATATGTGAAACAATAAATTTGCCGAAATCACTTTTATTTAGCGTTCAGAGGCTTGACAATTTGACACATTTGGCGTAGAACGATGTTTGGAATAACAGCTGACTGTATTTCATCATTTTCTTATACATTAAAAAAAAATGGAACTCATTTCTCCCTCCATCTCCCAGATGTCAGTACAATTGACCATTGTAGATGGGCGTGACTTATACGAAGCAGAGGAAATTTGAGATACCTTGATTGGTTATCTCCCTATTTCCCCTAGTTCACTGTCCACTTGATTGGTTTTTATATTTTGTGACATCACGAGGGCGGACGATCTACAATGGTCAATTCCCATGTCAATTTATCGTCATCAAGTCTAGATATGAAATGAAACGTTTTGGAATGTGTGAAGACACGCAAATATGCGCCAGCAGCTTGGGCAGCACGATCGCTGCGGACACGTATTTCCGCCAGCGGCCGTCAAGTGGTCAAGTTCATGAATCTGCATCTCATATTTTCATATTCCTTATCAACAGGACTGGAAACCACATGAAATGGCCAATTTAAAATTACATAATGATAAGAATATCTGTTCAAATTAGTAATTACCTAAATGCAAGGTTCGTGCACTGTCAAAACTTGTAGTGCTGCAACTTATGTCAGTTCTGTCTGGCTTCTCTCCAGCCATCAGCTCTCGACAAGCTCGAACGTTGATCGTGTAGCGACCGTAGTGACGCAACTGATTTATAACAAGAATGGTGGCGTTATAGACGACTTGCGTGAAAGTGTCATCATCTGAAAATGGAAATGAATACCGGTAATTGATTACCAATTAAATGACTAGTCAAACGCGAAATATGCGTTGTAAGATGAGCGAGATATCTGAATAAGGTATAAAAGTCCTCGAAGTAGTTTTACCCTTGCTACTTTATCGAATCTGGTATTCTACACACCTTGATATCTGAATAAGCTATAAAAGTCGATCAAGTAGTTTTACTGTTGCCACTTCATTGACTCTGGTATTCTACACACATTGACGCATATAAAAAATACTTCATTGTTGGTCAACTCTTGAATCTAGAAAGCAGTGAATCTCAGTAACTTAATTCTGTCACAATTTGTATGATATATTTGATGAATATTATCAGTCATTTTATTTTTTTTCTTAAAAACGACTGATCAGAATTTTATACAGAATCGTGATAATGTGTAAAATCCATGCATACACATTTAGACAAAATTTCATCCCATTTGGAGAGATTTTATTTTTCAACATTTTCTGCCCAGCCAAATCTTATGAAGCTTTTAGAAACTTTGAGATGATTTTTCTCAAAATCGGTCTGACCGATTCATTCCAAAAACCATACAGTTCTAAGTTGGATGAGTTTGCGTGTACAAAAAAAGTTTCATGTTGATCAGTCAACCCTTGCAACCTGTGGAGTGCTTACAAAAAAAAAAACACAGACAAAGCCCTATAAGAGTGGGATGGAGACTTCGCTACGCTCATCAATTAATGTTGGTATGTCGTCCAGTGAAACAGTGAGACTTGATTGGGTGATGGAATTAAATGGGGTTATAATAGATGAAACATACTGATGATTATTTCTTGCTTAACGACCCCACCAGCAGCTACGTTATTTGGGGGTATGAATGAGCGCATGATAGATGAATGATATTTACAAAAACTCATATCCAAATTGAATTCATTTTCTAAAATAATACGTAATACAAATAATGATAATATGTTTATTGTCCTCAAATTGATCACTCACATGATATTCAGACAGTCAAAAATTCAATAATCAAAAGTTCTATAACAATAACAATCTATAACAATCATGAGTGGTTTAAAAATTCATCAATGGTATAAAAACAATTAGTCGTCAGGAAAATTTTGAGTGATCTGGTGAAAGAGCTATTGTGAAGGCCAAGCTGCTTCAGGTCATATGGTGATGAGTTGAACAATTCACTTCCTTCATATATTAATAAGTTTAAATTATGATTGACTAAACAGAATGACTCCTTATTTGTCGTATTATGGCAGTGAATTTCAGCGTTAGTAGTGGCTAGATGAGAGTTGTTTTTTAAAAACATAATACAGTTGAAAATATGGCATTGTAAGGGCATGATACTATACATAGGGCCTAGGCCAACTCTACATATTCTATTAGAAAACTGTAGACCTATACACGGACTTCACTGAAAGTGAATCAGCCTCATTTACTCTGTCTGCGTGGGAAAGTGAACTCAATGCATTTCTAGCCGTGGCATCTCTTTATACCAGGCTCAGATTCTGTCCCTGGCAATCATGCAGATGACACATTTTCCAAGATAATTGTACCAAAAGAATATTCCTCACTTTATAATATAGGCCTATACTGTACTGGTACAGTAGTGAAATCTCCTAAATAAGTTTCTCCTTAATACATTCTTCAGAAAGTTTAGAAAGAAGATTATTCGATGACAATTTCAACTAGGTATTTGCCCTCAAAAGTTTTTTCATTTCATAATTATTAATTTATTAAATGGTCGAGTCAGAGAGAGTAATGACGTCAAGGCTTGGTCGTGCTTTTGTGCTTTAAATCACGATCACAATTCCATACGAAGTCAATATATTTATAGCCCGCCCAGTACATACTTCACTATCTACTCCCAACTCTTGGTAGAATGAAATCAGGGATGAGAAATGAAAGTTAATACATGATTGAAAAGAGAAACTCTGAAATTTATTTAAAATTTAGAATTTTCAATTGACCAATGTAGATGGGCGTGACTTATACGAAGCAGGGACAATTTTAGATACCTCGATTGGTTATTTCCCTATTTCCCCTGCTTCACTGTCCACTTGATTGGTTTTTATATTTTGGGACATCACGAGAGCGGACAATCTGCATCAGTCAATTGCATAGAATATTTGTCTAGCATTGTGAATTCAGAATTTGGCAGCAATCTGTATTTGGAAAAAAACTGTAGGCCTATCTTACCTGTCTTGTTTGAAAGTGCAACTGGATATTCAGAGATGGATGCGAACTGCCTGAAACTGTCGTAATCTAGATGGCTGAAAGTTTTGGAACGTTTCCTACGTTTGCTCGACGGATCATGGTGAAAGTTAGGTTTTTTCGTATAGATCGTGTTGTGCAGCGTATTCTCAAAATCTATCGCCTGTTTTTCTTCCAGTTCATTCTTTTCGCGTAATGACGGCTTGTTGACTTTTTCGCAGGAACAGGAGTTTGGTGTCGTTTTCTCTTCTTGCTCGATCGGAAGATACAGAATGCTCTTCTTATCGTGGGGGGTTATAGCTAGAAAGGAAAAACCATGACCTGTCAAAAAACACTTGCAACACGAGATATTCCTGCAGTTGAATACAAAATGTATATGAAGCAATTTTCATATTATATCATATGAAGCTCAAGTTGAATTTACTTATGCAATTTACTGCCACGCAATCAATACTTCTTCCTCTACAGGCATGGCAGCTACAGTACATTTACCAACATGCCTTATACTTCTACTTGATAAAATGCAAAATTTAATCCAACTTTTTGATGATCTTTTCCAAAATCCAACAAGTTTGATCATTCTTAAATTGGGCTCCATGTGATGCAGTTTTGACAAACGAGTCTCTTTAATTGTAACACATTTTCTGTTGAAGATGTTGATTGTATGATAACTACCAAGTCAAAGAGTAAGATACTTACGTTCTTGACAGTAGTCACGTTCCCCAAGAAAGCTATGGTCGTCCCTTTCTCTTGTAGCCGTCACGATGTAATGCGTTACGTTTCCGTTTGGGTGCAGCGGTGGCTGCCACTTGATCACAAGCTCTGTGCTCGAGTTTGCAGACACTTTCAGCATTTGCGGCACAGTCGGAACTGGAAGAAAGAAGGTGTATAGTTATTATACTAGGCAAACGCGTTATGTGTTTTTGCGTTGATGGATGAGCTAGAACATATATCAACTTATATCTTTGGATTGGTTATTATATATATACACCTTGAGATCCAAACAATTATGTCACTGCCATCCTATTCGTGATTAAAGGCAAAGTGGCTGACATCTGGTGACGTTGTAGTGAACTGGGCGGAGGCAGATACTTCCAAATTATATACAAATTAATCAATGTGTAATTACAATATAAAATACAGAATTAGAACCACTGAAATTATTAATCATTAAAATTACAATATTAATTACAAATATAATGTGTGTAAGCATACAACAACATGACATCTAGGCCTAACTGCCTCCGGACGGCCAATCGCCCACTTCGACAGTGCTGCGCCTGGTTAGCTTTTAATCACGAATTTCACAATCGATTTCCATGATAATAAAGAAGGCTTTGTTTTAATCGTTTACAATCAATTGATGACACCTCTTGCTTTGATTTAATCGGTATCTTGATAGCTTTGAGTGATTTTTAAAAAAATGGATAAAATATTTTTTTTACATCAAAACGGCTGATTTGATTGGACTGAAAGTTTGGAATAAGGTTTATAATTAATATTAAAATTCCCTGAGAATTTGAATTCTCTCGAAGGGAATATTTTTGACGAATTTTTTTCTCTGGGTTATTCTCATGAGACTTTTGAAAATTTTGAAATGAGTTTTCTCAGAAGTGGTTCAACCGATTGCGCCTCAAAACTATACAGTATCGAGTTGGATAAGGACGCTTGTGTACGCCAAGTTTCAACTGATTTTCAATTTTTGTTTGACCTGTGGAGCGCGAAAAACAAGGGCACTTTTTTTCCGGGTATGATGAAATCGAGTCTTCGCTTCGCTCATCCAACTAAGACTGTGACAGGTCAAGTAGAGTGTATTAGTCCCTCGAGTGGAATCAGAAGATATACGACAATAAGAACTGGCTATCAACTGATTCAAACAGAGTGTGATGAAGTTGTTATGAGTTATGACCCAATGTCTTGTATATCTACCATCTGGCCACTAGCAATCGACAAGAACGGAAACAACGAAAAGACAGCGGCATTGTTTTTACTGACCTTTTTGATTGATACATGATACGAACATATGCCAAATCAAGAAATAACATTTCATGAAATACATAGAACATAAATAACTACGAACAATACATACTGTGTACAGTGAATACATACAGCGCAAACAAAGAAGCACCTGTATACAATCAGCTGAGATATGTTCCCGTGGGATGTAGGGGAGGTATTCACTCACACTATAAATGGGGTTGGCACTGAGGAATTTCTCAAGAGATGATTGGAAAGGGCTGATTGAGTGGGAGGACTTCATCATTGAACGTCCCCCGCATCGTATGTTAGATACGAAATTCAAGTGAAACTTTCACCTAGTGGCTTTGCAAGCATAAATTGGGTCAAAATGCTATAATAAAACTACAGCAAAACCTCTAAGGCCTATCTATTGTTTTTCAAGAGACTAGGAAAAATTGACCATCCATGCAGAAAAATGATCCATCCAGGAAAATTGAACATTGATTATAGGCATTGGTTATGGTATAGAGACATGTGAAAAGAGCAATTGCTATAAAAGTGATAAAATCTAAAAATACTTTTTCACATGTTTTTCTGTCATTTCTTCATGTTTCAATGCATTTGATGTTGTTTGATCATGGTTTTGAAAATGCAACAAAGCGTTAGGTGTACAAACATATGAATCCGCCAAGTTTCAATGTATTGGCGACATAGACGCTATATTCAGAATAGATGCATTCAGCATTATGGATGCTATTTTTCTTCAATAAGGCTTACTTAATTTGAGGTGTAAATGGGTAAAGTTGGTTGGGAAATTTGTGAAAAGTGCAGTTGCAAATTAGGGCGGCAGATGAGGCATGGAAGCGGGAAAACGATGGAAATGCAGCAAACGATGCAACGACGAATCAAGTTTCTATTGTATTAAGACTACAAAATACCAAAGTGCTCCTTACCGTCAGGATCAGTCATGAAGTATTGCAATTCACTCTGAGCGCCGTTCTTCTCTGTGGAAATCATGTACGTCTTGACGTAGAAGGCGTATCGCGTGTACGGTTTGAGGTAGGACAGAAACGATTTGAGATCCTTCGGTTCCACGTCGTCGACAACCCACCTGAACACAACACAGACATCATTTCTGTTCGAGAAAACGTTTCACCTCTGGACTCTCTGGGTGCTGCTTTAATACTTGTAAAACTCAATTGCAGCCTTTAAATATATATTATTAATTATTTTTTGAAGATTGAGATTGTGCTTGATACATAAATTACATACCAACATGACTATACAAGTAGGCATGCACCTAGCTAAATAAGTTTCCAACTAATCTTTAGGGTTCATAATACAGTGGAACCTCTTTAGTGCGTTTTTCGGGGGACCAGACAGAAAAAACTTACTAGAGTGAAAAACTTACTTAAGAAACTATTCAACATGTGGGAGCTTATAGATGGGATCAAAAAAATAAAACTTACTAAGGTGAAAAATGTACTAAAGAGAAACTTACTAAAGAGGTTCTACTGTAATAACAGGCTCACCAAGGATATTCAAGTTATTAAATTGAAACTATCTGTACATTATCGAAAAGACAAAAATCTCAACAGCCAAACAATTTTGATTAGTTCAAGCCAATATGCAATTGTAGTAATGACACCAATCAGAAAAGTTCTATTCAATGTACCGGCACCCTTACCAGCGAATCTTTTTTGTAACAATCAAGATACGATTTCAGAAAAATAATTAACGCAAAGTGGAAGGGCGATATTTGAAACTTGTTCACATGTTTGTTGTTGTGTCTATCTCGACTTTCGCCTCCTACCGCGACAATAAAAAGATGCAAATTTTCACACCATCAGCCACGATTGAAAAAATGTAAACAAATGGGAAGATGTCACTCGAACTAGTACAAAAACAAAGGCTGTTTGAAATGAGAGTGGAGCGACCTAGAAAAACATGACAAAGGGGTAAAGTATATTTTCTTGCACAGCCAAAAAAGGCCAGACGAACGATACAAGCAACATTTAGCTTATTTGCGAGTCTCGACTGTCACTCGGCCAGTGATTGGTAGTGAACGAGGGTCTAGTATCAACGAAAAAACTGAATTTACAGTTACTGCAAAGATTTACTTACCCGTCGTTTCCACATGCGTCTCTCCGATCGTAGACCGAGAGATCGTGAGGCGCCTCAATGTGGTAGACAACGTAACCGAGCAACTTGCGTTCATCGGTGATGTTGAACTTATCCCAGTTGATAACGGCCGCGACCGACGTCGTTCGTCCGACGTAAGCGTTGAGCGTACTCTTGTTGCACGGCGTTTGGTCTCCGTTGGAATGTGACGACACGTCCGTCTCGGCAAACGGTGGGAGATTCGCTTTTTGATTGAGTTGCTTGATCTTGTCGAGGCACAGTTTCGGGTTGAAATGGAAAAACATGCTGCCGTTTTTGATTTTCAAGCCTTCGGGACGAGCGCTCCACTCCCAAAGCTCCTGCAGGTTCTGATTCTCCAGTACGTACAGAGCGTACTTCTTGGTCTCGAGAGTGTTGCCGTGAATTACGCGCAAATTCTTCAGGAAGCTCAGCGAGATGATCGGAAACGAACGCACGATCTTCAAGTAACCGTCAATTTCCTCGATCATGTTCAGATTATCTTCCAACTCTTTCATGATGTTTTCTGTCGGGACAAGATACGTACGCAATTAGAGTATGATCAAGCATTATACAGCACATATTCAACAGTTACCGACTATCTTGATTTTATCGAAACTACCCAATCAATTTAGTGACTTTTCAATTGCAAAACATTGCTTGTTAGTATCGTTAGTTAATGATTGATGTGAAGTAATTACTACCTATTTGCTCTTTTTTATACTATTGACAAAGTGTATAATTTTTACTGCTTCAACATTTCAACTTCAATATCAATGTACTTATTGATGTAGTGATTAAACTTTCATTATATTACTTGAACAATATCTACTACACCAGAGGCATGGAATATTTGATTATGTATCATAATAAGCAGCATTCTAAGTAGTTATGGATACATACAACTACTAATACTAATTACCATCACATACAATAATATTGAAACCAGCACTTAAAATACATGCGTTACAGATATACCGAGGCATTCTGAGGGGATTTTTTCCCGAAGTGAAAAAATACGGAAATTAATAAATAATAAAAATATAATTCTAATAATAAAATAAATAATAATAATTAATAATATAATGGGAAATTATACAAATCAAAGTCCTACAACAAGAAAGATCTCCGTTGTACTCAACATCCGAACGTAATAAACACTCACTTCCGCCCGTGATCTGTATTTCCAGAGATCCCGAGATGTACGTGCAGCCCTTGAGCGACTGCGCGGCGGCGATGCTGTTGACGTTGTTCGCGCCGCACACCTTCCGACACAGCCCGTTGCAGACGATACACTTGAGGAACTTCATGCTGTCGAGCTTCTCCTCGTAGTTAGGCGGGCAACGGAGGATGCACTCGGTGCCGTTGAAAGTTTTCCACGTCGTGTTGGCCTCGATGTTAGCCTCCGAGCTCGGCACGGGCATCTTGTAGCATTCCTTCTCCAACACGCAACGTCTGTTCAGGTACTGGAAATGTGGACAGAAAAAATACTCATCAGATTCATTTTATTCAATGTTAACACTTGATATGAATCAATAAGTTGAACAATTATATAAGTTACATACAAAATGATAATGATAATAATAATAATATAAATGAGATGGGAAACTGGTACATATAATCATTAATATAATAATAACTTCTGTGTGAGAAGAATAGGAAAACAAAACATGCACTCGTGTTGGTTTGAAACACGGTGATGAATATACTACAATATATTGAAGCAAGACCCACCTAAGCCAACCCCTGTGTGTGGGAAAGGAGGAAAATAAATTGACCAGTACAAAGTATCCAGGAGGGGGAGAACTACAGAAATAAATATGTAACCAGAAGAATAGAAATAACAGAACAATAGATGCAAACATCAACAGTGATATATAAATATGATGCGGCTATTCAAGCAGTGAATTAAAATGACTCAAATACTGGTGAATTTTTATTGGTCACAGAGAGCTGCGACGTGAGATTCATCTTTAACTGATGACGACTTTAGTACAAAAGTTATTACAAAGATGAAAATGTCATTCAGAAGACGGGGTTCGATTCCCGCCATGGTCAAACATCCTGACGGGCTCATCGTGGTTTTCCAGTCATTCAGGTCAATACTAAGATGGTTCCTCAACAGGCCACGACAGACTCTTTTCCTTCATACAAAAACACCTGATGAAATAACCTTTCATCTCATCATCCCATATATCATTCACTGACGCTAATAGATCATGGTCATCAGTACAGTGCATCGTTAAACCCAATATAAATAAATGAAAGCAACTAGCATATTTTGAATGGTGCCTGAAAACCGTTGGCCTGTCACCTGGCAGTGCAGTTCGTACCTTGAACGTTCCTGACGGGCACTGCTTGACACACTTCCCCTTGTACGTGTAGTCTCTGCACGCGTAACAGTTGTCGGGAGAACGAGGGCCGGGCTTGCAGCCACCTAGGCAGTTCTTGTCGCAGCAATCGCCATTCTCATCGCACGATGAACACTCTGGTGGACAAACTGAAAGCATACAAAAAAAAATGGTTCAGTTTATTGCTTGAATTTATTCCATGTACCGGTATATTAGATAGTCGAGAGACGAAAAGATGGGGTGAAGTGGGTGAAAAGAAATAATGAAAAGATGGTAGTGATGAGGGGATCACATATGAAGAGAATTTGCGGCACTGACAGATTTGAGATCTTCTGAAATATTTCTATTCATTAGGCCTATACTCGCTTTAAAAATGATTAAATTAAATAATTATGAGCTATAAATTTAAGCTCAAGCATTGTTTCAAACCGCGCACATGGGATAAAACAATCCTTCAAACGCACACAAACTTTGAAATATCAGGTAATCTTTACAGGACATGGACATCACAACAAATTCATTCAAATTTAGACTTAAAAAACACCTAATTGATAAATGTTATTACAGTGTAAGAGAGTTCCTGGATGATCGATTAATTTATTGCTGATCACTGTTTTCATGATGTTTAAATGTGTTTTTCATCATTGTTTCTTTAATTGTTCATCATTACTGTATTTTGTATTATCATCACCATATACTATATTGACTAGGTTAATATCTTCATAAGATAAATTTGGACCAATAAAGCATATTCTATTCTATTCTAACCCTGAAACTAGATTTCAATGAATAACGACGATATTTTTTCTCTGATTTCAGCGATAAGGAACAACAATCAATTTTTTGACCTCCAGAGACCACAAGTCATGACGTAGGCTGCCGACCTATTATGTACAGAAACATAAACAGAATCCGAGGGGCAAATATCTGGTACATTTGGTGTACACATGATTTCAGATTTCAAGAGATTTCAGGGAGATTTCAAGAAGATTTCAAGAGATTTCACAAGAAGATTTCAAGAGATTTCAAGTTGTCAAGGGATTTCAGGAAGATTTCATGGCCAGTGTACACCAGATTTCAGGAGTTGTTGACCCCTCGGCGACAGCATCGAATAATGTTCACGTCACGACTTGGAAAAAGGGCCGGGTCCTAGAAGACTCATGCCTAGGGCGTAATGTGTATTATTTCAGCAATTTTTCATTGAAAGTGAAGTGACATTTGGCTAAGTAACGTCAATATAGACTATAGTCATGGGACAACAAACTGGTATGTAGGCAGTAGACAATGCTCAACATTAAGATAGAAATGTAAGTTGGTGGAAAGTGAGGGTGTACCGTTGTAGGTGGGTCTAGGTATAGTATCTAAGACAAAACGCGGAAAACCTTCAAGAAGCCTTTTAATACATGAAACAGATTTGTTAATACTTCCGTTGACTAACAGTAATAGATACCCCTAATCGCCAGTAAGTGGGACAAATATAATTCGAAAACACGCGGAAAAGCCTGTATGTAGTAGTTTTATTTATTTTCACGACAAACTGCATATACCGGTACCGATAAAGATAAAAACTGAGTACGTCGGAATTCTATATATTTTTGTCTAACGCATTTTATAACACGGACTACGGAGGTCAGAGGTTTATAACACACGCTTACAACCCATTTGTTGTTACGTTATATCTTACACTGTAAAATAACGACTAAGCTTATGATAAATTCGAAATGATTATCAATTCTCAAATAAGTAATCATTTATTATTGGTGATGTTTAGAGGGCGCTAGTAATCATTTGTTTAGAAGTGTAGAGCGTTTACGAATTACGTTTATTCCTTAGACACACATACATATACATGCCTATGCATATACGTATAAATATATATATATATATATATATATATATATATATATATATATATATATATATATATATATATATATATATATTTAATAATAATATATATATATATATATATATATATATATATATATGTGTGTTTATATATATATATATATATATATATATATATATATATATATATATATATATATATATATATATATATATATATATATATATATATATATATATATATATATATATATATATATATATTGTTATCCAGAGATCTTGGTTTTGGGGGAGTCACTCCTGTCTGTTTTTGTTTTATAATAGAGAGCGGGTGTGTCAGCAGTTTTCGGTCAAAGTATCATAATTATAAGGGGGAACGCATTTATAGCTAGCATACGTGTTACATAATTAATTCATGGCCAGTCACTTGAGGAACCTACGGGCTTTATTTCTTCGACCTATTGCTCATGTGCAGATAAATTATGGATGACATTAACTGCAATGTAACCACGATAAAAACGATTGAGCACACCGACCGACACTGCACATATTAATTACACACCGTTAGGTGGCATAATAATTCACAACTTGAAAACTGCGCGCATTTCTCTTGTTTCTGCATGTCATTACAACACGTAAATACATAGGTTATGAGAACACATTTCATCACATGGTGATTAATATTTACTTTTATATATATATATATGATTACGTAAAAAGTTTAGTGTAAATGTTATCGTTATAAATTATAGATGTGTAAAACCAATCATTTTCACTTTTCTATTCTTCATTTCTAGGTTTGCCAACTTGTCCTGTTTTGTTGAATTCATTGGTAGGCCTATACGACTAGAAGTATTTTATCATTTCAATTTTAAATTCGAATTTTATATCACGCATTAATTTAGTACTGCACCTACGGGTACCAGATTAAGTGCATAGGTTATTCGTATTTTGTTTCACCAACTTTTACCAAATAAGCCCACCGGGCCCAATGGAATTACATCCGCGCTCCATGGAATGTTAATTGGAAGGTCAAAGCGAGTAAAAACTACTGATCAATTATGATCGGTTATATGGACAAATCATATGTGAGTCAATGGGCGCACCGAGTTCGAAAAGCAGGATTCAAAACGCGCCATCGAAAGTTTGAAGATCACAGCCTTCTTCATTTAAAATTTTAGATAGATCATTCTTCTCTTATATAAGGAAAGAATGATCTGAACAAGGAAGGCTGTGATGAAAAAGCACATAATCATATTCGTTTGGTATAATGACCACGATGTAGTGATACCAACCCATTCTATCATAATATAAAGAAGGTGCTCCAACTAGGGTATTGAAAGTGAATTATTTCCAGGGTCAGTTCCCGATTGCCTGAAGCGCAACTATCGCTTTTATATCGAACTGTATGAAACAACAATACTCAACAATGCTATACACGGCTCAGTATAGTTATTATGTTAGTAGTTGCATTCGTTTTTTTTAAACGAAAATGATAGATTTTGTGAGTTCAACAAGGCCCCCGGGACCGATAGTCAATCTTATCTACATCTACTTCACAAGGGAATACGCTAAATCGCGACAGGCAATCGGCACCTTTGACTCTGAACTGACCGCAAGAAACCACAAATGCCTTATCTTTTATTAGTATGGGAGTTGGAGCACTTTTTTATATCATGCTAAAATAGGTTGGTATCACTACATAGTGTGATGACGTTCTATTTCATTGCGTTCAAAAAATTGATATCGATTTTTACTAGACCATAATTGGCAACGAACGGCACAGCAAATAGGCCTGCCCACTAGACTTTAAACTAGCCTAAACTAACGGCCTCAGCTCACGTGAAAATATATTATTCTCAACTACTTACTGTGGTGGCTACCCCGATTACCATATGATAATAAACTAGATATACCTGTCAAAAAGTAGAAGAACGTAAGAGGTTTAAGAATTGTTTGAATGACCAAGTCGATAATATTGGATTTATCCAGTGGTGTAGTCGGTGGGGGGGGGGGGGGGGGTACACGTGGTATATACTCACTCATCTTATCCAAGACTTGAGTATAGGCTTCTGTCAAGTGACGTTACCCATTGTTGCAAGAGACAGACAACAATGTCCACCAGTTGGACTTGACCAATGAAAATGTTTGGTAGTATATGTAATACAGTAATACAGTAATATATATATATATATATATATATATATATATATATATATATATATATATATATATATATATATATATATATATATTAAATCTTTAATTGAGATACACTTTAGATTGCTATGAACACAGAATAAAATCGATCAATTAAAATATAAAAATTGACAATAAAATATTTCAGAGGCTGATAAAATAACAATAGAACGAGAAACAAAATACAGATTAAGTAAGTCTACGAATGTAATCAAAGTGGAATAATAATAATAACGTTCAGTAAAAATAAAAATATAAGAATCAGCACAGCTTGGGACGTTGAAAGAAAAAGAGAAATAACGAAATGGTGATGTAAAAACAACAAAAGTACGCAATAAAAGTAAAAATCGATGCCGAAGTCGATCACATACGATCGTTGAATTCATTCCCGCCAAGATTCCTGCAGCTTTGTAATTTGAATTCGAAATATTCACGCCAAGAAATTGGAAAGAGGAATCAGTTATTTGAGCGTGGCAACTTGGAAGTTGAAACTTGATAAAAGTCGAGTCTATAAATCGTCAACACCTCGATTGTGTACGACGAGAGAAACTAGACTGGGGCGAGCCAAGAGATGGCTAACAAAAAAAAGTGTAACGTATTTATACCGCCACATATATACCCTCTCGGAAGGGTGCTAAGAGGACCCATTTTTTGTTCCTTTACGTTCGGCGAAAGAAGAAAATGGTATAAAACTGGCGTGGGGTGTGTGTGTGTGTATATATATACATACATACAGTAAACATGGATCTGAAACCAAATTCGTATACGTTAAACTAAACAAATCAGTACACTTAAGCCATAAAACACGGCATGCGCAACAACATATGCGTTGTAACATTATAAGAGAGGTTTCTATAATATAAACTATTCGTCTTAGGGATTATAAAAGTTTGGAGTTATTGTATTCAAATTTTTGGCCAGTCAAATTAACCATTGTTGACAGATAAATCATCACATTCTTCCCCTCACTCGATGATGAATAATATACCCCTATTTCTCGGCTTGGTAATCCATCGAACGCGACAAATATAACGTGTTCGAATGAGACAAGTGGTCGAGTGGTTAATACACTGAACCGTCATTCAGGAGTCCGGGGTTCGATTTCCGCCATGGTCGATCATTCTGACAGTTTTTTTGGTTTCCTTCTGTCGTTCAGGTCAATACTGGGATAGTTCCTTTACAACAGGCCACGACCGCCACCTTCCCACTATCCAAAATCATCTGATATAAAATAACCTCTCATCTCATCATCTCATATAGGCCCATCATTCACCGACGCCAATATATCGTAGTTAACAGTACAGTGCGTCGTTAAACTCGATATAAAAAAATAATGTTTTCGTTATGATTATACTGTTCACTGGTTTGGAGTCAGACCAAGACGGTGTCGTTAAACATTTAAATACGGTGGTTTGATTCGACGTACGCAAAGACCGAGACGGTGTCGTTGAACATTTAAATACAGTGGTTTGATTCGACGTACGTAAAGTGCGTCAAAGAGCTGCGACACAATAGAGTGATATCGAGGGGATAACAACTCGACAATTCGATCTACGGCTGGAAGCATAAGTAAAAGTCTGTTTCTATCGTTTGATACCTGTTGAATCCTATGCAGTATAACATGATCGATTGGTTTGACCAGGTAGCAAAGAGACTTTTACTTATGCTTCAAGCTGAACACCTGATTCTATATTTTAAAATCCCTAATGATTTGTTTTTTACTTCGTGCGATTTTGTCGATCTCGAGAGATGCTTCTGATCTCTAGACCGTCTAGTGTTTAGTGTTTAGTGTTTAGTGATTATAGTCTTTGCTGAACGAGCCCACCAATAGAAGGTTATTTTGGTGTTCGAACGAGATGTGGATAAAAGTCGATGACGTATTGGATTATAGAGGATATTATGGAGAATAGAAGTGGTCGAAATGGGTGGCAATGAAGGTGAGAAAAGTTTATCGGCGAGCGGCTAAAGCAAAGGGGCTAAAACACCCCTTTACAATCCATATACTGCTATAGCGATATGTGTAAGTCTATATATCACAATTCAAATGGAAAATTCAAATTTCCAGAAGCCAGCTCTGAATTATTCAAACGCTTGATCCTTGAAAGAAATTAATTCAAAATGGATTTGTTTAGTGGCTTGATATAAGTATATTACTATTCCGTTTCGTTGATCGGTTATATCGGTTATAGGTCTCGCAGTTTACGAGATAATGGAATACTATTTTGCGATTCAACTCCATTGGATAGAAAAGTTTCTAACAAAGTTTAGTTTTATTATCTACCACGAACAGCTATAGGCTTATACCGTATATTCGATTCCGGTAGAATATCGAGAAGTTATACATATATACAGTAAATGTTACCATTTTTTTTATCGAAGTGAATATACTAATACTGTTCATAATAAGAAGTGTGATTAAGATGATCCAATTCGAGTTAAAATCGTTTTTTTTTTGTGTCTAATTCGTTCTTGCAGGTCATAGGTATAATTCCTACGCTCTCAGGCCGATGTTTACTATTATTATTATTATAACTCATACACAAGATGAATATTTTCAACAATATACAAAATCGCTGAAGTGTTCGAACTACCAATAAAGGGTTGAGAATAATGCAACTTTTTTATATTGGGTTCAACACGCTCTGTAATGATAACCAAGATCCAAAAACATTGCATGATATATATATTGTTTTACATCAAAACGGCTGATCCGATTTGAGTGAAAGTTCGGAATAATGTGTATCATTATCATTCAGAATATTCATTATTATTTCATTATTTGAAATTCAGTGAAAATTTGTATTCTCTCGAAGGAAATATGTTTTACGATGAAATATGTTTTACGATTTATGTCCTCTGGGTTATTATTATAGGATTTTTGAAAACTTTGAAATGTGTTTTCTCAGAAGTTGGTGCTACCGATTGCTCCTCAAAACTTGCCAGTATCGAATTAGATGAGAACACTTGTGTATGCCCAGTTTCAACTGAATTTTCATCTTGGTTTGACCTGTGAAGTTCGAAAAAAAATGTACTTTTTTTAGATAAAAATACAAAATGAATATAATTGATACTTCTCCAGAATGTTGATACATAATTGATCAAAATCTAGATCATTAACTTTGTTTTTATTCAGTCTTGATTACTTTTTATTAATCATTACGCCCGTGTCGCATTGAGCGCAGCGAGCAAAACATCGATGAACCGTTCTTCAAACAAAATGTTGGAAATTAATATTCCCACTGAAGTTGGCTATGCCTCTTTTCGTCATCATTGCAAAAAAAAAATGGAGAAATAAATTAAAATCGACAAACGCCTTTATATGATATCCGAAAGAGTTGGGGGGGGGGGGGGGGGGGGGAAAGGTAATAAGTAATTAGTACTGAAAATAATTGCACTTCACAATTCCTTTGATGTTCCCTATTCAATCTTGAACTGACCACATTTTTTGTGATGATATATTTTGCTTTATATTCTGTGTCATACGCTATGTGCTCAATGACAGGTTTGTCAATCAATGGATTCCATTTTCAAATTCGCACGTTAAAATGATTGGTATTTAATCGAACTCCGGAATACAAAAAGTTGTTCTGTTTTATTTTTACACCGTCATTTCACCATCACCAAAGACTTCAAAGTTATGAAAAGCAAATAACTGAATCAAGTTCGGCTATTCCCGGCGGCAGTTCGCAGCATGCCGAGTGCTCACCACAACAATCCCCCCCCCCCCCCCCCCGCGACCCCCCAAACACTGGCATGACATTGGTGGCCAGGGGGAAGATTGCGAGTTGATTCGATGTTCCCAGTGGAGGCCCTCGTCCATATTGATCTCTCCACACCATGCGCCACTGCAACTTTTATTACGAATATACCAAGATGCATTGAGGGTTGCGTTGGTTTTCCGGTTGGAGATGGTGACTTCACTATTTCGAGAAAACGATCCACTTCCTGAGAAATATTGATCGCTGCTCTATCTAGAGTGGTTTTGTAAAAACGGCTGATAGGCTGACACACTTGATGACCTGCTGTTATTAGCTGAGCCGACGTCATTGAGTGAAGCTGTTCTCCAGGTTCTATCACCACTTATATCTACGCACGGTCAATAGTTCTTTAAACGTGGACCGGGTTGGAACATATTTCCAACATGGGAGGGATAGGAAGTGAGGACAACATACCCAACCGCCAAACCAACGCAACCCTCAATGCATCTTGGAATATGCAGAGAGGACTGTGGAAACTAGCACTTACGGTTATCTGTAAATATAGCGACGCGCGGGCAACGCAATAAAATCCAAGTGTAGATATTGGGTGATTTCGGATCTTCCTCTGTTAGCTTAATAGCTGCTATGTTGTAGAGGAAGGCGAGTATTCCCTTAGGTACACAGTCTTATCTGCGCGAAACAGTCGAGTTTTACGACTGACAAACTAGACCCTCGTGTTCGACAAGAAAATGTTTTGCTTAATTTTACAACAAATAACAGCTCTTACGACCATTATCTTATGATATAAATCCATGATCTTGCTATATTAGAAGACCCTACTGAATCATCTTGCAAATTGCCAAGTTACCATATTGCCGAGTAGCTGTCAAGTGGTAGGGACGGGGAGCGCATAAACTTTTCCTTTGGGTCGTTGACTTGGTTTCCTCCTGAAGTGGTGGGCCTCGAGTTCGAATCTTGCTCGTCCCAGATTCGAGTAGAAAGTGGAATCGCTGCTGCATTATCGAACTTTGCTTGTTTTATATAGGACAGGTACTTGTATTCACGTACAGTGTATATGAGAAGATTACAACCTAAAATATCGCAGTTGGATCTCTGTATGGATGTGCTTTTTTGGTGGATATTTTATTTTTTCGGCTGTTACAAACCTAGATCTGCATTATTTGAAATAATTATAAAGAGTTTCTCTAATTGACGACATTTTTTACGTTGGTCGAGTCGGTAGACCTCCGCCATTTCTCGAGAATACAAGTGTAGTACAGTGTTCCGAGGCCGCGTTTAATTATATAAGGAGTATTAACACGTAACTGTTAACATTTTGTCACCTTTCTATTTCTATTTGATACTCTAGTCTACAGCACTGACGTTCATATTAATCTGTCACATATTCTTCTAAACGTGCTCACAAAACTTTAAATGAGGCATTTAGATGTGTTCTACATCTTTTAATTGGAGGTGAACGAAATGAGACGAATTCTTAAGCCATGATCCAGCGTGCGCCTACACACACACACACACACACACACACACACACACACACACACACACACACACCCGGGGCAAGTATTCAGGAAGAACGCCAACTTTTAAGGTAGACTTGTTTGTTTTTTTCCGAACTCAAAGGTAAAAGAACTTCCGTGTGACGTTCGTTCTCTATTTAAAATAACAACTTTTGTCAAAGACGTTTGTGTGGGGTGATTGAAATCACGTGTGGACTTGACGTATTTATGATGTTCGGCCGGAGTAACTAATGATCGACGTACCAATGAATGCATCGGTGTATTTGTCTTCGCGTAAAGATACGAGAATAAACGACAGAGAATAGCCAGAAACAATACGTCGTTACAGCGCATAGTTGGCGGTGCACAGGCGGCAACTTCGAGTGGGTGGGTTGACGGTGCGTAAGAGCGGCTTGGACAAGTTCGTATCAGCAGATTATCAGATAACTAGGCAAACGCAACACGCATTAAGAGGCCGAAGGCGCGCTACACGCGCTCGTTGTTCGCTCGCTTCAGACTCGAGTTTAACATGCATCGTGTGCTAGGCGCAGCCCATAGACTAGCCCGCCGAACTCATATTCTCGTAAACGCCGTTAATTCCCTTACTCACACTTTTGATATATTCCACAGTCCATAATATTTTTCGGTATTCAAAAATATATATCTAGGTTTCCGTAAACTAGAAATTTTTTCATTTTCCATTTGAAGAATTTGAAAAATTACAAATTTGTTGTTCAAAATTCTGTAAATGCGATAACCTCCCTCTTTCAATTATCAACAGAATGCAAAAACAATCATATTGATATCTCAAAAATTACGGCCGTGAGAGTTTGCGGCGTGAAATACGAGCGCCTGCGCCCTCTTGTAGGATGAGCGAGATATCTGATAAGGTAGGTATATAATAAGAATCGTCAAAGTAGTTCTACCTTTATACTTTAGTAACTCTGGTATTATACGCACCTTAACGCATATTAAAAATACTTCATTGTTGGTTGAATACCGAATCTAGAAAGCAGTGAATCTTGGCAACATAATTATGTCATTATTTCTATATATTTGATGGATGAAAACAGTTATATTTTTCTCTTCAAAACGGCTGGTTCGGATTGTTTACAAAATGGTGATAATGTGTATCCATCCATCTGTACACATTCGGAGAGATTTTATTTGTCAAATTTTATTGCCCAGCAATAATCTCATGTTTTTTTTTCAAGAAATTTTGAGATGATATTTCTCAAAATAGGTCCAACCGATTCATCCCAACAACTATACAGTTCTAAGTTGGATAAGTTTGCGTGGACAAAAAATTTTCATGTTGATCAGTCAAACCCTGAGACCTGTGCAGTGCTTAGGCCTATACACAAAAAAAAATGAAACAAAAAACACAGACAAAAGCTCTATGGGAGTGGGATGGAGTCTTCGCTACACTTATCTCACACTTTGTGACGAGTTTCACATCAAATTGGATAAAAGCTATGAAATTTAAACGTTTAACTGTGATTCTGTTGGGATCATCAAATTTCCAAAATCTTGACACAGTTTTTGGCTATCGAAGGACTAAAACAACATCTATAGTAAAAATGAATCAAGCCCAATGTTGTAGTAATAAGTCATTCAATTTATCACGCAGATATATATATATATATATATATATATATATATATATATATATATATGAATATATATATATATATATATATGAATATATATATATATATATATATATATATATATATATATATATATATATATATGAATATATATATATATATATATATATATATGAATATATATATATATATATATATATATATATATATATATATATATATATATATATATATATTATACACATATATATATATACATCTAAATAAATATTTATATAAATTCATTATATTTTACCAATTCAATTGAGAGTACTTGATTACACTTCAATTAAATAATAGTAAGTTGCATTACCGACTGTATTGAGGAGTATCAGTGGTTATTGTTAGGCCTATAACATGATTATCGGAGGGTCAGCCGACCCCTCCCCCCTGGGCCCACGGGCAAATGCTCCACGTGTTTTCTACGTTTCCACGAACGAGACCGAATGGCACGACCCGATTGGGTTGGTCCCACGAGACCGCGAGGCACGCAGCTTGCCCCAGTAATTGGAGTGGATGTTTTTCTTGCGCGTGGATTTGTTTAGAAAAGTTGATGGATGGTCCGCCGGGTCAGTCAGTCCCCGAGTGATCAGTCTTGGTTTGTCAATATTTGTCCCGAATTCTCGTGGGAAATTGTGTGGGCCGGCGAGGAGGAAGACAATACGACAATCGTGCGTGAGGCCAAGCCTATGGGAATTGACGCCTCATGTACTATAGCAATCTTCCTTGCCGCCTTCGGTAGCTAGGTCAGCTGAGGCACAGCTTCAGAAACTGAAGTCAACGTTGGACGTGGGTTCGAGTCCCGCATAAAGCATGGGCTTTTTGTAACAGTTTCACTTATCATCACTTCATAGTTCGTAGTACTGCTCATTCCTATCCCCGTTTCCGTCAGGAAAAGTTGCAGCCACGCTATTAGTGTTAAAAATTGGAACTAGAGAAAAGTCACAAAATAAAGCGCGCGCATATTTTCAACAATATTTAAAATGTTGACCAAACTTTTAAAACCATTCGTCGGCCATATTGAGATTTAGAAGCGCATTGTATTGTTACATTTGGTGTCGAATAACCCAGCTAAAAAGCTGTTGGTGGAGTCGTTAAGCAAACAATAATCATTATTATCAATCTTCCTTTGCCCCCCTCCTCCCCCCCCTCTCGGTTCACATTGACACATATTGTGGTGTGGAACGGAATATTATCTCCACCCGAGGGGTTAACAACTCCTGAAATCTTCTTGAAATCCATTGAAATCTGGAATCAGTTGTACACCAAATGTACTAGTTGTTTACCCCTCGTCTCCACCTTACACTTCGATCTCACTTTCCGGACGATTGTCAACACTAATTGCAATGGTTTCGAACGTTACGTTTCACTCCGCGTTTCCCATGCACTTCAAATAGAATTCCTTACAGTTGAATTCAAATATGGTAGATACATTTTGAGTAATAAACTTCACAAAAGTAGAAGCATCAGTGACATTCGATTAAATTATAGTGTATTCAAATAGCAAAAAGTCAATTCTACAAAAACTTTGTGACATTGATTAATTTCGCCTTGTTGGTTGAAAAGACATACATGCATTATGCGGGACTCGAACCCACGCCCGGCCCAGTTTCTACCGCAGTGCGATAGTTGACTGAGCCACGAAAGCGGCTATAGCGTGTGCCTTACGAGGGACTCGAACCCATGACCAATTGGAACTTCAACAGCAGCGTCTCGTAGCTGTGACGGCCAGCTGACATATAATTAGTGATTATTAATCACAATGCCTCAAGTATTTTAACAAGCATTTCTCTACAGTCGATATCAAGTCTAGACTGAAGACAGAGACTGCTGTTTACGTCCAACTCGGCCCACGAGTCTCTCTCTCTCTCTCTCTCTCTCTCTCTCTCTCTCTCTTTCTCTATTATGACGCGAGACGGATGTGGTCGACGTCGACGTCTATTCATACCCATACAGATCATCCTCGTCGCGTCCAAAGAACTCGACGTGTTGGTTGCTGCAGATTCGTCATTTTAAAGGGCATCAAAACCCAGAAACTACATTAGAACAAGTAGTGACGATTTTTATTTCCCTAATTATAGAGAAAACTAGAAATGATCATCTCAATTTCAGACATTATACGATGAATTTTTCGTCTTTTAAAAACTATGAGTCATGACGTAGGCATTACCTATTCTGTTCAGAAACATCAACAGAATCGAGTAATGTCTACGTCACGACTCAGAAAAAAAGGTCGGGTCCCTGAAATCAATTATATTATCATCATTATAATCACTTATGGAATTGAGATGATGATTTCTAGTTGATTTCCCAAGATTTATGAAATAAATGTAGTAATTATTCGTTAAAACCAAGTTTCAGAGTTGTGATGTCCCTTAAGAGGCCGCAGGCGCTCGTATTTCACGCCGCAAACTCTCATGGCCGTAATTTTTGTGATCAATATGAGTGTTTTTGCATTCTGTTAGTAATTGAAAAACGAAGGTTACCGTAAATACAGAACTTTGAACCAAAAATTTGTGATTTTTCAGATTCTTCAAATGGAAAATGGAAAAATTTCTAATTTACGAAAACCTACATACATATTTTTGAATACCGAAAAAAAACATAGAATGTGAAATATATCAGAAGTGTGAGCTAAGGAATTAACTGCGTTTACGTGAATATGAGTTCGGCGGGCTAGTCTACGGGTGGCGCCTAGCACACGATGCATGTTAAACTAGAGTCTGAAGCGAGGGAACAACGAGCCCGTGTGGAGCGCCTGAGGCCTCTCAACAGCGCAGATACGCCGCTCCGCAACGGCACTGGATTCGCATTCCACGTGTCTCGACGCCAACATACAACGTCACACTGTATCTTGCATCTATCTTGGGATAGAGACGCAGTTCTTCCGATTGGACGGCCGGGATTCGATTCCCGCTACGGTCAGAAGTCTCCAGAACTTCAGAAGAGTCACAAGTTTTTCGTGTTTTTCCTGTTATCAAAGTGAATGCTACCAGGCAACGAACGCATCATGCCCACATTACAACAGACTAACGAGGAATATTTCATTCGACACGAAAAGTAACAATAGAATGTGTTTCTAAATCTCAATATGGCCGACGAACGCACATGTAGCTGAGTGGTTAACGCACTTGCTTCAAGTGATCCGGGAGGTGAAGGGACAGTCATATCGAACCCAGTTGAACCCGCCACCGTCCATCTTTACAGGGGTTTTTCGTGGTTTCCTCTGTAGTATAGACTAATGCCGGGATGGTTCCCACAATATAGGCCACGACCGCTTCCTTCCCACTGTCCTATCACACCTCTTCACGATAAGAGTCATTCAGACACTTGTGAAACCCACGAGGTACAAAAAAAAATGGTTACAACAGTTCAGTCAACAATGCAATATTCCAATCAATATCATTGTTGAAAATATGCGCGCGCTTTAAGGTACGTTCATACTACTACGGCAACCTGCCGCATGTACGGTTTTTCTGTTGCGGTAAACACAAGTTTTTATTCTTTCGTTCAGAGTACTACGGTAAACGTCAGACGGCAAGTGAGCACGGTCTGCTATCTGTCAAAATGGACGACAACAGTGAGAAGTTACTTAATTCCACTTCTTCTGAGACTGAAAACACTATTATTAGCTGCAGCTGCACATTTACGGAGTAGGAAAAGAAGGAAAAGAAGATCTAGAAGATAGGATACTCGTCCAATCTTTCAAAACCGAGAAAGATTTGGTAAATATTACAATCTCATACCACAAATGAGGTTAGAAGACGAGAACAATCAAAAGAGTTGACGCGCCAAAAAGAGTCGACCGCTGAACAGTTGGTTCTACACCCACAGTGCGTAGGAAAAGCGGTCTGAGCATGCACAGGGCCGTGATTAGGTCGACTACGTCACAAACCGCATCACGGCGAGCTAGCCGTACGGCAGAAAGTTAAAGTTAATTCAACTTGGACGGCAGTGCCGTATCGCCTGGTACGGCAAGTTTCTGATTGGTTCACGTGACCAGCCGTGACGGCAAAAACGTTTTGCCGTAGTAGTATGAACGTACTTTTACTCTGTGACTTCTCTAGTTCCAATGTTCAACACTAACAGCGTACCTGCAACTTTTTCTGGGCACATGGTTTGTGCTGTATGGCCCCGGGCCGGACTACTAGATTTTATTCAACCACTAGTATCGACTCAATTCAATTAAAAACCAGATTACGCAGCGGGTCGGCACTCTCGGTTTGCGTCGAGTGACAATTGTGGCCTGAATCCCACAGGAAGGGTTCGGGAGCAGGGGGAAGGTGTGATGCGATTGCACCCCTGCAGTGGGATGTACTTGACCTCATCTGTCACTCGCGATCGAGTGCCATACAACCGAGTGGCACAGTTTATTCGAACCGTATTCAATGCGTTGCGGGATGTAGATCGAGCCTCGGACCGCCAAGGATTTGAAACAGGTACATATCAATACAAAGAGCGTATTAAATTAATGGCAGCTCATATTATATAGCCACGGATTTTTTTGTATTAATACGCATGCGCGAGTGGCAATACGATACAAAATCTGATTTGATTACTAATTCCAAGTTTTGTTTTTGTCTATTCAATATTTTTTTTTTTTTTGTATTTGTATACAATTGACTCATTACAGATTGTTCTTAAGAGGCTACTTTACATCTCACAACCCATGAGTAAAACCTTTAGTAAATAAAACCTATAGGGGGACGCAAAAAGCGTCAATACAGGCCTTTAGCTCCAAACACATGGTGGGTAAACGGTGGGACCAATCAGTCTAATTCTTCTCGCAATGAAACAACAGTGAGTATGTCTGTGTCTTTACGTTCAGTAAAAATCATAATTCCATATTATATTACTCTGAAAAAATCGTAAAAACAATGAAAAACAGGTAGAAACATGTTGATTGTTGACAATTATTTTGAAAGGGTTGAAAACATACTACGAACTAAAGCTCTTCGTACGAGCACGTATTGAATACTAGTGATCATTTGACCGAAAACTGTAAGTCAATACGATGATTGGTTTTCCGTTGCCAACTTGGGCCCCGAACGTGTGCAATCAAGCCGGTAGGCAACATGTAAAGAGGCCTCTTAAGACAATGATTACTCTCATGGAATTAAAGATAAATAACTGATCTTCGTTATTATCTTTATATCTTCTTCCAATTCATTACATTCTGGCGTCGTTCTCTGGATGAATCCATATTTCCCTACTTCTCTATCCACTCTTTCCACTTCCATTCTTACCCCTCCCCTTGTACTTCTTTGTAATCCCGTTCCAAATCTATAGTTCAATTCCTCCCGTCCTGTATATTTATTCTTGACTCTGATAAAATTATTGAGTTATTGAGTTATTTTATTGCCCAAGAGACTTAGTTCAAAGTGGAAGATATCAACATTCGTGTGTTAATACTGAAAGACTTATCTACGGAGAAAAATTATGGTCACAGACAGCGCAGTCTGGTGTTGAAGTTCATTAGTTTGATCGCCCTTGTGATGCCCCGTCCAAACGATCCTATCTTTCATCCATAGCCTTAATTGGGGAACAATGATTTTGTATTAAGTTTCGATGTTATTAAAAAAAAAAAAAAAAGGTTATTGAGGTTTCACCAGCGTTTGGAAAATGTATCATGTACAAATTGCATTGGTGTTTTAAATAAAATTGAAATAACCATCAGTCCTACTGTTTTAAATTAAGTATTTTGTTGACAGCTCTAGTGGTTAACTTGATCCAACATGGTGTGATGAGTCTTGTAACAGTTCTATCAGAATAATATTATTGTTTTCTAATTGCCCAAATTTTTTAAAAAATGTCAACTTTCCAATTATGAACAAATTTCAAATCTCTTACTACTCACCATAACTACGACAATAAAATTCAAGAAAACAAAATTGTGTATAGGGTGTTCGCACGTAGCAAACGACAAACAATCGTTACCATAGCAATACAGCGAACTGGTGGACTACCAAACAGTCTGATTGATCAATTCCAACTGGTGAACATTGTTGTCTTTCTCTTTCAACAATGGGTGACGTCACTTGACAAGCCTGTAGGCTTCTGTCAAGTAACAAATATCAAACAATCGTTACCATAGCAACACAGTGAACTGGTGGACTATCAAACATTCTGATTGGTAAATTCCAACTGGTGGACATTGTTGTCTCTCTCTTTCAACAATGAGTGACAACTGGAGATAATTGAACACAGAGCATACTATGTTTAGTGATAAAATCATTAAAACTGTTCGACAAATAAATTGTAGGATATCATTATCATTTTTTTCCACAGAATTATTTTTCTGTGTTCACAATGTTTTTTCCACAGATCTCCAGTAAAAAATTAAGTAAATCTGATGAATATAGTCCATATTGTTTTATTAATTTGATTTTTTTTTTTTTTTAATAACATCGAAACTTGATACAAAATCATTGTTCCCCAATTATGGCTATGAATGAAAGGTAGGATCGTTTGGACGGGGCACCACAAGGGCGATCTTACCAACCCTAAGCACTTTTTTCACCCATATTATATGCTGGGGCCCTTAATTAACCCAAATTCATCCAATCTAACTGAACCAATCTGATTTGAATTTGAAATCAAGATTTTCCAAACACGGAAATTCGTGTCTAAAGCCACTTCGTAAATAAATCGAGTATACGCAAAGCAGGTTCCATTCGCGTCTCTCGTCTACAATGGAATACCCTGAGAGCTTTTTCCAGACTGGAGCTTATAACTACGTCACTGACGAATATAATCTGCATGATGCATGTACTAAACGTATTTAATCCTTCAACTAGAAATATATGATTTACTATATACAATACAATGCACAATGTGATTTATAGGTGCAGTTCTATTTCTCTCGTAACCTAGCTGCATTGTTTCATTGTTGAGGCAGGTTAGTTTTATTTTTTTATTATTATTTAGCCTGGCGAATATGTAATTCTGTTGATGTTGAAACCCGATTGGGAAAACGAACACCAATCAGCGAGAGAGACAAAGAGCGATGGAATTATATCGTATTCTTTACATATATATGGTACTGAAGAACTGGAACAATTAACTTCAAATGCTATTAAATGTGATACACGAGTTTTACAGATAAAATACCAAACATATCACAGCGACATTAATGATGTGGAAGATGCAGTGAATGAAAACCAGTCTGCAAATGTTGAACACAGTTATGGGGTCGTTTTCACACTAAAACTGGGCATGCGGCGTTTATACCACGAGTAGTGTTAACAACCTATTTTATCATAATATAAAGGTGTTCCAACTCACATACTGATAACATGGAAAGCATTTGTGGTTTCTTGCGGTCATTTCAGAGCCAAAGGTTCCGATTGCCTGTCGCGATTCAGCGGATTCCATTGTGAACTAGATGTAAATAAGAGTGGCTACGGTACCGGTGGCATTGTTAAACGAACAACATCTATAATTCTCGTAATCTACTGGGCCGTGTATAGCATTGTTGAGCATTGTTGTTTCAAATAGTTCGATATAGAAGCGATAGTTGCGCTACAGGCAATCGGGACGCTGGACCCAGATTCTGACCCCGGAAATATTTCACTTTCAAGACCTGAGTTGGGTCACCTTCTTTATATTATAATATAATAGGTTGGTATCACTGCATCGTGTTTTTACTATACCCATTATCAGTGTTGGGGAAGTTCACTTATAAAAGGAACTTTTAAAAAGTTCAGTTCATGTCAAATAAATCGATCTTGTAAAAAGTTCAAAGTTCACTTTAGTGACTTAGCTGTGAAAGTTTACAGCTAATATATGCAAACAGAGTTCCGACTCGAGAGGGGAATAAGAACGCTTTTATTAGATCAAAACCAATCGGCGGCGCTTCGGCGTTGGTCGCATTGATTTGGTCAAGTTCAAATTCGTAAACACTTAAGTTCGTTTAGAAATTCACCTTGAAAATTATATGAAAAAAGAGTTCAAAAATAATATACGGCTCGCCCGATGACAAGTGATCACATGATGAAATCCCGAACAGTGAATATTATACATTCGGGATAGATCGTAAAATAGTCGATCTCATTCGGAATTTGGACGGGGAAGTACGGATAGTACGATTGTGTCGAATAGGATGAGGAGTGATACAAAATTATGAGCTTTTAAATGAACGTTTTATTCCATTCAAGATCATCGAAAAATCGAACGTGAAAAAATTTCTGGATCGTCGACAGTAAATGTAACGCGTTCATTTTAAAAGTTTATTACCCAATACTGCCCATTATGTACCCATAATCACTTAACCATACATGAATATTATACGTATATATGATTGGATGCGAAGAAAAAATATAGTTGGTCCTGATTTGCTAAAATGCATGCGTGTATGTTCACGGTGAAATAACGGATTGTATACGTAACATTGATCAAATTGTAAAAGTAATTGAAGTAAGTAATTGAGTATAATTAAATTGAGCAGAAAGAGCTTATATACTGTATTCGTGATGTTGAAGTAGCAAATAAAAGTTGAAAAAGTTGCCCCTAGGCCGCAGCCTTGTCAGCCTGAGCGTAAATCCGAACCTGCCCGAGATCCGTATTTTGATCCACACAAAGAGAACTCAAGCGCCCACGCAAATTGATTAATTGATTACTCCTGGAAAATATTCGAGGATAATTAATTAAAAAACTTTCAATGTCGAAATATTCACCTTCTAATGGATATTTTTCGTTGATGGAAAGACATCATTTCGAGCAAAAAAAAATATTCAGGATACACCATAACGAGTGGTGATTGGCTAGCACACTGAACCGTCATTCAGGAGACCGCGAGGTTCGATTCCCGTCCTGCCAGTTTTTTTCTTGGTTTTCTTGTCTTTTAGGTCTACTGGGATGGTTCTCTAACAGGCCACGACCGACTCGTAATCCAAAAACACGTAATAAACCAACTTTCCATCTCATCATCTCATATAATTCACCAACGCCAATAGCTCGAAGTCGTCAGTACGGTGCGTCGTTAAACCCGATCTAATAGTCTATCCCATCACCACCATAACTCTCATTAGTGTATATATAGTATGGCCTATTCCATCAAAGCAGTCGACAATACTTAATTGGCATTCGACGCACGTTCGCCGGTAACACAATAAACCGTTGTGTACAACATTATTAGCTCGGGCATTATGGCGAGGGGGAGGAGCTAGAAGAGAAGGCGGGGGGGGGGGGGGGGGGGGGCGGACATATTTTCATATTCATAACCGCCACAGACCGGAACTTTATAATGCACCACACTGCACAATATTTGTAATAACTCGTTCTGTCCGTCTGTCTCACCCACAGCCTTCTTTATTCAAATCATTCATTTCTTATACTGCCCTTTCACTCGGGCTATTTTGACGGGTTCGCGCATATTTGCTCGCGCAGGCAAAAATGACGTCATGGCCTGGTATGTACTGCACCCTGGTATCTAAAGTTTCAACTTTGAACAACTGTCATTCTGTCACAATTTTTCAATTTCTTCGGACGTTATTGAGGTTATGTCATATCTACATTTTGTCTAGGGCCTATAGGCTTACCCGGGTTTGGACTTGAACGATATTTATGTTAACCCCAAGCAATGAACACCATTCAAGAACTTGTCTCGGTGATATTCCGGTTCCATTATATTATTGAATAAAATCTTCCATATTATTGTCATAAACAAAGTTAGTGAACTCGAAGTCACGGCCTAATAGAATGCGTGCGTAATTTAAATTCTCGTACGGAAATTCCCAAAGTTGTACGTATCTTCGCAGATATGACATGTCAAACATAGTGATTTACTTGAACATCTTTGGAAAGTGACGTCATGGTCTGGAAACAACGGCACCATCGGCGATTTTGTGAACTAAAATAATTGGACATCGGTCAACATGGGCAGCATACCCCGAGTGAAAGGGCAGTATCAGAGAAGAATGATCTGTCTGAAGAAGGCTGTGGTCTCACCACAGTCCAGACAAGGTACGGTACACACCCGACCAATAACTAGATCAATTATTAAAGGACATCTCAACCCTGAAACTAGATTTTAACGAATAATGACTGTTTTTATTTTCATAATTTTCGAGAAAACCAGAAATCATCATCTGAATTAATATATTCGTCCTCCAGAACCCGGCCCCTTTTCCAAGTCGTGACGTAGACATTAATCATGTTTCAATATAGAATCGGTAATGCCTGCGTCATGACTCGCAGTGATGAAGAAAAAAAATTGATATACAAAAATTGTTGTAATTTCTGAAATTGAGATGGTTAGTTTTCTCTAGAATTGGGGAAATAAATATCGTTATAATTCACTGAAATCTGGTTCTTCATGTTCTAAATAGGCCCTACTCTTCTTTTTAGGTTTTCACGAAAGGCTTGAATCGATATGCACATAATAAGACGAGCTTTAGCGAGGATTCAATTTGACATACTGAAAAAAAATTGATATTCGTTTTTTTTCATGTTTTTTTTTGTCGGTTCTCCACAGGTCAAACGGCTACAGCAGCTATCAACTCCAAACTTTTTTTCATCATGCTTCCTCATCTAACTTAGATCTGTATAGTTTTGTGGCATTATCGGGAGATAACTTTTATTTTTATGAATTTTAGAAATTTCAAAAGTACCCATTAGAATAACACGGTGGAAAAAAATGAAAATATTTTTATTTTCAAAAAAGATGAAATTTTGCGTAAAGTTGAATTACATCTTGATACACATTTATGGAAATTCTCAGCTTGATCGGGTCAGCCATTTTGAAGAAAAAACATGAAATGTGCTAAATTGGTACCACTCGAAGCAGTTTTTACCCATTTATAACTTGCATGTCACCCAATTGGCGAATTTAGGCAAGAGTTTGGCAAAGAAGTCAAAATACTATTACTTCCCGCTCGTCTAACAACGCGTATATAGCGTTTTCCTAGTGGATATTGTCAACGTTCTGAAAATTGCTCGACATAGTTTTGATGTGCCTGATACAGAATAATAATAAAGACAATTTGGAGGAATTGTATTAATACCTTGTAAAATGATGGACAACAACCTACGATAGAATGATTATACTGCTGCGTTAGAATAACTCGTAGTTAACTATGAGCCGTTCAAGGCCGCGATTAATTCCGGCTTGATGATTACCATTTGCTCAACGACCCCATCGACGGATAAGTTATAAGGGGGTACGAACGAGCAGGTGATTATAAAACTAATTCAGTGATGATAAGTGAAAGGACGTTTAAAAAAACCAATGCTTGATGCAGGACACGAACCCACTCCCATAAGTGACTTCAGTTTCTGAAGCGATGCCTCAGCTGACCGAGCTACCGAGGGCGGTAGGTTCATTCCGGCACAGGAAGTATATAGTAATTGATGAGCGTAGCGAAGTCTCCATCCCACTCTTATAGGGCTTTGTCTGTGTTTTTTTTTTTTTTTGTAAGCACTCCACAGGTCGCAAGGGTTGACTGATCAACATGAAACTTTTTTTGTACACGCAAACTCACCCAACTCAGAACTGTATAGTTTTTGGAATGAATCGGTCGGACCGATAATGAGAAAAATCATCTCAAAGTTTCTAAAAACCCCATAAGATTTGGCTGGGCGGAAAATGTTGAAAAATAAAATCTCTCCAAATGGGATGAAATTTTCTCTAAATGTGTATACATAGATTTTACACATTTTCACGATTTTGTGTGCAATTCCAATCAGCCGTTTTGAAGAAAAAAATAAAATAACTGATAATATTCATCAAATATATCATAAAAATAATATTGTGACAAAATTAAGTTGTCGAGATTCACTGCTTTCTAGATTCAAGAGTTGACCAACAATGAAGTATTTTTTATATTCATCAAGGTGTGTAGAATACCAGAGTCAATGAAGTGGCAAGAGTAGAACTACTTTAACGACTTTTATAGCTATTTCAGATCTCAAGGTGTGTAGAATACCAGAGTCGATAAAGTAGCAAGGGCAGAACTACTTCAACGACTTTTATACCTCATTGGGATACCTCGCTCATCTTACAACGCATATTTCGCGTTTTACTAGTTACAGTTAATTGAGCGATAATTAGCAAATTAGCTTGTCGTTACCGATGCTTCTCTTATACCTTAATTAGTAATTGGCTCAGCCATCACATTTTCATTTTTCGTAGAACAAAAGAAATCCCCGTTTTTTCGTTACACTTCTATGAATATATATATATATATATATATATATATATATATATATATATATATATATATATATATATATATATATATATATATTAAACCTATGCATCTATATTTAAATATTTCCACCATTGTTCGTTTGTAGCTCGCAATTGGGTTGCACGCCATGCCATGCACCTCCAATGCAGCGCGGCAGCAGACAGCCGTCACGGGCGAGTGCACGTGCACCGGGGAAGGTCTCGTGACCGCGTGAGAGCAGTCAGTCTATGGCGACTTGTTTTGTAAACACAGAGAATCAAGGTTGTTCGTATTATTATGATTATATCGTTGTTATTGTGGCCATTACCGCACGTTGGAGGCCGAACCAGAGCCACGTGGGTATACCAACAACATCGATCGGCCGGCCGGTATACAACAGGACTGACTGGATCAGTGAGGCGAACTGGAGACGTGCGGCCGAGTGGTTAACACACTGAACCGTCATTCAGGAGACCGGGGTTCGATTCCCGCCATGGTGACTATCCCGACATATTTTTTCTGGTTTCCCTCTGTCGTTCAGGTCAATAACTGGGATGGTTCCGTAACAACAGGCCACGATCGACTCCTTCCCACTATATAAAAACACCTGATAAAGCAACCTATTATCTCATCATACCATATATCATTCATCGTCGCCAATAGATCGTAGTCATCAGTACAGTGCATCGTTAACCCACAATGAATAGATAAAATCAGTGAGTCTCAATTTTAATGGTACAGTTATACAAATGATAATACATGATACTTTATATACCCAGAAGGGAGGCAGGTCCTAGGCCCTAGAGGCCTGGGCCTAATATTTAGGAAGCGCCAAATTAATCAAGATACAAGCGGAAGCCCATGAAATGGAAACATATTATATTATTATATATACCGTTGTATTCACTGAAGAAAACTGTAATTGACATTGCATTCATTTGTATTGTGAGTTAGAAACTGAAGAATAAAGATTTAGTGATAAAAATCAAGTTGAAAAAACGAAAAATATCAACAAATATGCACTTGGCAGTAGTATTGCAGAGTTTTTTTCAGAGTTTTCCCCGTTTTTTTTTTTTTTATGAGGATTCTTATGGAAACTTTTCGATTTTTTTTTTCGAAAAAAAACGATTTTCGTGAAAAACAATCCCAGCCTATTCTGGTGTGAAACCAATACGCAGACAAGGTTTCGAGTACATTGGTTTCTCTTCCTGACAGAAGACAAAATTACAAAATAATAATAATAAAAAAACAATTGAAAAACATATAAAAACGGAGCCCATTTTCTTCAGGTTACGAAATTGAATATTCTATTTAATAATCTATCTAATTATTCGGCAACTAGTGGGACCCGTCATGTAAAACATGACCGAAAGCGCGCCAGGGAATTATACTTATAGTGCGTGAATAAGATGGGAATGCACGTTGTTGTTGCGGAGAGTGCGTCCTTAAGATCAAGGTCAGATTAAGGTCAGCTTGCCGAGCTTGTGCGAGATGAGACAGTGCGCGCGCCGGCTTTCCGGACACACACACACACACGCACATAGAACTGGGTAGTTACAAAGAGCAATACATATAATTGTCAGTTTAATACAGTCAACTCAAAATCTCGAGGGACTGCTTCGCCCTTGCCGTGCAGTCAGCTCGAGGGGTTAACAACTCCTGAAATCTGGTGTACACTTGTCATGAAATCCCTTTGAAACCCCCTTGTAAACTCTGAAATCCGCTTGAAATCCCCGAAATCCCTTTGAAATCTCTGAAATCCCTGAAATCCCCCTGAAATCTCTAAAAGCTCTTTAAAATCTTTGAAATCTCTGAAATCCCTTGAAATCTCAGAAATCCCTGAAATCACTTGAAATTTCTGAAACCTCTTGAAATCTCTTAAAATCTCTTGAAACCACTGGAATCTCTGGAAGTATCTTGAAATCCCTGAGATCTCTGAAATCTTGAAATCAATTGAAATCCCTGAAATTACCGAGATTTCTTGAAATCCCTAAAATCTCTTGAAATCACCAGAAATCTAAAATCAGAGGTGTAACAAATTTGCGAGTTATTAACCCTTCGCGTCAGCTTCCGACATTTCCACCAATGTCCTCTACATAAGCCACGCCCATTCCAACACGGACAAGCAGTTATCCTGCATCAACAAGCATGTACCTTCAACATTCATTCACCTTTAGATGAATGAAAATGGTGTTTACGCTGTGCGTATATGCCTAGGCCTATAGCTAACAAAAACCTTTTTTAATCCATTGCCACAGTGAGTATATTTATTCGATATACGCTAATCTTTTTAAATCATCAACTAACTGTCAACATGTTAATTGCTGGCATAAATCCACTTAAATCCAGTATGTATTTGCATATCAAATATAGGCCTATACCTACCTTGTTTTAAATCTAACAACAGTCAACAGGCCAGCCAGGCATTCAACGTAGCATATCGTTTACGCGTACAAAAACGAAATAAATGTCACATTTAGCTTTGCTGTCAAGGGAAAGAAGAAATCATTGCCCAAGAGATTCAGTTCAAAGTGGAAGATATCAACATTCGTGTGTTTATACTGGAAGACTTTTATCTACGGCGAAAAATTATGGTCACAGACAGAGCAGTCCTGGTGTTGAAGTTCCATTAGTTTTAAATAATCAAAATGGGGTGGTAAGATCGCACTTGAGGTGCCCCGTCCAAACGATCCTATCTTTCATCCATAGCCTTAATTGGGGAACAATGATTTTGTATCAAGTTTCGATGTTGTTAAAAAAAAAAAAAAAAAAAAAACATTTAGCTTAGCATGATCTTTGAGCTTTGCGTAGCTAAGCTGCGAAAGCTGGCCAGTTGGAAGGGAGGAGACCACGTGGTCTCGTACCAAGCGGAAAGATGGACGCGAACCTAGCGGTCAAGGGGAGTAACTGACAAAGTCAAGATCAGCGATTGGTCGGGGATTGATTGCGGAATATGTCAAAGCGGAAGTGGTACAGATCGAAACGGAAACCGCGACTATCATTCAGATAGCACGGCTGAATATCATGGCAAGAGAAATGATAAGGATCATCTACCGTATGTGACGGTGCCCAGTCATTGTGAGATGAGCGAAGCGCAGATTTCCATTCCATTTACCGACAAAAATGGGCTTCGTTTTTTATTGTGTGTAATTTTGTGCGCGGCATACAGGTCAGAAAAAAGACAATCTACTTGAAACTTTTTCTGCATATTGGTGTCACACAGAAATAGATTGGGAAGGTTTTTCATTGAAATCGGTCGAATGGTTTTTCCGGTGACAATTCGGAAAGTTTGAAAAATACCGAATAACATGGAATGAAAATACTTGAAGGTGAAGATTACTCACAAGCTTGAAAATTCTTACTGAATATGTAAAACCAATCATAAACATGTTCAGTGTTTTTTATACAACATCCGAATAGGATTTTTTTTTCAATAACATCGAAACTTGATACAATAAATATAATACAATACAATACAATAATACAATCTAATACAATATAATATATTACAATAAAATAGGAAATGACGAAGAAAACACATTCTTGATGTTTATTTTTTAAAATCAATCGAATCAATTAAATCAATCAATCAATTGAATCTAAACGTCAAGTGTCACCAACTAATCTGGAACGATTAAAATGAGTGATGAATAAAACAGGACGACAGGGATGACATTTTAAACATTTGTAGTAATTCAAGGTTCGTATATATAGATGTGGATTGAGCGACAGAATGTTTTTAATCTCAGATTTCCATACTTTCAAGTTCATCTCACAACGCATGTACTGCATTTTCCTAGGGTAAAACCAGGAGAAATGAAGGCTGCACGAACAACCCGTTCGCCAGTGATGTGAGATAGGAGGGAACGAGCGAAAGGTCTCGTTTTTTTCGCGTTGATGGAAATTTATGTCCGATCTAGAGCTATATAAATGCAATTCCTATGTGTTGCCAAGATACTGGGGATTAAAACCACGCAGTTTTGAAAAAACGGTCACCATCATCATCGTTACAACACTTGAAGATGGAATTTAAAACTGTGAGGCACTGACCTATCAACTATATTCACACGCCACATGTGATGCTCATTTGATCATGTAGGTCTAATCATTTATAGGAGAAACAAAATCGAATATTGATGCTTTAAATTCAATCATACAACACATGATTCAATTATCTATATTATAAATTTAAAAAACGCGCTGTACTGATGATCAGGATCTATTGGCGTCGATGAATGATATATGCGATAATTGGAAAGATTATTTCTCCAAGTATTTTTGAATAGTGGGAAGGAGTCGGTCGTGGCCTGTTGTTGAGGAACGATCCCAGTATCGACATGAACGACAGAGGAAAACCACGAAAAACCCCTGTCAGGATGGCCGACCATGGCGGGAATCGAACACCGGTCTTCTGAATGACGGTTCAGTGTACTAGCCACTCGAACAGTCAGTTGCATCTAATAATACTGAGCTTCTAGATGATTTAGATTTCTAAACATTTTAAAATCTCAAAATATAATGTCCATTGTATATAGATAATCAATGCGTATATTCAATGAGGCCGGGGATGAGTGCCAAATAGAACAAAGAGGAACTGTGCGCGTCTCTCCAAACCTACCCGTTCCCGTCAACCATATGTGTAGCGAGATGCCATCCGGAAACACACACACACACACACACTCACACACACACACCGCACGGGATACATTTTCGATGATAAAACCAACGCATCACTCACACTTTGCATACATTTGTTCCGCCTTGTCGGACCCATTCATCGAGTCGGCATCGCGATCCCCCCCCCTCTCTCCCTCTCTCTCTCTCTCTCTCTCTCTCTCTCTCTCTCTCTCTCTCTCCCCTCTCTCTCTCTCTCTCTCAATTTGTTGGGGCTACTCAAGGGTGTCATACGATTTAGAGGCCCGGTTAGCCCCCCGATTGCCAGGTGCAGAAACTCTGTTTACATCGAAATTACCGAACCAAGTAATAGGGTAATCAAATTTAGTCGGCGTCGGTATTGTGATGCTAATGGTAGGTGGTGTTGACGTATTATTACGATTTGATACTGGATTTAGATCATCAAGTACGTAGGACAGCGGCACACTAGAAGTGTACTTGGCCGAGTGGTTAATACACTGAACCGTCATTCAGGAGATCGGAGTTCGATTTTCGATTTGATCGACCATCCTGACGTTTTTTTTTCGTGGTTTCCCTCTGTCGTTTAGGTCAATACTGGGATGGTTCGGTAACAACAGGTCATGACCGACTCCTTCCCGCTATCCGAAAACACCTGATAAAATAACCTTTCATCAATCATCTCAAATATCATTCACCGACGCCAATAGATCGTAACCGTCGTCGTCGTCGATAGGTCGTGTGTCGTGAAACCCAATATAAAAAAAGAAGAAAGAATATGTAGTTCAGGGATGGTGTGAATGATACTGGTATTAATTATATTGTTGATTACGATACTTTTCGAGCTGCACTCAGTATATTTGAGACGTCACACATTGTTGAAAGAGACAAACAACAATGTCCGTCAGTTCGCTGTGTTGCTATGGTGACGATTGTTTGTCATTTGCTATTGACAGAAGCCTAAAAGCTTGTCAAGTGACGTCACTCATTGTTGAAAGCGATAGACAACAATGTCCATCAGTTGGAATTGACCAATCAGAATGTTTGGTAGTCCACCAGTTCGCTGTATTTGCTATTGGAACGATTGTTTGTCATTTGTTGCTTGACAGAAGCCTAAAAGCTTGTCAAGTGACGTCACTCATTGTTGAAAGCGATAGACAACAATGTCCATCAGTTGGAATTGACCAATCAGCATGTTTGGTAGTCCACCAGTTCACTGTGTTGCTATGGTAACAATTGTTAATTTGCTACTTGAAACAAGCCTAAAAGCTTGTCAAGTGACGTTACTCATTGTTGAAAGCGATAGACAACAATGTCCATCAGTTGGTTTTGAGCAATCAGAATATTTGGTAGTCCACCAGTTCGCTGTGTTGCTATGGAAACGATTGTTTGTCATTTGTTTTTTGACAGAAGCCTATACGAGAGCAGACAGTACACATACGGTCAAATATTTTTTTCTACCGAAATTAAAATTGAAATGAAATCTACGCATAGCCCTATTCGTTTTTATGGTGCCCTGCCCAAAAGATCTACTTTCATCCACAGCCTTAATTGTGAACAATGATTTTGTATCAAGTTTCGACGTTATATAAAAAAAAAACACGAATTAGTTAATTACAACGTTACAAATTTCTAAATGTTCCGCACACATAAAATGAGATCTACATTGAGATTCTAGTTTCATCCAGTATAAAAGCACGGTAACTTATATCAAAGCAAATATCAACATCAGCTGTTCGTCAATTTCAGGTTGACAGTAATTATTCTGATGAAAATCTTGTTATAAACTAATAGGCAAACGCAGCATGTAATGTAAGATGAGCGTGATATCTGAATTAGGTATAATAGTCGTTGAAGTATTTTCACCCCTGCTACTTTATCGACTCTGGTATTCTACACACCTTGACGCAAATGAGAAATACTTCATTGTTGGGCAAATATCAAATTTAGAAAGCAGTGAATCTTGGCAAATGGCAACATAATTCTACTATTATTTCTAGATATTTGATGAATGAATTGCTTGCCTTCCATGAACGCGATTTGCGTTTCGCTTTCGCAAGGCGGTGGAATTGAAGCAAGCTTAAAAATCAGAAATTGCGTAAAGCTGGATTTCCATGCACGCGATTCTCATATCGCGCGTCAAAATCGCGAGTAGCGGACATTTTGAAAGTCGCTTGGCGATTCGAGAGTATAGACATCTAGCGACAAAAACTTGAACTACTATTGGCGGTAATTATTTTGTTCAGCTATCCCATGGTAATCGAAGTCGATTATCGATAAGTCGCCGGATGCAGTATCCGAAACTGTGTACTTCCGCCAATGTCGCGAGCTCATACTGCTCGAATGTTGAGCAAATCTCTACTTTCGTGACGCGATTCGCGACTTGTCTCCGATTGGTCAGTGGTCTGTCGCCTCACGACTTTGAGCCGCCATGACGCGCGACATGGTATCGCGCGATATGAGAATCGCGTGCATGGAAATCCACCATAAAGCTGGATTTCCATGCACGCGATTCTCGTATCGCGCGATACCATGTCGCGCGTCATGGCGGCGCGCTCGAATGTTGAACAAACCTCAACTTTCGTGAAGCGATTCGCGACTTGTCCCTGATTGGTCAGTGGTCTGCCGCCTCGCGACTTTGAGCCGCCATGACGCGCGACATGGTATCGCGCGATATGAGAATCGCGTGCATGGAAATCCAGCTCAACTCTCGTCACTGATTGGTCATTTTACCATCATGATGGCTTAAAAAACCGCTCAGCGATTAAGCGGTAATACCGCGCTCATGGAAGGTCAGCTTAAGAACAGTTGATTGATTTTTTTTCATTCAGAACGGCTGGATCGAATTGCATACAAAATGGTGATAATGTGTATCATTCATGTGTACACATTCACAGAAAATGTCATGTTATTTTTCAAATTTTCTTGCCCAGCCATGACCTTATGGGATTTGTAGTAATTTCGAGATGATGTTTCTCGACATCGGTCCAACCGATTCATTCCGAAAACTATACAGTTAAGTTCGATGAGTTTGCGTGTACAAAAAAAGTTTCATGTCGATCCGTTAACCCTGCGCCCTGTGCAGTGCTAAAAAGAAAAAAAAAAAAAATACAAAGCTCTATAAGAGTGGGATGGAGTCTTCTCTATCGCTCATCTAATTATCCACACAGGCCGTCCGGGGTGCACACGACTGAAGAGCGAAAGCCGGGCGCAAGAAAATGGCGATTAATTGGGAGACTGATGACGAGATGGGTTAAGAGGCCACTTTACATCTAACAGGGGACGGTTAAAAGTCCAGGGGACGGTTAAAACAAGACAAAAAGCGCCAATGCAGGCCTTTGGCTTACAGCATATGGTGGGTAAACGGTAGGACCAATCAGTCTAATTCTTTTTGCAATGAAACCACAATGAGTATATCTGTCTACGTTCAATAAAAATTCCAATTTTATATGATATCACTCTGAAAAAATCAGAAAACAAAAAAACAAAAAGATTTGTAAAATCAATCAGGCAGAAACATGTTGACATTTGATAATTAATTTGAAAGAGTTTGAAACATACCACGAGCTCTTAAAGCGAGCACGTGCTGAATACTGTATGTTGATACGATGGTGTCTGCAATGAAGCCGGCATGCAGGCGACATGTAAAGAGGCCTCTTAAGGAGGCGCGTACAAGATCTCTCACGAGACACCTTAGAGCAGTGTTCGAAGGCATTTCAAAGATCAAAGGCAATAGCAACAACAAAGCCGAGAGAGTGAGAAGGGGATTCGAGTGGGCGGTCTCGCGAAATTCGACAACTCCCCCAGGAAAGTTAGCGAGAAGACGTCAGTAGGCCTATAAATTATGACAGGCCTATTTTTATCGATGTTTCTAAACTCTCTCTCTCTCTCATTACATTATTCTTTTGCTTATTTTTCAACTGTTTTCATCATTGATTACACAAATATTAGTTCAGACACAAGAATTTCTGTTCTTACGCAGGCTTTTCACATTTTTTTCCCATTCCACAGACCATAATATTTATAGTTCACGTGGCTTAAATTACATCTTCATATTGTTTATTTCATTCAATAATCTGAATATTTATTTCATCATTGTCTATGTATATATGTAATTCGGAATAGAAATAAATTGGAATAAAATGGATTGAAAATTTATACGCGGAAAAAACTGAAGACGCGTCTAGGCCTATACACGCTATATATTCATTACAAATTACGTGGTATTTTATATTCATGAATACACGTGTACACTTGCGAGGCGAAATATAGACCGTCGTTGATGCGCCGTTTAACCTCAATATACAGTTTTTTTTATATATATATATATATATATATATATATATATATATATATATATATATATATATATGTATACATATATATATATATATATGTATATGTATATATATATATAATATATATATATATATATATATATATATATATATATATATATATATATATATATATATATATATATATAATATATATATATAAACGCTGCCGACAAGCCTGTTACACAGTATAACACAGGCAACAAATGATCAATCATTAGAAAAATCTTTGTCATAATATATAATATTATCGGAATGTGTAATTATCCATATAATTACGAATAATTACATCAGTGAATAATTCATACACTATAGAGAAATTATCTTAAACAAACGATACAGATATAATTAAAAAATCAAGAAACTTAAAACAAGTGTCAAACTCTGGAACATAACGACGTTTGTTTGATATAAATCAGGTTAGGACCCTAGTTGTTGACCATATAGGGGATTTCTAAGGGTGACAATCGAATGCCCATGTTAGCTATTGACTCTTTCTCGACTACCAGAGGGACCCGCCATGTAAACATGACAGTGAATAGAGAAAAGTAATTACCAATATCTGACGGAGAAGAGTTAATGAACACAATTACGTACTACTTTAACAAATATCCCATCTGTGAGTTGGAAAAATTCATAAGCTACTCAGCGAAAACAGCGGACTTCATTATATTGTCTAAAATTACGTCATCCACTTTCGCAGTCACTTTTGGCGAGTTCAACCCGCGTCCATTCGCAATGACAGCAATGAGAGTTTGCGTAGACCGGCGTTCCTGACGTACACACACACACAGAACTGGGTAATTATATGTTTAATTTTGAATCATTCACAAATGATGGTCAAGTATAACTTGTGACTTACTTTTCTGGCAATGTTGACGGTTCCAGCAGAGCGGTTCGCCTTTGTTGTGCTCCTGACTGGAAACGGGACACGTCGTCTTGTCGGTGGGGGCGGGACACATCGGACACTCGTTCCTCATGCGGTTACCCTGGAAGAAATCACGTGGTTATGGCACCGTTCATGTCACACGGTCTGGAGAATAATGCCGTAAGAGCTATACGTGGACCTGTGAATGAATAAGGCGTCCTAGAACAGGGAACTCGCGAGCCTGTGCCTTAATCCGGCCCTGGAGAGGTCCAAGCGAGGGGTAAACAACTAGTAGATTTAGTGTACACCTTATTTCAGATTTCAAGGGATTTCACGGGATTTCAAGAAGATTTCGAGGGATTTCAGGAAGATTTCATGGTAAATTTACACCAGATTTCAGGAGTTGTTAACCCCGAGGGGTAAACAACTCTTAAAATCTGGTGTACACTTGTCATGAAATCTTTTTGAAATCCCTTGAAATCCAATGAAATCTCTCTGAAATCCCTTAAAATATTTCTGAAATCCCTTGAAATCTTCTTGAAATGCTTGAAATTTTCTTGAAATCTGAAATCAGGTGTACACCAAATTTACTTGTTGTTTACCCCTCGGTTAACCCCTCGCCAACAGCGCAAAGCTTGTCCACACAATTCTAGCCCCCTTTTCTAACGCACATATACCTGATTGATGATGATTATCGTTTGTTCAACGACCCCCTCAAACAGCCAGGTTATATGGGGGTTCGAATGAGCGGATAATAATGAAACTATAATGTGATGATACGTGAAAGAAAGCGTTTAAAAAAACCATCCCTTATGCGGGACTCGAACCCACGCCCAGCTAGTGACTTCAGTTTGTGAAGCGGTGCCTCAGCTGGCCGAGCTACCGAGGGCGGCACGCCCACACCTACTCGACACAATCACGCCTCACAGCCGTAACAGGAATAGAGTCGCTCGCCAAGAGAAATAATAACATTAGGTAGGCCTATAGTTGGTTTCCGCGCGAACGCTTCAGCTGTTCAAAGCTCGCTTCGCTCATCAACCAGAAGCCCACCCACGGCGTTACCAGTGTCGACGTTGCCTTCGAACTGATTCGGTGTTGCCAACATGAAATATGATGACATTATGTAGTGACCATAGATGTCAAAGAGTGTACGAAGTATAGGTGAAAATTGTAATATATATATTCCAATTGTTGCAAAGTTTGTGTTAGGCCCAGTATTACCAAGTCCAGTTAGCCTTTATCTGACAGTTCGAACTTATTATCACCATGGTTACCCATGCTATTTGTTTTCACCAACTCTCAGATAAATACTAACTAGACTTGGTAATAGTTTGCCTTAGTGTTGCACAATAACAAATGGAATAATGACATGAAATACTAATTTCTTGGCGACGATTAAAGCAAATGGACCTTGTAAACATTGGAAACATTAAATGTTTACATTTAACATATTGGACTGTCGACGGTAGAAATGGCGGTATATGGCAACTCAGAAACTATTTGATTTATTTATATTGGGTTGAACGACGCACTATACTGATGAATACGATCTATTGGCGTCGGTGAATGATGTATGAGATGATGGGATGATGAGATGAAAAGTTATTTTATTAGGTGTTTTTGGATAGTGGGAAGGAGTCAGTCGTGGCCTGTTGTTAAGTAACCATCTCAGTATTGACCTGAATGACAGAGGAAACCCACGAAAAACCCCTAGCTGTCAGGATGGTCGACCACGGCGGGAATCGAACCCCGGTGACGGTTTTATGGAACGTTTTTGATTGGTTCACGTCCCGGTACTTCACGCGTGAAGTACCGGGACGGAAAAAATCGTGTAACGGTGTTACTATATGAATCTGGCTTCAAGAGGTCTATGCAATATAATAAGCCCTAAATTGTGGATAGTCTCCAACTACAATAAAAAAGTAAAACGTACGGATCCCTGAATATAATGTCGAATATAATTCACGCAAAAAATGTGACTGCTTCAATTCAAGTCTCCCGTTGCTGAATAGGCCTAATGTCCTGATAATATGTCGCGTCACCTGCGTAGTGCGCAAGGGTCGTTCCCGTGGGTCATTTACGAGTGCAATCCCCGCTTTGGTCATTTACTCTTTTCTTCCCCACTCCACCCTAATATAAGTAACCGAATCGAGCATGCGGGCGGTCAACCGAGGGGTTGAATCCGGAATGTATACTTTCCACGGCATCCCCTTGAAATCACTTGAAATCCTTTAAAAGCCCTGAAATTGTTTGAAATCTCTGAAATCCCTTGAAAGTCATGAACTCTCGTGAAATCTTTCGAAATCCCTTAAAATCCCTGAAATTGTTTGAAATCTCTGAAATCCCTTGAAAGTCCTGAACTCTTGTGAAATATTTCGAAATCACTTGAAATCCCTGAAAACTAAGAATTTTTTTGAAATCTCTTGAAATTGTCGGAAGTGTGAAGCTAAAAACATATTCCCCCGTATTATTATTTTCATGTCTCGTACCTTTCGAAAGTTTTCCACAGAAAAATGGATATTTCGCTAAATCGAATCCCATGCATGCACTGTTTTCAAATATAGAATGCCGTGCGCTATAGTTCCATGCATACTATCGTGTAGGTATGGGAAAACCTTGCGTGCATCCCGCTCTATGCACCACGCCGTGGCTATAGCTGGGCGGTCTTACCAATTACGGGTAATATCAACAGAAAAAAAACTCTTATTACACAGCCCGCACGTACTGTTATTAACCAGAAACTTATTTCCTCAACGAAACAAACAACCTTGTAGACTAGACAGTTATAAACATACACTTCATAAAGGGGCGTTGAAACTCGGGGTCCGAAAAACATTGAAAAAATAACGGTATCGCCGATAATTAGACGAGCTTTAGCGAGGATTCAATTTGACATACTGAAATAAATTGGTGTTCGTTTTTATGTTTTTTTTGTTTTGTTTTGTTTTTATGTTTTTTTGTCGGTTCTCCACAGGTCAAACGGCTACAGCTATCAACTTCAAACTTTTTTTCGTCATGGTTCCTTATCTAACTTAGATCTGTATAGTTTTGTGGCATTATCGGGTGGTAACTTTTTTTTTATGAATTTTAGAAATTTCAAAAATCCCCGTTAGAATAACCCGGAGGAAAATACTTGAAAAATCAAAATTTTTCAAGACCTCTCAAATTTTCGCCGAATATAAAGGAAACTATTAAGCACATTTTGAGAGATTTTTCGCATCAATCGGATGAGAAATAACGAAGAAAACGCATTTATAAAGCATTTTCCCATCAATTTAGGCTATTACGGGAACCAATTAAATCTATAGCAACAAGTGTCACCAATTAATTCAAAACGATTGAAATGAATGAAGAGGAAGGCCGTGACATAACTGATTCTCGTAAGGTTTTTGAACGTTTGGAGTGATCCAAGGTCTGTAGATGTAGATTGGGTTGACAAATTATTTTTCATTCTAGATTTCTATACCCCTAAGCTCGTCTAACAACGCGCATCCCGCGTTTTCCTAGTATTAGATCCAATGAAATGCCATGGAAAAACTTTTAGTAACGGTGAGAAAAATTATTTTGATAAATTTATCGCTGAAAATGTTCAGAAAGCGGAAAAAATAGGAAAAAATTGATTTCTGTAATAAGCACATCTACCGGCACAGTAGCTGAGTGGTTAGCTCACTTGCTTCGTGTGACCCGGGAGGTGAAGGGACATATCGGACCCGGTTCTATTCCCGCCACCGTCCATCTTTACAGGGGTCTTTCGTGGTTTCCATCTGTAGTCTAGTTTAATGCCGGGATGGTTCCCACAATATAGGCCACGACCACTTCCTTCCCACTATCCTTACCACTACCCATAAAAACCTTCATCTCACCATCCCATCATCTCATTAATCATTCTTCCAACGCCAATAGATCTAAGTAATCATTACAGTGCGTCGTTAAAACCCACTATGAAAAAAAAAAAATAAGCACATCTTACAAAGAAAAAGAGGAGAAAAATTACAAGAAGATTAAAATGATGAGGAAATTGAAGATTTTCTCCCCACTGTGAATGTTTGAATTGTTTTCTAACCCTGGCATTATTACCGCGAGATTTATTGTTTGTTAAATGAGTTATCTTATTTACAATTTTCTTCTGAGTGGTAAGATCGCCCCTGTGGTGCCCCGTCCAAACGATCTCATCTTTCATCCATTGCCTCAATTGGGGAGAAATGATTTTGTATCAAGTTTCGATGTTATTAAAAAAAAAATGATATGTTCTTACGGATTTTCAAAATGCCCGGAAATTACACCTCAACCTACAATTCATTGCATCATATTTCATATTTCTATTTCTATCATATTTCTTCTTTTTTCCCACTCATATTCTTTATTGCCACTCAATTTATCGATTATGTTTATATTTTCTCAATCACCATACATAAACTAATGTATAAAACCTAGAGCTAAGCAATAAACAGATACAATGTTATTTTTTTTCTTCCCACAGTCGAGTCTCCCTTGGAGACTTTGTTGATAGTATTTGACTGTTCAGTGTTTTTATTTTGTATGTGCAAAACTGATGACAGAAAAAAAGAATACAATTGGGTTTCTAGAAAAACCAAACCAAATTCACCGAATTTTATTGTTGTTTCTCCCGCTATAGATGATTGCGTACAGATTTTCAAAAATTCAAAATATTACATCTCAAAACAATAAAAAAATGCAAATGGATTTCTAGATTATTTTTTTCAAATCATAATAAATAGATATGGTATATAGAACTTGAGTTGAACGAAATTTTGGGGGTGCGGTACGGTTTTCCGTAGAGAATGAAATTTTTTTCAAATTATGTAAAATTTTATCAAGTTGGGTCCAAGTTTACGGCCATCTATATAATACCGATGATTCGCACATATAATTATTATAAACTAATTTTCCATCATTACATAATTATCTAGTATACCGAGAGCTGATCGCATCGAAATGACGCGGTAGAAGCTGAAAACATGATCACGTGAGCGATCTCGAGACCTTGAAAGGAATTGCGTCGTTACGATATAGGTCGATGACGCCTGTGCCACAGCGCACTAGTCTGGCATCGCGGTCAGATGCCACAGAACACAAGGTGAATGTAAAGCATTGACGGCCGTATCATCGCGATCACAGACTTTCCGCAACGTTTCCGCCCCTGCGGCGTCGCGCATGTCGCAGTAGAGTGTGCCTTTTGAGTTATTAATTATTGTTTAGTACATTTGTACTATTTATAGTAAGAAATATTGTGATTTTAAGAGTCCATGGGAGTCGATTTAGCGAAATATATTTTTTTTGATGTTAAGAGCCCGCATCTTAGCTGAGCATGTTTCTCTTCGAAATGCTCTACCCAAGTTTGATGTGCGTTTAGAAGTTAGATTGTGGGTTGAAAAGTGAAAAAAGGATAATATTAGAAGAGTTCCAGTAACTTCCGCTAGATGGGAGAGTTTTTCATTTCATAATTTGGACAAAATCTAGTTACATTACACATTTTGGCCAAGGAAATTGAGAAAACTGTAGAATAAAAGGCAAATCAAAGTTCCAAACATTGATAAGCAAAGTTGAACTTAAGGATGAGCGTTTGTAATTCATTTACACTATTATTCAGTAACCGGGAATTAAGCAATGAAAATCATCAAATTAGGCACATTTTGATTCAATAATTGCTCCATAATGAAATTATGGATAATAATAATAATTATAATTATTATAATAATAATTATTTTATTCTTCAATTTTCGATTAAGCATATCTAATTGTGAGGGTATCATCTATTTATTTCATTTTACCGCAAGTCTGTAGTGTTTGTAGTTCTTGAGACATATGTGGCGGAAGTGCACCCTGTAAATCTGTCTAAGATGCGGGCTCTTAAATTTTGAACGGTATGAGATATCAAAGTTATAATACGCGAGACACGGACGAGGGGTAAGCAACTAGTTCATTTGGTGTACACCTGATTTCAGATTTCAAGGGAATTCAAGGAGATTTTAAGAAGATTTCAAGGGATTTCAGGAAGAATTCATGACATAGTACACTAGATTTCAGGAGTTGTTATCCCCTCGGACACGGATAATTATAATAACTCAAAGATTATATAAGTAATAACTATACAAGTCATGTCACATAACTGTCAAGCGTATATAGCTAAAAATGTGTTGTTTTTTTAGCTGTATACACTTGACAGTGGACAACAACACTTAATAAGAAGATGCATTGAGGGTTGCATTGGTTTGCCGGTCTGAGATGGTGTCCTCACTTCCTATCCCTCCCATATTATGTTGAGAATGTGTTTCAATTCATCAGCCACATGTTCTTTAGAAATATCGATCGTGCGTAGATAGCAGTGATAAAAGGAACTCACTTTACGTTCACGTCGCCTCAGCTAATAACAATTTACATCAAGTATGTCAGTCTATCAGCCGTTTCTACAGAACAACACTAGATAGAGCAGCGATCTTTGATTCTGAGGAAAGTACTCAGGAAATGGAACGTATTTTCAAATGAGTGAAGTCAGGCGAACCGACGCAACCCTCAATACATCTTGAGATGATGATTATTGTTTGCTCAACGACCCCACCAACAGCTAGGTTATACGGGGGTACGAATGAGCTAATGATTATGAATGTATGAAGTGATGATAAGTGAGAGGACATTTACAAAAACCCATGCCTTATGCGGGATTCGAACCCACGCCCAACGGTGACTTCAGTTTCTGAAGCGGTGCCTCAGCTGTGCATCTTGAGTGGAACAAGGACTTACCTTGATGTCGTTGTCGCCTTTGCCGCCCGCCTTGGCGATCAAGTCCCAGTTGATTGTGTCCGCGTAGCACAGCTGCGGGTTCTTCTCGATCAGGACTTTGCCGCGCACGATATCGGTCAGCGAGTGCAGACCGATCTCCTGGGAAAATCAACAGACGCGTCATCAGTAATGGCGTACACAGAGACTTGGAGGGATACGTTACTATTTGTATAACTAGGCAAACGCGTTATGTGTTTCCGCGTTGATGGATGAGCTAGAACATATCAATTTATATCTTTGGATTGGTTATTATTAGACGAGCTCTAGCGAGGATTCAATTTGACATACTGAAAAAAAATTGGTGTTCGTTTTTATGTTTTTTTTTTTTTTCCTTCTTTTTTTTATGTTTTTTTGTCGGTTCTCCACAGGTCAAACGGCTACAGCTATCGACTTCAAACTTTTTTTCGTCATGGTTCCTCATCTAACTTAGATCTGTATAGTTTTGTGGCATTATCGGGTGGTAACTTTTTTTTTTATGAATTTTAGAAATTTCAAAAATCCCCATTAGAATAACCCGGAGGAAAATACTTGAAAAATCAAAATTTTTCAAGACCTCTCAAATTTTCGCCGAATATAAAGGAAACTATTAAGCACATTTTGAGAGATTTTTCGCATCAATCGGATGAGAAATAACGAAGAAAACGCATTTATAAAGCATTTTCCCATCAATTTAGGCTATTACGGGAACCAATTAAATCTATAGCAACAAGTGTCACCAATTAATTCAAAACGATTGAAATGAATGAAGAGGAAGGCCGTGACATAACTGATTCTCGTAAGGTTTTTGAACGTTTGGAGTGATCCAAGGTCTGTAGATGTAGATTGGGTTGACAAATTATTTTTCATTCTAGATTTCTATACCCCTAAGCTCGTCTAACAACGCGCATCCCGCGTTTTCCTAGTATATATATATACTCCTTGAGATCCAGACAATTACGTCACTGCCATCCTATTTCCTAATAAATTTTATATGTTAATAAAGAAGGCTTTGTTTTAATCGTTTCCAATAATGGGTGACCCTGTTGCTTGGATTAAATTGGTTTCTTAATAGGCTAAACTAAACTAGACTTGACTAGACTAAGTATCCATGTGACTTTGTCTTTAAACAATATTCCTTATATTGTGATTCAAAAAATTGGATTATATATTTTTTAAATCAAAACTGCTGATCTGATTAGACTTAAACTTCGGAATAAGGTGTATAATTATTATATTGAAATTCCTTGAGAATTTGAATTCTCTCGAAGGAAATATTTTTGTCGAATTTTCTCCTCTGGGTTATTCTTATGAGATTTTTGAAAATTTTGAAATGAGTTTTCTCAGAAGTGGCTCAACCGATTGCGTCTCAAAACTATACAGTATCGAATTAGATAAGGACACTTTGAGTATGCCAAGTTTCAACTGATTTTGAATTTACGTTTGACCTGTGAAGCGCTAAAAAAAATTGAGTCTTCGCTTCGCTCATCCAATCAACGGAGGTGGAAGTGAAAACACGTTAGAAAATGCGTCATCAGTACTAATAACATCCACAAAGACTTGGAGGAATACATTACTTATTCTATAATGAATGGAGGTGAAAATAGAAATTAAAAAAAAACTTTCAAGACCATTTTCGAGCGATTTTTTTTTCCAAATTTACACAAGTGATCAGAATACGATATATTAAACTAGTGAAATAATAGGTCTGAAGGACATTAAAACCCTGGAATTAGAATACCAACTAATAATGATTTTTGTTTCCCTAATTATAGGGAAAACTAGATATTATCATCTCAATTTCAGTAATTATTATCATTATTTTTTTTTAATAACATCGAAACTTGATACAAAATCATTGTTCCCAATTAAGGCTGTGGATGAAAAATAGGATCGTTTGGACGGGGCGCCACAAGGGCGATCTTACCACCCCATTTTGAATGTTCATAACCAATGAACTTCGACACCAGGACTGTGCTGTTGGTGACCGTGAATTGCCGCCGCAGATAAAAGTCTTTCAGTTTCCGAAAGTCCGGAACACATTATAAGTATAAAAAACCGTTTCTGTGATATATATCCGGACATTATCAGCATTGGTATTAAGAGTAAACAAAACACACGAATGTTGATATCTTCCAAGTAATTATGATGAATATTTCTGTCTTCTAGAAACCAGCGAGTCATGATTATACCGATTCCTGTACAGTAACATGAACAGAATCGAGTAATGTCTACGTCACGACTCACGAAAACAGTCGGGTCCTGGACGACAAATACACATTAATTAGGACATGAAATTAAAATGATCATTTCTAGTTTTCTCTAGAATTCAAGAAATAAATGTAGTACATATGTGACGCTTGGGATCTTGCCAGATCGATTGACTACGTCACCGACGATGAATGGTATAAAAATATGAAATTTTCTAATTGATGCAAAATATTTAGATGAGCGTAGCGAAAATTCCATCCCACTCTCATTGAGCTTTGTTTGTGTGATTTTTTTTTTTTTTGTAAACACTGAACAGGTCACATGGGTGGACTGATCAACATGAAACTTTTTTCGTACGGGCCAACTTTTACAACTTAGAACTGTATAGTTTTTGGAATGAATCGGTTGGATCGATTTTGAGAAATATCATCTCAAAGTTTTTAAAAACCCCATGAGATTTGGCTGGGCGGAAAATGTTGGAAAATAAAATCTCTCCAAATGGGCTGAAATTCTGTCTAAAGGTGTATGCATAGATTTTACACATTTTCACGATTTTTAAGCAATTCCAATCAGCCGTTTTGAAGAAAAAAAAAAATAACTGATAATATTCATCAAATATCATAAAAATTGTGACAGAATCAAGTTGTCAAGATTCACTGCTTTCTAGATTCAAGAGTTGACCAACAATGAAGTATTTTTTATATACATCAAGGTGTGTAGAATACCAGAGTCAGTGAAGTGGCAAGAGTAGAACTACTTTAACGACTTTTATAGCTTATTCAGATATCAAGGTGTGTAGAATATCAGAGTCGGTAAAGTAGCAAGGGTAGAACTACTTCAACGACTTTTATACCTTATTCAGATATATCGCTCATCTTACAACGCATATTTCGCGTTTGACTAGTTAATATCATTTCTTCTACAGTGAAAACAGCCTCTTTGAGTATGTTGGAAGGAGTTCCCATTGGTCACTTTCAATCACTTTTGACAACCGACCTTAAAACCAACTTTTCATAATCTGTCTATATTGTGTTGGGTTCAACGACGAACTGTACTGATGACTACGATCTATTGGCGTCCGTGAATGATGAATGAGATGATGGGATGATGAGATGATGGGATGATGAGATAAAAGTTTATTTGATCAAGAGTCCACGGGAGTCGATTTAACAAAATATCAGTTTCTATGCGTTAACGTTTGAACAGTATGAGATATCAAAATTCTAATACGCGAGAAACATAGATAATTATAATAGCTTCAAGATTATATAAGTTATAACTTTTCAAGTCATGTCGCATAACTGTCAATCGTCGACAGCTAAGAAATGTTTTTTTTCAGCTTTACACGCTTCACTGTTATACAACGTGTCTTAAATAGTCATAACTCATAGGAGCTGTTATAATTATCTGTGTTTCTCGCGTATTAGAATTTTGATATCTCATACCATTCAAAAGTTATCACAAAAACCCCCTGATATTTCGATAAATCGACTCTCATGGACTCTTAACCATACCAAAATTGACCTGGATGACAAAAGGGAAACCACGAAAAACCCCTATCAGGATGATCGACCGAGACGGGTATCGAACCCCGGTCTCCTCAAAGACAGTTCAGTGTGAATTATATACACTCGACCAACCGACTTGTCGAGAAATCCTCTTATTCCCCGAATTCGATGCCATATCAACCGTCACCCGAGTTCGCCACATCATTTCCTCACCTGCAGATCTTGCATTTCGAAGCTGACGAACGCGTAGTTGAACATGAGCGTGTTGCCCCGGATGACGGCCAGGTTCGGGAAGATCTGGCCGATGGAGCGCAGACCGAACGCGCGGTACAGCAACAGGTAGCCGGTGATCTCGCGCAGCTCGGGGAACGAGATGTTGGTGTAGTTGTTCTCGGTGGCGTGGTTGATGAGCAGGATCTGCACAGAGCCCTCGACGACGCGACACCCTTTGAGCGCGTCGAAACCGGACATGAAGTTGCGCACGTCGATGCTCTTGCACACTGGAACAAGAGAAAGGGAGAGGCGGCGTTAGTTTAGTTTATTCATTGGGTTCAACGTCGCATCACGTCGATGCTCTTGCACACTGGAACAAGAGAAAGGGAGAGGCGGCGTTAGTTTAGTTTATTCATTGGGTTCAACGACGCATCACGTCGATGCTCTTGCACACTGGAACAAGAGAAAGGGAGAGGCGGCGTTAGTTTAGTTTATTCATTGGGTTCAACGACGCATCACGTCGATGCTCTTGCACACTGGAACAAGAGAAAGGGAGAGGCGGCGTTAGTTTAGTTTATTCATTGGGTTCAACGTCGCATTGTACTGATGCCAGACATATTGGCGTCGGTGAATGTCGTATGAGATGATGGGATGGTGAGATGGAAAGACATTTTATGTATTCATACTGATGGGTACAACGACGCAGTGTACTGATGGCAGACATATTGGCGTCGGTGAATGATGTATGAGGGATGATGAGATGGAAGGTCATTTTATTTATTTATATTGGGTTCATAACGACGCATTGTACTGATGGCAGACATATTGGCGTCGGTGAATGATGTATGAGATGATGGGATGGTGAGATGGAAGGTTATTTTATTTATTCGTATTGGGTACATTGACGCAGTGTACTGATGGCAGACATATTGGCGTCGGTGAATGATGTATGATATGATGGGATGGTGAGATGGAAGGTCATTTTATTTATTCATATTGGGTTCAACGACGCATTGTAGGCATACTGATGACTATACGATCTATTGGTGTCGGTGAATGATGTATGAGATGGTGGGATGGTGAATTTTATTTATTCATATTGGGTACATTGACGCAGTGTACTGATGGCAGACATATTGGCGTCGGTGAATGATGTATGAGATGATGGGATGGTGAGATGGAAGGTCATTTTATTTATTCATATTGGGTTCAACGACGCATTGTAGGCCTACTGATGACTATACGATCTATTGGCGTCGGTGAATGATGTATGAGATGGTGGGATGGTGAGATGGAAGGTTATTTTATTTATTCATATTGGGTTCAACGACGCATTGTAGGCCTACTGATGACTATACGATCTATTGGCGTCGGTGAATGATGTATGAGATGGTGGGATGGTGAGATGGAAGGTCATTTTATTTATTCGTATTGGGTACATTGACGCATTGTAGGCCTACTGATGACTATACGATCTATTGCTGTCGGTGAATGATGTATGAGATGATGGGATGGTGAGATGGAAGGTCATTTTATTTATTCATATTGGGTTCAACGACGCATTGTAGGCCTACTGATGACCATACGATCTATTGGTGTCGGTGAATGATGAATGAGATGATGGGATGGTGAGATGGAAGGTCATTTTATTTATTCATATTGGGTTCAACGACGCATTGTAGGCCTACTGATGACTATACGATCTATTGGTGTCGGTGAATGATGAATGAGATGATGGGATGGTGAGATGGAAGGTCATTTTATTTATTCATATTGGGTTCAACGACGCAGTGTACTGATGGCAGACATATTGGCGTCGGTGAATGATGTAGGGATGATGGGATGGTGAGATGGAAGGTCATTTTATTTATTCATATTGGGTTCAACGACGCAGTGTACTGATGGCAGACATATTGGCGTCGGTGAATGATGTATGAGATGATGGGATGGTGAGATGGAAGGTCATTTTATTTATTTATATTGGGTTCAACGACGCATTGTACTGATGGCAGACATATTGGCGTCGGTGAATGATGTATGAGATGGTGGGATGGTGAGATGGAAGGTCATTTTATTTATTCATATTGGGTTCAACGACGCATTGTAGGCCTACTGATGACTATACGATCTATTGGTGTCGGTGAATGATGTATGAGATGGTGGGATGGTGAATTTTATTTATTCATATTGGGTACATTGACGCAGTGTACTGATGGCAGACATATTGGCGTCGGTGAATGATATATGAGATGATGGGATGGTGAGATGGAAGGTCATTTTATTTATTCATATTGGGTTCAACGACGCAGTGTACTGATGGCAGACATATTGGCTTCGGTGAATGATGTATGAGATGATGGGATGGTGAGATGGAAGGTCATTTTATTTATTCATATTGGGTTCAACGACGCAGTGTACTGATGGCAGACATATTGGCGTCGGTGAATGATGTATGAGGGATGATGAGATGGAAGGTCATTTTATTTATTTATATTGGGTTCAACGACGCATTGTACTGATGGCAGACATATTGGCGTCGGTGAATGATGTATGAGATGATGGGATGGTGAGATGGAAGGTCATTTTATTTTTTTATATTGGGTTCAACGACGCATTGCAGGCCTACTGATGACTATACGATCTATTGGTGTCGGTGAATGATGTATGAGATGGTGGGATGGTGAGATGGAAGGTCATTTTATTTATTCATATTGGGTTCAACGACGCATTGTACTGATGCCAGACATATTGGCGTCGGTGAATGATGTATGAGATGATGGAATATATGGAAAGTATATGGAATGTATATGATGGAAAGTTTTTCATTTTTTTTTTGGATAGTCCGAAGGAGTTGTTAAGGAACCGTCCCAGTATTGACCTGAACGACAGAGGGAAATCACAAAAAAAACTGCCAGATGAATGGTCGATCATGACGGAAATCGAACTCGGGTCTATTGAATGACAGTCAAGTGTGCTAGCCACTCGACCACTTGTCTCAGTGGCGACGTTAGTATTTTCAGAGACCACGCGACTGAAATTACAGCTCTACGGTTTCCTTGTTTTGACAAGAAACATATCTAGGGCCTACATGCAGAGACCAGAACATGAATCTAGTTATGATAAAGAGTCGAGACCTGTTGCCCAGCTTTAGGCCAGGTTGTATATCAACGTTTCATTTCTAGGTTCATCTCCCTCCCGAGTTTTAAATTGTTGTTGATTAGGTTTTCCCAGTAATCCAAAGTTGAACGGTATAATCATCACATTGAAACACAATAGAGAATGTGAGTTCAATAAGAAAAAAATTGAAGTTATATTTTAAATAGATTCAGTATTGGAATTAGGGTTGCCGTTCGATTTCGATCGATTCGATCGATTTTCGATTATAAGTTTTCGATTCGATTTCGATATGTAATTTTCGATTATAAGTTTTCGATTCGATTTCGATATGTAATTTTCGATTTTCGATGCGATCGATATCGAAAAGTTTTCGAAGATCGAAAGCGCACAACAGTACAAGAGTAGCGCGAGACGTCACGAGTAACGCGCTCGCTTACATTGGTAACATTATAGGCCTACTTATATAATATATAGCGCGTGCGGGGTATATAAACATGGTATTTAGCTACCTAACACGTTTTTTTTTCGATTCGATTTCGATTCGATTTCGATTCGTCAATTCGATCGATTTTCGATAAAAATGCAATCGATTTTGATTCGATTTCATCGATTTTCGATATTGTGAACTTCGATTTCGATCACGATTTTTTTATCGAACGGCAACCCTAATTGGAATGGACATATTTAATATTAGGATATTTGGTTATTTAAGCATAAATTTATATATGAAATTTCTTTTATTGAATCCCAATATAAATACATACATGTTCACAAAAGTCCACAAAGCCTGATACAGGCTTGACTGTGGTTTCAAATGAGGAAAATACAATGTTAGATATAAATGAATAATGGTGAAGAATGAAAAATGTATTAGCAATGAAGTGCAAAATATTGAATGACGCATTTCAAAAGACATCTGAGTTGAAAGAATGAAAAGAATGATAATAGAGTTGCAATAATAATAATAATAATAATAATAATAATAATTATTATTATTATTATTATAAATAATAATAATAATATAAATAATAATAATAACGCTGTAAGTTGTATTATGACCGAGCTATCATCACGGACAAAACTATACACTACAATAGACCTGATATCGTCCACATCGACAAAATGGCAAAAGTTGGTTTTGTGATTGATATAGCTGTACCACTAAGTCAGAACCTGATGAAAACTCATGAAGAAAAAAATGCTAAATATGTTGAGCTTTCTCAAAAATTGAAAAAACTGTATGGGCTGAAGAGAGTGACCATAGTTCCTGTAATAATCTCGGCAACTGGAGTGATACCAACCGGAATCCATAAAAGTCTAAAAACTCTTGATATTTTAGATAATACATTCATCGAAATGCAGAAAGCGGCCATATTGAAATCTTGTCGCATTGTAAGGAAATTTTTAAATATCCATTGAAGTAATTTATTGTATTTATAATTGTAATTGAATATAAGTTCAGTGGCAGTTTGGTACGCATGTGTACCCGCTCCACTGAACCTTCCACCGGGAAACCGAGAATTGATTAAATAAAAATAATAATAATAAAACAATGACAACAATAATATAGTATAATAATAATACAATAGTATACCCGTACGATATGTTGTAACCAGTTTGAACAGTGATCGTATTCAATTAATTGAATAAAATAATGATAATGATGATGGTAATAATCATCATATTTACTGAACCTGCTATAATATAGACGATTATATAGACTCACAACAATACGTTAAACGTTAACAAGTGAACAATGTCTACACAATAATAAAAAAAGTCACAAATCGTCGTAAAAAGTTCGTACTTCCGCTTGGAATTGTCAAGTCATCATCATCATCAAGTAAGCTACAACCCACAAACAATTCATACAAGTGAAAATAGATTAGCGAGTCCGATTACATGCTCTACGTCCCCCATGTGTACTTTCACGCGCATCGTGCCCCCTTGCATGCACGCTCAACTGGGTCGCATTAGTCGGTTGAAAATAAGTTTACAACCAACTATACTATCTCATTCTTTTCCGAAACACTTGACCGTCTACTATGAGCTTATAACTATTTTCAGTAATAAAATGACTGATTATCACTTCTAGGAAAAACGTCAACGGAAACGTACTTTATGTCATTCATTATGTATATCATACATTTTTTATAGCCAGGTTATTACAGGTTATGTAATGCTAATCTATACGAAACAATACCCAGCTAGCACCGCCAGCTAATTGTAATGATTATGCAACCCTTTACGTACGGTCGTCTAATAATAGACTGGTTTTCGCAGAACCGTTGTTTATCAAACATGCAGGGAAAGCACGTGGCCACGGCTAGCACCTACGACACGCACACCACGCTGTGTGTGCCAGACCGGCTCTCAATCAGCTGTTACGACCGTGTGCGGGTGACTGGTGACGTCAATAAGAACGCGAGGGATTCTAAACCCACGATGTAGTGACAACAACCTATATATAAAGAAGGTGACCCAACTCGGGTCTCGAAAGTGAAATATTTCCGGGTTCAGTTCCCGAGTCTAGGGTCCCGATTGCCTGTAGCGTAATTATCGCTATCGAATCAAATTATAAAACAACAATGCTATAAAAGGCTCAGTAGAATTATAATGTTAGCAGTTAGATTTGTTTTTTTTTTACGAAAATGATAGAATTAGCAAGTTTAGCAAGTTCAACAATGCCACCGATATACCGTAGTCACTCATATCTACATCTAGTTCACAAAGGAATCCGCTGAATCGCGACAGGCAATTGGGACCTTTGGCTCTCAACTGACCACAAGAAACCACAAATGCCAACAATGTTATTAGTATAGGAGATGGATCATCTTCTTTATATTATGATGAAACAGGTCGGTGTCACCGGCACAGTAGCTGAGTGGTTAGCTCATTTGCTTCGTGTGATCCGGGAGGTGAAGGGACATATCGGACCCGGTTCGATCCCCGCCACCGTCCATCATTACAGGGGTTTTTCGTGGTTTCCCTCTGTAGTCTAGGCTAATGCCGGGATGGTTCCTGCAATATAGGCGACGACCGCTTCCTTCCCACTATCCTTCCCTCTACCCATAAAAACCCTTCATCTCATCATCCCATCATCTCATTACTCATTCATCCGACGCCAATCGATCTTAGTCATCATTACAGTGCGTCGTTAAAACAAACCCAATATAAAAAAAAGGTTGGTGTCACTACATCGTGCTAAAACAGTCGGGGCAAACGACAAATCTGAGTGAACCTAGTTCAATAATAAAGTTGAAAACCCCATATAGTTCGATCGCTATGAGATGATATTACCATGAGCCACTACCAAGACTCAGTCAACTAAGGCACCGCTTTGCAAACTGGTCACCGATGGGCGTGGGTTCGAGTGCAGCACAAGAGATGGGTTATTACTTATTGTCAACGTCCAACGAAGCTTCGTTGTTTCAAAGCTGTTGGTGGGGTCGTTAACCAAAACACAAACAAGATATCATGTCCCATAACCCATGGCCAAGAGCATTTGCATAACAATTTTCAGATAAAATAAAAAGTAGCGTGAGGTGGATTCGAACAGAAGTACACCTCAACTGTAAGGCACCAAATGGCATAAGAGCCTTGAATGTAGGGTCTACATGATGAACATAAATTATTCTTTTATTCATTCTCATTTTCTTCATTAAAAATACGCACATTTTCATGTTCATCATGATTCAACCTATTGAATTGAATTATGTTATTAGTAATAAATAGTTCATTATTAGCATTGCCAATAACAGTGTATAATGTAAATGTTCTTTTTTTCATATATGAAACCACAGTTAAGCCAAATATGGATTTGGCTTAGTGGACGAGAGTCTAAATTGTATCACATTGAACACTGTATTATATAAACTAATTTGCGACAATAAATAAAAAACAACTCTTTACGGCAATCTCATGTACACTAGACGTCACTGTGACGTCACTATGTTGGCCACGCGGTCGTAATAGTGATGCCTTGTAACGTTCGGTCCCACAGAGGTTTGTTTTCATCGCGGGAATAGCAATAATCACAGACCGGGGTGGTCAACTGTCGGTTGCGAGTTGTGACACGCCCTCGTGGCATTAGTCAAGCGGTCTAGTGCCACGGGAGACAATTTCACACACATTTTCTGGTTTTCGGTATAAGAGCGTGAGAAACTCATGAGAATCAAGGAAAAAAATAAAAAATATATATATATATATATATATATATATATATATATATATATATGCATATATATAAATGAATATAAATATAAATATATATATATATATATATATATATATATATATATATATATATATATATATATATATAAATATATGCATATATATAAATATATATATATATATATATATATATATATATATATATATATATATATATATATATATATATATATATATATTTATATATAGATGCAAAAAATTAATAGAAAGAGGACATCGAAATTAGTTTGAAACTTTGAGGTATGAAAAATGTACAGCTAACGAGCTATCGTATCGTGCTATCGTTCCAGAGCTGTGTAACCATAGCTATATATATTAATAACCAAAGTTGTGCTTTTACCGCGGTACAAATTACACTATTCTTCTATATAAAATCTATACAATATTCAAACATGAAAACAGAACGTCAAATATAATTGTGTGCACACAATTTGTTGGCGCAGCATTTATTCTGTCTATACATTGAGGTCTTCTATGTATAGGACAAATATAATACAATGATATAATATACCGATAATATGATATGTTAAATGTAATCTAATATAAAACAAATATATATATATATATAAATATATATATAAATATATATATATATATATAAATATATATATATATATATATATATATATATAATATTATATATTATTATAATATAATGTCTATTGAATAACGGAAAAGAGAGTAGACAATCGAGTAAACGTCGAGGATAACAAAAAAAGAAACGGTCCACAATATTATTTGAGGATTCTGAGCTTCAATCAACACTTGAGACAGAAAGATGTAGCAACGGTTCTCTCTCGTGCATAACAGGCTTTTATTCAAATGTTTCAAATCGTCATAAATGAATTAAAAATAGTTTCCAATATTACCCTCTTTTCAATCCTCATATGAAATCGTCATCACAATAGGCGTGGCTTCACCGGTTGGCCAGTTGGATCTATATCATCTGTGGTTCATTTGAAGATACCCCGATTTGATATTTGAATATCATCACAGTTCTAACAGCCCTGTTGATTGGACGGTGTGATTTGTGACGTCATGGGGGTCTGCGAGTCGTCAATAGCGTATTCTCAAGTGACGTCACCCATCGTTGAAAGAGTGAGACAACAATGTCCACCAGTTGGAGTTGACCAATCAGAATGTTTGGTAGTCCACCAGTTCGCTGTATTGCTATGGTAACTATAGGCTTCTGTCAAGTGAATTCACTCATTGTTGAAAGAGAGAGACAACAATGTCCACCAGTTGGAGTTGACCAATCAGAATGTTTGGTAGTCCACCAGTTCGCTGTATTGCTATGGTAACTATAGGCTTCTGTCAAGTGACGTCACTCATTGTGGAAAGAGAGAGACAACAATGTCCACCAGTTGGAGTTGACCAATCAGAATGTTTGGTAGTCCACCAGTTCGCTGTATTGCTATGGCAACTATAGGCTTCTGTCAAGTGACGTCACTCATTGTGGAAAGAGAGAGACAACAATGTCCACCAGTTGGAGTTGACCAATCAGAATGTTTGGTAGTCCACCAGTTCGCTGTATTGCTATAGTAACGATTGTTTGTCGTTTGTTACGTGCGAACACTCTATAGGCTTCTGTCAAGTGACGTCACCCATCGTTGAAAGTGACAGACAACAATGTCCATCAGTTGGAATTAGCCAATCAGAATGTTTGGTAGTCCACCAGTTCGCTGTGTTGCTATGGTAACGATTGTTTGTCGTTTGTTACGTGCGAACACCCTATTGACATGTGGCCTATTGGGTACCGTCTTTGAAAATAAACGACTTTTAACGACGTGGATCAGCTTGCGACACATATTCAGATCTTTCGAAGAAACATATTAATAAGAGAGTGTTTCAAGTAGGTATCCACTTCCCATCATGAATCTGGACTGAGAAAACAACCGGAGTTTGTAAACAATACATTGTTTTACTTTAGATTATGAGCCGACGTCATTTCAATGGGACTCGAGATAAGATTGTGGGTCTACACAAGAAATCAAAACAACTAGATTGACAAACAATAATACTAAAAGTGCTGTGTAATAATAATGTGGGTCACACTTCTACATAGCTGCTTAACCGGGTGAAATGTGTTTGAATAAATGTACTTATTAACTTGGTAGGCCTACAGTATTTCTCTAGGCGCGGATTCAGAGGCCTAATTTATGACGTCCTAACTTGGAGACAAATATTGGTCCTATAACTTGAGTCGTCCTTAATATATATAGGACTCTTTGTGAGTCCGGGCTCACTCAAAGAGTCTCATCTTTGGTATGGATCATTTATTTCACTGATTTAGGACCAATATTGGTCTTGAAAAGTAAGTATACGTAGAATAGTATAAATTTAAGGCCAAATTGGTGCCTATGCCTACTCAGTAAAATGGTCTCAACTTGAGACTTTGTAAAAGATTTTCTTTGTGAAACGGGCCCTGTGATCAAATTTCATATTCTCGTTTTCAAAACAATATTGAATCAAGATTTGTATCTGTATGTATTTGTGTTTAGTTTTGTTATTTCCACCTTGGGGCACGCATGCATTACTACTCCTGCGATCTCTGTGTGAGATGTAGGCCTACATTACGGAAAAACCATACAAACAGGTGTAGGTAAACCCGTGGCAATGATGGGCGTTACATAATATTTACATATCATCAATATAGCCAACTATACAGAACTAACTAATATCGTCCAATATTACTCACGAAATCAATTCTTGATTGATGAACAAATATTATTATAATATTAATATCATCATTATATTTATTTGTTGCTTTCTTGCTCTATAAAAATACTGCAAGCCACTTATTATGACCATTAAATAGTCACAATAGCAATTCACAACAAATTGACAAAAATCGTATATAAAATATAATTACGTACGGTATATAAAATATGGGAGTGGATAATATTATATTCATATGAGGGAAGAAGCGGTATAATGATTATTGTTATTAATTGAAAAAAAAATATATATAAATATATAGGATAAACAGTGTAACCTTATGTTTTTTTTTTAATAACATCGAAACTCGATACAAAATCATTGTTCCCCAATTAAGGCTATGGATGAAAGATAGGATCGTTTGGACGGGGCACCAAAAGGGCGATCTTACCACCCCTAAGCACTTTTTTACCCATATTCCTGAGTCCAGGGTCCCGATTGCCTGTAGCGCAACTATCGCTTTTATATCGAACCATATGGAACAAAGATACTCAATCAACAATGCTATTCACGGCTCAAGAGAATTTCAACGTCAGTAGTTGCAATGTTTACCACGGAAATTATAGATTTTGTGAGTTCAACAATGTCACCGGTACCATAGCCACTCCTATCTAATACATCTAGTTCACAAGGGAATCCGCTAAATCGCGACATGCAATAGGGACCTTTGGCTCTGAACTGACCGCAAGAACCACAAATACCGTCCATGTTATCAGTATGAGAGTTGGGTCACCTTCTTTATATTACTAGGAAAACGCGGGATGCGCGTTGTGAGATGAGCTTAGAAGTATGGCAATCTAGAATGAAAAATAACTTGTCAGCTCAATTTACATCTACAAACCTTGACTCAGGGTACTTCAAACATTCAAAAACCTCACCTGCAACTTGTTGATATTTATAGTAACCTGCAACCTGTCGCATGAACACTTTGCAAAACCAATTGATCCAAATATTCAATAAAATGTAAACGTTTATTGCGTTTTCTTCATTTATTCTCATTCGATTGTTGTAAAAATCTCTGAAAAGGTGTATAATAGTATTTTCCATATTCTGTGAGAATTTGAGAGCTTTTGAAAAATTCTTGTTTTTCAACTATTTTTCCTCAGGGTTATTCTTATGAGGATTTTCCAACTTTTCCGATTGTTTTCCGGAAAAACCTTCCGACCGATTCCTCTGAATAACAATCCCAACCTATTCTGGTATGACACCAACGTTCAGAAAATGTTTCAAGTTGATTGATTCATTTCTCTGACCTGTATGCCGCGTACATAATTACAAAAAAAACAAAAAAAAAAACATAAAAACGAAGCCCATTTTTTTTCAGGGTGTGAAATGGAAAGCTTCGCTACGCTCATCTAAATAATAGCACAGGTTGGTGCCCCATTACATCGTGGCCTATCGACAGCATATTAATTGCAAGGCTTGCCTATATGTATGACCATCATACTGACTGCATTATATGACTGTTTTGATAAACCGTGCACATACGTTTTTGAGAAAGGGGTCTACAAAATAATGACGACGCGCTAATCACTTGGGCATTACATATGTCACCATTTCTGCTGTCCTTGATGTCATTACGTACATTGGCAATTCACTTCCTGCTCGCTGTAAAATCGAGCTATATAAAATGACATGAAGAAAATAGTGAAGGTCTTTTCTCTCCCGTTATGTTTGACGATATTACGCGAGCGTGTGGGAAGGTAAGCCGGTAAGCCCCTGACGCGGCCGTCAGCGCACCCAGCGTAGGAACGCGGGGGTCCGCGGGCACTCCTACCGACAGCCAGGGAGGGCCGTGTCAAGGCCTAGGCCCACGAAGCCCGACCCTAGGGCGGCAATTTATCAAGGGGCGTCAGCCCCCCAAAAATCAAATAATAAGTAAGTATATATTTTTAATCATATATTTTCATATAATAATTAATATAGAATCACGTTTTGAGATACCAACTAATGCATATAAAGAGCATTAAAAAACATGTTCTGTATTGCCACAGTTTTCTCAAGTGCAATATGTCTTCCAATAAAGTTTCATATTTTTGTCTTGCCGTTCAAAAAAATTCAATATCTTAATTTCAAATATATTATTTAGTAACAATCAAAGTTGATAAAAATGATCCTTCTCAGTGATAGGCCATATAGTAATAGCCACCCCCGTATAACCTAGCTGTTGGTGGGGTCGTTAAGCAAACAGTAATAGCCCAACACAATAATTGTAAATGTGCTTGTGAATAAAAACCTGGAGCTCATCATATTTACGAGATAGTACACTACCGGTATACTGAATTGATTACTATACTTGAGGGGGGGGGGGGGAGGGGGGGGGGGGTCTCGGACATAGGGGCGCAAAATATTTTGCTACGGTCCTGCCGACAGCATTGTTGAATATCGCATCAAGTGACTCGAAGCACCTTGGATGACGAGATAATTCAGTCAGGTGGCTGTAGGCCTATGACGTACGTCTGTTATCCTCGGAAGATTGCTCAACGATCCCACCAACTTTTTCGATTTGAAAAATTTTTGTGATTTCTTGCAAAGTTCAAACCCTTATTTTCGGACAGGGTCCGTCCCTGTCCGAAAATGAGGATTTGAACTTTGCAAGAAATCACAAAAAATTTCAAATCGAAAAAGTCAACTTTTTTCAGAAATTCACTTTTTCACACATATAATCTTGGCTAGGTTAAACGGGGGTACGAATGAGCAAGTGATGATGAAACTATGATGTGATGATAAGTGAAAGGGCGTTTGCAAAATCCCATGCCTTATGCGGGACTCGAACCCACGCCCAACGGTGACTTCAGTTTCTCAAGCGGTGTCTCAGCCTACCGAGCTACCGAGGACGGCCCAGTGAGTTTGTTTTATATCGATTCGTATTGTTGACCATCGTCATATTTCGTGAATAGGCCCTACTAATTGATATCTATCTAAAGCATGAGCGATCATGGGAATGGGGAAGGAAGAGAAATGAAGTAAATATGTTTACTAGTTGGTACAAGAAAACAAGAGAGCAGAGTCAAAGGCAAGGCGGTTCATTATAATACATTCTCTAAAAAAAAAAAATCCTAGTAAATCGACTCTATTCGATATATTGGTAAATATTTACCATTTTTAACCAAAGTTCAATGATTGAGTCCGTAATAAACAAAACATTGGTATATCGATGAATCACGGATCAGAGTTTTACGGGCCTAGGGGTGCAAGTCCACAATTGTACCACGCATATTCGTATACAAATCGATGAGATTATTAATTAATTATCTGTTTTCATATCGGACCGTCTGGAATTGATCCAAACAATTACCACACAATGATGTTAATATATACACTGCAATGTAATCTCTGAAGTCACATAAAAACGTGTGGGTGAGAAGAAAAATAAGAATGTCAACACTGTTGGGTGCCAAATCTACTGCTCCATGTAAATCTCTTTTCTGAAGATTACATTCACATCTTAGAATCAGTGTGCTATACGTCAGGTCACATCCAGGTCAGGTCAGGTCAGGTCAGGTCGTATTTATTCAGAGATTCACATTAATAACACAAGGAGGTAAGAATATGTTCACAACAAAACTGCTACTTGATCGATATCTACCAACAGTCCAATGTTTCCAACTTGCCACGATGTGTTGAAGATAGCAATTCAGCTGCTATAGTTCATTCCTCTTGAAAGAAAAAAACATTCAGCGATGTCGGAACAATTACCAAGATGCATTGAGGGTTGCGTTGGTTTGCCCGACTTCACTAATTCGAAAACACGTTCCATTTTCTGAGTACTTTCCTCAGAACCAAAGATCGCTGCTCTATTTGGTGTTGTTCTGTAGAAACGGCTGATAGGCTGACAAACTTGATGACAGCTCTTATTAGCTGAGGCAAAGTGAACGTAAAGTTAATTCCCTTCATCACTACTACCTATGCACGATCAATAGTTCTTTAAACGTGGACGGTGAATTGGAACACATTTTCAAAATGTAAGGGATGGGAAGTGAATGTCACTATCTCCAACCGGCAAACCAACGCAACCCTCAATGCATCTTGAGAATTACCTATAATCTATATAGACTGATTATTGTATCTTTATACTTCAACTGTATTTGACATTTCGACCATGTCATGACATGTTTTAAATAATCAATTAAGAGGCGCTCGTATTTCACGCCGCAAACTCTCACGGCCGTAATTTTCGAGATATCAATATGATTGTTTTTGCATTCTGTTAATAATTGAGAAACGGAGGTTATCGCATTTACAGAATTTAGAACAAAAATTTTTTAATTTTTCAAATTCTTCAAATGGAAAATGAAACAATTTCTAGTTTACGAAAACCTGGATACATATTTTTGAATACCGAAAAAAATATAGACTGTGGAATATATCAAAAGTGTGAGTAAGGGAACTAACGGCGTTTACGTGAATATGAGTTCGGCGGGCTAGTCTATGGGTTGCGCCTAGCACACGATGCATGTCAAACTTGAAGAGTCTGAAGCGAGCGAAAAACGAGCCCGTGTAGAGCGCCTGCGGCCTCTTAATTAATTTGTATTCAATTAATAAATAAAATAATTGTAAATATCGTCGTCTTTTCCTCGCGAGTAACGCTTCTTGGTGGCCGCTGTACAGTTTGTTGACTTGCACATAAGCAACACAACAATAATACATACATTAATCATGAGTTGGCATTTCATTCCGACAAACATCTGCACCATGTTGATACTAGTTACATTGTAACATACTAATCATCATTATTACTATGTAAATACTAGTTTGTCCTCGTCTATTAGCTGTTCTAGTCAACAGGAAAATAGTCATTCCAGCTTACATAGAAATACTGCTGTATAATACCGGTGCGATACATGTGAATAAATCAACTTATAAATTGCATCTAATGACAATCTTGATTTTAAAGTTTAAACGTACCTGGCGTTGTTTTTTCAAGGACGATCATTACAGGGGTGGACAGATTATTGATTTGATAGTTATGAGGATCGGTATCTATTTCACTATTATGTTAAAACAATGTAAATTTGATATCAAATTGGTTGAAATCATACGTAATGAAATGATTCTATAGCAGCAAGTCACATTAAAATCAATTCTGAACAAAATATACTGACATTCTACGCACTAGCACTAGCAGACAAAGAGCCGCACACCAAGTACAGTCTATACAAAGAAAATGGTGGTGAAAGATGCTTAGATTTTAATTGAATTTACTAATTGAATTTCAATTTTGAATGGAATTATTTGAAGTGTTTTGTGTAAATGATGCATAATGTTGGGTTAGTGGCAAGGGACTAGCTATAAACCTATCACACTATCAACAACTAGATCATGCCTTAGCTAGGTCATGGTCAGGGTCGTATCAAAATATTTTGCGCCCCTAGGCCCGCAATTTTCTCCCCCCCCCTCCACCACCACGACCTCAAGCGTACTATCTCGTGAATATGACGAGCACTAGGTTTTTGATGATGATGATCATTGTTTGCTTAACGACCCCACCAACAGCTAGGTTATACGGGGGTACGAATGAGCAGGTGACTATGAAACTATGAAGTGATGATAAGTGAAAGGACGTTATGCGGGACTCGAACCCACGACCAACGGTGACTTCAGTTTCTGAAGCGGTGCCTCAACTGACCGAGCTACCGAGGGTGGCCACTAGGTTTTTATTCGAAGTACATTTATAAATAATAATGGTGGTGGGCTGTTACTGTACATGATCCATCAATGAGGAGAATCATTTCTTAACTCTGATCTTCATAGAATAATATATATATCCCAAACCCAGATAACCAATTAAATTGGGCCAGGGGATTAAATTGGGCCATCAACAGAATAATACCTTGAAAAAATAATATTGAAATGTTTGAATGGTAAGACAAAAATATTACAAAGATTATTCCTGAGTATATGTATTTTTCAAAATGAAGAAAATTGAATTGAAATGAATGGAATATTGTACACCGGAAGAAGACTGTAGCAAAACAGAACATTAAAATGCTCTCTATGCATTAGTTGGGATGTCAAAACGTGAATATATATATATTATATGAAGATATACGATTTTCAAAATATATTGTTGGATTTTCAAGGGGCTGACGCGGTGACGCCCCTTGATGGTTTGCCGCCCTAGGGTCAGGCCTCGTGGGCCTAGGCCATGGTATAGGGATCGGATACCAAAACACTGTCAACAAAATGAGGAATGACTACATTGTACACTACAGGTATACTACTGTTTGGTTAGTGAAGTAAATCAATATTGATACATGACTCCGACGTGCACTTCTCCTGACACAAGTAATTAGCTAACTATATTTAGTAATCATCACAAATGGTGGCAATACGCATTACTCGCTGTAGACAGTCATGGAACAGGATGTAAAATCGATTGTGAAAATCAAATAGAAATATTTTTTATATTATTATCATATTAAGAGGCTACTTTACATCTCACAATCCATGAGTAAAACCTGCAGGGAACGAACAAGAGAGGACAAAAAGCGTCAATACAGGCCTTTAGCTTCCAACACGTATGGTGGGTAAACGATAGAACCAATCAGTCTAATTATTTTTGCAATAAAACAAAAATGAGTATATCTGAACCTCTACGTTCACTAAAAATATTTTTTTCTATTAAATTACTCTGAAAAAATCGTGAAAACAATGAAAAACAGGTAGAAACATGTTGATTCTTGACAATTATTTTGAAAGGGTTGAAAACATACTACGAACTAAAGCTCTTCGTACGAGCACGTATCGAATACTAGCGATCATCTAACCTAAAACTGTAAGTCAATACGATGATTGGTTTTCCGTTGCCAACTTGGGCCCCGAACGTCTGCAATCAAGCCGGTAGGCAAGATGTAAAGAGGCCTCTTAATGTTTAGAAGCATCATAACATATTTCCCATATTGTAAAATAAACTAGGTATTCATTTGTAACAATTCTTCATTTATATCCAACATTATATTTTCTTTATGTAAAACTAAGATAAGCCTGCATCATACCTTGTGGATATTTCGTGAACATGTATATATATACATGTTTTAATATGGGAAATGAGAAAAGGAATTTCAACTTGAAAAAATATATAGGCCTACTTATACTTCTTCATTATTCTGCAAGTTATATCAAAACAAGTTATATTTGTGTTTTTGTAATGACAGACGACATTCTTTCGTGTAGAATAGCACAATATGTACAATAATATATACATAGAGTTACGATCCCTTCGCAAAGGTTCGGACCTCTCACCCCAGCTAATAGTGGGGATAACTTTCCGGGAAAAAAGCTCTGACGTCAAACTCATCTCTCCTTGACATAGACTTTAATATAGTAACTTATACATAGAGAAAAATCGTCTAATGATAATCAACACTTTTTCTATTCAAGTAAGTTCGAAACTCGATAGAAAATCATTGTTCCCCAATCAAGGCTATGGCTAAAAGATTAATCAACACTGGTCGAGGGCAGCAACACAGTGCTATTCACTGGATGATACGAATGACAAAATCTACGTCAATAAACATAAAACACACTGAAATGTGTGGCTTAGTGGATAAAAAACTGAACCGTCATTCAGGAGACCGGGGTTTTATTCCCGCGAAGGTCGACCATCCTGACAGGGATTCTTCGTGGTTTCCCTCTGTCATTCCTATCAATACTAGGATGGTTTCTTAACAACAGGTCATGACCGACTCCTTCCCACCATCCAAAACACCTAAAAGAATAACCTCTCACTTCTTCATCTTATATATCATTCACCGACGCCAATAGATCGTAGTCATGAGTACAGTTCGTCGTTGAAATAGCATGAACTACGTGACTGCAGCCGAAGTAGCAAACATGACGTAAGTCACGCTGTTTGGTTCCTGGTGTGATTTGTGACTCGTTGATGTCGGCCAAGGCACACACACACACACACACACACATCCCAGACAGTCAAGTTTGTCGTTTGGAAAATCAAACTGCCATAAAGACGTCGTCGAACTAAACGCCGAACAGCGAGGGAGAGAAAGAGAGAGCGAGATAGAGAGCAAGAGAGAGATAGAGAGAACGAGATGGAGAGATAGATAGAGAACGAGAGAGAGGGAGAACGAGGGAGAGAGAGAGCGAGAGAGAGAGAGAAAGAGAGATAGAGAACGAGAGAGAGCGAGATATAGAGAACGAGAGAGAGATAGAGAACGAGAGAGAGGGAGAAAGAGAGAGAGAACGAGAGAGAGATGGAGAACGAGAGAGAGGGAGAAAGAGAGAGAGAGAGAGAGAGAGAGAGAGAGAGAGAGAGAGAGAGAGAGAGAGAGAACGAGAGAGAGAGAGAGAGAGAGAGAGAGAGAGAGAGAGAGAGGGGGAGAGAGAGAGAGAGAGATGGAGAACGAGAGAGAGAGGGAGAAAGAGAGAGAGAACGAGAGAGAACGAGAGAGAGAGAAAGAGAGAGAGAGAGAGAGAGAGAGAGAGCGAGATGGAGAGAGAGAGAGAGCGAGAGCGAGAGCGAGAGCGAGAGAGAGAACGAGAGAGAACGAGAGAGAGAGAGAGCGAGAGCGAGAGAGAGAACGAGAGAGAACGAGAGAGAGAGAGAGAGAGAGAGAGAGAGAGAGAGAGAGGGGGGGGGGAGAGAGAGAGAGAGAGATGGAGAACGAGAGAGAGGGAGAGAGAAAGAGAGAGAACGAGAGAGAGAGAAAGAGAGAGAGAGAGAGAGAGAGGGGTTGACAAGTCGGCCCAGTCGACGGCCTTAGCAAGGTCGTGCCGCGGGACTGCGAATAGCACACCACATCTTGACCCGGCGGGTTGTGTAGTGAGCTGATCGCACTGGCGGCCGTGACCTTGCCGTTTCCTGGCAGACCACGTTCTGGTCGCCATCGCATTCCTGGGCCAATCACACATCTCATTTAGACTGGGTTTAACGACGAGATTTATTGGCGACGATGAGGTATGAGACGAAAAGTTATTTTATTAGAGGTGTTTGGATATTGAGAAGGTGTCGGTATAGTGGTCTGTTGTTGAGGAATCATCCCATTGGTTAATTGATGGATTATTATAGAGTTTAAAAGACGCGTCGACAGCAAGGCCATTTCGCACTTGCGATCTTGTCCATGAACGCTGCCATAGTTGTCAACGTTTGGGGATGTTGGGGCAAGAAATAATAAGTAAAGCTAAAAAGAATGATATATAATTAAGGGCTATATAACTGAGTATAGTGAATATGTCGACATTCAACAGCGGGCCTATAGTTGCGGTCACATAAAGTGGTCGATCGAGCTACATTATAATCCATCCTGAAGGAAATATACTGCTGGAGTTAGCTATTAGTCTGTACAAAAACTGATTCTTGGATGCGCTTAGATTGTGACGTATTCAATTCTAATTTGCAATTTTAAAAAAAAGAATATATATATATATATATATATATATATATATATATATATATATATATATATATATATATATATATATTATGAGACCACAAGACACAAGTGTCTTATCTTTTGAATAGATCACGAATCAGGAACGTGTCAGAACATTTTGCGCTCCTTGACCCGCAAAATAATGTCGTCAAACCACCCTCCCCCCCTCGCCACACTTTGAAATCAAAATCACTCATTTATCAAAAAATCAATCTATGAATTTACAATGTTTTAATACTCTCTTGATTCATGAGTTGATATTTCACAACGCAAATGTATAATGATGAATTCACTTCTGTTTAAATGAGACTACAACTAGATATATATCTTGTTCATCTCAATTGACTGGTGAATATTTGGCGCCCTAGGCCCGGGCCTCGTGGGCCTGTGCCTCAAGAGGCTACTTTACATCTCAAAACCCATGAGTAAAACCTATAGTAAAACCTATAGGGGGACGCAAAAAGCGTCAATACAGGCCTTCAGCTCCCAACACATGGTGGGTAAACGGTAGAACCAATCAGTCTAATTATTTTTGCAATAGAACAACAATGAGTACATCTGTGTCTCTACGTTCACTAAAAATAATAATTTTCTATTGAATTACTCTGGAAAAATCGTAAAAACAACGAAAAACAGGTAGAAACATGTTGATTTTTGACAATTATTTTGAAAGGGTTGAAAACATACCACGAACTAAAGTTCTTCGTACGAGCACGTATTGAATACTAGTGATCATCTAACCGAAAACTGGATTGGTTTTCCGTTGCCAACTTGGGCCCCGAACGTCTGCAATCAAGCCGGTAGGCAAGATGTAAAGAGGCCTCTTAAACGGCCCTGAAACGAATGCTAGTCACTCACCTTGCCTCGACTCGACAATATAAACACACCCCTAAAATCCACAAACGGATTACAATCAAGTGACAACTCGATCAAGTATGCTCCACTATACGTACAGATGACTGATCGTGGGCCTGACTCTCACGAGTTGGGTTCCTTACAAATCAAGTCAGGGCCTTGAACGAACGACGTAGGATTCGAACCCGGACGCTGTAGGTCACGGGTACACGGTCAATGTGGGAAGCTCATGAAATAACCACAAAATGATTTGATATAGTTATGCAGATTTATTTGGTTGAGCTAAGCGAAGAATCAATTTCAGTGTACGCGAGAAAAGTTTTTTTCGCGTTTTGCAGGTCAATCGAAAATACAAATTCAGTTGAAACTTGGAATTTGTAAGTGTCAACTGATTGGATACTGTATATATCTAATATATATATAATATATAATGTTTTGAGGCGCATTCGGTAGCACCACTTTCGAGAAAACCAATTGCGAAGTCGAAAAAAACAAAAAACAAGGATAACCCAGAGGAGAAAATTCGGAAAAATAATTTCTTCGAATAAATTCATTTTTTTCAACGGAATTTCATAATAATAATGATGCACATCATTCTGAATTTTCAAATGAATCAGATCAAGCGTTTTGATGAAGTGTCAAGAATTACTTTTAAAGGATTGAAATGAGTAATGAATAAAACAGGAAGCCAGAGACATAGGAATGTTTCGAACTCAAGATGCGTGTATACAGCTTTCCAATACATTTTTTTAAATATGCCTCAATCGCTCATCCACACGTCATGCACACGTCGCGTTTTCCTATCGTATACTAACGTTCAATTTTGCTATCTCGTCATAATTCTCGATTAGAATCATCAAATATACACATTATTTATTACAATTTTTTTATTTCATTAGATTTAAATAATACATACATACAAGGTTAATCAATACGCTCTTCCACAAAGCCAAAAAGACTTATCTGTGGGATGAGAAATGAAATTAATGGCTTGGACAAAAATCGGGTTTATATCATGAAACAATGAAACAAGTTCAATAAGTGTTTACTTTTTTTCACTGTCAAATAAATCAAGGGTTAGGCCTACTTGAAATACAACATAAACATAATAATAATAATAAGTTTTATTGACCATTAGATTGATACATTAATGTCGAGTCATTGTCAGAACTAATATATAAATAATAATAACAGTTTGAATATATACAAGGCTCATCAAAATACATGTTGAAATGAGAACATACATGGAATTATGGTAGATGTCATTTTTCATAAATACCCAACATCTACCAAGTCAAATATATATATGAAATGAAATGGAATGCTATAGGCCTACACATAGTTCACGCATTCTATCATGCGTTTATGTATATTCACTGACATGTATAATAACATTTACCTATTGAAAAATTCCGGAGTCTTTTGAGTTTCAAAAAGATTTTTCCCAACCGTTTTCAATTCAGTTGGTAATTTATTGTCAAATAATGATCCTGCATGAATGGGACATCTGTCTGACAGTATTAATCTATTTGTCTTCATACGTAGATCGGAGTTTCCTCTTGATCTTGTTATTCGTTTCCACATGCCGTTCGAATTCTAGCGTTTACTTCTAGGCCTACTAGTTGGCGTTTTCAATATATACCAAAACAGTCGTCGACAACATATAAAGTGCGTGCGTGCGTGCATGGCCTGGCTGAATGGTTTTATTAGTAAAACGAGGAATTCTTGGAACACACTTAGATATACACAATCAAATTGTATTCATAGACAATAAAACGAACAATAAAAACGAAAATAAATTAGTAGGTATAAGCTAAAAGCTACAAAACTGACAGCACGCAAAGTTTCTGGAGCATATATTCAAATTAGTTTTGGGAAAACGTAAAGACTGCGGGCCAATATGAGTCGCTATCATTTAGATCCAGTTTTATAATGCCCCGCGGACATTTTTATAGTGAGGAAGAAGTATAGCTTTAGGGCAGAGAACAGATCGCAATTTGTTAGTTTTAGGAGAGGTAAACACAAAGTTCAAATTTAATACCCTCGCAAGAATGAATGTTATTCGAACGAATCGTTATCTTTTTTTTTTTATTGAGTTTTAACGACGCACTGTAATGATTACTAAGATCTATTGGCGTCGGATGAATGATTAATGAGATGATGGGATGATGAGATGAAGGTTTTTATGGGTAATGGGAAGGATAGTGGGAAGGAAGCGGTCGTGGCCTATATTGTAGGAACCATCCCGGCATTAGCCTAGATTACAGAGGGAAACCACGAAAAAACCCTGTAGAGATGGACGGTGGCGGGGATCGAACCGGGTCCGATATGTCCCTTCACCTCCCGGATCACGAAGCAAGTGAGCTAACCACTCAGCTACTGTGCCAGTGAATCGTTATCGTAAACTCATAATTTAATACATTTTATCAATCCAACTATCGATTACAACATTCTTGTCGATTACTCTTGATCGAATCAATTATAAATCAATTTTAGTGATTGTAATTTACATAATATTATCTGTGCGGAGGAAGTGTAACCAGTAGTCGCATCGCCCATCACAAACAAGAGGAATTATTATTCATCCTTTACACAAAAACGGGACCTATAGTTGCATGGCGTACCATGATTAAAATGTATAGGCCTAGATTGCTTGCATAGCTCACATATTGATATATCAAATTCACATTGCACAATATAGTTATTACGCTACATTGTAACTTTACATATCATGTTTGAAATTGATAAAGTCCTATATTGCTTGAAAAGCACACATAGACCGTATTGATAAATCACAATTCATAAAATAGTTGGAAATCAGATAGGAAAGAATACGTAATCAATAGAATGTGTTACAAAATAACAACATTGCTCAAATTGTATTACGCTGACGTGAAAGTTGACACATCAAGAGTAAATAATGATATCGATAAGGAGAGTAATCAGCTGATCGGAGATCAATAACAATCGCTGTGGCGTCTCAGCGATCGCACGCTTCCTCGTAACAAATTCAGACAATCGAGGCAGTATAGTCTGGCTCACCAATCCGTAGCAAGTGTGCATATCTCGTCGATCAGCCCGACTGCTAAGTAGGTGAAAATGTCGATCATAATTCAACGGTAACAAAAGTTCTTCTCTCTTGCATTTCAAGACAGATTGGAATTAGGTAAGGCTTGTGGTGCGACGTTGCTAAATCGTTTCAAAACCTGTTGAATCAAAATTCAAAATCGTTTTTGATTTTACATTTTTATTGAAGATGATGGTATAGATAATGGTAAAGGTTGTTTTCATTATAAATTTCCAAGATGGACGATTATTCAAACTTTCAACTTTTGCAGATCATTTCAGATTTGTATTGTCAATTTGAGTAAAGTATATTTTGAAGAAAAATGCAACAGTGTATGAGTCCAATACATTCTGGAGAGATGATTGGAATATTTATACACCTATCTTCTCGCTGGAGAATAGAAGAGCAGATTACAAAGATCTCAAACACTTGCCACAGATTGGTGAGGCAGACTATACACACACGTGGAGAGCAACACAGCTGGTCTTCAGATTTTAAATAAATTAGAGGTCAAATTCGTGTAATTATTTTTGTTTGTTTATTCATACTAGTTTCAACTACGACAATTAAAGGTCATTAAAACCGTGAAACCAGAATTCAAAGATTGGTGACGATATTCATTTCCCATAATCTGAGAGAAAACTGAAAATCACAATTTCAAAAATTAAATCGATTTGTTTGTCCTTCAGAAACACTGAGTCATGTAGGTATTACCAATTCTGTATAAAAGCATGCACAGAATCGACTAATAACTACGTCACGACTCAGAAAAAGGGGCGGGTTCAGGAGGACAAATAAACTGATTTTAATTTCTGAAATTGTGGGGATGAATTCTAGTTTTCTCTAAAATCAGGGTAATGATAATAATTTCGTCACTGGACCCTTATTCTCGAGATTATGAGATTATATGAGATGAGATTATTTAGGTGGAATTCTGGTAATCTCACTAAATCCCATGGTGTTACCATAGCATAATAATCTCATCTCATAATCTCATCTCATCTCATGATCTCGAGAATAAGGGTCCTGATCATTGAAATCTAGTTTCAAGCTTGCCACAAGATTGATTGGCGTCAGGAATGATGAATGATATGATTACTGTTTGCTGAACGACCCCACCAACAGCTAGGTCATACAGGGGTACGAATGAGCAGATGATTATGAAACTATGACGTAATAATAAGTGAGAGAACGTTTACAAAAACCCATGCTTTATGCGAGACTCGATCCCACGCCCAAAGTTGACCTTCAGTTTCTGAAGCTGTGCCTCAGCTGACCTAGCTACCGAGATGAGAAGAAACGTTATTGGTTTGATAAGGTATTTTCGATAGTGGGAAAGTACCAAGAAACGGTTGCTCTCAATTCTAGTTTTCACCTGATCGACTGTGGAAAACCACGACGAGTGAATACAACCCAACTATTCTGAAACGACGGTTTGACGAGATGGCCACTAGTCTTTCGCGACACAAACATACGAAATGATGACGCTCAATCGCAACAGGGAGACGAGCGAGGTGTCGATCAATTCATGCATGCCAAAACGCATTCCTACATCGCGAAAAAACGCAATTATGAAATTGAAGTCAGCGCTCATATACTGGCACCGTGCCAGAAGCGAACTAGCTTATCGTTCGACAACATTATAAATCACGTGGAAATAATAATGAAAAAAAAATGCCGCCCTTGCACGTGAATCTGATAGTGCAATTCTAAAAGTTGTCCAACGAATTGTCACGACGGCGCCCGACTCGTGTTGGGTGGACTGGCCGAGTGGTTAATAAGCTGAACCGTCAATCAGGGTTCGATAGCCGCCATGATCGACTATCTTGACAGGGTTTTTTCGTGGTTTCCCTCTGTCGTTCAGGTCAATACTGGTATGGATGGTTCCTCAAGAGGCTACTTTACATCTCACAACCCACGAGTAAAACCTGCAGGGAACGAACAAAACAGGACAAAAGGCATCCATACAGGCCTTTAGCTCCCAACACATGGTGAGTAAACGGTAGGACCGATCAGTCTAATTATTTCTGCAATAGAACAACAATGAGTATATCTGTGTCTCTACCTACGTTCACTGAGAATCATATTTTTCGATTAAATTACTCTGAAAAAATCGTGAAAAAAGAATGAAAAACAGGTAGAAACATGTTGATTTTTGACAATTATTTGAAGGGGTTGAAAACATACCACGAACTAAAGCTCTTCGTACGAGCACGTATTGAATACTAGTGATCATCTAACCGAAAACTGTAAGTTGATACGATGATTGGTTTTCCGTTGCCAACTTGGGCCCCGAACGTCTGCAATCAAGCCGGTAGGCAAGATGTAAAGAGGCCTCTTAACAACAGGCCACGACCGACAATACCCACTATCCAAAATCGCCTAGTAAAATAACCTTTCGTCTCATCATCTCATATCATTCACCGACGCCAATATATGCAAGTCATCAGTACAGTGCGTCGTTAAATCCCACTAGAAAAATTAAAAAAAAAAAACATGTTGTGGCCGAGCACAAACGACTTCAATTCGCTGGAGCGGATACGATTCGAGGACACCGACGTCTCTCATTTAGCCACCGTCCGACCGTCCCCGCGCATCTGTTCACCACTGAATCACGGCTGTTCCGAGCCTTCAGAGTAGGCGACATAACGCGTGACAATTCGGTGAAATAAATCAAGTTCATGGTCTGCACACATTCACGCAGCACCGTGCACCACGCCCTAACCGCGAGCCAAGATGCATTGAGGGTTGCGTCGGTTGGGGGGTGCGGGTTGTTGACGGTGTCATCACTTCCCATCCCTTCCACGTTGAAAATATTCACGGTCCACGTTTAATCAACTATTGACAGTGCGTAGATAAATGGTGATAGAAACAACTAACTTTACTCGATGACGTCGGCTCAGCTAATAACAGCTGTCGTCAAGTTTGTAAGTCCATCAGCCGGTTTTACAAAACTACACCAGATAGAGCAGCGATCAAAATTTCAAAGAAAAGTACTCAGAAGTCAGAATATAGAACGTGTTTTCGAATGAGTGAAGTCACCATCTTCAACCGGCAAACCAACGCAACCCTCAATGCATCTTGCCGTGGACCAACCATATGTCACCGCGGAGGGAAGGAGGGGGGGGGGGGGGAATATTTTCTATCGGCAATATCTACAATACAGCATTGGCCATGATTAGCTACTTAGTGACGTCACGTGGGTATCAGAGCCATGTTGTGAATCTGAATGACATGTTATGATCAAGAAGACCGTTCTCAAACATCTCATGCACGATGTAGTGATACCAACCTATTTCATCATAATATAAAGAAGGTGTTCGAACTCACATACTGATAACATGGACGGTATTTGTAGTTTCTTGCGGTCAGTTCAAAGCCAAAGGTTCCGATTGCCTTTTAGCAGATTCCCTCGTGAACTAGATGTAGATAAGAGTGGCTACGGTACCGGTGACATTGTTGAACTCACAAAATCTACCATTTTCGTAAAAAACAATTGCAATTATACCAACACTATATAAATCTACTGAGCCGTGTACAGCATTGTTGTTTTATAGAGTTCGATATTAGAGCGATAGTTGCGCTACATGCAATTGGGACACTGACTCCGGAAATATTTCACTTTCAAGACCCGAGTTGGAGCACCTTCTTTATGAATGAATATTAGGGTTTTAAGACGCATCGACAGCGAGGTCATTTAGCGCCTTTATATTATGATGAAATAGGTTGGTATCACTACTCCGTGCCGAATGTGCCTAAAAATGAAATTGTGGTTATTGCTAAAGCGACCTTGACCGTGAGGCCAGGATTCGCTGACAGGGGGGGTCAAAAGGTTAGGGAGGTGGACACAATGTCTTGAAACACAGGTGTAGGAAACTTGCCACTACGCGTTTATGTGCAACTGCAAGAGATCTGAATAATAATAATTATTATTATACATTTTTTCCTTTTTTTCTGTATTGGTCACATACACTGATACAGAAAGAAAAGCACAATTACAAAAAAAAAACATCCACAAAGCCCTTCAAAAAACGCTCAACTGTGGGTTGAAATAGTGAAATGAGTATTATTCAAATTCGAACGTATTTCTCAAACTTTGAAAGTGATAAAGTTACATTCCACTTACAAGGTGTAAGGTATCTTTGATTACTAATAATTTTGATTTTAAGCAATCAAGTTTTAAGCAAGCAAAGCAATCAATCAATCAATCAATCAATAATGATAATAATAATAATTATAATAATAATGTACAGGTTGTGACAATCAACGTGTAGAGACAATTGCTCTGGGTATATACAATACAAATATTTAAAAGGGAATTTAAAAAAAAATTCAGTCGAATTGTTACTAGGCTAGTTACTAGTTAGGCCTGGAGATAATTAGGTTGTTAGGGGATACTTGTCGGATCAACTTTTAGGCCTATTGTACGTAGGCTATGTTATTCCGTACCATGACGAATAGCTAGCGGATTAGTTAACCTGCTTAGTTCCAGTATTACCAAGTCCAGTTAGCCTTTATCTGGCAGTTCAAACTTGTTATCACCATGGTTACCTGTGGTATTTGTTTTCACCAACTCTCAGATAAATACTAACTGGACTTGGTAATACTGGACTTTAGTAATAGATTGATAACCATTACTATTTTACTTTTCCAGTTCAACACGAAAGTAAAACCGATGAAACAATCATTATTTAGATGAGCGTAGCGAAGCTTTCCATTCCACACCCTGAAAAAAACTGGGCTTCGTTTTTTTTTTTTTTTTTTTTTTTTTGTAATTATGTACGCGGCATACAGGTCAGAAAAATGAATCAATCAACTTGAAAATATTATATAGTGTAAATTATCCCCCAGGATGGCTGCTAGTAGTCATACATTCACAAAGCAAGTTTTTGTCAATCAAATTACCATTACTACTATCATATGGAGATAGTACACACGATATTAAAAAAAAAAAACAGCACGGAAGGAAGTACATTACATTGTACGCAATGTACAAGCCATGTACACAAACGTACTCGTGCAATGTATCCAACCCATTCTCAGAAGTGAATCATTAAAATTTCAATTCAAAAACTTATAATATACGCAACACAGAACACAGTTCGTAGAACTAAAACGTGACCATGCTATGCTAGTCGTGACAATATTACGTCGATTCAGATGTCCTACTTACACAATGAGAGTGGATAGCACGCTGAACCGTCATTCAGTAGACCGGTGATCGATTCCCCTCATGGTCGACCATCCTGACGGGGGTTTTACGTGGTTTCCCTCTGTCGTTCAGGTTGATACTGAGATGATTCCCTAACAACAGGCCACGACCGACTACGCGTCGCAATACGGTACCTAATTTCATCTCACCATCTCACATATCATTCTCCAACGCCAATAGATATTGTTGATCAGTAGAGTGCGTCACTAATCCCATTAAAATATATATATATATATATATATATATATATATATATATATATATATATATATATATATATATAAATATATATATATATATATATATATAAATATATATATATATATATAAATATATATATAAATATATATATATATATATATATATATATATATATATATAAATATATATATATATATATATCTATATATGTATATATATATATATATATATATATATATATATATATATATATATATATATATATATATATATATATATATATAAATATATATATATATATATATATATATATGTATATATATATATATATATATATATATATATATATATATATATATATATATATATATATATATATATGTGTGTGTGTGTGTGTATAAAATGAGGAGTGAAACGGGTGCGAGGCCGAACATGGCTGCATGAGATTGCGAGGTGTTTACTACCGTGTCGCCCGCCACGTGTGCCAGCTCGACAAACAATCCCAGTGCCAACTAGATGATGACAACTACAATCTAGCTGGATGACAATCGAATTCGTTCGAGAGTACGTATATGTATATACGTGTGCATGTTTGCTCTACTCCGCTGCACGGCCGTGGACAGCTATGAAAACGAATAACAAAATATGAATAACAAGATAGAAACCGAGATGTAATTATATTGTATCACAGTATGAAATATCAATAACGAACTGAAAATAAATCCTGCGTCAAAGGTTGGCAATATACATACATACATATATATATATATATATATATATATATATATATATATATATATATATATATATATATGCAGTTATATGTTCCACTATATATCACTTATATAAACATGATGCCACACACCTTAAATACATTCAACTGGTTTTATATATTAATATATTCATTTATTTTTATATTCATATATTTATACAGTGTATTCAAGATTCGCACATTCACCACCAAAAACATCATTTCAAAACTTACGTCTAAAGTTGAGACAATTTTACTGAGTTAGGACCAATATTGGTCAAAAGTTGAGACCATTTCACTGAGTTAGGACCAATATTGGTCACAAATTGAGACCATGTTACTGAGTTAGGACCAATATTGTTCTTAAGTTGGGACCATTTCACTGAGTTAGGACCAATATTGGTCACAAATTGAGACAATGTTACTGAGTTAGGACCAATATTGTTCTTAAGTTGGGACCATTTCACTGAGTTAGGACCAATATTGGTCACAAATTGAGACAATGTTACTGAGTAAGGACCAATATTGTTCTTAAGTTGGGACCATTTCACTGAGTTAGGACCAATATTGGTCACAACTCCGTAAAATGGTCCCAACTCAAGACGTTCTGAAGATACGACTCTATATGAATCTGGGCCATGAGCTACCAAAGTCTATATTCTTTCATTGTCAAGAATAATTTAACGTTTCCATTGTTTGAAAACAATATTTCACAAACTGAATGTATCCTTGATTGGGGAGCAATGACCTCTTCTCAAGTGGAAGTATTAATTACGAACTGTAGATATTGCCTATGAATGCTAATTATGAGCGGCAACCGAACGGTCGAACCAGTGATGTAATGTTGTTACATTCGGATATTATTGCGGTTTTCCTCCGCTGGGTGATGTGGGTGAAGGGAGGGGGTCGGGGGGGGATCAACTGCTATCTAGCGATGTCACGACATATTACACACAATGCGTAAACGCTGTTAGGCACGCACGTCAGCTGCTGAGGAAATAGTGCGTGTGTGTGGCTACATCCGGTGTGCTCACTTCAATGTGTGTGTGTGTGAGAGAGAGAGGAACGTTCTTGCTCGATTAGCAACTCGAGGATGGAACAGATCACATAACGGCATCAACTTTGCTACAGCTTTATCCCACGATGACGATTATGAATATTATTATTGGTTGGTCGACACGACCCCGCTAATAACCAAGTTAGGTGGGATAACAAATATAGTATAACTTTGTTTGGGTTCCGATGGGATGTCTCCCTTGTACACCGAGGGTAAACAACTCCTGAAATCCCTTGTAATCTCGTGAAATATCTCTGAAATCTGAAATGAGGTATATACCAAATATCCTAGTTGTGAACCCCTCTCTATATACACTTACCAAAACACACCGGATTTTCGAACCGTCAGTCGAAATATTGCTGAGATAGAAGACATAAGTTAACTGAGGCGTGTGTTCGAGTCCCGCATAAGGCATGGGTTTTCTCACTAATCATCACTTCATAGTTTCATAATCACCTGCTCATTCGTACCCCCGTATAACCTAGCTGTTGATGGGGTCGTTGAGCAGACCATAATCATCATCAAATAATAATAATCAAATAATACGGACATCAGAAGATGCAGATAATGAGTGTTTTAAGTAAGGACTGAAAATGCCATGAAACAATTCCTAAAACTGTTGAGAGCGCTGAATCGAAGTCACGTGATCGCCGTGTGTTCAGTTCCGCGGTGACCCGACTGGTAGGAAGTGATGATAACTCGAGCCGACTAAATGGGCGGGACGAACTTTCGTGACGGTCACATTGCTCGACTGGCAGCCAATCGATTTCATAAACATATTCACGTCACAAAACAAACACATGTGATATCCAAGCGCGAGTCACGAAAACAACATCAGGGATATAATGATTGCAAATTGTAGGCTGCCATTTTGGTGGCAACTAAATTGACCTGTAAAAGCTGCAGGTGCGCTAACTAGCACTGAACCGAAAAATTTGAATATAAAACCGATCATAGGACATCCATTGCATTGCCACCAAAATGGCAGCTTTCAAATTGCAATAAGTACAACAGCGCTGTTAGCGTTCTCCAGACCTACTAATGATATATTTCGATCATAGAACATCCATTACATAATGGCAGCTTTCAAATTGCAATAAGTACAACAGCGCTGTTAGCGTTCTCTGAACCTACTAATGATATATTTCGATCATAGACATCCATTACATTGCCACCAAAATGGCACCTTCAAATTGCAATAAGTACAACAGCGCTGTTAGCGTTCTCTAGACCTATATACTAATGATATATTTCGATCATAGGAGATCCATTACATTGCCACCAAAATGGCAGCTTTCAAATTGCAATAAGTACAACAGCGCTGTTAGCGTTCTCTAGACCTACTAATGATATATTTCGATCATAGGACATCCATTACATTGCCACCAAAATGGCAGCTTTCAAATTGCAATAAGTACAACAGCGCTGTTAGCGTTCTCTAGACCTACTAATGATATATTTCCATCTCTTTGGAACACAACCGACAAGCTATTGTGCACACTAGATTTGTAACTATAACCGCAGGTATAGCACACCAACCATGTGACCCAAAGTGAATTAACCCCCTCTCATGATTCTTGAATGGTACTATGCTCAATAAGTATAATGTGGTAAATACGACAGTCACCATAACTACTGGAATTATTTAACCCGAGGCAACGTTAGCAGTCAGGATTATAGATCACACCATTTGTTTATTCGCTATGTTGACGATTGAAATGTCTCCCCGTGGACGGAACCCCCTTGATTTGAATTATTAACCGACAATTACATTGTTACGCACGATTGCATTGTGAATGGATGATGAGGATTTCGCGCCCGGTAGCCCGCAGTATTTTTGAGGCGCGTACGTCGAGGGGGTGTGGCCTATACACTACCTGCTACCCTTTGCCTACAACGTCACTTCTCCATCTCCCCCCCCCCCCCCCCAACGTAACTTCATCCGCAAACAGTTGTTTTAAATTGCTTGAATTCCTCACCGTACGGTCCAGTGCGAGACAGAGGGAGGGTAGATCGGCACAGGTTGTGCAGCGATACTAACCGTTTTTCGAGGTAAAGTGGGGGAAAAGTCGAGGAGTCCACCACTCCTGAAATCCGGTGTACACTTGCCATGAACACAAAAAAACCCTTGAAATCCTTGAAATCACTGAAATCTTTGAGATCCTTGAAATCACTGAAATCACTTAGAACCCTTAGAATCACTGGACATATCTTGAAATTCTTGAAACCACTGAAATCAGTGAAATCCCCTGAACCCAGCGTACCCAGCCGTACTCTACATTAAAACTAATGTATATAATGTATTGTGTATCAAAATAAATGATAATTATAATAATAAAACAAATGAAATCTGAAATAAGGTGTACACTGAATTTGCGGGTGATGATCCCTCGGGAGAAGTATGAAAAATGATGTAGACAATGCGGGACACTAAGGTTCGAAGAGGGTTGGCATTGTAGTGTATACGCGAAGGATCAACCGGCGTTGTTAGAACGCGTGTAGATAGATGCACTCCGGTCTTTCCTACCATCTATGGTACTAGGCAAACGCGTTATGTGTTTCCGCGTTGATGGATGAGCTGGAACATATCAACTTATCTTTGGATTGGTTATTATATAAATATACACCTTGAGATCCAAACCATTACATCACTGCCATCTTATTTTCCATTAATAATTCATATAATAATAAAGAAGGCTTTGTTTTAATCGTTTACAATCAAGTGGTGACACTTGTTGCTTTGATTTAATAGGTATCTTGTAGCTTTGAATAATTGACACAAATAACATTATATATTTTTTTACATCGAAACGGCAGATCCGATTTAAGTAAAAGTTCGGAATAATGTGTATCATTATCAGATTGAAATTCTCTGAGAATTTGAATCCTCTCAGATGAAATATTTTTCACGAATGTTTTCCTCTGGGTTATTCTAATGGGATTTTTGAAAACTTTGGAATGAGTTTTCTCAGAAGTTGTTCAACCGATCGTGCCTCAAAACTATACAGCATCAAGTCAGATAGGGGTTCATGTGTGTGCCAAGTTTCAACTGATTTTGAATTTTTGTCTGACCTGTGGAGCGCGAACAAAAAAACAAAAAAAAAAAAAAAAAACAGGCACTTTTTTTTCGGTATAGTGTAATTGAGTCTTCGCTTCGCTCATCCAATCAACAGGGAAGAGAGACAAGTCCACGTGCAAGGAGAGGAGACACACACACACACACACACACACACAATGAGTCACCAGTGAAAATTCGCCAATTGTTGAAATAATCTCCTGTTATGTCTAGCTGTCCACGAGATTAAATCGTAAATACACGCATTTTCAAGCCAATCTCCTTTGAACGGATAGTATCTAAATATCTCCATACTCATTGGAGACAGGTTCATTCACCACAGTTGACAGATAGGCAACATATACGTTTATTTTTCATGTCTACAAAAATTATTAAGCTAGTATCGACGGCCACAAATCGACGGCCACTCTTAAACTACGGAGCACAAATTTTATAAGTCACATTTATATCTTACTTATATTGGGTTTAACTACGCACTCTACTGATGACTACGATCTATTGGCGTCGATGAATGATATATGAGATGGTGCAGTGCCGTAGCCAGGATTATATTTCGGGGAGGGGGAGGGGGGGGGGAGTTCGTAAAATGGAATAAATGGCAAAAAAGAAAAGAAATCCATGTGAAAAATTGGCTATCCTTAGTAAACGTTCCAATTATTAACTTCATAAAATAAAATGTAATATTTTATTCACCACAAACTTTACTATTTTTATTGTAATAATGCAATTTCAGTACAGCTTCGGTTCAGTTTCGAGGGGGGGAAGCGACCCCCCTGCTTACGTCATTGAGATGGTGGGATGATGAGACGAAAGGTTATTTTATTAGGTGTATTTGGATGGTGGGAAGTAGTCGGTCGTGGCCTGTTGTTAAGGAGCGATCCCAGTATTGAAAAAGGAAAGTCACGAAAAAACCCTGTCAGGATAGTCGACCATGGCGGGAATCGAACCGCGGTCTCCTGAATGACGGTTCAGTGTATTGACCAATCGGCCACACCGTATCAGTTCATATCTTTTACTAAATACAGAGAAACCACGATTTCTTTACCAAATACTATTTCAAATGAAAACACGATGGTCGCTGATATAATATACTGCAGTGAACTTATTTGTACATAATATAGGACTGCGGACCACGACCGCTAACTAGCTAATTAAAATCTCTCATTAATTACCCCTGAAACATAAATGAAAGAAGTCATCCATCTTCTGTCTCTCTCGTGCGAATACTCGACCGAAAATAAATGAAACGGCTATAGGCCTATATATATACATATATATATATATATATATATATATATATATATATATATATATATATATATATATATATATATATATATATATATATATATATACATATATATACTGTTGACTGGTTCTGTGAGTTGGCGTATTATTACGTGAAATCTACCTCTATTCAGTACAAAGGGTTGACAGAAAATGAATCTCTGCTCTCTTCCTTATGACCTCTTCGTAGCGGTAATTAAGGGTACATTAGCTCATTTATATATTTATATAAAAGAATGGGATCAAAGATGTTGATATTCCTAGTGAGAAAGAAGTAATTTCGAACTACATGTGTACATTTGTTCGAATATATATATATAATTTTTTTTTTAAATAACATCAAAGCTTGATAGAAAATCATTGTTCCCCAAATAAGACTACGGATGGAAGGATCGTTTGGACTGGGCACTACAAGGGTGAACTTACGGGGGCGCTGAAGAGAGTATACCGGAATAAGGATACTACCAAGAGTGAACGTGGGATTGGCTGTAACAATGCAGTGTATAAGAGCTACTATTGTGCGGAATTGGTTAAAGCTGATTGGTTCAGAGTATAGCTATGGTTTGGGTTTTTTGGGTCAGGTTATGATCGTTTCCTCGAATAGGCACATCCACTTTTCAAGTACACTCGCCAAGCCCGCGTTCACTCTTTGGTATTATCTTTATTTCAGTATTCACTCTTCAGACGGCCCGATCTTACCACCACATTACAATTATTTTGAATTTAAAACATTGCACTTTGACACCTGGGTATGCAATCCTGTACCAATTAAAACGGTTTTAAACGATATAACAAAAAAAAAACAGCAGACAAGCGGTATTATTTTTATATTGGGTTTTAACGACGCACTATACTGATGACTACGATCTATTGGCGTCGGTGGATGATGAATGAGATGATGGGATGATGAGATGAAAGGTTATTTTATTAGGTGTTTTTGGATTATCCTAGACCAACAACTAGTACAAAGCCACCTTGAACCTTGGGTCCAAGTTAGGACGGAGTTTATTTTGTACAAGAATGCGCACCCAGGACTTGACACATAATTGTACACGGATTTCGGTGCCAATTCGGTCACTATGGGTATTAAGTCCACTCATTTCCACGTTACCTGCAGTTGTATTCTTCTGCTTGTTTACGTTCTATATAATCGACTCGATCGGACAACGGAGATACAAATAGGTCTGGTCTTCATTTATGTATAAAAGAATGGGAAAACTAGGCGAATATTCCGGGCTTGCTGGCACGTGCACCCCGGCCGTGTCGAGACGAATTGGCACCGACCTGCAGGTGACTGCTGCTCGAAACGAAGGTGCAAAATACTTCTCGGATACAAAACAGTTATTCATCGGGGTTTCAAGACAAGTGACAAATATATATATATATATATATATATATATATATATATATATATATATATATATATATATATATATATATATATATATATATATATATAAAATAGACAATGAATATATATATATATATATATATATATATATATATATATATATATATATATACACACACACATATATATATATATATATATATATATATATATATATATATATATATATATATATATATATATATATATATATATATATATATATATATATATATATATATATACACACACACATATATATATATATATATATATATATATATATATATATATATATATATATATATATATATATAACAACAAATAACTTAACAATAACCTACCTTTGAATTAATTATTATTATCATTATTTGTATTTGTTTTCTGATAACGCCTTTTCATATAATTGAATTTTCTATCAAGATATAAGTTGGTCATTTTCTATAAATAATTTTTGTAACCGAATTGTATTTTATATGGATTATCAAGCTGGATCCCCGTGGTCAATCACGCAATGTGAACAGCCGACAATAAAGTTGTTTTTCTCTCTTATATTTATATATACACAAAGAGTAAGAGAGAATTATAGTGACTCAATTGAGAGAGAAAGAATGCCATCAACGGCGAGTTTGATTTATTTGGGACCACCGAGAAGTTATACATATACGTTGCACTTGGTCCGAGAAATACTTGTACACAAACGTAACGGATTTCGATCTTCGACTGGATCCTCATGATTGCATGTCTCGCAGTTGTGTTCACGCCTATTACAGCATGTACACACACACATATATATATATATATATATATATATATATATATATATATATATATATATATATATATATATATATATATATATATATATATATATATATATATACATATATATATATATATATATATATATATATATATATATATATATATATATATATATATATATATATATATATATATATATATATATATATATATAGACGCTGAATACATTATGATTACCCGTGTGTACAACCTGTGAATAATTGAATGCGACACGCACTGAGAAAGAATATCTTTATTATTAGATTGTCAAGGATAGGCCTATATATTATGAATGTACATACAATTATAATTGTTTGATTCACGACCGCGCCAAGAGAAAGGGAGAGAAGGGGAGGAAGGAAACAAATGAGGAATTTTAAAAATGAATATGAATACATAAGAGTATATATATATATATATATATATATATATATTATATATATAAATAAATATATATATATATATATATATATAAATATATAAATATGAAAAAAAATATATATATACACACACACACACATATATATATATATATATATATATATATATATATATATATATATATATATATATATGCGTGTGTGTATAAATTGCAAGTTCTTATTCTTCTTTATAATGTTATTTTTCAAAGTCGTGTTGAGGTATATCCATGTTTAATTGGTCTCATTATGACAGCACATAAATACTAATAATCAATCCTTACGAATAGACATTGGTCTCATATCGCTGCGTTTAGCTAATTAAAACAAAAGCGACGCCAAGGTAGTTGTTGGGAGATCATTAAAATGATTTCCATATGCTGGTAATAATTCAAGAAGAATGTTTTCGCAAATTTTATCTAGTCCCTTCGGAATTACTTGCCCCCCCCCCCCCCCCCCTTCCCCCAACACTCGGAGAAAATCATTCAGAATCACTCGACAATAATTACTATATTCGAAAATAAAACGTCATTCGATTGTTTACGAGCTTGGAAAGAAGAAAACTATTTTTGGTTGCGATGGGACACGGTTTGGAGAGAAACAAATAATTTTAGTCGATTTTGAATATTTACACCAAGAAAACCATTCAAATTCTTTCAACGATTTCTAGTATTAAAAAATACAATTGCATTTGATTATTCATGAGCCCGACAAGAATTTAAACTATTTTTGGTTGCAAGGGACATATTTTGAAGAGAAACACTTATCCAAGTTTGTCAGTTTTGTATTGTGGTTATTAAGAAGAATGTTTTCATAAATGTTATCAAATAAATTCATCCAATATCTCTCAACAAATACATTAAAAAAAGAAATTGAATTCGATTATTGGGGAGCTCGAAATTAATTCAACTATTTTCCGTTACAATTGGGACATATTTTGAGAAGAAACTCTTATCCAAGTTTGTTATTTTTGTATTGTGGTTATTAAGAAGAATGTTTTCACAAATGCCATTAAATTCATCCAATATCTCTCAACAATTACCACATCAAAAAATAAAATTGCATTCGTTCATTAAGGTACTCGAAAATAATTCAACTATTTTCCGTTGCAATTGGGACATATTTTGAAAAGAAACAATTCTCTACGTTGCTCCAGGTTTCCTAGCAACACATAAACCAAGTGGCCGTGGAATCTCGGAATGCAAGCCAGTTAGGCGATCAAACGTCACGTCGGCCAACGTCGTGCATACCAAACGAGGATATCGAACCAGCTAAACGAGTCGATTAATTCTTATTCGACCAAACTGCCGTTGGTCGATCGCGTTGCATCACCACTCACCACTCACCATTCACCATCGCTTGGAACCAGGCCCAACTGCAGCGAACCCGCCGCGTGATTAAACCAATCGGAATGGAGGTGACCAGAACTCGGGCGCAACGCACATTCCTCACCTCGACTTCGAGATCAGACCGCAGACTCATACTTGAAACTACTTCCTGTCAGCCATAAAAGAATAAGAGACAACAGAAATCTGGAGCTAAAAATAATTAGCGAGTTAGTGAGCTATAAAAAGAGAATCTTTGATGGTGCAATCCAACATTAGTGGTTCCAACAGCGTTTTTCTTGGCGAATCCATTTGGAGAAACATAATTTTTTAATAGTAGTGACATTCTTCTTTTTAACTGAGCTATGATTCACTAGAAAGGGTGAGGAGTGAGATATCGCTTCCAAGTCGCAGTATAAGACCACGTGTTGAAATGTGATGTTGGAATAAAAGTGTAACTAATGGTGGCATCAAGGTCCGATTCAAGAACTAATCGTGGATTAAATTGTTATCACAGTTAGTTACGCATGCTATTTTCCTACCCTATAACTAATAGTTAGCGGATCAATACTTATAACCGAGAGTTCGTTAAAATGGCTCTAACAATAGTATAAGAGACAGCCAACGGGTTGATATCGAGGCCTGTTTATAGAGATGAAAACAACTGAAGTATCAACGACCTATTTCAATTGATCTCACAAGTGAAGAAGTAAATACATTGTTAGAATATACAAACAAAATGATTTCTTCGTGAACATTCATCGATATATAGCTAGTTCATGTAGTTCGATTCCATTTCAGCCTATGCCGACCGAAGGTTCAGAATTTGTCAATGAAAACTATAAATGAGAACTTGTAAACGCAGAAGTACACACCGTGTCAGAATACAATAATAAATTATTCCTTCGTGAATATCAAACAATATTGCGCCCGAAATTTGACGACCCATAGTTCAAACCGTATAGAAGATATATATATATATATATATATATATATATATATATATATATATATATATATATATATATATATATATATATATATATATATATATATATATATATATATATATATATATATATATATATATAGCTTGGGGTTCCCGGTTCGACTCCGGTCGCAGTAACTTTTTTTTAAAACAGAATAACTATCAAAATTATGTCTAGAGCGCAGGGTTGTGATCAAGGTGTTTATCTCTTTCCAATTTGATCAGAGACACGAAAATATCCACACAAATAATGTGATTTTCATTGTTTTTAATTCCCATTTAAAAACCGACTTGCAGCAAAATTCTCGATGACCGCAAACGCCTATTCGGCTAAAAGGCTTGAAGGCAAAAAACCTCGACCAGCGTTTGCGGCCGCCAAGTAAATAAGTCAGCGTGCTGTGTAATGGAGTTTTATGGGTCCATCTTGACATGCTGGCAAGAGGGTTGACCTGATTTAGGGGTCAGGTCGACGCGTCGCATCGATCTTTTCATCTACCATCCTTCTCGGCGTGGATACATACATACATTCTGCGCTCACAATTACAGCTCGTGGAGTGAATCATGTTGGGCGCGTTCCGCTTGCCAGTAGAATTAGGCCTATTCGTATCCAGAAGACTTCAATAACAAAACGCACCCGGTACATTTTTAGAGTGAATTTTGAGAGGACAATATATTGTTTTTCAATTGAATGTTCGGTTATGAAGCCGATGGCTACAAATCAATCTCGAATAATTTTTTAAATCAACTATAACCTCTCTTCATAAGCAGTTTCTCAGCTTTACACTCGGATTTTTTTTTTTTATATATATATATTGGGTTTTTAACGACGCACTGTAATGATTACTAAGATCTATTGGTGTCGGATGAATGATTAATGAGATGATGGGATGATGAGATGAAGGTTTTTATGGGTAGTGGGAAGGATAGTGGGAAGGAAGCGGTCGTGGCCTATATTGTGAGAACCATCACGGCATTAGCCTAGACTACAGAGGAAAACCACGAAAAACCCCTGTAAAGATGGACGGTGGCGGGGATCGAACCAGGTCCGATATGTCCCTTCACCTCCCGGGTCACACGAAGCAAGTGCGCTAACCACTCAGCTACTGTGCCGGTGATTAGTTTGTTAATAAACTAATTTAATCTCGCACCATTCATTGGAGGTCACGTTTACTGGGTTTTGGTGTTTTTACTGGGACAAATATGTCCAGTGTTTCTAGTATGCAGCATTTACTGGCGCGGTGGGAATGCATCCAGTTCGTTTTAGAGTAGATTCTGAAGGTTTCGGAACGCACCCTAGATGTTAACATCCCTGTCGGGACTAGGAGGAACAAATCCACTTGTAAGCCATGCGGTATATGTTCATGTACCACTGGGCTTAAATGAATCTTTCGAAATCGTCAAGTCCCTCAAGTTACAGATTATGTAATACTAATAACTGAAGTTATTACAGTAATTCAGTTAGTGTATGCGCACTTTTTTTTTCGTGGTCGATCGTATTCACAATCAAGAAATGAACTTTAGATCAACGAAAAAGAGTCGACCAAAATGTTTTCCATGATACAGTTATCTTATATTGCTAAATTGTGCGAATGTTGGATAATGTTAGGTAGAGTAAGGTTTGAAATGTGGGCCTAATATTTCAGCCTCTTCCAATCGACACAAAGGGGATGCTGAAGAGTCGAGCCCTACCGGTACTGTACTACTCGGTCGTGACACTAGGCTCCGGGGTACTTTTCAATGGATGGCTGTAAAATGTGGTTAGGGTTCAAGTAAGGTTGGATTCCCAAATCCGTCACACAACCAAGTCGACTTTATTCCGGTAGGTAGGCCTGTGCTCTTCAGGCGCCCGGACACAAAACTTGCCCCAGATAGACCAACCTAACCACATTGTACAATGTTATTATTTTTATTCCGTCAGTGGCTTAGAGAGGTGGTGGGATAAGGGTAGTTAGGGAACTTGCCACCGCGCATTTATGTGCAATTGCAAGAGTTTAAATAATAATAATAATAATAATATTATAATAATGTATATACCACAGGCAGGGCCGTATCAAGATGTTTTGCACTCCTAAACCCGTCATCCCACCCTCCCCCCCTCCCCAATGGAGTAACCAATTCAGTATAGCGCACTATTTCAGAAATATATATATATATATATATTTTTTGTATATATAACATCGAAACTTGATACAACATCATTGTTCCCCAATCAAGGCTGTGGATGAAAGGTGAGATCGATTGAACGGGGTACCACAAGGGCGATCTAGCCACCCCATTACAGAAATATGATGAGCACTAGGTTTTTATCCAGAAGCACATTTGTTATTATTGTGTTGGTCTATTACTATCACGTACCTATCAATGGGAAGGATCTTCTATGAATTTTGATCGTTACTAAATAATATGTTGAAGTAATAATATTGAAATTTGTTGTGTGGCAAGATAAAAATACGTAACTATATTGGCAAGACCATATTGTACACTGGAAGAAAACTGTAGTAAAACAGAACATGTTTTTAATGCTTTCTAAGCATTAGTTGGTACCTCAAAACGTGAATATATATATATTATATGAAAATTGGAAATATACGATTTTTTTGAAATATCTAGTTACGCCTCTTGATAATTTGCCGCCCCAGGCACGGGCCTCGTGAGTATATTGGCCTTAAGAGGCCGCAGGCGCTCTACACGAGCTCGTTGTTCGCTCGCTTCAGACTCGAGTTTTACATGCATCGTGTGCTAGGCGCCACCCGTAGACTAGCCCGCCGAACTCAGATTCACATAAACGCCGTTAATTCCCTAGCTCACACTTCTGATATATTTCACATTCTATGTTTTTTTTCGGTATTAGAAAATATGTATCTAGGTTTTCGTAAATTAGAAATTTTTCCATTTTTCATTTGAAAAATTTGAAAAATCATAAATTTTTGGTTCAAAATTCTGTATTTACGGTAACCTTCGTTTTTCAATTACTAACATAATGCAAAAACACTCATATTGATATCATAAAAATTACGGCCGTGAGAGTTTGCGGCGTGAAATACGAGCGCCTGCGGCCTCTTTTTACGGCCCTGGTTACAGTCACTTATATCAATAGTGTCTTATAGCGCCGGTTCAACGTTTCCTATCTCGCCAGAAAACTACGGTCTGCCGCCGGTCTGTCGATTCGGAAACACAAAGTTGTGTTGGTGGATCGCTTATCGGTGTTTGACTATTTCAAGATTGCAGCTTTGCCAATAATATATATTGGTATATAGCGTACTTGAAGTAATATTTGTGTAACCCGAAACTGCATGCTTCCCTAATCTCCCCGGGTTACAACAAAGTCATGCACGACTATTTCAGTAACCTATACGTTTAGAAACATCTCGACTGCGAAATGCTAGCCTACATTTGAAGACGTATAACTGAAATATGCAACGAAACTTGGAAGAGTTCACGGGAGTCGATTTAGCGAAATATCATTTTTTTGGTGATACTTTTTCAACGGTATGAGATATCAAATTTCTAATAAGCAAGAAACACAGATAATTATAGTAGCTTCAAGATGATGTAAGTTGTAACTATTCAAGTCATGTCGCATAGCTGTCAAGAGTATATACAGCTAAAAAAAAAACATCTTTTAGCTGTAGACGCTAGACAGCTATGCGACATGCTTGAATAGTTGTACATTATACTATCTTGAAGCTATTGAAATTATCTGTGTTTTTCGATTATTAATTTTGATATCTCACACCGTTCAAAAGTTCCAAAAAACTGATATTTCGCTAAATCGACTTGTAATTCAGTAGTTTATTGAAGATGGTGCAATTCGACAATTGGCGAAATAACAGGTTTTTGGTGATAAGTTTTCAACGATATGAAATACCAAAAATGATAAAATCGAATACGAAGGAAAAACAAATGAGAAATATGAGAAATACCTCTCTCATCGCATAACTGTCAACCGAATACAGCTGAAATGACATTTTTTTTAGTCGTTTACGATTGACAATTAGGCGATATTAGTTAATATAGTTTCTTTACTTATACCATTTTTAAGGTACTCATTTAGAATATCAATATCACATACCGTTCAAAACTTATCACAAAAAAAAACTGATATTTCGCCAGTTTAACTCACATGCACATAATTATAACGAACACAATATTTGGTTTTAAAAAACTACAATGCGTGCCTGAATGATGTCCGTTCACTGCGATTTTCTCGAAATCAAATACTGTACTGCAA
>OZ023326.1:81248760-81298760 GCA_964007535.1 Brachyptera risi
AATATATAGATATATATAGATATATATAGATATATATAGATATATATAGATATATATAGATATATATAGATATATATAGATATATATAGATATATATAGATATATATAGATATATATAGATATATATAGATATATATAGATATATATAGATATATATAGATATATATAGATATATATAGATATATATAGATATATATAGATATATATAGATATATATAGATATATATAGATATATATAGATATATATAGATATATATAGATATATATAGATATATATAGATATATATAGATATATATAGATATATATAGATATATATAGATATATATAGATATATATAGATATATATAGATATATATAGATATATATAGATATATAGATATATACATATATACATATATACATATATACATATATACATATATACATATATACATATATACATATATACATATATACATATATACATATATATATATATATATATATATATATATATATATATATATATATCCCAGCAAACAAAAATTAGCTCGCCCACAAGACGCCCGCAACTATACCCCACATCTCGCCCTGAGGGTACCCTGGCATCCTTTTGTGGGCTGACTTTGCGGGCACCCTTAAAAATGTGTCCCCTCGATTTTGTAAAGGCCCCACACGGGCTTGGTCGGATTCTCCCCACAATCTACCTGCAGCTAGCCCAACATTGCCCGCAACCAGCCATCAGTGCTTAGCAACACGCCCGCATTGCTTCACAACACGCCCCAATTGCCCCACAAATCGCCCCACAACACGCCTGAACTCTACCCATATGATTGGCATATTGTGCCAGAATTCTACCCACACATTACCCCTAAAAAAACTTTCATTCCACCCACACATTACCCTTAAAACAACTTTCATTCCACCCACAATAAGCCCAGTTGTGGCCCACATGATATATATATATATATATATATATATATATATATATATATATATATATATATATATATATATATATATATATATATATATATATATATATATATATATATATTTAGGCCTATATATAGGGCCTATATATATATATATATATATATATATATTTATATATATATATATATATATATATATATATATATATATATATATATATATATATATATATTTAGGCCTATATATATATATATATATATATATATATATATATATATATATAATTCAGTCACATAATTTCGTTTTTCATCATTTCTCATGTATTTTATATTGATTGTTATCCTGTACACTTTGGAGTCAGGAACCAATAAAGGTTTGTATATATGGGCCTTCCGGTATATATACTGGTATATATGGTACTCATCAATTCGATTGCTCAATCAAAATGACATAAAATGATGGTCAGTGTCACAAAAGAGTACATTGGAGAATCGTAGAGGTAGAACAGGACACTCAGGGATTTTTCAAGGATTCCAAATTGATCAGTTCAAATAATTTGAACCAATGAATTCAAATAATTACTGTAACACAGAAATGTGGTGAAAGATATTTTATTTTAAATTGCTAGGTACTGGAAATACACCCTCGACTACAGTTGACTTGGAATTGCTCATGGAGTATAATTATTACAAAACACAGATTTTCTTTCAGAATCACACAGAGTATATCAGTTTGAGCAATAACGGTAGAATTATTCAAATCAACTGGTACAATATGTGTATATAAAAATAATAAACATATTCTAGTACTGTCATATGAGCACCCTAGAACAGTCTCATTAGTCATTGCAGATAATTATGACAGTGACAATTCAGTCACCGACTCAAACCGCTGCAATTGAAATAAAATGGAAAACACAATCTAGGATGTGAGCGCCTATGAACTGTCCTATCCAATAATTCAGTGTGAATATACATTTGTGCACTTAAAATGAAAATACCTCTTGATAATTTGAGCTCTCAGGGACAATCAGTCTTATATTATAGATAAGCAGCACAATAAGATTTCATAATTGAATTTTTACAAAATTTTAAAATGAAAATAACGTGAGGCCTAATCAATTGAGCACCAAAAAATAGTCTCAAATTATAGATAAGCTGTGCAATAAGATTTAGATTTAATTGAATTGTTGCAATAAAAATGATGACAATTTCATAACCTTCTGGAAATGTGATATGATCCACAAACAGTTCAACTACAGATATGCAGCAGAATGAGATTCAGATAATTGAACTGTTTCAATAAAAATTATTATAATAGCCTCCAAGTAACATGAGCAACAGTCTCATTACCGATGATCAGGGCGACGTAAAGGTACGTTTACTCTCGTGCTTTGTGCTGCGAGCAACATGCTTTGAGCAGCCGGCAACGTGCGTTGAACAATCAGAGAGCAAATTTCTCCCAGCTGCATGAACACTTGCTACGTGCGCCAAGAGATGGACTTTGTCCATCTCTTTCAGAGGAAACATGTGCTGAGACCCACAATGCAAAGAAGTTTTGTTTACATGTATAAACTGTCAGAACCAACGTGTTGACTGCTATTCATGAACCGGTCTGCACAGTCTGAACGGTCTTATTTCAGTTTTCAGTTTATGGTCCAAGAGTATTAATAACCTCATATAGTTTGATTGGATACATTTGGCGGAAGCTTACAGAATTTCTCGTGGAAGCGTAACCACAATTTGAAGTCTGACTATGACGTCGTCATTGCGCTCAACAGTAAACGTATTCGTGCGCTGAGTGAGTGTTGGCGGTCACTTATTATGGTAGCATATTGCACGTGGCACAAAGCTCGAGAGTAAACGTACCTTAGCAAGTATGTAGGCCTACATCAATTGGGATATGTCAGTACAATTTAATGAACAACCTTAATGGAGATATTCCTGTCACAAAGCATGAATTGAAATTGAGATTTTCAATATTTTACAAAATTTGCCTGTAGCATTGCCGCTGATGTGAGGTGTAAGCTGAACCTCTTTGTAGACATTCTGCCTCATTCTCTTCCACAATGATGTTCTGTGCGTCTTCCAAGGACAGGGTGGTAGTCGGTTCGTCGTGCGTTTGAAGAGAGGGGGGGGGGGGAGGCGTCAGTGCATGGTGGTTGTTGACCGTGATGTCAAGCACTGAGGGGGGGGGGGGGGGAGGCATTGAGATTGGTGGCCGGTGCAATGTTAGGGCTGTTACCTTTCCTGAAAGCTCTAGCCGCCCGCTCTTTCTATTCCGGCTGTCTCAAAACCACAGCTCAATTTTGAAATCAATTTCTCCAGGTTCTGCGTCCGGAAACGATCGTCGTACGGTACCGCAACTGGAAATGAAAACAAAAATAGCACATTATAACATTAGCTATCAATAACTTTGTTTCATGGGGGTTTTGTGGCATAATGACCGGGTTATTTTGCACAGAATTGAATTGAATTGATGAATTGGATTAACTATAAGTGATATTATGTATTTTATAACTTAGGTAGGCCTATATTATTGTCGTGTATACACTGTCGCAATGTTTCAGTTAGTGACATTATTGAGTCGATCATATTACGGTACCTAGAACCGTGCATTAGGCTGGTTCAAGATTAGAGTAGCGTTGATACTCCTGAATATATATGAGGACTGAGAGAATATTTAGAAATAGTCAATGAATTGTTCAAGAGAAATGTTGTGCTAGAGTTGTTACATATGTGAAGAAGCAAACCGATCCCGGTTTAGATTCTCATTATTGACCAATCTGGTGAGGGTAACCCTAGAGCAGGCATAAAGTTTCCCCCACGGTAACTCTCATAACCACTGAAAGTTGACTGGAACTTTGATACATGAAAGCGCACCGTATAGTTAGGAAGGTTCTGCTCACATGTAGGTGGCACCAAGAATGTCAATTGAACAAAACACTTGACGTCTTTACGCGAACAATTCCAAACAACTTCTTGAATTAGATTATTCATGTTTTGGTTTCACGACGCACTGTAACGATAACTAAGAACTTTTCACGTCGGATGAACGATCAATGAAAATAATATTTCTTTTTAAAGGTGATGGGGAGGAGAGTGAGAAGGAAGCGGTCGTGGCATATATTGTAGGAACCATCCCTGTATCGACCTAAACTACAGTTGGAAACCATGAAAAATCCCTGAAAAGATTTGTGATCCTTGTGGCAGGGATCAAACCAAGTCTTGATATCCCCCTCACCTCCCGGATTGAACGAAACGAGCGCATTAGCAACTTAGCTGAATGTGCCCGTAACTTCTTGAACTATATTTTGAAAGGCAAAAACGCATGCAATGATATATAGGTGAATGATCCAGGTAAAAAATCATTTTTTCAACGAAGTGACTACCCTACTAGGCCGGCCATCCGGCAAAATAATACAATCTTATGTGACGCGCCACAGGTTCGTCGCGTTTCTATGTTGTATTAGAGCAAATAACAATAAGCTTGACGCGAATCATCGCTGTGCAGTGGTTAGCATGGCTGACTCCCGTATCAGAGAAACTACTTACGGTCGATTTCCGTGGGAGAAACTTTTTTTAATTCATAAATCTAGTGTCTCGAGTGCACAATTATGGGTTGGTTCCATATTTTTTCATTGGCAAAAAACTAAATTAACGATATGCCCAACTAAATATAAGCCAGCAGTGTTTAGGTCGATAAGGTAGTCCAAGATAGTTAGGATCAAGTTTCTTTGACAATTCAACTTCTTGGGGGTTTCTGAAATATTCTGTAGAAGCTTTTAGCAATAGGTCATGTGTCAGGTGATTTTTTTCATTCTCGGATGTTTTATGAATTTGATAAGTCCCGACAAAACATCAGGACAGCCATACGACTGCACTTCGGCTCTGCCCTACCATTAACCTTGTGACAACAGGCGGTCGTTTAGACACAGTGGGTGGATTGCAGAAACGGAGTTTAAATCGCGGCCTACCTTGGACGCCGTCCAAGTAAGAAATTGCATTGTGGCTGTAATGCAATTCATTACTTGGACGGCGTCTAAGGTAGGCCGGGGTTCAAACTCCGTCTCTGCAATCCACCCAGCGTTTCTTTCAATTCATAGGCCTGCCTACTTGTTTTGTCTAGGATTTTGTAAGTCCTTGGCAAGACCAGAATGTTCAACTTACGTCAGATCATGTCCATCCAGCACCCGAGGAAACGTTTGAATACTAATTCTAGTATTCCCGGCCGTTTAACGAAGCAACTGTGGCACTGCCTTGATGAAGTAAGATTTAGTACATTGTTCATGATGTCCCCCACATTCTTACTGCGTTGTCCAGCCAAGTGCATAACCTGGGAAATATACAAGTACACATTACAAAGTTATAAAAGCAAACAAATGATTCATCCAAGAACTGAAAGAGGCCACCTCTGGTGGCATAGAGTTTCTGAATTTCTCTCAATATAAGGAAGTTTTGAACAAGAACCAGGCCCTAGGCCTAAGAGTATGATGATATTCATGATTAGGCCTAGGCCTAAATATAATATTCAGTAATCCGAATGCCTATTGCGTGAGTCTAAAATAGGCATATAAGCTGTCAGTAGGCCTACGCTTAATGACATGTTTCGTGATTCGTGAATGTTGCATAGACGTAGACCTACTAATCTGAAAACCTAAAAACTAGAATAAGCCTTAGGCCTAGGCCTAAATAGAAGCTTGGACTGATTTATAGGTCGAGTTATGTTGCTTTGTTTTTTCTAGTAGGCCTAGCCTAAGCCCAATATTGATAGGCCCAACTTGGGGTGTGGTTGTAACACGTATAACACTATTATCACAGTTACTTAATCATCCATCACTTACCTTTGAGTTACTATATTATCATCACACGTTCATTAATCCACACACGCAAATTACACTTCGCTTGTCGCAGCTTGTCGCTGGGCTGTCGTTTCTTGAGACATTGTTTACACCCAAGCGGGCCAACAACAAAAATTAAATGTTAGGCAGCTGAGGAAAACAGAAATCATTCATGATTGAAATGGACGTGTTTCAGCCAGAAATATTGGAGTGAATAACAATATTCCTCGAAAACTAGAATTAGAACTCCAATACATAATAGAAAGAGCAACATAATTGACTGAGAATTGAGATGAAAGTACACAATACGCAGCTAATTTTTCACAGTTGGTATGATCACTGAATTGTCGATCAAATGTAATGGTCGGTGACCGTTTGCCTTACCTAATTCAGCATATGCAAGAGAAAAAGAATGGCATAAATTAGATTTTTTCATCACAATGAGGCAAAAAATGTATCCAAATGTCCTTGTTGAACATATAACGTATGCGTACACTCAATTCTATAACGGAGCCCACGGAGCAACACGAAAAATCAACACGCCAATGCATAAAGGCAAAAGGCTCTCGATCAGGTCGTCAGAATCAACTCCTCACTCACTTTTGCCCGCCCTTCTTGTATTTCTCTGTCTCTCTTTAGTCAAGCACATTGCGCGTTATTTTCAAAACAGAACGGTCAAATAATTATTGATGGAATTAAAAAGTGAGGATCTAATGTTATAACAGTGGGTGTGATTATAGGAATGATAATCTAAGTTAATGAAGATGCAATATGTGGAACGTGTTAGACGATATTTCAATTCCTAAAAAGAGTAATATGCCTGATTTCTTTTTAAAACTGATGATCTAGGCCTACTGGGCAAGTTATGAAAATCGCTCGGTGTTGTTCGTATAAACAAGTGAATTCACCTAATCGACAATAGTCGGACTTTAATCCGTTAATATGTTGAGAACCGAGTGAAAAATCAGTATGAGATAAATATTTCAGTGAATTAAAACATGAAACATAATATATTTTAATTATTTGACCATTTCAGTCCACATAGCAATGTTCCCACATCTGGCCAATAGGGCACCCTCATGGCACTATGAATCTCGCCCAAACCCTCTGAGATGCCCACATCTAGCGATAAGGGCACCCTAAGGGCACTACCCATCACGCCCCAACACATGTAGACACTCATTAAGGATTCTAGAATCTAGCCACTTGGGCTCCCTTAGGGCACCCTCAGGGTACTACCCGTCACGTCCAAACCATCCTGCCCGCCGGGTGCCCAAAGGGCAGAGTTTTCATGTTGCCAGCGATGTATATGCCCTGTTCGAGCCCTTAAAGTGCCGTTAGGGCAATAACCATTCCGCCCACAACTATCTTGCCAGCAAGTCGCCCATATGGGCATTGGATGGGCATATTTCAAACTACCCACAACCCACAGAACGCCACTAAATTTACTACTGGCCCCTTAACTCGCCCACACTCGCCCGTAACAATTTGTTTGCTGGGATATATATATATATATATATATATATATATATATATATATATATATATATATATATATATATATATATATATATATATATATATATATATATATATATATATATATATATATATATATATATATATATTATATATATATATATATATATATATATATATATATATATATATATATATATATATATATATATATATATATATACTATATATACTATATATATATATATATATATATATATATATATATATATATATATATATACTATATATACTATATATATATATATATATATATATATATATATATATACTGTGTGGAATATATTGTAACGTAACACTTCACTCAATCACAAACTAAGATAGGAATAATTATGTACACATTATTAGAAGCATACACGCGCTCATTAAATTATTGTCGCGTTGGCCAAACACTCTCTCTCTCTCTCTCTCTCTCTCTCTCTCTCTCTCTCTCTCTCTCTCTCTCTCTCGCTCTCTTTCTCTTTCTCTCTCTCTCTTTTACACAGCAAATATACAATATGTAACTGAAACTTGCTCGGTATCTCGTTAAAATCTCTCATCCATCTCGAAATACCTCCGCGCTGCATTTGCACACGAGATGCACTCGCATCTATGCACACAACACACACATTTCAGTCACAGCTGGCATATATTATATTCCACATTATACGTAGACATTATAAACTGCAGCTCGCTTGCAGTCTGTGCTCGATGCACAAGTGCATTCACATACACGGTGCATGATAACACCGAATTAAATCCGATGCATGCGCAAGCTGGCTGCATTGTTTATCCAGTGGAATTGCTTTGTTCGTTGCAACCGGCGAGTGTGCTATATATCAGCCAGACGGATTGCACACCTTATGTAACGCGAGGCATTTGCATATCAGTGATTAGATGAACGAATGCGAAGATCTTCATCCTACTCTTACGGAGATTGGTCGTTTTTTTTTTGTCAATGACTGCACAGGTCACACGGTTTGACTGATCAACATGAAACTTTTTCTGTACATGTGAACTTGACAACTTGGAACGGTTTAGATTTTGAGTCAAATCGATTGGACTATTTCGGAGAAATATCATCTCAAAGTATCTGAAAATTCCTTAGATTTGACTGGGCCAAAAAAAAAATGAAAAAAAAATAGGGATGTAAATACATCGATGATTCTTCTTTCATATATATTGGGTTTACCGACTCATTCTAATGATGACTAAGATCTATTGGCGTCGGATGGATGATTAATGAGATGATGGGATGATGAGATGAAAGTTTTTATGGGTAATGGGAAGGAAGCGGTCGTGGCTTATATTGTGGGAGCCATTCCGGCATTAGCTTAGACCACAGAGGGAAACCACGAAAAACCCCTGTAAAAATGGACGGTAGCGGGGAACGAACCGGGTCCGACATGCCCACTACCTTCCGGGTCACATAGTGCAAGTGCGTTAACCACTCAGCTACCTGTGCCGGTCGCATCAATGATACGCATTATTACAAATTTGTATGCAATTCGAACCAGTCGTTTTGAAGAAAATAATTGGATGAAGGTATTCATTTAATAAATAAAAAAAATAACAGAACCATTGCCGAGATTCCCGGCTTTCTAGATTCGATATTTAGTTCTTCACAAAAGGAGTGTATTTGATAACAGTCAAGGTGTGTAGAGTTTTCGATCATAGGCCTACTTCACATCTGTGTAGGCCTATCACTCATCTTACAACGCATATGCTGCGTCTGCCTAGTCATATATCACGTGATATCTTCTCGTGTTCTGACCACTGACCATATACATAAGCAGACGGTGGATGAGAATCACCACAAATAATCACGCAAACCGTACAATATGTAACTATAAGAGTTCAATGCACTTCTAGTTTGCGACGGTAATTGATAATTAACACAGATTTATAACAATGTTAATGACTTGCCGTTATATGCGGTGAATAGGCCTATGCAATGCGCGGATCTGTTTCTGATCTAGATCATTTTGTTTCATTTTTAAAAGAAATTCATTAATTAATAATATAAAATGTTTCAAAGAATTAGGAATTGTTGAACCATTATTGTAGTAGGCTTATAAAAAATGATAGAAGTAGAGTCGATAAATTAGCATAGCTAAAGAGAGGGGTAAACAACCAGTAAATTTGGTGTTCACCTGATTTCAAGGGATTTCAGGTAGGCCTATAGATTTTACGGATTTTCAAGAAGATTTCAAGGATTTCAAGAAGATTTCAAGGGTTTTCAAGAAGATTTCAAGGGTTTTCAAGAAGCTTTTAAGGATTTCAAGAAGATTACAAGGGTTTTCAAGAAGCTTTCAAGGATTTCAAGAAAATTTCAAGGATTTCAAGAAGATTTCATGACAAGTGAACACCAGATTACATGAGTTGTTAACCCTTCGAGCTAGAGAGGGTTTTATATATTCAACTTGTATCCACGAGAGATGAAGGCTTGAATCACGGGTGTGCTCGTGGTGTGAGATAATTCCGGCCTCTTCTCTCGTGGATATACCATTATATATAATTCCAAACAGCACAAATTATATCGACATAACCATTATACAGCTGAGGTTGAACTGCTTTATCGACTCTGGTGAACTATTTCGAACCCGTCATATAAGGAGAAGGACCTGAATAATGACGTGGCGTGATTCAGTGTACGATTTCATGCAAAACCGACACAACGCACTGTTTTGTAATCGAGTATGACGTTAATAATTTGACCTACAATCAGATTTCATAATTTTTTTTTTGAGATTTCAGCCGAATTCACTGATTTCAATTTATCAATGAACATCAAACTGGAATAATATTGCAGGCATGTAGACTGATTGATGTTTGCTTTTATCAACAGCCCCACCTGAACTGCTATCCCAGCTAGACTAGCTGATATGGGGGGGGGGGGGGTGGTACGAATCGACCATGTCTTATATGCAGTAATCAACGACTGAAGGTGTTATCTATACGACTAGTACGAGTAGGGTCGATAAATTAGCATAGATAGCTAAAGAGAGGGATAAACAACTAGTACATTTGGTGTACACCTGACCATAGAGCTTAAAACTAGTAGAGAGCGCATAGATAGATGAGGCCAACATGATTGAGACGCAGAGTACTAACGTGTCACGTGCTTCGGTGATACCAGCCCGACTGGGGATATTTCGTTATAGCCTGTCTCACCACTCTAGAGCAAGTGTCGGAGATCTTTGTAGTTTGCTCATCTATTGTCCGGCGAATAGGTAGGTATATAAAAATGTCAATCATCTCTACAGACTTCATCGGACTCATACAGTGATGCATTTTACTCAAATTATATTGAAAAACCACTTTTATAATACATAGTTTCGTCTTCAATAAGATTTCTGAAGCGGTGTAGCAACGTTGCACCACAACCCTTACCTGGTCACAAACTAGTCCTCAAGATACACTTTAGAAGAGTTCCTTTGTTACTGTTGGAGTTATGATTGACATGGTTACCTATTCGGCATTTAAGCTGATAGACGAGATAGCAAGTTACTCTTGAGTGGTGAGACATACTTTACACGTTATCCCAATGATGGAGCTCCGACTCGGACCAAATAAACGGCTGCAGTCATTGATTGTTATGACTGACGTGGCAATGCTATCGATAAACTTACTTGATGATAATCAGCATGTATTCCCGCGTCTTCTCATGTGACCGACACCCACGTGTTTGTATTTAGTATCCTCCGAGAATGAAATGAAACGGTGTTGTGCGTTGATCGCTGTGTATAACGCAATGACGTCTGGTCGCCCATCACCGTGTCACGTGGTATTTACCCTCCGTCAGACAAGCCACGTTGACCACACCAGTGGTGTATTGGTAAAAGAATAAATACCGGAACGCATTAAGTAACACGATTATTTGTAAATTGACCTGTATGTAATATGCTGAATGATTGAACATGCCTACGTTAAAGCCCGACCCTTACTTACCATAAGAGTTGCAAGTGATTTCAGAAGCCCAATTTGGTACAAATGACTCTAGAAGAATACATTAGGAGAATACATTTACAACAATTTCAATTTTTCCTATAGCACAAACATTCTATCTTTAATATTTTGTGAAGCATTTGAACCATTCAAATACAAAAAACAAGTCGACCAAGGCTCGAAAAAGGTTCCGGAACGTCGTTCCGGCCCCAATACACCACACCCCTCTCAATGCTGCCGCCTGCTACGTTTTGCAGCTAACGCAGTCTATATATTGAAATGTCTAGTGCTGGGCTTCCATACCTGCGTTATTCGGATTGCGAATTCGCTAAGCGGTTTTTCAAGCCACCTTGATGATAAAACGACCAATCAGTGACGAAAGTTACGCGATTTCTGATTGTTGAGCTCGACTCAATACCACCGCCTTGCGGAACCGAAACGCAAATCCAATTCATGGAAGGCCAGCATATGACCGTAATGCGTATGCATTTTCAAATGACCAATTAGGATCTCGTGTTTGAAACCAGACCGGACGATATGCTCATTTCAGGGCACCTCTCATTCATATTCAAATTGGTCGCCTCTTCTCGTCATCCGATCGATCACTTTAGAATACAACATGTTCTAGTGTGGGCTGCCACGTCACTGATGCATTCGACTGACCAGTGGTCATTATTGTCAGGCCTAACTTGTCATTCACAGGCTATTTGAAAACATATACTTTCATATAGTATGAATTGTTAATTCATCTATCTATAATCTTTCATGTTTAAATTTTCTTCTGGTATTTCTATATGGATTATTAATAGACCTATCCTGTAACAATTATCTTCTCGGTGACCAACTGAGGTCAAACATACATGAGTTGAAATGTATCAAGTCTGTACACGCCTTAGATCTATACAATTAGAAGTGTAAGTGACTACAAGTAATCATCATGTATATAGCATACTCTATCTATATGCCATATAAATTAACTGCAACACTGTGAGCCTATTTTAATTTGGCTTGTCACATGTTTAAATGTGACTCCTTGGGCATTTATCATCTCAGTGTCATAACCGTTAGGTCGAGTTCTCAATTAAAACCATGATTTCACAATAATCATGTCGTATTCAGTATAGATTGATTCATGATCGCCATATTCCACTTTGCATGGTATATAATACCTGGGCCCAGATTCACAAAAGGTCATAACTTTGATCCGGCTCAAAGTTACGAAAATTTCTAGAGATAATACCATATTTGACCTATTATTTTTGATTTTTCAATTTTTATAAATAATAGAATGATAATAATAATGGATTCAATCAAAAATTAAAATGAAAAAATCGAAAATGAATGATTAAATATGGTATTGTCTGTAGAAATTGTCGTAACTTTGAGCCGGATCAAAGTTATGACCTTTTGTGAATCTGGGCCCTGGATACTAACTAGATCACGTATAAATTTACGAGACAAATTGACTGATTATAATATATGTAGGCCTATATATATAATATGCCTATTTATATAGCATAATATATATTTTTTTTTGCAAGTTTTTTTTTCAATATCAAAAATACATATATTAAAATACTACGGACCCGCAAAGTCAGAAATTTCAACTTGTCTGCGGGTCTATTAACATTTTTAATACAACAAAATATATACACTTAATTCAGTTGTCTGGATGATATATAAATACATAGACATAGATATAACACACATACATATACATAATCAAAAATTGGGTAAAATTCAACTCAATAATAAATTCCTCTATAAATTGAACAAAACAGAGAAATTTCATCCACTAAACAGCAAAAAATAAATGATAAACTTCCTCAAAAATGATGTTACATGATATATACTTCTTTAATTCGGTTTTTATTTGAACCATTTCTTGGAAACTCAAAAATTCAGAAGGGATTTTACATATTTACATATATAATTAATAATTTCTCTATATAGGATATACTCTGTAGTCTGTATGCCACCCATCTTGAAAGTATACGATGTGTAACTTATAGGCAAGCAACACAGTGGGTGGTACGAGTGTTATCCAATGTTGACGGATCGGCACACCCGATCGATAACACTAATTGAGAGGAGAGACGGACGTACGGCAACGTCGACTCTCATATACCAATTACGTGTATGCACGCTAACTCACGACAATTAATTTAACGTAAGTTCGGTGTGGATATAACTGTAGGTTAGACTAGTCGAACGAGGGGAGGTGAGCTAGAAAACAGACCGACAAATGAGAGTAAATAAAAATACACCGTGTTCTCGGTAAATCACTTCTATTCGTGAATGCGGTTACCAACCCGTGAGTTGGTAATGGTAGTTCCCGACCTACATCCTTCTTTTCAATCCATAACGCCACCGTGTTGTGACTATGCGAAACTGTAGGATTGTACAAAACACGGGAATTTTGTTTTTTAAACTATAGTACTTCATTGATAAGAGTTGTTCCATGTAGTTCCTGAACTGGGCACTTGAGATAAAATACTGGTTACGAATGTGAATATTCTTACAAAAGATGATTGTGTGGTGGAAAAGACCCGGGATCCCCCAACAGATTGAGACGCCGTTACAATTATCATGTGACGCGTGCTGTTGGGATATTTAGATACGGAAGAAAAAACTTGGGTATAGAATCAGTCGAACTACCGTACGAAAAAAAATTGTATTAAAATTTCATATAAAAATCAGCGGGAGAAAAGTCAGATTTTTTTTTTAGAAATGCAATTGTCTACAATAACATATATTTTCGTAGTTTTAGTTCAATTGAAATCACTTCCCTCGGCTGGTTCCAAAGAAAACAATAATTAAATTCGACTTTTGCATACCTCCACGCGCCTACCATAACATATACTATGCGTGGGGTTTTCCCAGTTGAAAATACACAACTTCATTCAATTTATTAACATATCAATTCAATTTTTCACCTTACAATTGACAACACTGTATATACACAGCTCGGAAGTATCAATCTTCGTAAAGCAATACATTTCTCCATCGATCGCAATCTCAGTCTCAGTATATACGCATCGAGAAGGCGTATAGATCGTTCTAGTTCTTCATAGTACTCTGATGCCGGGCCGCGATTCATTAATAAAAGTCTCGCTCTCAGTCGCCGTGCTTTTTTTAGCCTCCGCGCCAATCTCACCCGTCACAACACACGGCACGGCGGCAGGTTCAACAACCTCCCGCCACATGGGTGAGCGCTAGCTACACAAATCCCACGCGACCAACTCCGAATAACACACACACACACACATACACAATGTAGTACGCACACAATTTTCAGCTGATTTGCATATCGCCCGCCGAGGGTTGGTGCACTTGGTTGACTGGACGGAAAACCACATTTAAAATTAGAACGTGACAAAATTTCGGTTGCGATAGCGCGATGCGAGTCTATTCAGCGAAATCACTTCATTGGTGAGTATATTTGGAGAGGTGGATGTGGAAAATGTCAAATTTGGTATATTTATATAGGCCCGATATCGACAAAATGGTATGTAGACCTACAAAAACTATATAAAAACATACTCGCATCATATTTCAATTTATAACTTTCGTGATAGGCCTACATTCCAAAAATATACGAATTATTTACGGAATATACCCAGTTAACTTTTTGAAATTTAAATCAAGTGATGCTATACAACCCTAGACCCACAGACTATGCCACAGAGACCAGACTACATCCACGATGTAGATACCAACGGCCATTATCGTAACATGATACAAGGTGTAGGCCCTACAGACTCGCGTCTTCAAAGTGGAATATTTCCGGGGTCAGAATCAAGAGTCCAGGGTCCCGATTGCTCGTAGCGCAACTATCGCTCCAACATCGAACTAGACACGATCAACAATGCTAAACAATATGCCGCCGGTACCCTAGCCACTCATATCTACATCTAGTTCACGAGGTAATCCGTTCAATCGCGACATGCAATCGGGACCTTTGGCTCTGGACTGACCGCAAGAAACCACAAATACCTCCAATGTTATTTATTAGTATGGGTGTCAGTACGCCTTCTTTATATTACAACTAAGTATGTTGGCATCACTACATCGTGCTCCAAGTAAGCACTCTTCCAGTGAACAATGTCAGCCGTTCACGGCGGCTCAATAGCGAGACGAGAGCGTCAACTGACCGCATCTAGACTCGAGCCAGACCTAATGGGAAGATTGGATTTCCCGTGGAATGTGTCTCGTCATCTCACAAGGAAAGTATCCAAAGAATGATGACCAAGCATCGACTGACAGTGGCACAGAGGGAGAGAGAGAGAGAGAGAGAGAGAGAGAGAGAGAGAGAGAGAGAGAGAGAGAGAGAGAGAGAGAGACGAGCTCTAGAATCTAGCCACTATCACGTGATGATTGGTGTGAGTGTCATTAGCCCTGGACACGTGATTATCGCACAACCAATCACGTGAACGCTCTCGGGGGATGTTACGATTCTCATCATACGTTTCCTGTCATTTCCTAACTCATTGATGGAAAAATAAACATCTATATTTGATGGTTTTTTCTTCATTATTTATATTGACCGTACTGAGAAGTGTGGCCGAGTGGTGAATACACTGAACAGTCATTCAGAAGACCGGGGTTCTATTCCAGCCATGGTCGGCCATTCTCGTGGTTTTCCTCTGTCATTCAAGTCAATACTGAGATGGTTCACGACCGACTCCTTCTTACTATCCAAAAATGCCTAATAAAAAAAACTTTTATCTCATCCCATCATCTCATATATATCATTCACCGACGCCGATAGATCGTAGCCATCAGTAGAGAACGTCGTTAAACCCAATATGAATAAAAATGGGTGTAACAACGAACTTTAATGATGACTACGAATCTACGATATTTTGGCATGTGAGATGATGGGACAGAGACAAAAGGTTCTGTTATCAAGTGTTTTTGGATAGTGGGAAGGAGTCGGTCGTGGCCTGTTTTTGAAGGGCCATCTTATCAGTTTTGACCTAAACGACAGAGAAAAACCAAGAAAAACCCCTGTCAGGATGGTCGACAATGGCGGGAATCGAATTCCGCTCTTCTGACTATAGCCACTCGTCTCGGACGTTATTTCGTATCTGTCATATCCTGTAATACTAATAGGCTTTTTTTTCCATTTAATTTTCCCACGTTTTGAAAATGTTATAACACAATATCCATTATTGATTCTCATGAAAGTACATAGCAACCAATATCCTTGTGAGTAATAAATGTACACGAGTAACTATAATCAACCTCCTACACGGCGATCAACAATGACTGTTTTCCTCGATTGCATTCACGACAAACAACATTCAGCCATATCGATCGAACAAGATGTTATATGACACGGATATAAAGCAGCTGCCTACAACTAGTAGTCTAGCAGTAATAGGCCTAAACACAGATCCTGGGGCCCAAATCACAAAAGGTCATAACTTTGATCCGGCTCAAAGTTACAACAATTTCTAGAGATAATACCATATCTGATCTATTACTTTTGATTTTTTACTTTTAATGAATAAAAGATTGATAATAGTAATGGATTTGATCAAAAATTAAAATTGAAAAATCAAAAATAATAGATCAAATATGGTATGATCTCTAGAAATTGTCGTAGCTTTGAGCCGGATCAAAGTTATGACCTTTTGTGAATCTGGGCCCAGAGCTGTATTCATGTCGTATGAAACTGAAATACGAATAATAAACATTGATTGATATCTCTGTTTACCAGCCATCATTAATTCCCGTCGTCTATGTACGAAATGTTTCCTGCCAAAAGCATGCGTCAACAATATACACTATTATTTATCGTCTGTGAAAAAACACTACCCCTTCATTGTGAATAAACTCCGTTACTAATGTAGCAAAGAAATCGTACGCATGAATCGAAAACATCAGGTGTGAGACACAATCGAACAATCAAATATGCAGACCGAGACGCGTGGCCGAGTGGTAACACACTGAACCGACATTCGGGAGACCGGGGTTCGATTCCCGCCATGGTCGACCATCCTGACAGGTTTTTTTTCGTGGTTTCCCTCTGTCGTTCAGGTCAATACTGGAATGTTCCCTTAATGAAAGGCCACGACCGACTCCTTCCCACCATCCAAAAACACCTAATGTAATAACCTTTCATCTCATCATCGCATCATCTCATTCATCATCCACCGACGCCAATAGATCGTAGCCATCAGTATAGTCGTTAAAAACCAAAAAAAAAATATATGCAGAATAGGAAAATACTCAATCTAATTGAGTGAGAAAATTGATTTTGTTTTCAATCTTATAGGAAAACAATGAAAACCATCATGATTCAAGTTGTATGTCGAATCTTCGATCATAGCTATCGTACCGATGGACAGGCAACAGCGTTTCAGAGCTGTGCAACTAGCTATATATACTAAAAACCAAAATAGTGCAGTTAGCGCGGTACAAAGTAGATCACTTTCTTATATTGCACTCTGCATTCAACATATAGCTGAATTACCATGAACTTCATAACCATTTCATGCTTGAAAACAAAAAGGCAGATATCGTATCCACGTCATTTTTTTGCGCAGCATTTCTTCCGACTACATTGAAGTCTTCTATATCGAAGATATCTCGCACAAATCAGAAAATACTGTACATTACATGATTAAGGCCCGGTATTACCAAGTCCAGTTAGCCGTTATCTCGCAGTTCAAACAATTTTTACCACCATGGTTACCTATGCTATTGGTTTTCACCAACTCTCAGATAAATACTAACTGGCCGTGGTAATACTGTTCTAAGGCCCGGTATTACTAAGTCCAGTTAGCCTTTATCTAAACTTGTTACCACCATGGTTACCTATGCTATTTGTTTTCACCAACTCTCAGATAAATACTAACTGGTCGTGGTAATATACTGGGCCTAAGAAGACGTCCAACTTTCAAAGATCACAATAATTCGATTAACAATGTAATTTCAACTTTATTCACCCCGTGAAACTGAAAGATCCCACAGTTCACCCTCATGTTTCACAACTCTGGAGAGAGTCTACATCAGGAATAAGCACATCCATACAGCTATAATTCAAGATAACTAGGCAAACGCGTTATGTGTTTCCGCGTTGATGGATGAGCTGAAACATATCGACTTATCTTTGGATTGGTTATTATATATATACACCTTGAGATCCAAACCATTACATCACTGCCATCTTATTTTCCATCATTAATTTATATGATAATAAAGAAGGCTTTGTTTTAATCGTTTACAATCAAGTGGTGACACTTGTTGCTTTAGGTATCTTAATAGCTTTGAATAATTAACACAAATAACATTATATATTTTTTTACATCGAAACGGCTGATCCTATTCAAGTGAAAGTTCGGAATAATGTGTATCATTATCAGATTGAGATTTCCTGAGAATTTGAATCTTCTCAGATGAAATATTTTTCACGAATTTTTTCCTCTGGGTCATTCTAATGGGATTTTTGAAAACTTTGGAATGAGTTTTCTCAGAAGTGGTTGAACCAATCGCGCCTCAAAACTATACAGTATCGAATTGGATAAAGATACTCGTGTGTGCCAAGTTTCAACTGATTTTGAATTTTCGTCTGACCTGTGGAGCGCGAACAAAAAAAAAACAGGCACTTATTTTTCGGCTATGGCGAAATTGAATCTTCGCTTCGCTCATCCAAAAATCGAGATATCAATGCAATTATTTCACCGCATTATTTATTGCGGATTTTCGTAAATTGCTCGCATGTTTTGTCAGAGTGTGAAACGAAATACCGGACCTGTTGTGAGCGAGTGTGAAAAGTAGCATGTATGATGCACATTCCAACGTGAGGCCTCGTTAGCCTATCGTAAGTAGAACAATGCATCAACAGATCTTACTTTTCGTATACCCTCGACAGCTACTCGATGTAGCACGTGCTTTTGCATACATTCCAGATATGAATTGGAGTTTTTTTTTTTTTTATTTACATTGAATTTAACGACGCACTATAATGAAGACTACGATCTGTCGGCGTCGGTGAATGATATATGAGAAGGTGGGATGATGAGATGAAAGGTTATTTATTAGGTGTTTTTGGATAGTGGGAAGGAGTCGGTCGCGGCCTGTTGTATAGGAACCATCCCAGTATTTGACCGGTATTTTAAGACCATTAGTTTTAAATAATCAAAATGGGGTGGTAAGATCGCCCTTGTGGTGCCCCGTCCAAACGATCCTATCTTTCATCCATAGCCTTAATTAGGGAACAATGATTTTGTATCAAGTTTCAATGTTATTTAAAAAAAAAAAAAAGTATTGACCTGAATGACAGAGGGAAACCACGAAAAAAAACCTGTTAGGATGGTCGACTATGGCGGGAATCGAACCCCGGTCTCCTGAATGACGATTCAGTTTTCAGTTTTTCATGTCTATTCAAGTTCCAAATTACGATGTGTAACTAAAATTGTCATGTATTAATGTGTTCACGTCTGTTTGATAATCATTGTGTTTTATGCCACAGACAAGCCCGATTTGGCTTTGTGGGTCATAGTGTGGAATGTATGTATGTTTTTATTTAATATGTCAATAGAAGAGATAATAATAATAATTGGATGAGCGTAGCGAAGACTCAATTTCACTGTACTTGAAAAATCGAATGTATTTTTTTTTCGTGCTCTAGAGGTCAAACAGAAATTCAGATCATGATGAAACTTGGCACACACATGCACCTCTATGTGACTTGATGCTGTATAGTTTTGAAGCGCGATCGGTTGAACCACTTCTGAGAAAACTCATTCCAAAGTTTTCAAAAATCCCATTAGAATAACCCAGAGGAAAACATTCGTGAAAAATATTTCATCTGAGAGGATTCAAATTCTCAGGGAATTTCAATCTGATAATGATACACATTATTCCGAACTTTCACTGAAATCGGATCAGCCGTTTCGATGTAAAAAAATATATAATGTTATTTGTGTTGATTATTCAAAGCTATTAAGATACCTATTAAATCAAAGCAACAAGTGTCACCTCTTGATTGTGAACGATTAAAACAAAGCGTTCCTTATTATCATATAAATTATTAATGGAAAATAAGATGGCAGTGATGTAATGGTTTGGATCTCAAGGTGTATATATATATATATATATATATATATATATATAATAACCAATCCAAAGATAAGTTGATATGTTCCAGCTCATCCATCAACGCGGAAACACATAACGCGTTTGCCTAGTAGTTCATTAACTACTCCGTCAGGCGGGCGTCACATATTTCAAATGGTCAAATTTGTAATCAATGAATTTGAAAACATCATTATGAATGATGTTTTCGAGTTCATCAGCGCGTGGGACTCGAACCCAGTATATAGAAGGCACCTCGAGCCACGAGATGCGGAATTCGAATACAAATCGTTGGAATTTGATGCCGGCCACATCTTATTCTCACAGAAATACGTACACGCTCGATTCTTTCGTTACTGGAACGATACTTTCTCCTCTGGTCCTCTCGTGGTTTGGCTCACATACCACACTTTATATATACAGACACCGTAAATTAGCATATTGCTATAATTATCTTCCTATTTTGTTTCCGTCATTTTTTATATTCATCAAAAATCCGTACTTCAGTTTCAACATGTAAGCCTATTCGATTTGACGTGTTTCTGATTGACTTCATTGATATTATCTTTTTTTTTTTTTTTAATTGGGTTTTAACGACGCACTGTAATGATTACCAAGATCTATTGGCGTCGGATGAATGAATAATGAGATGATGGGATGATGAGATGAAGGTTTTTATGGGTAGTGGGAAGGATAGTGGGAAGGAAGCGGTCGTGGCCTATATTGTAGGAACCATCCCGGCATTAGCCTAGACTACAGAGGGAAACCACGAAAAACCCATGTAAAGATGGACGAGGGCGGGGATCGAACCGGGTCCGATATGTCCCTTCACCTCCCGGATCACGAAGCAAGTGAGCTAACCACTCAGCTACTGTGCCGGTTTGATATTATTCATCGTACGTTCTTACGCCGTAAACTTCTGCGATGAATGATGGACAATGGAGTGTGCAAGTCGTAACAGAAAATGGGCATTAAAACTAAAGACTCGATGAAAGGCTAACTTGTCCAGGTACTCGACTATACTTATAAATCGACTATTTTGGTTGAGCAATTGATTCAGTATTTTTCTACAAAAAGTCAAACTACTATACACGGTAGAATTTAATCGTAAAAAATCACTAAATCCTTGAAAAATGTTTTTAAAAAAGTTCATAAAATATGTATGATTATTGTTGGCTTAACGACCCCACCAACAGCTAGGTAATACGGGGGTACGAATGAGCTGATGATTATGAATGTATGAAGTGATGACAAGTGAGAGGACATTTACAAAAACCCATGCCTCATGCGGGATTCGAACCCACGCCCAACGGTGACTTCAGTTTCTGAAGCGGTGCCTCAGCTGACCGAGCTACCGAGGGTGGCCTTATATAATATGTATATAACTTTGATTATGCCGTGTATTTTCGAATCGAACCCCGGTCTCCCGAATGACGGTTCAGTGTGTCACCACTCGGCCACGCGTCTCGGTAAACATGTTCAATTTAGTTCCAAACAAAAGCTCTGCCAGGTAAGGTTTTGGCAATTCTGTAAATCATTTTTGGCAATATGTTTTGACAGGTGGAAGGTATAAACAAAAGGGATCGCGACCCGCTGGTGCGTACAGGAGTGTGAGGGGCGATTAGGGGCGAATGCCGACTGCGAACTTGATTACCGAAGTGTACATTGGAAACAGAAAACTTCACATCTACAATGGCGTAGGAGTGTAAATCATCCAACTGACGTGAGAATATGTATACATATACGTACATGAATGGTTCAAACCAGCAGGTGAAGGCACGAGTCACGCGTGCGCTAGTGATTTGTGATGGGGAGACGGGCGATCGGTACCTTCGTAGAACGTATTTTATATATAACTATAAATATATATTTGAATATATATATATATATATATATATATATATATAAATATATATATATATATATATATATATAAATATATATATATATATATATATATATATATATAATATAAATATATGTTATAAATATGAATATATATATATATATATATTATATAAATATATATATATATATATATATATATATATATATATATATATATATATATATATATATGTATATATATATATATATATATATATATATATATATATATATATATATATATATATATATATATATATCGTCATGCTTGTGATCTGATACGTACTCGTGTCCAATCAGTGATCGCTGAATATCTGACATTCGACGAACTCACGAAAGGAGTGGGAGCATACAATATATGGGCTACATCTCTCATCGTGCAGCAATGTTTCGGTCGCCACAGTTGCTGCGAGTTGGAAGCTTCGCACACAGCCAGAAGCAACGAGAACAAATGAGTATCGCATTATTGCCCAGACCAGACTCTTTCGACAGGAGAGGCGAATGATGGCCGATGGCGGTTTATACCTATAGTTCGGGAAAATGTTGATCCAAGGTGAGGAAAAAAAACGTTCTATACACGTAAAATGAAGTTCCCGGAAACTTTCGCAGGCAATATTCCACTTTGCATGTGAAATTTGTTCAGCTGCTTCCACCCCCCCCCCCCCCCTCTGGTAATTCGTATATCGGGGGTTGAACAATTTCAACGCCCCAAGTTTAAAAAGCGATTCTGTTCAAGAACCATTTTCAAACTTATATTCCTACATGTGGTTCTATTCCAGGAAGGCACCAATATTTCTGAAATTTTTCATTCCGAATGGTTAACATGGGCCTATGTCTCCCAAAATTTGGAGTAATCATTTATTACGCCACTTTCATATTGATATATGTTTATTTGTTGTAGTTCAAGGACTGTGGTTTCTCTTTAGACTGTTGGATGATGAAAGATATCGAATATTTAACAATCAATAATATAATATCTGGCGCGAAATGAGTAAGCATCCAAGGATGTGCTTGGACGGCTGTGGGAAACCCCGAAATAACTCGATCATGAGGATGGAAGATTTGCTTGAACGGCTGTGGGAAACCCCGAAATAACTCGATCATGAGGATGGAGGATTTGCTTGGACGGCTGTGGGAAACCCCGAAATAACTCGATCATGAGGATGGAGGATTTGCTTGAACGGCTGTGGGAAACCCCGAAATAACTCGATCAGGAGGATGGTCGACAAAGACCTTGATCGAACCACCGCCTCCTAAATGACGATTCACTCAGATACCGGGCAGCCACTAATCGGACCATCTTTTTAGATAGGCCTATCATCACACGCGGACGTTGTCAGTGTTGTTGTTGAGCCCAGCCCAAACTAGCCTAAATCAACCAAACTAAATTGATAAACCTCATCTAACCAAACAAACATCCTAAACTAATCTCAACTAAAACCAAACTAAACACCCACTTCCGGTTTGACGAAAAGCTACTTCGGAGATGCCGACTAATCAATCCGTCTCAATATCCTCACTAGATTCATGTTTTATTTAGATAGGGTTGAACGACGCATGCTCTTACTAATGTGTACGATCTATTGGCGTCGGTGAACGATATATCAGATGATGGGATATTGAGATAATGGGTGATTTTATTCTGGTTTTTGGATAACTGGAAGGAGTCGGTTGAGGCCTGTTGTGAAGGAACCATCTCAGTATCAACCTGAACGACAGAGGGAAACCACGCAAAACCCCCGTCAGAATGGTCGACCATGGCTGGAATCGAACCCAGGTCTCCTGAACGACGGTTCGGTGTACTGACCACTCGGTAAGATGCCTCCACAGCCGGGAGGCGCATGCCACGCAAGACCCCCGTCAGAATGGTCGACCATGGCGGGAATCGAACCCAGGCAGGTCTCCTGAACGACGGTTCCGTGTACTGACCACTCGGTAAGATGCCTCCACAGCCGGGAGGCGCATGCCACGCAAGACCCCCGTCAGAATGGTCGACCATGGCTGGAATCGAACCCAGGCAGGTCTCCTGAACGACGGTTCGGTGTACACGTCTCGGTAAGATGCCTCCACAGAGGGGGGGAGGGGGGGGGGGCGCATGCCACGCAAGACCCCCGTCAGAATGGTCGACCATGGCTGGAATCGAACCCAGGCAGGTCTCCTGAACGACGGTTCGGTGTACTGACCACTCAGTAAGATGCCTCCACAGCCGGTGTAATGTGGTCGGAGGCATGCCACGACGCCGTCGTAGGACACCGTGTGTCGGCATGACTACCACTCATTGTTGACGAGGAGAATACACAATGGGACACGAGAGACGTGCGAGGTTTGCACTTTCACCACGTGATGCTCCCGAGTCGTGATTCGCCGACTAATTGCTGACAGTTAATTGTGCACCTTCAGGTTGATTTCATCTCGCCTATTTGTTTGGTCTGCAGGACAAATGTAATGGAAAGAATGGAAAGAATGGAAAGAATGGAAAAACGGAATGGAAAAGAATAGAAAGATGAAAATGTATTATCATCGTCGTACAACAATACACTCTTAATGCCAATGCTGATAATGTCCGGATATATATATATTACAGATTCGGTTTTTACTTATAATGTGTTCCGGACTTTCGGAAACTGAAAGACTGTTATCTGCGGCGGAAAGTTATGGTCACCGACAGCGCAGTCCTGGTGTTGAAGTTGATTGGTTTTAAATAATTAAAATGGGGTGGTAAGATCGCCCTTGTGGTAACCCGTCCAAACGATCATACTTTTCATCCTTAGCCTTAATTGGGGAACAATGATTTTGTACCCTATCAAGTTTCGATGTTATTAAAAAAATACAACAATGCGGAGACTTTTTTTATATCAAGTCTAACGACGCTTTTATAATAACTAATAACTAAGATCTATTGGCGTCGGGTGAATGATTAATGAGATGATGGGATGACGAGATGAAGGTTTCTTAAGTAATAGAAAGGATAGTGGGAAGGAAGCGGTCGTGGCGTATACTGTGGGAACCATTCCAGCATTATAGCACAGACGACAGAGGGAAACCACGAAGACAAAAATTTAAGATGGACGGTGGCGGGGATCGAACCGGGTCCGATATGCCTCTTCACCTCTCGGATCACATGAAGCGAGCGCGTTAACCACTGCGCTGCATGTGCCAGTTCTTCTTAGTTGAGAAAAAAAAATATATATATAATATATTATATATGTATATTATAGATAGCCTGGAAAGAGAATATTAATTATGATAATATTATACTTTGAATATTATCAATTTTATCTATTTATATCGAGTTTAACGATCTATTAGCGTTGGTGAAAGATATATAAAATGATGGAATTATGGGAAGGAGTCGGTCGTGGCCTGTTGTTGAGAAAACATCCCTTCAGCGGCAGTGGAAAAGCAGTGGCAACCTGGTCGATCATGGCGGGAATTGAACCCCGGTTTCCTGAATGACGGTTCAGTGTGTTGTTGGCCACTCGACCACTCGTCTCGGTATATTCTTCTTACCGAGAAGAGTGTGTGTATTAGTATATGTGTGTACAGCACCCTAAACCCGTCATTCAGGAGACCCGGGTTCGAAACCCGCCAAGGTCGACCAGGTTTCTCCTGGTAATTCCCTCTGTCGGTGAAGGTGATATTGCGACGGTTCCTTGATAACAGTTCACGTGCGCTCCGATCTCTCTGTCCAAAACACTTGAGAAATCATTCACCCAAGTCAATATATAGATCGTATATAGGTACCATCTGAGTGTGTCATTGAACACAATATAAATAATACAAATTGAAATGTCGTGTGAACGTTTGTGTGTGGTACTTTATGATGAATCGTTCGAATTGATAAAAAAAAGATCAACTAAAACACTCTTTTTATATTGGGTTTTAACGACGCACTATACTGATGGCTACGATATATTGGCGTCGGTGGATGATGAATGAGATGATGGGATGATGAGATGAAAGGTTATTTTACTAGGTGTTTTGGATGGTGGGAAGGAGTCGGTCGTGGCCTGTTGTTAAGGAACCATCCCAGTATCAACCTATACGACAGAGGGAAACCACTAAAAACTCCTGTCAGGATGGTCGACCATGGCGGGAATCGAAGCCCGGTCTCCCGAATGACGGTTCAGTGTGTTACCACTCGGCCACGCGTCTCGGTCTCGCTTGTGATGAATTGGAGACAGTTTTGGCTACGCGCCTCTTTATTTGCGAATGTACAAATCACGTCAAGCTGTGTATAGGATACGCAATCTATAGTACTTGTTTTTGAATAACGCCATTATTCCGGCCGTTCAGAAATAACTGAAATTAGGACGGTGTTTAAAAGTGAACGAGTACGCACCAGTTCGGTTTAGCTTGTACTTCCTTGTCCAATTATGCAGTTCCTTATTTACACCTAAAAGTTAACTAGATTCGAGATAAAACTAATGACGCACTCTAGAACTGCCGATACATACAACGCTATATTCGAGGGGTGAACAACTAGTCCATTTGGTGTACACTTGATTTCAGATTTCATGGGATTTCAGGGAGATTTCAAGGGATTAAAAGAAGATTTCAAGCATTAAAAGACGATTTCAAGGCATTAAAAGACGATTTCAAGGGGTTAAAAGAAGATTTCAAGGGATTAAAAGATTTCAAGGGATTAAAAGAAGATTTCAAGGGGTTAAAAGACGATTTCAAGGCATTAAAAGACGATTTCAAGGGATTGAAAGACGATTTCAAGGGGTTAAAAGAAGATTTCAAGGGATTAAAAGAAGATTTCAAGGGAATAAAAGAAGATTTCAAGGGATTAAAAGAAGATTTCAAGGGATTTCAGGCAGATTTCATGACAAGTATGTACACCCGATTTCATGGGTTCCTTATTCCTCGCTACATTCATCAATGAATCAATATATTATACGTTTTATAGGATAGTTTAAAAGATTCATCAAATTATCACAGGTTGTAATACGTTATAACTGAGAAATTATTTGTGTGCGATATAGTTGTGATTTACTGATCGACGCACTGTAATGATAATCAACATCTATTGGCGTCGGATGAATGATGAATGAAATGAAGGTTGATACATCAAGGTTCCGTATATGCAGTGGGTGGGATAGTAGCTGGAATATAAGTGGGAAGGGAGAGGTCGTGACCTATATATTGCAGGAACCATCCCGACAGTCGACTGGGCTGAAGAGGAAACCTGCACTCGAAATCTATATGTCAAGTTGGTTGGCGGCGAGGATCGAACCAAGACCCGATCTGAGATTGTCGAGGCAAAGAGAAGATTGAGCTGCGAAGACTATTCAACACAATTAAATGATTATACGTGATCAATATATATAAGCAATCCAAACAAAAAAATAAGAAATGTGATAATGAAATTTCATTTCAAGTGTTACAATTCATCATTTTCAATTTGCTACAGATAATCGATTACATTATAAATGATAAATGGTACAGATAACTATATTTCATTTCTTTATATAATAATATCAAAATTGTATTTTATATTGATTATGATCCTGTAAACTTTTTATAAGCCAGGGACCAATAAAGGTCGTTTATATTCCGAAAAATGCCACTATTAAAAACAAATCTCATGTACGGAAGGCGACATGTGAAAAACAACAGCACGGAGAAGTGATAAAATCCGATGGCGGTGAGCACGTGACTGCTCTCCGAGCGCCATGTTTGAGCACACGTGACGCCGCCGAGCACACGACGATAGCGTGATTTCACGACTCTTAGCGGGCTCACCGAATGTGTGAACATTGTAAACAAGTGAAACAAAGCCATGATGTAACACAAGGCGACGAGTGAATGACATGTGGCTGGCCCAGTATGTAACCGACACGACACGAGAGAGCCACTTCCCTACAACGAATTACCACATCTACCAAATATATATATAAATATATACATATATATTTATGTTATAATGATTTGCGGAACATTATAACATATTTCCACTCCATGAAAGCCTACGAGAAACATATATATGTGTATATATATATATATATATATATATATATATATATATATATATATATATATATATATATTTAATATATATATATATATATATATATATATATATATATATATGTATATTATATATATATATATATATATATATATATATATATATATATATATATATATATATATATATATATATATGTTATAATGATTTGCGGAACATTATAACATATTTCCACTCCATGAAAACCTACGAGAAACATATATGTGTATATACATATATATATATATATTGAATATATATATATATATATATATATATATATATATATATATATATATATATATATATATATATATATATATATATATATATATATATTACGTAGAAGATGAACTAGTATTTGTTTGTACGACGAGTAAAACTTGTCAATAACAATAACATTATCACCAAAACGGCCATGAACTCTTTTTCACGCAGTTGCTCAACCTCTTGGAAATGATTCTAGTTCCACGCGGTGGGGGGGGGGGACAGGAGAAAAAAGAGCAACGACTAGGAATAGACAAACGGATGCAAATAAGTCGTTGACAATAGATAAAACAAAAAATACGATGGTTGACACCAGTAAAGAAGAACCGTTACTCTTTTCGTTTTCGAGCAGTATAGTAGAAGAATATATTTTTTCCCCATCATTCTTAATGATATACTGGCTTTGGAGTCGGAGACGCAGGTGAAGCGAGAACATTATATTATTATTATTATTATTATTATTATTATCATCATAAATGACCCTTCTCTAGATGTATTTAGTTGAATTACGAAATAGTAGTATGAGTTACTCTATTCAGATTTGATATCAACTCGGTTATTTTAGGTGCAAAACACTTATTATTTATTTCCACAGTTAAGCCTGTATTGCAGGCTTTGTGGAAGTTTTTGTGAACTATATGTACTTGTTATTTTGCTGAATAAAGAAATATATAATCATCAAAAAAAAATATATATCATTATTATTGAGGGGGAGCTTACAGTAATCCCAATTCCAGTGTAGGTTCACGAGGTATAAATAAAGAACGGTGATCATTTTCTGTCGTCAAAACCATCCAAGCTAGAATACACATTGAACAAGAAAATAATGGATTATATACGAAAAAACGAGCGATTACTAAAAGTGCCAATAACACTAATTTGGTCATTAATACTCTTTAAGAGGACTCTTTACATCTTGCCTACCGGCTTGATGGCACACGTTCGGGGCCCAAGTTGGCAACGGAAAACCAACCATCGTATCAACATAGCTTTCGGTTAAATAATCACTAGTATTCAATACTTTTCGTTCGAAGAGCTTCAGTTCGGATATGTTCTCAACCCTTTCAAAATGATTGTCAAAAATCAACATGTTTCTACCTGTTTTTCATTGTTTTTACGATTTTGTCAAGGTGATTATAATATAGAATCATGATTTTGAATGAACGTAGAGACACATATATACTCATTGCGGTTTCATTGCAAAAAGAATTAGACTGCTTGGTGCCACCGTTTACCCACCATATGCTGTGAGCCAAAGTCCTGCATTGGCGCTTCTGGTCCTGTTTTGACCGTTCCCTGCAAATTTTACTCCTGGGTTGTGAGATGTAAATTCAGCCTCTTAATAGGTAAACGTATACGTTTCTCAAAGTAAACAAAACCCCTACAAGGACACGGCAGGTGTGATATACAGTGTAGAATCGATATCCGTTAATCAAAAGTTAATACAATTACAGATATATCTAAGGTAATGCATACCAATCGCATACGAGATACTAGTGTGTGTAGGATGACCTCAAAAACCAGCTTTATTGCGACGTAGTAGCCGTATCGATTGAGCAGCTGACGCGGCATGGACGTAGGCGCGCCGGTCGGGTTCGGATGCACCGAGAAGGGCATCCATTATTACCAAAAACAATTACACTCTCGAACAATACTGCTTAAACGACGTCACAACCTTAAAACTAAAATCGGAGGAAAATGGACGGTATTTATTTCTCTAATTTTAAAGAAAACTAGAAATTATCATCTCAATTTTGGAAATGATAATCAGTTTTAATTGTCGTTTAGAATTGGGGCTTTTTTTACGAAGCGTGACGTGGACATCACTCGATTCTGCGCACGTTTCTATATATAGAATTGGTAAGCGGCAAAAAGTTATTTATATAGAGAGAAAATCATTTATTTATGACGGCTGTTCATCTTCACGATGACTGACGATGAAGGTCCAGCTTACTATAAATTTGGAATAATTGCCGAAAGTGAAAATGAGTTATAAAATTATGTTCATAAAATCAAAAACTTAATATAGAAGTAATAATACAATATAGAGAATAATATATAATAGAGAGTAATAATAGAATTAATAGAATAGAGGATATGATAGAATTATATTTCAAGTTGATTTGAGAAACGCTGAAGAGATGATTGTGGAGAATATGTGACGATTTTCTGAAGATTGTGAAGACTATTTCTTGAATGAATGATTATGATATATCACATCATTTCAAAAAAGTAATTAAAAATGTGGGAATAGCCGCCCTTGCTAAGATATAATGATTTTTAGTTTCCGATTAAATTAGAGAAATGAATATCGTTCATACATCCATTGAAATCTAGTTTCAGAGTTGTGATGTCAAGTTTTCAGCGAAATTCCTAGGAAATTATATGACTTATCGATGACGTAAATGCGACTAATAAAAATTGGACGGATACGACGACGTTTTCACAATCGACATATTGTAATTATTTTCCTTTGTATTAATTCGCAAGGAATGCAAATTGTGAATGGCAAGATGTATAATCGATACCATTGATTAGGTACATTAAAATCGGTGACGTATAATCGTCAAGTTGGACGTGGTTTTATGCTGTCAATTTGCATCGTTCAAAGTCAGATCGTGTATGATAACTTGTAATAACTCATACTATATTTTGTTGTATGGACATGCTTATTATGAATGGAAGCAGACACAACAAATGCGAATGCAAGCCTTCAAACATTGATAATTTTTTAATATTTCAATATTAAATATTTTCTGATAGTAATTATATATATATATATATATATATATATATATATATATATATATATATATATATATATATATATATATATATATATATATATATATATATATATTTATATATATATATATACATTTTTGAATAATGATCGTTCTATATTTTATAAAGAGGCAGCATACATGGCATGATATCCTTTATCCTTTCAATTATCATTAGTGTCATAATTTTGTATTTTATCGTTAATTTTTTCAATTTTTATTCCATTTTCATATCATTTCAATATTCAGTTACATAACTTTTCTATTATATTCTCTCATGTATTTTATATTGATTGTTATCCTGTGCACTTTGGAGTCAGGGGCCAATAAAGGTTTATATATAGGCGGTGGAACCCGAGGGGTAAACAACCAGTAAATTTGCGTACACCCGATTTCAGATTTCAAGGAATTTTTCGGGATTTCAAGAAGATTTCAGGAAGATTTCATGACAAGTGTACACCAGGTTTCAGTTGTTAACCCCTCGGCGGAACCCTAACATTATTGAGGGGTCAATTGATCGGTAAAGGTGTCACGTTTGTTGTATAGTTGGGCCTATCACGTGATTATTGGGGGCTCAACCAACTCCCTGACCCCCGCCCCTGCATGATGGGATTACTATTTACGTTCTCAACTACATAAACGATGAAAATATGAATTAGATTCTGCATGGGCACAAAAAAGACATGTGATACAATTAATACTGATATTATGTACGATATTCTACGCTAAGATAATAAGGAATTTGTTATAGAAGAATATGAAGGAAAAGAAGACAACAAAATTTAATGCAAATGCAAGCCTTCAAACATAAATAATTTGTGCATATTTAATTTTTTTCAATATTTTTCCGATGGTAATTAATATATATATTTTTTGCTTGGAATAATCGTTTAATATTTGATGAACTGGCAGCAACATGACATTTTTGAATTGAAATTTACGTTCTCAACTATATATAACCGCTGACCTATTGGACAATTATGAATTAGATCCTGGACAAAACAGATATGTAGGGCCTAAATTACATTAAAATTATTGCATCATGAAATGGTAATAGGAATAATAAGAGAAATGGAAATTGAAATTAAATTAAAATTAATAAATAAATTGATAAAATTAAATTTGAATTGAAATTTACGTTCTCAACTATATATAACCGCTGACCTATTGGACAATTATGAATTAGATCCTGGACAAAACAGATATGTAGGGCCTAAATTACATTAAAATTATTGCATCATGAAATGGTAATAGGAATAATAAGAGAAATGGAAATTGAAATTAAATTAAAATTAATAAATAAATTGATAAAATTAAATTAAAATCAATTGATTAGAATTAGGATAAATTAAAATTAGAATAGGAATAGTTTCTCAATGTCAGGGTGTTCCAAAAGAGGTGAAAACGTTCCCATTTTCCACAAGATAAAAATTAGAATAGGAATAGTTTCTCAATGTCAGGGTGTTCCAAAAGAGGTGAAAACGTTCCCATTTTCCACAAGATAAAAATTAGAATAGGAATAGTTTATCAATGTCAGGGTGTTCCAAAAGAGGTGAAAACGTTCTCATTTTCCACAAGATAAAAATTACAATAGGAATAGTTTCTCAATGTCAGGGTGTTCCAAAAGAGGTGAAAACGTTCTCATTTTCCACAAGATAAAAATTAGAATAGGAATAGTTTCTCAATGTCAGGGTTTTCCAAAAGAGATGAAAACGTTCCCATTTTCCACAAACGTATAATCGAACCATCATGAAAATAATGACAATATATAGTCGGTCATAGTTGAAGAAGTAGGAAGTATAGTTTGTATAACCAACATTCCTGTTGATTTCTCCCATTCAACTAAAATCACGCGGCGAATCTAAAGTCGACCCGGGTCGTATTCTGTGATCGCGTATCGGTATGCGAGATGACGTCACACCGATGATCGTGTGAGAAAACGCTCGGAGCGATCTCGGGAGTCTCTCTCTCTCTCTCTCTCTCTCGCCTCACCTGTACCCGCCTAGCGCGCTCGGGTTTCGACCCGCCAAACATCGCGTGAACCGGGGATATGGAGGCTGTGAAAAGGACTAGATCCACACACACACACACACACACACACAGGTATTGTCACCAAGGGCTACCTTTTGAGGTAGTAGTATATGTATATGTCTCGAGTTCGTTTTTACACCTTTCGTTTTTACTCCATTTACTCCTACACGAACCGTAAACAGCGCTCGTAGAAGAGGATATAAAAAAGATTCCCACATGCAGCCAATTTTCACGCAAAAAAAAAATTCTAGTCCATTCCATACCATGACAAAGAGGGGTAAATAACTGGTAAATTTGGTGTACACCTGATTTCATATTTCAAGGTATTTCACGGGATTTCAGAAAGATTTCATGACAAGTGTATATACAACAGACAGATTTCAGGAGTTGTTGACCACTTGCACGACAACTATGAATTTACTGCAGAGATATCGAAACGCATAGGCGGCGAAGACCTAATATTATTGAGGGGTCAAGACCGATGAAGTTGTCAAGTTGGTTACAGTTCTGTTATAGTTGGGCCTCTCATCTCCTGACCCCCAAGCTCCACCGCCCACGTCGAAACGAAGTGAATGTTCCGTCAGGCACGAGGGGTGAACAACTAGTGAATGAATTAATATTAGGGTTTCAAGGCGCGTCGACAGATCTCGTAAATTTAGTGTACACCTGATTGCAGATTTCAAGGGATTTCACGGAATTCCAGGACGATCATCAAGGGATTTCAAGAGATTCCAGGATAATTTCATGACAAGTGTACACCAAGAGTAATTAACCCCTCGGTCAGACCGGAAATAGGTCTATAAATCTAAATCAGATCAGATTTAGATTGGATATATCAGTTGAGATGTTTGTTTGGTTGAGTTAGTTAATGTGGATTAGGTTCATCGGATTAGTTATATTGGGTTATTTAGGTTATTTAAGGTCGCGCGCAACAACAATGTGTCCAAGTGTGGTGACATGGAGCGATGGTCCGACGAATTGAAAAAAGATATTTTAAATATATATGAAAAAAAAAATGCTATAAAATATATGACAAATATTAAAATGTTCACTATAGATATATAAACTTGATAACATATAATCATTAACAAAGGAAATAATGATATCGGCAAACTTTTGTCATCCTATAACCAATTATATTTCTAGTTCCATATAAACAAATGCCATGGGAAAACAATATCTAGAAATATAATTAGTTGTAGAATGACAAAAGTTCGCAGATATCATATTTTCCCTTGGTAATAATTATCAATATATGTTATCGAATTGATATGTCTTTACCCAACATTTTTCATATTTGTAATATATTTGTCATCATTATTTTTTTAATACTTTAAAATACCTCTTTTCGATATGGCAGCCGCTATTTACAGGTAGATAGTGTTTCCCCATGGCATTTGTTAATACAACCAGCATAGACCACAATTTATGTACGCTGGTCGCTATAATACTGTCATCATCAGCACACCTGGATATATGTATATATATATATATATATATATATGCAAGTCCCAAGAGGATATCTCTGCTTGCATTCAGAACCAAAGTCATATGCCACGAGATCCAATAACGTAAATCCTGGATGCGAGTGATCAACTCCGAGAGTATATGGACGGATACGTCATGATCCAATTGTACAATGTCAACAGTGTCAACCCCTAAAAGGAAACATGATGGGAAGATGAAAAGCTCATTTCTCACACGTATAATATACGAGAATAGAATCGCGACTCGTGACTGCGTACAGTCATCGTGCATCCGCGAAACCTAAAGGACCAACGAGAAAGATCAAGAGTCATGAATGAAAAGTTGAAACAACAATACTACGAAATGCCCACACACTCAAACACTTTCAACGGAATCGCATCTCGGATGTCAGTGCTGAAACATTTCGAAGAGAACCAACGGCGTTGGCCCGAAATAGAACTATCAATGAATAGTAAAACCGAATTATAAATACGTTATGGACAGTACTGGGGTATAATAACAATCGACCGCGACGGGTGGTCGAGTGGCTAACGTACTGAACTGTCATTCAGGTGACCGGGGATCGGTTTCCACCATGGTCGACAATTCTGATAGGGTTTTTTCGTGCAAGGTTTCCCTATGTCGTCATGGTTAACACTGGGATGGTTCCTTATAACAACAGGCCACGATCGACTCCTTCCAACGATCCATAACACAACTAATAAAATAGCATTTCATCTTATCATCCCATACATCATTCATCGACGCCAATAGATCGTCATCAGTACAGTCCATAGCTAAAACCCAATATATATATATATATATATATATATATATATATATATATATATATATATATATATATATATATATATATATATATATATATATATATATATATATATATATATATATATATATATATATATATATATATATATATATATATATATATATATATATATATATATATATATATATATATATATATATATATATATATATATATATATATATATATATATATATATATATATATATATATATATACATATACATATACATATACATATACATATACATATATATATATATATATATATATATATATATATATATATATATATATATATATATATATATATATATATACATATATATATATATATATATATATATATATATATATATATATATATATATATATATATATACATATACATATACATATACATATACATATATATATATATATATATATATATATATATATATATAAATAGGCATATTCTTGTTTAGTTAGTCTCAATACTATAATGCTGGTGATGTCCGGATATGTCACAGTTAACGATTTTTACTTATAATGTGTTCCGTACTTTTGGAGGCAAATTAATGTGACAGACAGCGCAATACTGGTGTTGAAGTTCATTGGTTATAAGTAATCACGATGGGGTGGTGAGATCGCCCTAATGGTGCTCGGTCCAAACGATCCTACCTTTCATACATATCCTTCAATAATTCGTATCAAGTTTCGATGTTATTGAAAAAAAATACATATATGTAGAAAAAAATATTTGAACGAGCTTACCGGCACATATAGGCCTATTTATTCGATTTCTTAAAACCAATATGCGAGGAAAACCGACAATGGGTACGATACATAACATAAAAATGGTAGGAACCGATGCGTGACGTCAAACCTGCACCACGTGACCTCGTGACGTATGCAAATGCGCAGTTTGCACACGTGATGGAGAGACAATTGTCTATTAATAAGAGGAAGACGGCGCTGCTGTCTTGTTTGCGTGGTGTGGCCCGCCGAGCGCATTCTTCAGGACTTTCTTGTCTTGCAGTGTGTGGACACGGGACCGGGAACTTTTCTGCAAATCGGTTTTCAAGAGACTACTTGACATCTCACAACCCAGGAGTAAAACCTCCAGGCAACGGTAAAAACAGGACAAAAAGCGCCAATGCAGCCTTCAGCTCCCAACATATGGTGGGTAAACGGTTGAACCAATCAGTCTAATTATTTCTGCAATGAAACAACAATGAGTATATCTGTACCAATATGTTCAGTGAATAACATAATTTTCTATTAAATTACTCTGAAAAAATCGTAAAAACAATGAAAAACAGGTAGAAACATGTTAATTTTTGACAATTATTTTGAAAGGGTTGAAAACGTACCACGAACCAAAGCTCTTCGTAAGACCACGTATTGAATACTAGTGATCATGTAACCGAAAACTGTAAGTTAATACGATGATTGGTTTTCCGTTGCCAACTTGGGCCCCGAACGTCTGCAATCAAGCCGCTAGGCAAGATGTAAATAGAGGCCTAAAAGTGACCAATGGGAACGCCCACGTGACGTCATGAATCAGTTACCAACTCGTGCTACGATACAATATATAGTAACAGGGTGCAGAGTACATGTCACTGTGGCGCTATTGTCAGTATCGCTGCTTCGCATGCTCGAGGTCCACGGTTCGTCTGAAACTATTAAATGTTGTTTCGCGCGCAGGATTATGACAAAGGTTCTTTTTTTTAAATTTGCCCACAGAAACGGAAATAAGTACACAAATGTCGTGATTTTCTGATATGTTTTTAGTTCAATTTGAAAACCGACTTGCGGCATTGCGAGAGAATGTTCGCACACGGGAACGGGACACGGGACGAAAGAACTGCTCACTCCTTCCTTCACACCCCCACCAAGTGTTCCAGGCGCCAATTCCAGCCTACGCGCGTCATGCGAGCTACATTTAACGGAGTGCCAACTTGATTTATCAAAACAAAAACATACACTTTTCCGCAATAACATGTTTACGAATTGATGTGCCGATCGCAACGGAATGAAATGTTTTAAAACATCGTCTGATCTTCATAGCTGGGTGCATCTAGGAAATAATACTCGACTTGACTTTTTTCGTAGGTTCTCACAAACGAAAGAAGGCCTACAACTAAAGATAGAATGAAGAATTTTCAAATTTTAATGTGCTGGTGAGAATTTGGCGCCCTAAAGGCCCGGGCTTGCGCCTTTATACGGTCCTGGACAAGATCATCTCCGTTAGAATGATATGGTCTGTCTCACCAATCTGTATGTAGCAAGTGTTCATATTTCTTTTTTTTAATATTGGGTTTTAACGACGCACTGTAATGATCACTATGATCTATTGGCGTCGGATGAATGATTAATGATGGATGATTAATGATGATTTTGGATGATGAGATGAAGGTTTTTATATGTAGTGGGAAGGATAGTGGGAAGGAAGCGGTCGTGGCCTATATTGTGGGAACCATCCTGGCATTAGCTTAGACTACAGAGGGAAACCACGAAAAACCCCTGTAAAGATGGACGGTGGTGGGGATCGAACCGGGTCCGATATGTCCCTACACCTCCCGGATCACACGAAGCAAGTGAGCTAACCACTCAGCTACTGTGCCGGTCATATTTCTTCGATCAGCCCAACTGCTAAGTAGGTAAACATAATATGTTTATCATATAGCTCAACAGTAACAAAGGAACTATAACGTCTCTCCTGCATTCAGAGGACATATTTGTTGTAATTAGGTAAGGGTTGTATTTTAATTTATCTGTATTTTATTTCAACGTCATTTTTGATATTCACATTTTTATATACCGTAGTATAAATAATTGCAAAAGTTGTTTTCATTCTGAATTTTCACGTTTGTGGATTATTTAATCCTTGAACTTATGTAGATTATATTTTAGATTTTAGTCAACCTATAATGAAGTATAATATATTTCGAAGTAAAAGCAACAGTGTATGAGTCCAGTAATTCTAAAGAGATGATTGGCATGTTTATATACCTATTGTCTCGGTGGACCAAGATGCATTGAGGGTTGCGTTGGTTTGCCGCCGGCGGGTAAACGCAACCCTCAATGCATCTTGCGCTGGACATAGAAGAGTAAACTACGAGGGGTTAACAACTCGCAAATTTGGTGTGGGCCTACACCCGATTTCAGATTTTAGGTGATTTCAAGAGATTTCAAGAGATTTCAAAGGGATTTCATGCCAAGTGCACACCAGATTTCAGGAGTTATAATGACCCCTCGGTAGACTATGAGTGAAGATGCTACAGATTGGGAACTTGTATATTTGCGACAGGATATAATGTTGGTATAGAAGTACCATGCGACAAGAAACTGTTCGAATTGGGCCCTCTGCAGGCCCATACCTATACAACTTCTTTGTTTCACGCGCACCGGTCGGCACTCTCCTCCGAACAGGTGACGCGACTTCCACCTGCCGTGTGTTTGACCGACATTCTATCCTCGCACAAACAAACCAACAGCTACACCATATTAAACCATGACTCGAAATGAGGGACTGTCTTTAATATAACCTACACACATTAAATTTAAATAATAAACAATTTTTATACTAATTTTTAATTAATTAGTAGAGCGATAGGCCTAGTTATAACATTATAAGCCTATCACTAATTTAATTTGTGCATTTTGTATAACGATCAATTTTACATCTGCTGTCAAGGGAAAGAAGTGATCATTGCCCAAGAGACTTAGTTCAAAGTGGAAGATATCAACATTCGTGTGTTTATACTGAAAGACTTTTATCTACGGCGAAAAATTATGGTCACAGACAGCGCAGTCCTGGTGTTGAAGATCATTAGTTTCAAATGATCAAAATGGGGTGGTAAGATCGCCCTTGTGGTGCCCCGTCCAAACGATCCTATCTTTCATCCATAGCCTCAATTGGGGAACAATGATTTTGAATCAAGTTTCGATGTTATTAAAAGAAAAAAAAAATTTCATCATTATTACCAACTCTTTTAAATTGAAAATAACATTCTAATGAACTTCCTAAAATTGATGAGAATTGTATTGAACAAAATTAAATTAAAACATCCTTTAATTGATGGCTAATTTTAAGCCTACAACATTTTTGAACCAAAAATAATCTCATAGGCAATATCTTGAAGCCTATTCTCGTTAACAGTGCCGTATCAAGGCACAAGCTCCACGAGGCAAGGGCCGAAGACAGAAAATCGACCTCACAATTATTAGTTCCTATTCTGTGCAAGAGTATGTTAATGCTGGATTTCAGTAAATTTATATTATTAATTTTAGTTGTCTGTGTATTGATATATTCGGTAATTCGTTTTTATTTTTGTAGTATTATTATTCAACTGATTATCTATATTATCCAGCTATCCATAGGCCTATCTATGTATCAGAGTGTCTATATTGTAGTACAAGTTCTATTGATTTATCTTAATTCCGTATCGATCAATCTGAAATCTTTTAACGTATCATTATTTGTTGTATTATTTGTTTGACATACTATAATTACAAATTCGTTGATAAATCATAAATGATGGCTCACTGCCATACTCAATTGTAATGCTATTTATAAGTTTTATAGTTAAATATGTAAAATGTGTACCGATTTACTCGAAAGAGGGTTAAAGGAATAAACACTACTACTACTACTACTACTACTACTACTGCTACAATCCATGTCACTCGAGTGCGATGTCGACCAGATTGCGAGGGAATAACGGAACAACCGTCGACTTATCCACGTAATTCAAGCCTACAGCAGAGATATTATCACAATTACATTAATTTCACTCGATGTGATGGAATGCGGTCGATTAGTGAGGTCGGTGGATACAGAAGACACACGCTCACTTCAAGAAGTTTCCTGGTTTATTTATATTGGGTTTGACGACGCACTGATACCGGTGACGGTACTATCTATTAGCGTCGGTGAATTATATGTGAGACTATGGGATGTAAGTTTTCATTCTATCATGTGCTTTTGGATAGTGAGAGGGAGTCGGTCTTGGCCTGTTGTTAAAGAACCATCTCAGTATTAATTGACCTGAACGACAGAGGGAAACCACGAAAAAAAAACATGGCGAGAATCGAACCACGGTCTCCTGAATGATGGTTCAGCGTATAAATCACTCGGTCACTCCTCTCAGATCGTCTTTCCTTCTTCCAGCAGCATCCTGTGGACCCAGCCTCGTTGTTGAGAGGACTCGCCATAAACCGCTTCGGATTATCGACAGGGTCGTAATAAGACGCAGGCCCGCCAGGCCCGGGCCTAGGGCGGCAAATATTCAAGAGGCACCGAGATGTGCCAGGTGCACTAGCCAATGGGAATTTTCAAAAGAATCTTATCAAGTTGCGTTTATCCGAAAAGGAGTATTCGAGGGGTTGATCAACTAGTAGGTTTGGTGTGGGCCTACACCTGATTTCAGATTTCAAGGGATTTCAGGGAGATTTCACGAGATCTCAGGAAGATTTCATGACAACTGCACACCATATTTCAGGAGTTGACCAGGTTAACCTTTCGAAAGTGTTATTGAACATTATTATACACATTCGTATTGCGAGATATAAATAGAGTATTAAAACAATGCTCAGAAACTATGCATTTGAAAGGAGATTCTTTTAAAAGTAAATATAGAGAATCGAATGATTTTCGGGCCTGGGGGCGTAAAATGTCCCGACACGACCCTTATCATAGATCACATGATCTCCTAGTCCACGATTATATGTGCTATATGCATTGACAGTTGCATTCCGTCTGTTCTGATTCGCGTGTAAGTACACAACATGTACAACAGCCGACCGACCTCGCTGACAGTCTTGACAGCTAAAATTATAACCAATGATCAAGGCCAATATAGAACAAAAAGTATAATCACACGGAAAGTATGAAATAATTAGACCGGATAATTACGATGCACGTGAAAGGCGAGGCCCTTGATGCGTGCCTCCCGCTTCGAACCGGGCAAGGAAGCATATTACGGCCCGAAGGTCACCGCCCAAGACCCGGGCCAATGGCATCACAAAACGGGGCAGGTGTAGGCCTACTCGCTGACCATCGGGCATCTCCGTGCCGTGTCGGTCACTAGCCGCGGCGGTCGTAATGCCATCTACTACACACTGCCCGACCAAGATACGAACACTGTATCTGCATTTTTTTACGTTTTTCATTCAAAATATTTTTCGTAACGGTAGCTGAGTGGTTAACGCGCTTGCTCCATGTGACCCGGGAGGCAGTGGGCATGTCAGACCCGGTTCGATCCGCGCTACTGTCCATCTTTACATGGGTTTTTCGTGGTAATTCTCTCTGTAGTCGAGGCTAATGCCGGGATGATTTCCACGATATAGGCAACGACCGCTTCCTTCCCACCATCCTTCTCATTACCCATAAAACCTTCATCTCATCATCCCATTAATCATTCATCCAACGTCAATAGATCTTAGTCATCATTATAGTGCTAAACCCAATATAAAATAAAATACATTTGCCTGACTAATTTTTTTTCAGCTTTCCATTGCACGTAGTTAGAACATCGTATCTACTCTTTAAATGGTTCGAAGCGATAAGCCTATATTCACCGTATGTGCAGAAAAGGAGTGAATAGAACACAGTCTAGGATCTACAAATACTTGGAAAAATCTCCAAATGTGCAGTTGTATAGATTTGGTGTTTCATCCAAGTATATACACTGCATGACTACAAACTACAACACAGTTTAATAAATATCTCGGAACCGATATTTTGCAGATACTGTAAATTCTTTCCAAGTGGGGCATGTGCAGACAGAAAAGAGGCCCGCTTATAGATTTAAGGTGGTCAAGATCCGTCAGCAAAAGACATATTTTATTCGATACACCGGTCAAATGGCATCGTGTATAAGCGGCCGCGGTAACATTCCGGACTGGTTGTAGACTGCGATGGTATTTGTCCATTCAAGGTCATCCAACTCACCATTCAGGAAATTTGCTGGCTGCCGTGTAATCCACCATAACACACACACACACACACACACTCACACATAGTTGTCTCGCGGTGAATAACGTTTGTAGTACGCGTGATGAGGATGCTGCAAGGCACATGGGATCCCCCGTACTTTGTGTGGCACTTGTGCTTATACTGAGCCCGACTTGCATAATGTGCGACATTTGTCGAATAAGAATAATTGGTGAAATTATGTGGAAGAGTTCATTTTGTGTGTGTATTTATTGGAGAATGTTATAGGGGCTAAATGTTATTGAATATACGTATGCCATAAAACGATCTGCATATACAAATACAAACATCATCTAGAAAGTATAACATGCAAGGGGTCAACAACTCATGAAATCTGATGTAAACTTGTCAATTTGTCATGAAATCTTCCTGAAATACCATTGAAATATTCTTGAAATCCCTTGAAATCTTATTGAAATCCCACGAAATTTCTCTGAAATCTAGAACAAGGTGTGCACCAAATATACTAGTTGTTCATTCCCCTCGAAACCATGTAACAAGATCGTGATTTGAAATACATTAATTTCTTGTAAATTCCAAGAGTCGCAGCTTTTTTTGCCAAATTATAGCCTCCTTATCATACTTGGAAAAGTCCACGTTCCAGAAATTCCGTGCAATATCCGAAACACGAGATCGAATTGAAACTAATATTACAAAAAAAATCTCTTACGGGGCAGCTCTAGAGGGAACTGAGCCGCCTACACGACAGTTCGCACTAGGTCTCTAGGGCGCATGCCCGAGTCCTGGCCTGGGGTGTTGAAATGATACCCTGATAATACGCACCACTTGAAAACCCACAATTTCAAGAACACAATACATCCGGAGAATCTGTAATTATACCTCTACCAAATATTAATTACTTCATTCGACGGGCTTGCCATATAAAAGCCTAGATTTCGATATTCTTTGACATATCAAAACTCATTATACATTCAATAACGCGAAGTAGAACGTCGGTGTATTGAATGTTATTAGCATCTCATTAATATTAGTTATATCTGGGGTTTAATTGAATAGTCGACGTGGTTCGATAAATCTGACACCGTGTGGCTCGCCGGGCATTGAACTCCGGTCTTTCTGCGCAGCGGCGGCTACAGATTTAGGCCGCATGACAAGACGCTTTCCTATCTGGCCTATACCTGAGACACGTGAATCGAGGGGCCAGTTTAATGGGATCGAATCGAAACCAATCGTAATTTACCCAGATTATACTATTTTATCAAGAACTTAGTATTATATTATAATTATATTTGTAATTTTGTCTCTATATGTTATTGTAATTTGTGAGTATTTTTGGAATAAAACTTTTTTGAATTTTGAATTTGAAACGCTCCCTCCAGCTCGCCCCACGTCCTCTCCGACTGCAGCAAGTGCATTTTTTTGCATTATCTATTTTGGGTCGAGAGGTTAATAACAACTCCTGAAATCTGGTGTACACTTGTCATGGAGTCTTCCTGAAAACCCTTGAAATCTTCTTGAAATCCCGTGAAATCTAAAATCAGGTGTACACCAAATTTACTAGTTGTTCACCTCTCGTTGGGTGAAGCGACGTACTGTACTGCCCTTGGTAGCTCAGTCAGCTGAGGCACCGCTTCAGAAACTGAAGTCACCGTTGTGCGTGGGTTCGAATCCCGCGTAAAGCATGGGTTTTTGTGTAAATGTCCTTTCACCAATCATCCTTTCATACATTCATAATCACCTGCTCATTCGTACCCCCGTATTACCTAGCTGTTGGTGGGGTCGTTAAGTAAACAATAATCAATCAAGCACATGTACTGCAGATGACTACTTTCTATTGGCGTCGGCCGTCGGTGAATGATAGGCCTACATGAGATGATGGGATGATGAGATGAAAGGTTATTTTGATAGTATAGGGATGAGTCGGTCGTGGCTTGTTGTTAATGGAACCATCCCAGTATTGACCTGAACGATAGAGGGAAACTATGAGAAACCCCTGTCAGGATGGTCGACCATGGCGGGAATCGAACCCCGGTCTCCTGAATGACGGTTCAGTGTGATAGCCACTCGGCCACACGTCTCAGTATATCAACTGAATCTCATTTCTGGATTACACTTATTGTTTTATCCTTTACAAACTTGAACGAAATATAGACTGTACCGCTTGACTCCATTATCAAATGTTTAATTCTATATTATCAATAACTGTATGACGAGGGGTAATCAACCAGTGAATTTGATATACACCTGAAATCAGATTTCACGGGATTTCAGGAAGATTCCAATGGATTTCAGGGAGATTCCAATGGATTTCAAGAAGCTTTCAAGGGATTTCAGGAAGATTCCAATGGATTTCAGGGAGATTTCACGGGATTTCAAGAAGCTTTCAAGGGATTTCAGGAAGATTCCAATGGATTTCAGGGAGATTTCTTAAGTGTACACCAGATTTCAGGAGTTGTTAAACCGTTCACTATATTATAATCAACCAAAGAAGGGCCAGAAGATTTCCATCATTCTACAAGCATCAGGAACGTGAGATTTTACTATTATTTCTCTGTATGGCTACATCCCGAAGTTGTAAATCAAGCTTCTTTCATTCACCTGCAGAATTTGCACATTTCCATCTCACTCTACTTTATACTGCATTGTGTAAATTTAATGAGATATCGATAATGATCGAAGTAGCTGTTCATCAGACCGGGAGCAGGATTTAAATTAGTTTGAATTTAGATTGAAATAGTTCGAATAGGTTGTTTGTTCTATTGAGTTAGATAGGTTATAGCTCGGTTGTTCCGTTGGTTAGAGTGGGTTAATTACGGTTAATTTGGGACAGGCCCCAATACGCAACAACAACAACAACAGCAATAACGTCCGCATGTTATAACAATAACATATATACCGTACAAAGATGGTCCGATGAATAGAGACTGCCTTACCGGGTATCTCTTCAACAGCTTTTATGTTAGAAAGAGCGAGTTATAAAAGAATGACGTTTTACAAAAACCGATACTTTGTGCGGGACTCGAACCCGCGCCGGTCTTGACTGAGAGTGGCCAACACTCGTTGAACGATAGATTGTTTTTACTTTCATCTTGTGGCTGAATTCTGATAAAACGGTTTCCATTTTATACGACTAATTTATAAAAGCAATCTACAGTTCTAGCTTATAGTATATGGACACCTTCCCGTCGTGGCCTATTATAGACCACGAATTTCCATTTTTATGTTCACTTTAGATTGCATACAGAAAATGCCCTGCCTTGCTGCGACTATAGCCGTTAAAAAAAAAAACTAATATCGCACATTTTGTAATAGCTAGACTTCCACACTTACTCCTCTAGATTATAGTATTTACTTCTCAAGTGTAAATTGGCAATTTAATTTATTTGAGCGTGCTCTATCATTTGATCACTTTTACGATTGAGTTCAGCAAAGGATGGTAATCGACTATATAGACAGCAAATTCTCGGAACAGTGGGCCTACACTACGTTTTTTCGCTCAGATAAGATGATGTGAAAATGTCACTTTCATCTATAATTGACTAAAGACAAAATACGCGAAAATGAAATTTTCGATCGGAAACACGAGAAGGTATGAGAATGAAAATGATTCGACACTCACGCCAAGTCAACCTGTTCAATGTGATTTGAATTTTAATGTTTACATTTGAAAAAATACGAGATCCAATTTGTACCTTATACACAGGGGTACCGCTCTGTGACCACAGTATTGTGAACCCCGATATTCTGTACCCCAAGAAAAGGATAAAGTGGACCCCAGTATTGTGGCCCACACGTTTAAACCAGATAATTGTACAAATACTTTGGTTTTGTGGTCCCCAATATAGTGGGCCACAAAACTAGAACATGGGGGTCCAGAATATCTTTTCCAAACGACCGAAGTGGTATTGTGGACCCCAATAAACTGATACACAGAGATTTGTCGTTGTTGACCCCAATAAACTGAACCCCGATATTGTGGGCCACAAAAGTGTATTAAATGTCGTGTGGATATAGTGTACCACAAACTAGATATACTGTACCCCAAAGCTCGTTAGACATACTGCACCCCGGTATTCTGGTCCCCGATATAGTGGGCCACAAAACTAGAACACGGGTGGTCCAGAATATCTTTTCCAAACGACCGAAGTGGTATTGTGGACCCCAATAAACTGATACACAAAGATGTATTGGGGTTAACAATGACAAATCTTTGTGTATCAGTTTATTGGGGTCCACAATACCACTTCGGTCGTTTGGAAAAGATATTCTGGACCACCCGTGTTCTAGTTTTGTGGCCCACTATATCGGGGACCAGAATACCGGGGTGCAGTATGTCTAACGAGCTTTGGGGTACAGTATATCTAGTTTGTGGTACACTATATCCACACGACATTTAATACACTTTTGTGGCCCACAATATCGGGGCTCAGTTTATTGGGGTCAACAATGACAAATCTCTGTGTATCAGTTTATCGGGGTCCACAATACCACTTCGGTCGTTCGGAAAAGATATTCTGGACCACCCGTGTCCTAGTTTTGTGGCCCACTATATCGGGGACCAGAATACCGGGGTGCAGTATGTCTAACGAGCTTTGGGGTACAGTATATCTAGTTTGTGGTACACTATATCCACACGACATTTAATACACTTTTGTGGACCACAATATCGGGGTCCAGTCTACGGGCTCCCATACACAGTTCAGTAATATCTTTCAAAAATCACATTAATACTCCGAGACAATTGAAATAACTTTGGTATAATCTATGACTATCAATAACGTAACGGGATAAGTCCTATTCTTTTAACATTAGGTCGTTTTCACCATGATGGAATCAGCGCGCTTTCGTGTACATTTCTGAGATTCGTAATTTCAAATCAAATCGTACGTATTAGGCTCGTATTTCAGTGTATGGTACATAGTTGTATACTTGCATTGTTTCTAATCTTTCTCGTAGATGATGAGTAATTATCCAGTTATCAAATGGTAAATATGGCAGTAGGGCTCTTGACTCGGGGACTAAATGCTTTTACAGACGTATTCTAAATTTAGATTGGCCAATTCAAATGAAATTTATTCCAATATTGCTTAATGCAGTTGGAAAGAGCTGGATTCACAGATTGCATTACATCTATTACTTGTATAGATCAACATACAACAATACCAGCAAATCATCATAACATTTGTGAGGCGGCATCCCTTTGATATACGCATGGTGCGAAAGGGAAGCGCCATGTTGCTTATCCCGTTACGTTATTGATAGTCATAGGTATAATCTAGTACGGAGAAAAACGCAGAGAAAAACTCGAGTTCTGATCGAAAATCTCGTATTGGAAAACATCTGACACTCAAAAAATCACAACTTTTTTTATATTATGTGAACATAGTACTCATATATAAACAGCGACATTTATTTTCTGTTGATATACTCAGTTCATTTGTTTTGAAGCCGGTTTATTCCCAAATTCTCACTTCAACCCACTTCCTCCACTTCTCTCGCGCGCGTCTTCGAACTCGGGCCTATAATGCTCCTCTCTAGAGCAATTCAAGATAACCATACACGAAAGAGCATAATTAATTACGTCGACCCGACGTTATAATTAAATTGAAAATATCTCACACACCGATCCGAAGTTATCAGAGCAACCCAAATGTGGGGAATGTTAGCGTCGCTCGCACCCCATCTCTGCACACAGCTAGGTTGGGGGGGGGGAGATCGTATCACAAGTATAAACTATGGTACAACCTTGGCTTGAACCCCACACTTTAATATTGCGTATTGTCCCAGTAGTGTTCAAATAGAAGGCAACGAGAAATGTCATTAGGAAGGTAATAAGACTTTTGCCACACGGCTTACCCATACAGCCGTAACAACAGCGGTTACAATGTACTTGCAAGAATATATAGATGAATAAGCAAGTCTGGGCAAACACAACGTATGCGTTGTAAGATGAGCGAGATATATTTGTATGATTTATAAACGAGAACTCTGCACACCTCGACGCAAATAAAATGTACTTCATTCGGCATCTATCAATCTATAGAGCAGAGAATCTTGGCAACAGGGTTCTATAGGCTATTATTTCTATCTATTTGATGAATAAAAGACATTTATTAGATTATTTTCTTCAAGACGGCTGGTCAGGAGTGCATACGAATTGGTGACTCATATGTATAATTCATGTGTTTACATACAGTGAAAATTTGAATATTCTTAAGAGATATTACATTCGATAAATTTACCCAACTAGCCTAATCTTAGGGGGTATTTAGAAACTTGGAGATGATGTACCTAAAAAATGGACAACTTATAAACATAAAAATACAGATGTAAGTGAGCGTCAAATCATGCTAAAAATACGATATCCATCTTATCTTGAATTGTAATACAATGTAGGCCTATAAGCCGATACACTATAGTTTAGTTATACCCAAAGTTCTACATGGTTATATGGTCCCTTGTGAGAGACAATTTTTTTAGGCAACATCTGCCAACAATCATGACTCCAGATTTTGATCAAGTGGAACCCATAGTGATTAATGCGTAATCAACCTATGGGTCATCTGCCTACAATTATTCTGCCTCTCTGTTGTATCGCACAGCTATGTCGTATATGAATCAGATAGGCAGATGATCGCGTCTATAGGCCTACCTACTTATACATCGTCACGTCATATAGGCCTACGACTACTATATGTCAATTAGCAAAGACTAGAGGCACCGGTTGACGTTGAATATATATATATATATATATTTGTATTCACATATATATATATATATATATATATATATATATATATATATATATATATATATATATATATATATATATATATATATATATATCACATGTACAAGAGGAAGGGTGCGTGCATACACCATTATACTAACCATAATATACTACCGGTAATAAAGTCCATCTAGCTCTATTTCATTCATCTATTTCGAATGAGGATACATCCTATTAGAAACATTATGGTGATGATGACGACTGAGTCAGCATGCGCTAGAATCACAAAAAACTGGCTGCTTAGAAATCAATTTAATTACATATACACACGCCTAATTACAGAATACAGTCTGTTTACGTGCGTATATAGAGAGAGAGAGACTGTGTATATTAATTTCCAAGTGAAGTTGTACCTAATTACTCCGTATGATACGAACCAGACCAAAAACGATGTCGAGTAGTAATTAATTAATTGAAAAATAATAATTCCATCAATTACTCTGACTGTATTTGGTTGGTACTTGGCGCACAGACTATACCCATACCTTGTTTCTCCATAATACGAGTTCATGATTTGTATAACAAATGATCCCTCACGATGTTTATACGCAAGTATAGTCATTAGATGGTGACCCTGAAACTACAGCTAGGCGAATGATGACTGTATTAATTTCCTAAATCTTGAAGAAAAATGGAAATCATCCTGATTTTAAGAAATTATAATCAATTCGTGATTAT
>OZ023326.1:81303760-81318760 GCA_964007535.1 Brachyptera risi
GAGTTAATAACTAGGCCGTGTTCCTCAGTCATTTTTTTTTTTTTAAATAACATCGAAACTTGATACAAAATCATTGCTCCCCAATTAAGGCTATATGGATGAAAGATAGGATCGTTTGGACGGGGCACCACGAGGGCGATCTTACCACCCCATTTTGATTATTTAAAACTAATGAACTTCAACACCAGGACTGCGCTGTCTGTGAACATATAATTTTTCGCCGTAGATAAAAGTCTTCCAGTATAAACACACGAATGTTGATATCTTCCATCTTTGAACCAAGTCTCTTGGGCAATGATCACTTCTTTCCATTGACAGCAGATGTGAAGTTTATCATTATACGAAATGGACAAATTAAATTAATGATAGGCCTATAATGTTATAGCTGAAACTACGCAGAAATGCAGCTTATCGAAAACTGATTACCGGCATCAAGAGGTCTATGGCTGGACTGCGCAAGCCATGTACACCTACGCATATTTATCAACACACAGAGCCTATAGGTACTAAACCACCACTAATGACTAAACGAGTAATCAAATGCGCTAGAAAGAACTCGAAGTGCACAATAAAATTGTTCCGTGATCGTTTCTCGCAAACTATAATTGCAAAAATTATTAAACCGTAACTTTAGTCATTATTATCAGCCATAAATTCAACTGTACGTCAAAGAGATTGTTTTCAATGAAATAAAACAAAACACGGCATGGCATATATAAGACATATTCATTCTATACGTACATAGGGACCGAGTGACAGACAACTGCAGATAAGTTGTCGAGTGTAATTTCCTTCAAGATTATATGCGGGAACTTTTTAAATAAAGCACCCGGTCAGTATTTGTCTCAGACTCATTACAAGTGAGTGGACGGCATGTAAAAGAATTACGTTAAGAGGCACTCTCTTTTATTGTTACTCATTAGATCTTTGATCTCTGCTCGCTTCTAGCCACAACACTATCCAATCCCAGTGGGCATTCTTACATCCCGAGTACAGTCTCCTCTTTTCGTCACAAACACCAGGGTCCGAATTCACAAAAGGTCGTAATTTTGATCCGGCTCAAAGTTACGACACTTTCTAGAGATAATTCCATAATTCTATCTATTATTTCTAATTTTTCAATTTTATTTTTAGTTCAATCTATCATTATCATCAATCTATTATTATTATCTTCGAGACAGTATCAAGGTTGATCCTTAATATCTTTGTAGTTTGTAGCAACTTTGATCGGGATCTGAGTTGATCCCAATCAAAGCTAACATTCTGTGTAGCCAAATTGAGACTATATTAATTGGGAAGAGAAAAAACTGGAATATCAATACTACTAAGAGTGAAGGAGGGCTTGGCGTGTATAGGAATACCGTAGACAAGCTACTTTTTCAGGGCACAAATGAGCTTTTGTTGGGGTTTTGGGTTGGATTAAAATCGTTTTCTCGAATAGGCAGTATCTTCATTTCAGTATTTGCTCTTCAGGCGCCCCTTCGGCGACGAGGATTGAACTGTTGTCACAAGCCTAAAGGTACGGGCAGCGTTCGAACTGACATTCATGGTTGATAATTCCCAACAAAATATTCACATAGCCAGACCACGACTGCTCTTCAGCTCTGCCATATACCTTTTGACTAGTGACAACAGACGCACCTATTCGGCAGCCTTGTGAGCTTCCCCGCTTACGCCGTATCAGTTATATAGACCTAAATGAAGACATTAAGACGAGAAGTGCAATTCAATTGTGATTGAATTTCGAATTTAAAAGAAATGTTCAGTTGTAAACAGCTTCAATATGTATGTGCTAAAAATATGTTGTTTGTATTACGGCCTACCGTACCACAATCAAAACAAGTGAAAAATGAATGAAAATTATTGGACAATTAACTGCCCATCTCAACTTTTCCAATGAAAAAATGGCCCTCGGTGACATCTGGATGGAAAACCCTGCCATACACCCTCCATACACTGAGCACTCCATCAACCCGACTAGAGAGGACCGATACTTGTCATTTCGTAACCGCTGTCAACAGGACCCCTATTCCCGAGATAAATGAGATGTGAGAAAAATAAAAGTGAGTGAGAAAACGATTATCTCACTTAAAATGGCCGATTGGTAATGGTAAATCGGCCATTTTAAGTGAGATAATCGTTTTCTCACTCACTTTTATTTTTCTCACATCTCATTCATCTCAGGAATGGGGGTCCAGTTGAGAAACCTGGGGGTGCAGTTCTGTACAAGATAAACCCAGACCCGTGACGAGGGGTAAACAACTATATAGTGCATTTGGCGTACACCTGATTTCAGATTTCAAGGCATTGCAGGAAGATTTCATGACAAGTGTCCACCAGATTTCAGGAGTTGTTAACCCCTCGGCACAACCCAAGATTCAAGTTGGCTGTGACCTAGCTGTTAGTAAAGGATAATACTGCTTTTCTACTGTTTTCTCGGTATTATCTTTCAAAACAGTTGGGCCCACGACGCCCGGGTCTAGGGCGCCAAATGTTCAAGTGGCGTCAAATTTTTACCAGCCCATTGAATTTATAAAATATTAAATGAAGTTGTATTTAAAAAGAAGCATACATTCGATATTATTCCGGTAGAGTATTTAATATATTACATTCGTATATTATGAGATACCAACTCATGGATAGAGTATTGAATGAATAATAGGGTTTTAAGGCGCATCGACAGCGAGGGCATTTAGCCATTTAGTCTAAATGTAGCATTTAGAGTATTAAAAACTGAGCTCGAAACATATTAATTAAGAACTATTGATTGATTGTAAGTGTTTGAAAGCGTGTGAACAGCACGGTCGTTTTGATAATGTACATGTCTATATACTTTGCCGACGTTGTCAACGTTTGTGGGCGTTGCAAGCATATGGAGGAAGCGGGCAAGAAAAGTGAAAATGAGAGAAAAGAGATTCAAATAAAATGAAATAAAACCACAATGTATACTAGATGATAAATTGTTTTCAGAGTAAACTAGTGAGGGGGGGAGGGGGGGGGAGGCGCCAATGTTTGGACCTAAAAGCGCTGAACGTATCAACACAAGCTCCACCGGGAATCCTTCCATTCTCTACAGTTCTCATATCTCGATTACATCAGGATGTGCGCGTCATGTCATTTCGCAATGCCATCATGTCGTGAATCACGCGTGACGTGAATGACGAGGGGTCTACACGAGCCAGCACACGGGGACGACTGACGAGGACGCCGCGCGGCGGTGAATTAACAAATTGTCTCGGCGGTGCGCGAACGTCGGGGGGATGAGAATTGGGCAGAGAAAGAAAAATAAGACTGATCAGCGTTTATAAACCCAGACGTGTACGTCGGAACAACGACATACGACGCGAGTCACGTGTTCACGAGTAGCATTAGGCGGACAGGAATTAAGAGACTCGGGAGAATTGGGAGGGTCAGAAGAAACGCGCTCGCAGAGACGTTCAAGGAGGGAAAAGTTTTTTCCCTGAGACACACATATATATTATTTCCACCCACACATAGACTAAACAAGATTGACCGCAGTGATTCGTCTTAATTGAGGAGAATGCCAATCAGTATTAGGTGGATTAAAAGCAGTAAAAGTCAATCACTATTATTACCCTTGGGGTGAGAGGCGGAGTTTTATATTACTATAGTATAAAACGTTTACGCGCGAGCTGACGACTACGCCGAGGGGTTGACAGCTCGCAAATTTGGTATAGGCCTACATATGATTTCAGGGATTTCAAGAGATTACAGGGATTTTAAGAAATTTTAGGGATTTTAAGAAATTTTAGGGATTTTAAGAGATTTCAGGGATATCAAGAGATTACAGGGATTTTAAGAAATTTTAGGGATTTTAAGAAATTTTAGGGATTTTAAGAGATTTCAGGGATATCAAGAGATTACAGGGATTTTAAGAAATTTCGGAGATCTTAAGAGATTTCAGGGATATCAAGAGATATCAGGGATATCAAGAGATTTCAAATTATTTCAAAGGGATTTCTGAGATTTCAAGGGAATTTCAGGAAGATTTCATGGCAAGTGTACACCAGATTTCAGAAGTTGTTAACCTCTCGGCCTAGGGGTGCAAAATGTCTGATATCAAATCTACAAGAGCTAATCAGAAAGAACACGACTAGGCCCAACTTCGCCCTAGTTAGGTCTACTTGTTACGGGACAATATTCTACTGTAAGAGTTACGGTGTTCTGTGCGTCCCTGCATGGAGCGGTCACGCTGTTTCTCGAACGTGATTGGTTCCTTAAGGAGTTTGGGGAAGGGGGTGGGGGGATGGAGAGTTGGAGAGTTGGCGCGGGCGGGGTCGACTGGATTGGGTGGGGGGAAGAGGAAGGAAGGGAGGTGACGCATGATGCAGTGAGCTGGTTCTAGCTTCTAGAACATTCTTGACCGTTCTCGAACATCCTCTTGTTGTTCGAGAATGTGCTGTGAATGTGTGTTAGTGTGCGAGTGTTTGAGTGAGTGAGTGTGTGAGTGAATGAGTGAATGAGTGGGTGAGTGTGTGAGTGTGTGAGCATAGATAAGTATACAGAGAGATCTCGCGTAGAAGTGGAAGGCATAGTGCTGATTTGGCCGTCATGTTTGAAACATGAGGGGTCTTGCTAGTATATATATATATATAACTGACGAAGACTCCATTTTATTGTTATCGTATGCGACCCAGCTCTGCTTGTCGACTTACAGTGAGAATCTTGATTACCACTTTGCCGAGGGCGCTGCAGAAATACTATACTGCGGCGACATTCCCCCTTTCAACGTATATCTATAACCTCAACGACCATCTAGTCCAATCTTTCTCTGATTTCATGTATAGGTTATTTCACGAATCAGATAAGGATTAAAAATGTAATGTCGAGAGCTCACTCCACAGTTTCCCGCATTTATTTCCACCCTCATAGTCTTTGAACAATCTATTATGTGCGCCATCATCGTTTGTGGAGGGTCCATCGACTTGCTCATGGCTCGATAAGCTCTGACAAAAAGTGTTCGGCGGCGGCGGGAATGCGGTCTGAAAGTGTGCAAACTGCAAAAGTCATAGTGGAAAGTTGAAACGGTCGGAAGAAACATAATGAAAGACACGATGCATGTGATTTGAGTGAGTCGAGAATTTCGGGGACTATACATATATATTCTGTTATTAGCTGAACTTTGATAAACCATTTGTTATACGCAACAGCTATAACATACGAGGAGATTGGGACATCTTAGGCACCATGTATAACGGAGACCATTACCGCAAGTAGACAAAAATAGAACATGTGAGAAAGATGGTGACATCATAAATCATCAAAATCCGAAAAAAAATGTGGGAAAAAGAAAAGGCACCAACATTAATTCACCAAAAAAGTCCTCATATATATAAAATTGTATAAATATATAATATTTATATCTTTATATCTATACCGGTATCTATATCTATACTGTACATTATAATATGTATATGTTTACAGTATAAATAAAGTATGTTAGGGCTAGTCTACCGCGAGGGGTTAACAACTCCTGAAATCTGGTGTACACTTGTCATGAAATATTTATGAAATCCCTTGAAATATCCCTGAAATACCTTAATATTCTCTTGAAATCTCTTGAAATCTCGTGAAATCTCCCTGAAATCTGAAATCAGGTGTCACACCAAATCCACTAGTTGTTCACCCCTCGGTCTACCGGTATAAAAAGAATGGCTGCATCACGTTTTAAATTGTTTTTAAAAACCGTATTGCCTATTAGTCTTAGAGCTTCGACGAAATTGTTGATTGCAGCGAGTGAAATAGACGTGTCGACATGTTTATTCACGCCTATACTTATCATGAACAAATGTAAAGGTAATAAATCGGTGTAACTCCGTGATAATAACCGTATATAGGGTGAATATATGATGACCACCTTAATGTGCACGAAAAGTGGTGACACGATGTGCTATAAACGTCTTTTATACTTTCTACATCTAGTTTGACATGTCCGACATGACAATTGTAATCATAAATGCATTCAATTAGTATCTATAACCAATCATTCTTATCGTTTTTAAATAAATTATTACGGTTATTAGCAGTTTACGGGTTGTTTTAGCATCAAATCTATTCTGTGCCGAAGCACGCTTTCAGCATTATATGCACAATTCGCCTGGGGATTGAACGAGGTCAGGGGCCGCCTAGACGGTGGGAATCGAACCCGAGATTGCGTGGGCGAAGAACCAGTTGCGAGCGCACACATTCCTCACGTCATTCATATCCGCTTGCAGAACTTCTATTGAGCAGTGATTTTTCGTACCACGTTTTCCTGAATGCAACACGGCCGGGTCATCGGTTTAATGAAACCTCATTGGAACGGAGAACTTATCGTCTTACTTCCACTTACGTAACAATTACGTGGCGGTACGTATATTAGCTTGTATGTTTATGGGACGCGACTGTTTTCTCAACACGTGGTCAAAATAGAGGTAAATTTACTGATTAACGTACCACGCCATTTTTTTTCAATTTTTTCTTCATTTTTTTCAAGTATATAAGCTCCGTTCCGCCTGCCGGCGGTATACGCGAGGTTTGTACACTAACTAACCTTAGTCAGATCACAAAGCATCAACTTCAAAAGAGTAAAGAACATATTAAAACAAACAAAATACAAAATGTCCAAACTACCAAAATTTACCAAAATAGAACCAGAGACGACTTTAAAAGGTAATCAGTAAATTTACACTGAAGGGGATGAAGTCATGGCAAAAAGCCTCCGCATAACATTGATTCCCGTTTTTCCGCATTTCCAATCCGACCAGACACGTGTTTTCCAAAATGTATTCATCAAAAAAAGCCAATCGAATTCAGCAATTTCGAATTGATAGAAACTGAATACGTCATAGGCCTATATGGATACGGGATACGGAAATATATACCAATATATAGGCCTACGGGGTCCCCGTCATGAATAAATAAAACCGCGTCGTGAGAACCAACTCTGCACTAGGCCTATACATTTTCATTTGTTTTCATATTACTTGTTAGACAAATTACTTTCATCCCGCTAGTAGGGTCATTATTGGTCCATGATACATCTATGCCTAGATATTCCATCACTGTGGCCAAGCTTCCGTAAACGGTAAATGTAGAATGAACAGAGCGATCCGAAAATTATAATATGTTCGATGGTATTTATCTAAATTGGGTTTAACGACGCATTGTACTGATGACAACGATCTATCTATTGGTGTCGGTGAATGATATATGAGATGATGGGATGATGATCGAGTTGAGAGGTTATTTCATCAGGTGTTTTTGGATTGTGGGAAGGAGTCAGTCGTGGTCTGTTGTTAAGGAAGCATCCCAATATTGACCTGTATGAAAGAGGGAAACCACGGAAAGCCCTGTCAGGATGGTCGATCATGACGGGAATCGAACCCCGGTCTCCCGAATGACAGTTCGGCCACTCGTCTCAGTAATTCACGAGTCGTGTAAATGATTGCGTCCAATGTACGAGCGTACTTTTCATCTAAAACCAACCAGCCAGGCGTACTCACCTCCATCGTTGGTGCTCGTGGCGATGTCCTTATTGCGAGGACTGAGTTGGGCGGCGGCGGGCGTCAAAATACAGACAAACACCACACACGCGAGCGCCACTGCTGTCAGACTCGACCGAGCTAGCGGCGTCGACAACAACAAACATTTGCTACGCGCGATAGCGAGCAAAGCCAACAGAACTGTCAACATTGACAGGTCACGACGCGAATCTTTCACAACACAATGCCGGGGCAACGAAGTGCACGGCTCTTCCGCACTTTTCACACGTTTGTTCACGATAGTCCGGCCGCAACAATCTTCTTGTCCGACGCACGCGTGATCCTCCATCGCGTTTTTACGCACGCACTTGCACTTACAGGCGTTCGGTTTACTCACGACATACTTGAAACCACTGCAATCACTACTAACCCGAGTATTTACCGACTTCTTATTGCGATTACTGCAATCGCTGATATCGTCCTCGGGTAAATATGAAATGCATTCTGCTGTATTGTTACACGTCAGCCTATGTCTGGCTGGACACGACATTTCGCTGCTCGTTTCTACCGCGTCACGCCGGTAATGCAGTCCCGGTTCGCACAAGTAACGTCTGCTTTCTTGCACTTGATGACTGCAAGAACGACTGTGATCGCCGATACGCGACATTACCTGTTTATATTCCTGGCTCGGATCGGTGTTTGTTTTAAACAGGTCACTTGTTTTCGACGACTGATGATCGCTCGTTACAGAACTGCATGAGATTATAAGATTAAGAGTCGCCATTGCTTTGTTATTACAACTCGAGTTTGACGCATCAATTATGTCTGTATAATAATCGTCTTGACCAATGTCATATAAGCGATTTAGCATAAACATTGAACACCAAACACATTGATATACAGTGACACTCCATTCGTCTCTTTCCGAATAACTAACATAAAACACAAGTTAACTTCACAGATTTGAATTATTTATATTCCCATGTGGTTCGCCTTCTCTCAATATAAACATTAAACACAGACACGCGCGGGCGCGCATAACAAAGATGATCTGACCATACATCCACTATCCAAGGCTTTCTTATTGCGACTGACTACTCTTCGATACTTGCCGACCGTTTGAGCCTACCGCTAACTGATCTAGCTCTGCCATTGGCTAGTATCTATACGTGTGTTGCGCGCGCACTATATGTATCTCTCACTTGCTCACACACACTCACTCTCGATACTGTTCACGTTTTACCGACGCCGTTAGCGTGACGTCATCCCACGGTAACCTAGGAGACGTATATATAAGAGATGCAGACACCTTTCTTTCCCCTCTTCACGTCAGCCAACCCTCTCATTCTCACACCGAAAGGACTGACGTGCGTATTAGGAACAGCGATGATCGTTTTCCATGGTCGTCATTCTCGTCTCTCTCTCTGAGTGGTATACGCCAGTGTTTGTCAAATCTGCAAAAAGAATGATCACAAGGTATAACAATAACATTCTAAATTAAACTCGATGGGATAGGGTAATTAAAGCGGTCATCCATCCTGCGAAGACGCCAAAAGAAGGCGTCGCGACGCTCCCGTCTCGGTCTCACCCACACAGTGTTGTATGTATATATATATATATATATATATATATATATATATATATATATATATATATATATATATATATATATATATATATATATATATATATATATATATATTGTAACATTGATCGAACGCGCACACAATAGGCATGGGGCTCGACAAGACTGTTGGGTAACTATACCCAATGACTCTTCACAACGGGTTAGAAGAGCTCGCATGACGTAGTTTTACTATTCAAATATAGAACGTCACGCCGTTATAACAGCTCCACGCTGATCGATTCAAACCTGTGATGTAAATGACATAATAATTGCATTAGAAATCTCGAGCTGTGCACGCGAGGTATGATGTATTTTACAGTGTTTCATTCACACAATTATAAGTGGAGATATAATAATGCACCGAGCCTCGTCATTCTTAATGGGGTTCCTTATACATTTTTAATTATACGGAAATGCCTCGACTGTCTGGATTATAGCAAGTCCAAAGCCAAACTCTCAGTCGTCAAGGTTAGAGGAGCACAAAAAGTACAGTCGTTTAGAATATTTATTTCGCCACTGATGCAGGTGAGAAGAATTGAAATACTAAAATCGTGTTCATCACGGAAATGAGAATTGTTTGGCAGTTATTACAATGAATATTTTATTGTATGTTCGATTTTAATTTTTGCTGTACCGCTTTCCTCGAATTTACGAATAATGAGGCATAATACTGAAGAAAAAAATGACTATCGATTACTTGTCACCCAAAACAACAGAGAAGATCGACCAAAATTGAAGAGAAATAGGTCTATATACAATCCTAAATAGTGGTATAGTAAGATGACAATTTGCATGACATTAAATAATTCGTATAACCAGTGAACCTGAACTTCCAACTAACTATACGTAGGCCTAACGGACTAAAAATTGAATATAATATAATATATAATTATAATATAGAAAGATAGATATAATATAGATCTAATATAGAAATAATATAGATAGAATATAGATTAATATAGAATATAATTTTGATATAATTTTAATTGAATTAAAATTGAAGTAAAAAATGAGATAAATTCATACAGAAATTTGGAATATTTACAACATGTATGCAATTTCATTTATGCTGAATGTTGAAATTCTGCAGTGCCTGTGGTAGACTAATGGGAACTTAAATATATTTTGAAATTTTCTAATTTAAAATGTCAATAAAGTTGAAATTTGTTCATATAAGAACCAGGCGTTAAATGACCTCGCTGTCGATGCGCCTTAAAACCCTAATATTCATTCATTCATTCATATAAGAACCTGCTGTAATATTCAAGACATATTAATATCAAAACAAAATTCTTGTAGGAACAAATTGTATTCAATAGCAATCAAACAATAAATATTTACCACATCCCTGTCTCGTTGTAGGCCTCTATATGCAGATTTCATATTTTATATCATGATGTATATAATTATATAGTATATACTATATGGTATGCCTATTTATTGGGCCTTATTACGGCATAGGCCCATTAGGTCCGGGTCTAGGGCGGCAAATTTTCAAGGGCAGTCAGCCCCTCAAAAATCAAACAATAATTGAGTATATTTTAAAAAATCGTTTATATTCATATAATATATATTCATATATATTCACGTCTTGAGAAACCGACTGATGCAATTAAAGAGCGTATTAAAAACAATGTACTGTATTGCTACAGTTTTCTTCCGGTGTACAATATAGTATTTTGTAATATTTTATATTACCGTAATATCTAGTATTTATAGTAATACTAAACATTAGTTGTTGTACTATATTTATTGTAGTATTTGTGTATGGTAGTGGTCTATTAGTAATATTGTCGTTTAACATATTCCAATATTATCTTTTCAACATGTTAATTAGTGACAATCGAAGTATATAAAAAATGATCCTTCTACTTAATAGCTCATAGTAATAGTGCAACACAATAATCGTAAATGTGCTTCTAAATAAAAACCAAGTGCTCGTCATAGTCCTGAGATGGTGCGCTATTCTGAAAGAATTACTATACCTGAGGGAGGGGGGGGGGGAGCTCGGGCCTAGGGGTGCAAAATGTCTTAATACAGCCCTGTCTACTCATAAACTTTCATTCGTCAATGAGTTTCAGGTTTCAATTACAGTTAAGAGTCCACGGGAGTCGATTTAGAGCGAAATATCAGTTTTTTGGTGACTTTTGAACGGTATAAGATATCAAAATTCTAATAAGCGAGAAACATAGATAATTATAATAGCTTCAAGATGATATAAGATATAACTATTCAAGCCACGTCGCGTGTTTTTTAGTTGTCGACTCTTGACAGTTATGCGACATGATTTGAATAGTTATATCTTATATCATCTTGAAGCTATTATAATTATCTGTGTTTCTCGCTTATTAGAATTTTGAAATCTCATACCGTTCAAAATTCATCACCAAAAAACTGATATTTCGCTAAATCGACTCCCGTGGACTCTTGGGCAATCTCGAAGTAAATCTCGCTCCAACTCATCCATGCAGTTAGTCATGTCAGTAGCCTAGTAGCTACAACTATAGAATGTCCTTGGTCGACTCAAGGTAGAATAACAGTAACGTAATAACTCCGTAAAAATGTACTGTTTTTATATTTTTAATTTTATATACCGGTCAGATGGAGGTCTTTAAATGTTAAATGTCTATCACCGACCATACACTTCGGACCTAACATCGTTTATTTTGTAGCTATTTTATGCTGAAAGACTTTTATCCACGGCGAAAAATTATGGTCACAGACAGCGCAGTCCTGGTGTTGAAGATCATTAGTTTTAAATGATCAAAATGGGGTGGTAAGATCGCCCTTGTGGTGCCCCGTCCAAACGATTCTATCTTTCATCCATAGCCTTAGTTGGGGAAAAATGATTTTGTATCAAGTTTCGATGTTATTGAAAAAAAAAAAAATTTGTAGCTATGGATGTTGCATTAAAATACAATAGAAATAATGTCGAAAATTTTGAACATTTCATTTTTGAATTCGGTGATTTCAATAACTTTCATGCATCAACAGTTATCAAGTATTTCGTAAATAATTTACATCATTTTTTGGAAAGAGTTGGTGTGGATCAACAATGAAAAAATTCAAAATTCTGAACGAGTCACTATTTGAAAAATATTTTCGACCAAATTTTTGAAAAGAAATTTCAACGAAAATTTTGAAAAAATGTCAATCAAAAATTTGAATCATTTTCGATGAAATCAAGTTTCAAGAAAATGAAATGACACATTTCGAAAAAATCGCTCAATTCCTAAACTATTCTGATCAATTTCGAAAATATTTTGAAAATTAATATTTAAAAATGTTGAAACAACAAGTTTGAAAACAAGTTCCATCTCATACCACATTGCTGAATTACTAGTCAAACGCGAAATATGCGTTGTAAGATGAGCGAGATATCTGAATAAGGTATAAAAGTCATTGAAGTAGTTCTACCCTTGCTACTTTATCGACTCTGGTATTCTACACACCTTGATATCTGAATAAGCTATAAAAGTCGTTAAAGTAGTTCTAGTCTTGCCACTTCATTGACTCTGGTATTCTACACACCTTGACGCATATAAAAAATACTTCATTGTTGGTCAACTCTTGAATCTAGAAAGCAGTGAATCTCCACAACTTAATTCTGTCACAATTTTTATGATATATTCTATGAATATTATGGGTACCGCTCTTGTGGACCACAGTATTGTGAACCCCGATATTCTGTACCCCAAGAAAAGGATAAAGTGGACCCCAGTATTGTGGCCCACACGTTTAAACCAGAAAATTGTACAAATACTTTGGTTTTGTGGTCCCCAATATAGTGGGCCACAAAACTAGAACATGGGGGTCCAGAATATCTTTTCCAAACGACCGAAGTGGTATTGTGGACCCCAATAAACTGATACACAGAGATTTGTCGTTGTCGACCCCAATAAACTGAACCCCGATATTGTGGGCCACAAAAGTGTATTAAATGTCGTGTGGATATAGTGTACCACAAACTAGATATACTGTACCCCAAAGCTCGTTAGACATACTGCACCCCGGTATTCTGGTCCCCGATATAGTGGGCCACAAAACTAGAACAGGGTGGTCCAGAATATCTTTTCCAAACGACCGAAGTGGTATTGTGGACCCCAATAAACTGATACACAAAGATTTATTGGGGTTAACATTGACAAATCTTTGTGTATCAGTTTATTGGGGTCCACAATACCACTTCGGTCGTTTGGAAAAGATATTCTGGACCACCCGTGTCCTAGTTTTGTGGCCCACTATATCGGGGACCAGAATACCGGGGTGCAGTATGTCTAACGAGCTTTGGGGTACAGTATATCTAGTTTGTGGTCCACTATATCCACACGACATTTAATACACTTTTGTGGCCCACAATATCGGGGTCCAGTCTACGGGCTCCCGAATATTATCAGTCATTTTATTTTTTTTCTTCTAAACGACTGATCAGAATTGCTTAAAAAATCGTAATAATGTGTAAAATCCATGTATACACAATTAGAGAGAATTTCATTCCATTTGGAGAGATTTTATTTTTCAACATTTTCCGCCCAGCCAAATCTTATGGGGTTTTTAGAAACTTTGAGATGATGATTCTCAAAATCGGTCCGACCGATTCATCCCAAAAACTATACAGTTCTAGGTTGGATAAGTTTGGGTGTACAAAAAAAGTTTCATGTTGATCAGTCAACCCCTGCGACCTGTGGAGTGCTTACAAAAAAAAAAAAAAAAAAAACACACAGACAAAGCCCTATAAGAGTGGGATGGAGACTTCGCTACGCTCATCAAAAATGATGAATGTTTGAAGAAAATACTTGTCAGACCTCAGGTCGGATGTATAACCACCAACGAACAGCAAGTTTTTCAGACTGTGGGTGACTGACTTCTCCACTAAACCAATCACATTAGGCCACCATCACGATATCACCGGTAGGCTAATTGCGCAACTCGCACGTCAATATTTTACCAACACTTAGTGCCAGTGCATCATCGTCGTCGTCATCAGAGGCGTCTACGTCACGATTATTATTGGTGATGCACAATCTGTTGACGCGTTGTTCACACGTCGTGGCCAAAGTGAAATATTTACTGCCGTGAGAAAAATAAAATACACTCCATTCAATTTATGTCAACATAGACTATTATAGAGGAATAACATGGTACGGCCATGACGTCATTACAATTACCGTACAGTACAGCAGAGTGACAAAAGTGTTTGTAAAACATCTCACATAATATATAACTTTACAAGTAACATACTACGGACTAGATATTATAGATTTGAGTTCATAATAATTGTGAAATACAACAAATAGGCCTATTACGGAAACACTCGAATAAATAATTTGATGAAACAGCAAAGTTTCAGCTTTGCTGTTTTATTCGTAAAAACAATTTTCTTCAAAAGCTAATTTTAATTTTCTCGGAATTTTGATATAATTTTTCTTTTTTAATAACATCGAAACTTGATACAAAATCATTGTTTCACAAATAAGGCCATAATATAATATATAATAATATATAATAATGATAATTTAATATGATAATGTATAATATAATATATAATAATATATAATAATAATATATAATAATATATTTGATATAATAATAGTACACATTATTCCGAACTTTCACTCGAATCGAATCCGCCGTTTTGATGTAGGCCTAACAAAATATATGACGTAATGTTTTTACTTCACTCAAAGCTATTATAAGATACCAATTGAATTCAAGCAACAAGTGTCAATTAATCAGGAACGATTAAGACAATGCCCTCTCTTTATTATTGTAGAAATTGATTGGAATAAGTAATGAATAAAACAGGAGGGCAGTAACGCAATTGTTGGGATCTCAAGGTGGATCCAACCAAAGATATGATGGGCTCTAGCTTATATCCATCAACGCGGG
>OZ023326.1:81321260-81343760 GCA_964007535.1 Brachyptera risi
TTGGGGGGCGCACAGGTTACATGAATAAAATGACCGCCCAGCTGGACACCTGCCACGCGCGAAAAGGGGGTCTGGGGGGGAGGCGGGAACCCCCCCAGCAGAGCCCCCCAAGGAAATTTTGAAAATAAGGACATTTTTCAAGAGATTTTCATGATCCACGAGTGGTTTTGGAGTCACGAGTTGGTTTTGGAATTGCATCGTCATGGACATTTTCGAAGCTATACTTTGGCTATTTCTCCCAGCAAAGCCCAGCAGGTAATTTTCAAGCGATTTTTCATATTTGCAAGCGGTTTTGGAGTCCAATGATTGAATCACTATGGACATTACCAAAGTTATTTTTGATAGTATTTAATCATTATGGACATTTTCGAAGCTATTTTCGCGATTTCTCCCAGCAGTGATTATTTTGAAATATGGTCATTCTTCAAGTGAGTTTTGCGATTCACGAGCGGTTTCGGAATACAATGATTGAATCATTATCGAAAAGAATACAGTAATAAGTGTAAAGTAGTATAATGAATACTGATACAATTCATATTGATAAGTCATCAACTCATCAACCTTTATTGTGTGTTTATATCCATAGGTCGACATAATTTATTTTCAAAGGAGGAAAAGTTATTGGGGGGGCGAAGATGTAGATTGCGGGCGCCCCCCCCCCCCCCCTCAGACCCCCTAACGACGGCCCTAATAGGCCTATTATGCAATCATTCTTAGTTTCTAGCCAATCTACGTTTGGAGAATTATCAATGTCTTCAATACATTAGACTTATGGAGACCTTGATTTCTCTCACTTCCCGTATAACCTAGCTGTTGATGGGGTCGTTAAGCAAACAATTTCTCTCACTTCCCGTATAACCTAGCTGTTGATCGGGTCGTTAAGCAAACAATTTATCTCACTTCCCGTATAACCTAGCTGTTGATCGGGTCGTTAAGCAAACAATTTCTCTCACTTCCCGTATAACCTAGCTGTTGATGGGGTCGTTAAGCAAACAATTTCTCTCACTTCCCGTATAACCTAGCTGTTGATCGGGTCGTTAAGCAAACAATTTCTCTCACTTCCCGTATAACCTAGCTGTTGATGGGGTCGTTAAGCAAACAATTTCTCTCACTTCCCGTATAACCTAGCTGTTGATCGGGTCGTTAAGCAAACAATTTATCTCACTTCCCGTATAACCTAGCTGTTGATCGGGTCGTTAAGCAAACAATTTCTCTCACTTCCCGTATAACCTAGCTGTTGATCGGGTCGTTAAGCAAACAATTTCTCTCACTTCCCGTATAACCTAGCTGTTGATGGGGTCGTTAAGCAAACAATTTCTCTCACTTCCCGTATAACCTAGCTGTTGATCGGGTCGTTAAGCAAACAATTTCTCTCACTTCCCGTATAACCTAGCTGTTGATGGGGTCGTTAAGCAAACAATTTCTCTCACTTCCCGTATAACCTAGCTGTTGATCGGGTCGTTAAGCAAACAATTTATCTCACTTCCCGTATAACCTAGCTGTTGATGGGGTCGTTAAGCAAACAATTTCTCTCACTTCCCGTATAACCTAGCTGTTGATCGGGTCGTTAAGCAAACAATTTCTCTCACTTCCCGTATAACCTAGCTGTTGATGGGGTCGTTAAGCAAACAATTTCTCTCACTTCCCGTATAACCTAGCTGTTGATCGGGTCGTTAAGCAAACAATTTCTCTCACTTCCCGTATAACCTAGCTGTTGATCGGGTCGTTAAGCAAACAATTTCTCTCACTTCCCGTATAACCTAGCTGTTGATGGGGTCGTTAAGCAAACAATTTCTCTCACTTCCCGTATAACCTAGCTGTTGATCGGGTCGTTAAGCAAACAATTTATCTCACTTCCCGTATAACCTAGCTGTTGATGGGGTCGTTAAGCAAACAATTTCTCTCACTTCCCGTATAACCTGGTTGTTGATGGGGTCGTTAAGCAAACAATTTATCTCACTTCCCGTATAACCTGGCTGTTGATGGGGTCGCTAAGCAAACAATTTATCTCACTTCCCGTATAACCTAGCTGTTGATGGGGTCGTTAAGCAAACAATTTCTCTCACTTCCCGTATAACCTAGCTGTTGATCGGGTCGTTAAGCAAACAATTTCTCTCACTTCCCGTATAACCTAGCTGTTGATGGGGTCGTTAAGCAAACAATTTCTCTCACTTCCCGTATAACCTAGCTGTTGATGGGGTCGTTAAGCAAACAATTTCTCTCACTTCCCGTATAACCTAGCTGTTGATCGGGTCGTTAAGCAAACAATTTATCTCACTTCCCGTATAACCTAGCTGTTGATGGGGTCGTTAAGCAAACAATTTCTCTCACTTCCCGTATAACCTGGCTGTTGATGGGGTCGTTAAGCAAACAATTTCTCTCACTTCCCGTATAACCTGGCTGTTGATGGGGTCGTTAAGCAAACAATTTCTCTCACTTCCCGTATAACCTAGCTGTTGATGGGGTCGTTAAGCAAACAATTTATCTCACTTCCCGTATAACCTGGCTGTTGATGGGGTCGTTAAGTAAACAATTTCTCTCACTTCCCGTATAACCTAGCTGTTGATCGGGTCGTTAAGCAAACAATTTATCTCACTTCCCGTATAACCTGGCTGTTGATGGGGTCGTTAAGCAAACAATTTATCTCACTTCCCGTATAACCTGGCTGTTGATGGGGTCGTTAAGCAAACAATTTATCTCACTTCCCGTATAACCTAGCTGTTGATGGGGTCGTTAAGCAAACAATTTATCTCACTTCCCGTATAACCTAGCTGTTGATGGGGTCGTTAAGCAAACAATTTCTCTCACTTCCCGTATAACCTAGCTGTTGATCGGGTCGTTAAGCAAACAATTTATCTCACTTCCCGTATAACCTGGCTGTTGATGGGGTCGTTAAGCAAACAATTTCTCTCACTTCCCGTATAACCTAGCTGTTGATCGGGTCGTTAAGCAAACAATTTATCTCACTTCCCGTATAACCTAGCTGTTGATGGGGTCGTTAAGCAAACAATTTCTCTCACTTCCCGTATAACCTAGCTGTTGATGGGGTCGTTAAGCAAACAATTTCTCTCACTTCCCGTATAACCTAGCTGTTGATCGGGTCGTTAAGCAAACAATTTATCTCACTTCCCGTATAACCTAGCTGTTGATGGGGTCGTTAAGCAAACAATTTCTCTCACTTCCCGTATAACCTGGCTGTTGATGGGGTCGTTAAGCAAACAATTTCTCTCACTTCCCGTATAACCTGGCTGTTGATGGGGTCGTTAAGCAAACAATTTCTCTCACTTCCCGTATAACCTAGCTGTTGATGGGGTCGTTAAGCAAACAATTTATCTCACTTCCCGTATAACCTGGCTGTTGATGGGGTCGTTAAGCAAACAATTTATCTCACTTCCCGTATAACCTGGCTGTTGATGGGGTCGTTAAGTAAACAATTTCTCTCACTTCCCGTATAACCTAGCTGTTGATGGGGTCGTTAAGCAAACAATTTCTCTCACTTCCCGTATAACCTAGCTGTTGATGGGGTCGTTAAGCAAACAATTTCTCTCACTTCCCGTATAACCTAGCTGTTGATCGGGTCGTTAAGCAAACAATTTATCTCACTTCCCGTATAACCTGGCTGTTGATGGGGTCGTTAAGCAAACAATTTCTCTCACTTCCCGTATAACCTAGCTGTTGATCGGGTCGTTAAGCAAACAATTCATCTCACTTCCCGTATAACCTAGCTGTTGATGGGGTCGTTAAGCAAACAATTTCTCTCACTTCCCGTATAACCTAGCTGTTGATGGGGTCGTTAAGCAAACAATTTCTCTCACTTCCCGTATAACCTGGCTGTTGATCGGGTCGTTAAGCAAACAATTTATCTCACTTCCCGTATAACCTAGCTGTTGATGGGGTCGTTAAGCAAACAATTTATCTCACTTCCCGTATAACCTAGCTGTTGATGGGGTCGTTAAGCAAACAATTTCTCTCACTTCCCGTATAACCTGGCTGTTGATCGGGTCGTTAAGCAAACAATTTCTCTCACTTCCCGTATAACCTGGCTGTTGATCGGGTCGTTAAGCAAACAATTTATCTCACTTCCCGTATAACCTAGCTGTTGATGGGGTCGTTAAGCAAACAATTTCTCTCACTTCCCGTATAACCTAGCTGTTGATCGGGTCGTTAAGCAAACAATTTATCTCACTTCCCGTATAACCTAGCTGTTGATGGGGTCGTTAAGCAAACAATTTCTCTCACTTCCCGTATAACCTGGCTGTTGATGGGGTCGTTAAGCAAACAATTTCTCTCACTTCCCGTATAACCTAGCTGTTGATGGGGTCGTGAAGCAAACAATTTCTCTCACTTCCCGTATAACCTAGCTGTTGATGGGGTCGTTAAGCAAACAATTTCTCTCACTTCCCGTATAACCTGGCTGTTGATGGAGTCGTTAAGCAAACAATTTCTCTCACTTCCCGTATAACCTGGCTGTTGATGGGGTCGTTAAGCAAACAATTTATCTCACTTCCCGTATAACCTAGCTGTTGATGGGGTCGTTAAGCAAACAATTTCTCTCACTTCCCGTATAACCTAGCTGTTGATGGGGTCGTTAAGCAAACAATTTATCTCACTTCCCGTATAACCTGGCTGTTGATGGGGTCGTTAAGCAAACAATTTCTCTCACTTCCCGTATAACCTAGCTGTTGATCGGGTCGTTAAGCAAACAATTCATCTCACTTCCCGTATAACCTGGCTGTTGATGGGGTCGTTAAGCAAACAATTTCTCTCACTTCCCGTATAACCTAGCTGTTGATGGGGTCGTTAAGCAAACAATTTCTCTCACGTCCCGTATAACCTAGCTGTTGATCGGGTCGTTAAGCAAACAATTTATCTCACTTCCCGTATAACCTAGCTGTTGATGGGGTCGTTGAGCAAACAATTTCTCTCACTTCCCGTATAACCTAGCTGTTGATCGGGTCGTTAAGCAAACAATTTATCTCACATCCCGTATAACCTAGCTGTTGATGGGGTCGTTAAGCAAACAATTTCTCTCACTTCCCGTATAACCTAGCTGTTGATGGGGTCGTTAAGCAAACAATTTATCTCACTTCCCGTATAACCTGGCTGTTGATGGGGTCGTTAAGCAAACAATTTCTCTCACTTCCCGTATAACCTAGCTGTTGATGGGGTCGTTAAGCAAACAATTTATCTCACTTCCCGTATAACCTGGCTGTTGATGGAGTCGTTAAGCAAACAATTTCTCTCACTTCCCGTATAACCTGGCTGTTGATGGGGTCGTTAAGCAAACAATTTCTCTCACTTCCCGTATAACCTAGCTGTTGATGGGGTCGTTAAGCAAACAATTTATCTCACTTCCCGTATAACCTGGCTGTTGATGGGGTCGTTAAGCAAACAATTTCTCTCACTTCCCGTATAACCTAGCTGTTGATGGGGTCGTTAAGCAAACAATTTATCTCACTTCCCGTATAACCTGGCTGTTGATGGGGTCGTTAAGCAAACAATTTCTCTCACTTCCCGTATAACCTAGCTGTTGATGGGGTCGTTAAGCAAACAATTTATCTCACTTCCCGTATAACCTGGCTGTTGATGGGGTCGTTAAGCAAACAATTTATCTCACTTCCCGTATAACCTGGCTGTTGATGGGGTCGTTAAGCAAACAATTTATCTCACTTCCCGTATAACCTAGCTGTTGATGGGGTCGTTAAGCAAACAATTTCTCTCACTTCCCGTATAACCTAGCTGTTGATCGGGTCGTTAAGCAAACAATTTATCTCACTTCCCGTATAACCTAGCTGTTGATGGGGTCGTTAAGCAAACAATTTCTCTCACTTCCCGTATAACCTAGCTGTTGATGGGGTCGTTAAGTAAACAATTTCTCTCACTTCCCGTATAACCTGGCTGTTGATGGGGTCGTTAAGCAAACAATTTCTCTCACTTCCCGTATAACCTAGCTGTTGATCGGGTCGTTAAGCAAACAATTTATCTCACTTCCCGTATAACCTAGCTGTTGATGGGGTCGTTAAGCAAACAATTTCTCTCACTTCCCGTATAACCTAGCTGTTGATGGGGTCGTTAAGCAAACAATTTATCTCACTTCCCGTATAACCTAGCTGTTGATGGGGTCGTTAAGCAAACAATTTATCTCACTTCCCGTATAACCTGGTTGTTGATGGGGTCGTTAAGCAAACAATTTATCTCACTTCCCGTATAACCTGGCTGTTGATGGGGTCGCTAAGCAAACAATTTCTCTCACTTCCCGTATAACCTGGTTGTTGATGGGGTCGTTAAGCAAACAATTTATCTCACTTCCCGTATAACCTGGCTGTTGATGGGGTCGCTAAGCAAACAATTTATCTCACTTCCCGTATAACCTAGCTGTTGATCGGGTCGTTAAGCAAACAATTTCTCTCACTTCCCGTATAACCTAGCTGTTGATCGGGTCGTTAAGCAAACAATTTATCTCACTTCCCGTATAACCTAGCTGTTGATGGGGTCGTTAAGCAAACAATTTCTCTCACTTCCCGTATAACCTAGCTGTTGATGGGGTCGTTAAGCAAACAATTTCTCTCACTTCCCGTATAACCTAGCTGTTGATCGGGTCGTTAAGCAAACAATTTATCTCACTTCCCGTATAACCTGGCTGTTGATGGGGTCGTTAAGCAAACAATTTATCTCACTTCCCGTATAACCTAGCTGTTGATGGGGTCGTTAAGCAAACAATTTCTCTCACTTCCCGTATAACCTGGCTGTTGATGGGGTCGTTAAGCAAACAATTTCTCTCACTTCTCGTATAACCTAGCTGTTGATCGGGTCGTTAAGCAAACAATTTATCTCACTTCCCGTATAACCTAGCTGTTGATCGGGTCGTTAAGCAAACAATTTATCTCACTTCCCGTATAACCTAGCTGTTGATGGGGTCGTTAAGCAAACAATTTCTCTCACTTCCCGTATAACCTAGCTGTTGATCGGGTCGTTAAGCAAACAATTTATCTCACTTCCCGTATAACCTGGCTGTTGATGGGGTCGTTAAGTAAACAATTTCTCTCACTTCCCGTATAACCTGGCTGTTGATCGGGTCGTTAAGCAAACAATTTATCTCACTTCCCGTATAACCTAGCTGTTGATGGGGTCGTTAAGCAAACAATTTCTCTCACTTCCCGTATAACCTAGCTGTTGATGGGGTCGTTAAGCAAACAATTTCTCTCGTTCTGGTATCTAATTATAGTACCTCCTCCGATCACTGGAAGTGCGGACAACGGGCTGGCCGATAATCAAGAGCAAACCACAATCCATCACGCTTACGAGGATTGGTCGATTGTACTTGAAATCAACTCACCTAAAACTCAACAGACTTTTCTGAAAAACAACTGTACTAAAAACTCAGCTATACTATAAAACCAACTGACCTAAACTTCCATTTCTTGAGCAACCTGTACGGTAGTAAAAGTGGGGGGTTTGACTCCTCCCCATCACAATTGTTACCACCCATTAAAGGTTTTATGTTTTCACAGTGATGGTTAAGGTTAGGTGGGTAAGGTCAGTGCCGAATGAAATTTCCGAAGGGGTTCAACTCATGTGGCACAGGTTGCTCATGAAGTAGAAGTTTAAGTCATTTCGTTATCAGGACAATTGTTAGGACAGTCCAGTTTCATGACAGTTGGTTTTTAGTACGGTTGGTACCTTTTCAATAGTGAACATCCAGAGTTATAAGTAGATTTTAAACTGGTCGTTTGGTTACCGCAATCTAACATAAAGAATAAACACCTTAAATAGTTATACGTTATTTAAATATTTCTTTTCCAACGAAGGGCGTTAGCTGTTTGCTAGAACAATACTCGTCGGCCCGGCGGCTATAATAGAAAACCGTGTTCCGGCGTATAGGCCCATCACCCATAGAGTAACCTAACCTACAAATGAATCACCTTTTACACAATGAACACAGGAAAGGAAGAAGGGTTGATTTGCACCTGAATTATATTTTCGAACCCTCTTCTGTGTATTCGTTATACCTTCAACCCTTCAAGTAGATCACAATTCAAGCACACATAACTAACCCCTAATGTTAACATTATCACAGTAGTTATAGAACAATGGTAACGGTAACAACGGTAAGTAACCCTGTCGCTAGAAGGCAATTGTTACATTGTTGTAACAATGGAAACGAAGAACAGAGAGCACCATGGGACGGTGGCAACGATACAGGTTATAGAGAGAGACAAGCTCTGGACATGGGTCATCTCTTACTCCATGCAGAATATCAACACTGGACGATAAAAACCAGAATAGAGACCCGCGTCAATTACTTTCATCTGGGCATACTGGGCATGTAAGCCGCTGGGTCGACTCCAGGATTTTTGTATGGGGGGGGGGGGGGGGGGAGAGGCATGTATTTCAGAAGGGACCAACATTTTGAATCTATCTTAATTTATACAAAACATGAGTAGGGATGTATTAAAGGGGCAGGCCCTCGAGTGAGGCTCGGGCTTGGGGCGCGAAATATTTAAGAGGTGTCAAATTTTTAAACAGCACTAGCCAATGGAAATTTTGAGAAATCATTTTATATATATAAATATATATATATATATATGTATATATATATATATATATATATATATATATATATATATATATATATATATATATATATATATATATATATATATATATATATATATATATATATATATATAAATATACATAACGTTGTTATCATTTGAAAATGAGATATGCAATATTGTAAACATCTGTATTGGGAGATTTAATGGATAAATATAGTATGAAATACAATGCTCAAAACACAGTTATTAAAAAATAAATTGTTCTCACAGTAAATGGGGAGGGGGGGGGGGAACGCGCCAATAATGTTCGCGCGCAAAATGACGAGACAGCCTCGAGCATGAGTGAAATATAAGTTGGACCGAGAATTAATGAATTGATATTGAATTATGATAATGATAGAAGAAAAAATCTTTATTGGTCCCTGACTATATTATAAAACAGGATAGCAATCAGTATAAAAAATACATAGAATAATATAGAGAAATAGATTGAAAATATGACATATTGGTACATGAAAAAGGAACTGATCGAATAGAAAAAATTTAAATTTAAAACTATGTTGTTTTTGTTATTGTTGTTGTTTTTTATTTTATTGACATTTCATATGATGGATGATATACATGGTATGTATTTCACAATGGCGCGCACGAAGCCTATTTGGGCTTGACTGTGGCCTAAGCCTAATGAACCGTGAGTAATAGTCTAACTCTATTGTATGAATTAAATTTCTAATTTTTTTCATTCATAGTTGCCATTCAAATTTATCAATCATATAGGCCTATATATACATTCTCTTAGGCCCAGTATTACCAAGTCCGCAGTTAGTATTCATCTGAGAGTTGGAGAAAACAAATACCACAGGTAACCATGGTGATAACAAGTTGGAACTGTCAGATAAAGGCTAACTAGACTTGGTAATACCGGGCCTTAGTCACCTTCTTGCAAGAATCAATATAAAAATTACAAATATACAGAATACAATATTCTTTTTTCTCCCCACAATCAAGTCTTCCTTGCGGACTTGGTGGATTTATTTTACTGTTACGTGTATTATTATTATTTTTTTTTTTAATAACATCGAAACTTGATACAAAATCATTGTTCCCCAATTAAGGCTATTATGTATTATGTATGTAAAAAATGGATGACAGTGAAAATAATAGAACAAATAAATAAAACAAACAAGAACAAAAAATAAAATGTGGAATTAAAGTTTGAATGACATGATTGGAAACCAGCCTAAAATCAACAGTAGGCCTACATACAAAACATATTAAAATAGAAATAAAGATAAACAAAAGAAGAGGTAAAGATAAATAGTAGGGAATAAGTACGAAATAAATATACGAATAAAAATATGTAATAGGTATATCAAAATAAGACATGAAATATAATGAGAAAATAAAATATATAATGAATAATATATATAATGGCAGGATATAATATAATTCATCAAGAAAATTCACGATTTTTGAAATATATACACTTATTATTGGACTTTATAGAGTGGGAGGTAAACAACAAGCAGATTTGGTGTACACCTGATTTCAGATTTCAAGGGATTTCAAGAGAATTTCAAGAGGATTTCAAGGGATTTCAAGAGGATTTCAAGGGATTTTAAGAAGATTTCAAAAGACTTCGTCAAGATTTCATGACAAGTGTACACCAGAATTTGCCGCCCTAGGCCCAGGCCTTAATACGGCCCTGAATAGGCTTACACTAAAACGTCCGAGTATATCTTCATAAATAGTATAAGTACATAATTGAAACGGAGACGGTTCCAATTCCTTCTGCTAATCCACCAATAATATCAAGTTTATCTGAAACGTGTCAGTGGTAGTAGTTGTGACTAATTCATCCCGACTAAATGAAGGGATACGGGATGTTCACACGCAACTCGGGTACGTGGGAGTTGATCTCATTCCAATTGTAATCGCCATCCCAATTATACATTTCCAAGAACATTTGAGATTATTTTACTAATCATAATTTCATATATATTAGTATATATTGATAGTGAAAAGTGGATAATAAGCGAAGCTGAAAACTAATTTTGAACTGACAGTGATGGTGGGGTGTGCAAGAAGAGGGTGGGGGGGGGGGGTAAGTCATAGCATGTCGATGTTAGGTTAGGTTTCGCGATTTGAGCGATAGAAAAAAAATTATTTCACATTTTGTGACTTTCGGTCAAATCACCGTCGCGAATGACTTATTGGCGGCGGCCATCCCCAAAATCGTCCATGTGAGAGGAATGCCGCGAATTAGATTCGAGGGTGTCCTCGCAGGATGAGGGAATATGAGCTTCCCTTACCGCAGGGACATAATTTCCCACAGTCGTCAGTATAGTCAGTATACTGTCCCAATTTTTCTTTTACCTCTAAATTAATCGAAATCCCAATTCGATGAAATCCCGATTCGTCGACTTATTTTATCTAATTTTTAGCGCGTCGATGAATCGAGATTTTATAATAATGATAATCTTCGTGATAAATTCATTCGCTCTTGATTGAGAATAGGACATGAGAAAAGTCCGTGTTGTAATACAAAACAATATATAATGGAACGAACATTTATGAAACCAACAATACATATAACGTAGAAATGACCTTCAACAATAACATATATTGTGGGACATTATTTTTTAAATTTTTTTTATATTGGGTTTTCACGACGCACTGTAATGATGACTGAGATCTATTGGCGTCGGATCAATGATTAATGAGATGGTGAGATGAAAGTTTTTTTGGGTAATGGGAAGGATAGTGGGAAGGAAGCGGTCGTGGCCTATATTGTGGGAACCATCCCAGCATTAGCCTAGACTACAGAGGGAAACCACGAAAAACCCCTGTAAAGATGGACGGTGGCGGGGATCGAACCGGGTCCGATATGTCCCTTCACCTCCCGGGTCACACGAAGCAAGTGCGCTAACCACTCAGCTATACTGTGCCGGTAGGATATTATTCCTTTGGATATGTTATTCATTCAAAGGATCAGACTGAGACGTGTGGCCGAATGGTTAATACACTGAACCGTCATTCAGGAGACCGGGGTTCGATTCCCGCCATGATCTACCATCCTGACGAAGTTTTTTTCGTGGTTTTCCTCTGTCGTTCAGGTTGATACTGGGATGGTTCCTTATAACAACAGGACAAGAACGACTCCTTCCCACTATCCAAAAACAACTAATAAAATAACCTCTCATCTCATCATCCCATCATCTCATAGGGTAATAAGGTTGCCATGAATGGACAGATTTCAACATTTTAATTTTTTGGGGTCCGAAAAAGAAGATTGCAGGGGAGGGAAAAAACACACATATAGGTGGGTCTATCAGTAAGCTGTCACCAATTTTTGAATCTTTTGCCTCGACAATTTTGGAAATAATTGCAAATTTTGCAAAGCGTCTACAAATGGTCCATTCAAAGAAACCGGTTGTCTTAAATGGACCAGTATATAAGCACCTTGATTGGACCATTATCATTCAAGGTGAATTTATGCCACAAAACATTCAACAAATAATAATACAAAAGTGTGAATGAATGATATTTAAGACTAGGCAAACGCGTTATGTGTTGTCGCGTTGATGGATGAGCTGGAACATATCGACTTGTCTTTAGATTGATTATTATACATATATAATATACACCTTGAAATCCAAACCATTACATCACTGCCATCTTATTTTCCATTATTGATTTCTATGATAATAAAGAAGGCTTTGTTTCAATCGTTTACAGTCAAGAGGTGACACCTGTGGCTTGGATTTAATTGGTATCCTAATAGCTTCGAGTGATTCACAAAAATTACATTATATATTTTTTTACATCAAAACGGCTGATCCGATTTGAGTGAAAGTTCGGAATAATGTGTATCATTATTATATTGAAATTCCCTGTGAATTTGAAATGTCTCGGATGAAAATTATTTTACGAAGTTTTTCCTCTGTGGGTTATTCTGATCATCTAATGGGATTTTTGAAAACTTTAAAATGAGTTTTCTCACACTTCTTTTTCGGGTATGGCGAAATTGAGTCTTCGCTTCGCTCATCCAATAATTAAAACATCAACAAATGTTGACATGACTTATCAAATCATTATCAACAAGATAGGCTTTCCATATACATGCGCAGTACATTTTGCGCTGTGGACTGATTTGTGAGGTTATGTCACCAAGTCACGCATGAGGTGTAATGGGTCTATTCAGAGAGACTGGACGGCTGCACACAAAATATTCTTTTGAATAAGTTTCAAGTTCATAAGTTAAAATACTTTGCGATACAAAGATTCGAAAGCAAATTATTCAGCAAGGATAGTGAATTAGTCAAAATACTCACACAGTTAAGAGCCCGCATCTTAGCTGAGCATGTTTCTCTTCGAAATACTCCACCCAAGTTTGATGTGCGTTTAAAAGTTTGATTGTGGGTTGAAAAGTGAAAAAAGGATAATATTGAAAGAGTTCCAGTAACCACCGCTAGATGGGGGAGTTTTTAATTTCATAATTTGGACAAAATCTAGTTACATTACACATTTTGCCCAACGAAATTGGGAAAACTGTAGAATGAAAAGCGAATCAGAATTTTAAATATTGATAAGGAAAGTTGAACTTAAGGATGTGCGTTTGTAATTTATTTCTTCTATTATTCGGTGACCGGAAATTAGGCAGTGAAAACCATCAAATTAGGCACATTTTGATCCAATTATTGCTCCATAATAAAATCATTCTTCAATTTTCGATTAATCATATCTAATTGTGAGGGTATTGTTTATTCATTGCATTTTACCGCAAGTCCGTAATGTTTGTAGTTCTTGAGATATATGTGGCCAAAGTACACCCTGTAAATCCGTCCAAGATGCGGGCTCTTGATGTTTAGCTCTTAGGAGCGGTAGCGAAAAATGACATCGGTGTCAGCCTAAACTGTTTCATCGATCACGTATCGCTGAAAATCATGCTATCGACACGAAATTTCAGATCAGAGCTATTTCCATATAGGTAGTTTTCATTATCTCTGACACACAGAGCGTCTCTTGACGCGTGACACACACAGAAACAAGCCGAATACGACGGTGGTCCATTCAAGGACGTGCCGGTCCATTCATGGCAACCTTATACCCTATATGATTCACCGACGTCAATAGATATTAGCTATGACTATCAATAACGTAACGGGATAAGCAACATGGCGTAAGTCCTATCTTTTCAACATTAGGCCGTTTTCACCATGATGGAATCAGCGCGCTTTCGCGTACATTTGTGAGATTCGCAATTTCAAATTAAATCGTACGTATTAGGCTAGTATTTCAGTGTATAGTACATAGTTGTATACATGCATTGTTTCTGACCTTTCTCGTAGATGATGAGTAATTATCCAGTTATCAAATGGTGAATATAGCAGTAGGGCTCTTGACTAGGGGACTAAATGCTTTCACAGGTGTATTTAAATTTAGATTGGCCAATTCAAATGAAATGTATTCCAATATTGCTTATGCAGTTGGCAAGAGCTGAATTCACAGATTGCATTACATCTATTACTTGTATAGATCAACTTACAACAATACCAGCTAATCATCATAACATTTGTGAGGCGGCATCCCTTTGATATACGCATGGTGCGAAAGGAAAGCGCCATGTTGCTTATCCCGTTACGTCATTGATAGTCATAGATCGTAGTCATCAGTAAAGTGCGTCGTTAGACCCAATATGAACAAACAAACAAATAAATACAAATATCAGACTTGATCCCTGTCACATGACAATTCGTTGCCAGAGTAAAAACAAGTTCCCACGAAAAAATCTTTCAGATTAATCTCAGAATCGTTCTGTTTGTTTGATCGATTCAATACTACTACTATACTAATAATTTCGATGAATTGGGACGCTACCAGCACGGACTACGTATATACGGATCAAATGACACTCTTTCACATACACTATTGATGCGCAGTCCAGTGTTAATAGTCACCAATCGGAGCGCAGCGTGCGCAGCCATCCGCAGACCGCACCAATCGATGCCGATGACAGTCAATTGCCGCGACCAATCGCTCGATCGGCAATCCTACCACGTTACGGATGCGATGGGTGTCGTCAGATTCTTGTCTGGTGGTAAGTCTGCACGTGATCTGGTAGGATTGGCGGCACGATGGCTAGCATTATGTTGACCTCGGTGGCTCAGTCAACTATCGCACTGCGCTAGAAACTGGAGTCACGTCGGGCGTGGGTACGAGACCCGCATAAGCCATGGGTTTTTGTAAGAGATGAGTGCAGATGATTATTGTTCACTTAACGACCCCACCAACAGCTAGGTTATACGGGGGTATACGAATGAGCAGGTGATTATTGTTCACTTAATGACCCCAACAACAGCTAGGTTATACGGGGGTATACGAATGAGCAGGTGATTATGAAACTATGTAGTGATGATCAGTGAGAGGACGTTTACAAAAACTCAGGCAGAGTCGGCTGACTCGCACCTGACCTGACCTTGATAACCCCAACCGTGATAGCTCAACTCAGGTATAGTTAGGTTAGGCCGGGTTAGATTAGGACAGGTCCGAGTTGGTACTAACCTAACCTTTATAACCCTAACCATGAAAGGGCAGATAGGGCATGCCCAAGCAGTTGATTTGGCCACGTTAGATCAGGTCAGGTCAGGTCCGAGTCGGTAGTAACCTGACCTTGATAACCCTAACCATGAAAGGGCAGATAGGGCATGCCCAAGCAGTTGGGTTGAGCAACGTTAGATCAGGTCAGGTCAGGTCCGAGTCGGTAGTAACCTGACCTTGATAACCCTAACCATAATAGCGCAGATAGGGCATGCCCAGGCAGTTGGGTTGGGCCTCGTTAGATTAGGTCAGGTCAGGTCCGAGTCGGTAGTAACCTGACCTTGATGACCCTAACCATGAAAGGGCAGATAGGGCATGCCCAAGCAGTTGGGTTGGGCCTCGTTACATTAGGTCAGGTCACGTCCGAGTCGGTAGTAACCTGACCTTGATAACCCTAACCATGATGGCCTTGAAATTAACATACAATTGTGGTGGTGTAGCTGAAAACGATCCCAATAAAAACTCAATGTAGAGATAACTGATCGGGTTATTAAATGCAAATCAGTGATACTCATAATAACACACAATATAGACTGTACATATTTGATAATGTTGTCCATGGGTGTCGTTACAATGAAAAATCGAGGCAGTGGGATATCTAAAGGAAATTAGGTGGAATTATCAAGAAAAACTATAGGCCCATGTCTTTTTTTCTAAACGTCTTTTTCAATCAATTTGAATGACTACATCTGATATAGTGTATCGATCTAGTGGCAACATTCAGTATGGAAATTTTTTTGAAAACGAAGATTTTTATTTTTCATTTTTTGGGGAAATTAATCGATAGTATATTTTTTTCTCAGAAGTGATTAAATCGATCAGGACCAAAACCGAACAGATTTGACTTGTATGAGTCGGCGAGATCACGAAAAAAAGACCTGTTGAGTGCATTTTGTCGCATTTTCGTCAAAAAACATTCAATCACCGGTATATTCAATTTTTTCGAATGTGGTAAAACCGATCACTCCCAAAAACTATACAGTTCTGAGTTGGTTGAGTATGTGCGTGGAAAATAAAAATATCGATCGATCAAACATTCCGACCTGTGGAGCGCGGACAAAAAAAAAACAGAGGAAGATACATCTCTGGATAACCCATTGAGTCTTCGCTTCGCTCATTAAAAAAAAAAACGAGGTAGGTGCCACAACAACAACAACAACAACAAAAACAACAACAAAAACGACAAAAACAACAACAACAACAACAACAACAACGACAACAACGACGACGACGACGACGACGACGACGACGACGACGACGACGACGACGACGACGACGACGACGACGACGACGACGACGACGACGACGACGACGACGACGACGACGACGACGACGACGACGACGACGACGACAACAACGACAACAACAACAAAAACAACAACAACAACTACAACAACTACAACAACGATGACAACAACGGCAGCGACAGCAACAACAACAACAACAACAACAACACGACTGCATGGGATGAAACAGTTCGATGGTTCGTGTATATAGAGGCTGCCACACTAACATGACAAACATAAATCTCCCTATAAAGTAGCAATCAAACTATAATATACACAAGAAAAATACATTTTAAATGCTACATTGATTGGTAGCCGATCACAATTGTGCAATTGTTTCACGAGTACTTGTAATTGCGAATTGACCTCGCACGGTTGACCGTTGACCCTCCGGTTAACAGCTTGTTCTTCTATGCGCTATACGGGATGCTGGAGGTCGAGTGATGACGAACCGAAGATACGAGATAACTGAATATCAATGAGAGAGTTTCAGTTACGCGAATCTTCAAGACATATTACGTCATTAAATGCAATCACATAATAGAAATTAAATGGAGATAGAGAAGTATTCTTTTCCAAATTTTATCAAGTCCACCGGAACGTGAAAAAAAAAGAATTATATATATATATATATATATATATATATATATATATATATATATATATATATATATATATATATATATATATATATATATACATATATATATATATATACATATATACATATATATATATATATATATATATATATATATATATATATATATATATATATATATATATATGTATATATATATATATATATATATATATATATTATATATATATATATATATATATTATATATATATATATATATATATATATATATATATATTCATCCAACTTTTCTTTCTTATGTATGTAGAGCATATATATATATATATATATATGCTCTACATACATGAGAAGAAAAACTTGAATGAATATATATATATATATATATATATATATATATATATATATATATATATATATATATATATATATTTATATATAATGCCCAACATACAAAAAATAGAATCATATGGCCGTATGGCCGTGCAAAAAGGAACCGATGAATCCGACCGGCACCTCCTCCTCGCGTGAATACAAGTACATACGATCCGAGCGCTCGGCGTAATCGCTACTCGGCGACGCCGGGGCGGTGAGCGATATCAGGCGACCACGGACCGCCCCTTCGACTCCCGTGCTCTCTCACGCGTTGTATATAGACACGGTACTTGGGCGTGTATTTTATTCTATGTTTATTTTATCTTTTATCAATCCGGATTCATATTTTGCATATTTCATTTGATATATTTGATTTTTTTTTCATATTTCTCTTTTTTACACATTATATTTTTAAATTCTTTCTTTTATTTCATTTTTTTTTTTTTTTTTTTTCATACACGATTTCTTCAAACCAGTGTAGGGCTATCTGTATAAGTCCGGTTTTAATTATAAAATTAACTGTATGATAAATAGCGAATTAATTTGATATCATCGTGTGAATATCAATGATACTTTTGTGCTTTTATAATGAATTAGCTTAATTAACACAGTTTTATTGTTAGTAAAACGTAGTCTTATAGGTTCATTATTTTACTGCCTATTCCTCTACTGCCTAAAAGGGTATGGTACACCTGTTTTACCCTTTTATTCTCGTACTGCCTGAGATATTTCTCTTACTGCCTAACTGACCATTTTGTTCCCGTAATGCCTAAAGAAATATTCTCTGCTTTCAAACGGTGTGTTTATTATTGACACCCTGTATCGCAGTCGGGAGCGTGATTTAAAAACAATTTGTATCACTGTTTTTACTAAGAAAATGATATTGAAGATGGGAGAGTGTTGATATCAACAAACCATCGTAATGCGGAATATTTGTGAGTAAAATGTATTTCAAATATCAAAAATGTGATGTTATATGGACGGTATGAACAATGAGACGGCAAGCGACACATAAAATCCATATAATAATCAATCACAAATTGTATTTGCTTTCCGTAACACGGAATATTCGAGAGCGCTTTCTTTGTTTTATATTTTACGTTTCGTAACTTACGTATAGTGGATTAATGTGGGCCTATTATTTGTAAATTGTACGGTACGTTATTTGTATATATGTATTATGTATTATTTTATCACTGTTAATGTTTTATGAAAATAATTTTTTTGAATTGAATTATTTGCATTCTTGATTTTTGATAAGAAATTAAAGGAATTTCAACTTAATCATTGTCATTCATTTTCAATCAAGACATGCGAATATATTGCTTGAATAACCACATATTTATCACTGTTGTTGCTTGCAGATTGTTATCTGTATTGTTATCATTCACTGTTTATACCCATACCCTCCTCTTGGATACTTACTAGCCACAATGTATTTTCCTCCTTCCCCAAATACTGGCTTCAGCTTGTGTGGGTCTTTCTTCAATTTATTCAAATTTGAATTTATTTCAATTTCAATTTATTTAAATTTATTCAAATTTAAATTTATCTAAATTTGAATTTATTCAAATTTAAATTTAATTCATTTTAATTTGCTTCAATTTAATTTATTCATAATGTTTTGTAATGAATGTAGACCTATAGGCCTAACATAGACATAGCAAAAATTATATATGACCTATATTTTATTAGTTAGACTGTTAGGGTGTGGGGGAGGAGTACAAAGTCTTCTCTGATGCATTTCAAACCACGCGCCTGACTGCAATGCAGGGTGTCGATAATAAAAACAATATTGGAATATTTATATATTAATATAAAGAATATTTCATTAGGCAGTACGATCCAGTTCTTAGGCAGTACGAGCCAGATCCTAGGCAGTAGAAGACTGAAAAGGTATTAGGCACAAGGCGAATAGGCAGTAAGAGAATGCACCGTCTTATAGATAGTGTAAATAGTCCACATTAGAATGGTGGGATGGTGGGAAGGAGATAGTAGGCCTATAGTATCTCTCTTAGGGTCATAGTATAATATTCACTTTGGGAGTACCACGCTGCAGAGACCAAACCATGCGAGTAAAGGGGAACTTCCCGTATTGTAAAATTGTGGAAATATCCCCGAGATATTCCCGAGAATTCTCACAAAATGAGAATTTCCAGGGAATATTTGAGTTTTGGTCGTTTTTATTCAATATAGAATCCAAGGAAGGAGAACAATGACAAAAATGGATACAAAACTATAAATATTCATTTATTTTTGTATATAGGCCCATATTGAGTAAGACATCTTAGGATGGATATTAATCTTTCACTTGATAACCATACATCATCGTTATTGTCGACTTCCAAACTGGGACCAAATATTTGCTTTTTTTTATCCAGCATTGTTTGGATTTTTGCTCTCTCTACACAATCCAGCTCTAACTAACCTCAGAAACACGCCAATGATCTCCCATGTGTTGAGGTTGTAACTGAGCCTATTTATTGTTCCACAGCCTTGCAAATATTGTTTGTTGGTGAGTTTCAGATCAGCTGTCACCCAATAACCCAAGTTATCAGAGCTGGCAACTTATTAGATTGAAAACAAAAAATCCCTATGAATGGGAATTTATTTGAAAACGGGGAATAATTCCCACTAGCGGGAATATAGCCCGGGGAGTTGTTGAGAAAACAACCAATGACCGGTGCCATAACCTGGAACCGCGTTTCACGTGGGAATGATTTTGATCGTGATATTTTCTACTTGTAGGCTTACAACTTTTGCCCATGTGATGATGAAAATGTGAATACCGTAGATAGTATTAGGAGGGGGGGGGGGGATGGGAGAGTGGGGGAGCGGGTGTGAAAACACTGTGATCAATATGAGAAAAGAGAGTCGAAATTCAAAACATATCAAGAGTGTATAAATTAATTTCAAAGCAATAGTTGAATTTATAAATATATATATATATATATATATATATATATATTTTATATATATATATAAATATATTTCTTTATATATATATATATATATATATATATATATATATATATATATATATATATATATATATATATGTGAACGAAATATATATATGTATATATACATATACATATATATATATATATATATATATATATATATATATATATATATATATATATATATATATATATATATATATATAATATATACATATAATATACATACATGATATAGATTGCATTGCTACATATTGGGTATATTCATCATACACAGAGGTCACAGGTTAAAATCGTGTAGAGATCCGATATGTCAGCAACATGCTTCATTAACTATGCAGTAAGGTTCAATGTGATCAAAACATTTCCAAATGATGAATAAAATCGATAGCTAGTGTATGAAAAAATATAATAAGTTTTTATCAAATAAATTCATATCACAACACGTTGGGCGCCATTGTGAATTTGAAAATGTTGCTCTGTAAGATATGCATTGAAGAGTATTTCCTACGATTATTTCATGATAGTTTATGAATGAATTCCGTGCTACCACGTGCGCCACAGACGGGCAAATAATAAAGACATTCGAACGAAGTGATATGACGAGTTCGAAAGCTTGAATGCCAATTGATTCAGATGTCAATATTAATTGTAATATTAATTAATTAATTAATACCATTAATTACCATGAATTAATGAGTTTTTAAATGGATTAACGTTGACCATTAATTAGTAGAGCAATAGGCCTAATTGATGAGCGTAGCGAAGTCTCCATCCCACTCTTATAGGGCTTTGTCTGTGTGTTTTTTATTTATTTATTTTTTATTTTTTGTAAGCACTCCACAGGTCGCAAGGGTTGACTGATCAACATGAAACTTTTTTTGTACACGCAAACTCATCCAACTTGGAACTGTATAGTTTTTGGAATGAATCGGGCAGACCGATTTTGAGAGAAATCATCTCAAAAGTTTCTAAAAACCCCATAAGATTTGGCTGGGCGGAAAATGTTGAAAAATAAAATCTCTCCAAATGGGATGAAATTTTCTCTAAATATGTATACATAGACTCCACACATTTTCACGATTTCGTATGCAATTCTCATCAGCCGTTTCGAAGAAAAAAAAAAAATAACTGATAATATTCATCAAATTATATCATACAAATTGTGAAAGAATTAAGTTGTCGAGATTCACTGCTTTCTAGATTCAAGAGTTGACCAACAATGAAGAATTTTTTATATGCGTCAAGGTGTGTAGAATACCAGAGTCAATGAAGTGGCAAGATTAGAACTACTTTAACGACTTTTATAGCTTATTCAGATATCAAGGTGTGTAGAATACCAGAGTCGATAAGTAGCAAGGGTAGAACTAACTACTTCAAGGACTTGTATACCTTATTCAGATATCTCGCTCATCTTACAACGCATATTTCGGGTTTGACTAGTTATAACATTATAGGCCTATCACTAATTTAATTTGTGCATTTTGTATAATGATCAATTTTACATCTGCTATCAAGGGAAAGAAGTGATCATTGCCCAAGAGACTTAGTTCAAAGTGGAAGATATCAACATTCGTGTGTTTATACTGAAAGACTTTTATCTGCGGCGAAAAATTATGGTCACAGACAGCGCAGTCCTGGTGTTTGAAGATCATTAGTTTTAAATAATCAAAATGGGGTGGTAAGATCGCCCTTGTGGTGCAACGTCTAAACGATCCTATCTTTCATCCATAGCCTTAATTGGGGAACAATGATTTTGTATCAAGTTTCGATGTTATTAAAAAAGAAAAAAAAGATTTCAATATATACTAACATGGAAATAATAGCAACACCTAATCTATGAAGCTCATTGTTATTCAGTATTCAATTCATTTGATTGGATATATTGACTAGACCTATATACTTATACAACTTATAACTGCGTATTTGTATATATATATATATATATATATATATATATATATATATATATATATATATATATATATATATATATATATATATATATATATATATATATATATATATATATATATATATATATATATATATATATATATATATATATATATATATATATATATATATATATATATATATATATATATATATGTATTA
>OZ023326.1:81348760-81378760 GCA_964007535.1 Brachyptera risi
AATATAAGAGCTAACAACCCGGAATAACGCCAATCACACTTCCAGATAACGATTCTAAAATGTTTTCATTCTATTTTGCGATAGTATTTTTTTATCTCACTTGCAAATCAGTCAATATACGTCCAGTGGGTGTTATTGCATGCACATCATGCATATATATATATATATATGTGTGCATGCACATCATGCACACACACACACATATATATATATATGTATATATATATATATATATATATATATATATATATATATATATATATATATATATATATATATATATATATATATATATATATATATATATATATATACACACATATATATATATGTGTGCATGCACATCATGCACACACACACACATATATATATATATGTATATATATATATATATATATATATATATATATATATATATATATATATATACATATATATATATATGTGTGCATGCACATCATGCACACACACACACATATATATATATATATATATATATATATATATATATATATATATATATATATATATATATATATATATATATATATATATACATATATATATATATATAATTATATATATATTTATGATCACCAGACTTCAGATACATGAAAAATTCAAATTACCATCATTCAATAATAAACATGGCGTCAGGAGACTAGAATATTCATACCCATATAATTTCAATCGTTTGGAATTACATTTAAACAAATTAGAAAAATACAAAGATGGTAAAAGAGAAATAAAAGTGTGGTTATTAGAAAATAAAAATCGGCATGATAACTGAGCTGGTGATTGGTGAATATTTAAATGGGCCTATTAAAATTTACTAATTTATTAATATTCCATTATTTCAATGGGATTTAGGAAATTGACATCCGGACAATTACTCTCGGTGTCTAGATCATGATTATTTTAAATTGTCCTATATAACTTCTTTTTTTTCCATTAAAATGAATGTTGTTGTGCCTCGCAGTTCATGATTATTTTGATAATCTTATTTTGATTATTCTGATGATTATTTAATGATTATTTTGATTATTTTGATTATTTAGATTCATGATTATCATGATTATTTTAAATTGTCTTATATTGCTCCTTTTTTTTCAATTATAATGAATGTTGTTGTGCCTCGCAGTTCAAAATGTTGAATTTAGAAGGGTGTCAATACCCAATTTTTTCAATTTTTGATTGATAGTTATGTACTATTTATACTATCGATATTATTATGAATATCAATTTGAAAAATATTCTGTATTATGTGACTTTTAGACAAAATACTTCTCTAATCAAAGAGTCTTAATACTGGTTTTTATGTAATTATTTTTTTCTTACAATCTTGTACAACTGCCTACTTTTTTCGTTACTTGATGTAACTTGATTGCTTAAAATCAATAGTAATCAAAGAAACCTTACACTTCGTAAGTAGAATGTAACAAATCACTCAATTGTTTTCTTTTTTTCTTTTTACTTCAACTACTTTATTATTTTTAATGTTTGAGAAACGTCCGAATTTGAATTGTACTTATAATTCACTATTTTAACCCACAGTTAAGCCTTTTTTGAAGGGCTTTGTGGATGTTTTTTTGTTGTACTTGTGTTTTTCTTTCTGTATCAATATATGTGACCACTAAGAATAAATAAAAAATATATATATATATATTCATTGTCGTTGCACGAAATGAACGATTTAACGCATTAAATAAGGCCCAAGTTTCTTTTCACTCAGCAACGTGAAATGAGTTTCCCACAACAGAAAATTACTGCAGAACTACTGATCTCAAATTCACTGAATATTAATATTTTTAAATTGCTCAACTTTAAAGTGTTCCCCGTTGAGTTTCTTTCGTATGAGGATTTAAAAAAAATTCCCCCCCCTTGTTTCGTGCACGCGTGACGTCACACTCGAGATTAGCTCCACGCCGGCTCCAATCTGGTAGTTTAGAGAGCTAATTTTCAGAAAAGTTGTGAATTTGTTTCTTTGTTCCGAGGGCTGTATAGTGAAGCTCACTGGGAGAAATCGTAAAAGCGAAACGATTTTTCGTTCGTACAAAACGATGGATAAAAAAATCCTGAAATCCGGTGAACACTTGCCATGACATTCCCTTGAAATCCCTGGAATCCCCGAAATCACTTGAAATCTTTTTTATCGATTGAAATCCCTTGAAATCATTTGAAATCACTTGAAATTCCTGAAATTTCTTTCAATCCCTGAAACTTGAAATCGCTAAAATCACTTGGAAACCCTGAATATATACTTGAAAACTCTTGAAATTCCAAGAAATCCCTGAAATCACTAAATCACAAGAAAAAATCAAAAAAGATCTCTGAAATGCCGTACTCTATACTGAGATGCGATCCCATGAGATCACTTGAACCCCTAGAACTAACTCGAAAACATTCGAAATCCTCGAAATCACTTGAAATCCTCGAAATCACTTGAAATCCTCGAAATCACTTGAAATCCCTGATATTCTAAAAATTCGTCTCATCTTTTCATCTCTTGAAATTGTGAAATCTCTTGGAATCACTCGGAATCGCTCAAATCAACTGAAATCCCTGAAATTACTTGAATTCTCTGGAATCGGAAGAAATTCCTGAAATCACTGAATATAGGCCTACCTGGAATCACATAAAAAATCAGAAGAGAACCCTGAAATCCCTTACTCTGTCTGAGAGTATCACTGAGGTGGGGTGTCGGGCTCGTGTGGCAATCACAACATACTGTTTGTATGTAATCTAATCAATATCAACAACATACTGCTATGCCACGTTAATTAGTCTCGCCGAAGTCAATTTCATGTGCGACAAAAAAAAATCAAAACTAAGATGAGTGGCCGAGTGATTAATACGCTCAATCGTCATTCGGGAGACCGGGGTTCTATTCCCGCCATGGTCGACCATCCTGACAGGAGCTTTTTGTGGTTGCCCTCTGTCGTTCAGGTCAATACTGGGATGGTTCCTTAACAACAAGCCACGACCGACTCCTTCACACAATTCAAAAACACATAATGAAATAACCTCTCATCTCATCATCCAAATCTTATATATCATTCACCGACGCCAATAAATCAAAGTCATCAGTACAATTCTTCGTAAGTCCAACATAAATTTTTCAAAATTCGAACGCCGTGTAAAAAGTCAAAGTCTCTCGCATATGGACAGAGAGGAAAAGGGAGGGGGGGGGGGGAGAGAGAGAGAGAAAGAGAGAGAGAGAGAGAGAGAGAGAGAGAAGGAGAGAAAATGGGAGAGATACTCTGATACTCTAATAACACATTGAGCTGTGCGTAAGGCGCGATGCACAAAAACATGTCATTTAACGTCAATGGACTATAAAGACCGGAAGCAGAGATAATGAAGAGGGAGGAGAGGGAGGAGGGAAAGACCTCTGACGATGCTGAATGGTGTTGGTGAGAGAGAGAGAGGTGATAAGAGATAACAAAACAAGACAATATAATACTATGTAATTAATGAGACTGAGGCAGAATTATTAAATTCAAAGTCATATAGGCATATCAAGTTTCATCTTTATATTGGGTTTAACGACGCACTGTACTGATGACGACGATCTATCAGCGTAGGCGGATGACATATGAGACATGGGATGAAAGGTTATTTCATTAGGTTTTTGGATAGTGGGAAGGAGACGGTCGTGACCTGTTGTTAAGGAACCATCCCAGTATTGACCTGAACGACAGAGGGTAACCACAAACAACCTCTGTGAGGATGGTCAGCCGTGGCGGAAATCGAACCCCGGTCTCCTGAATGACGGTTCAGTGTATTTCAGTTTGTGTTCACTTATCGTACAATTACAGTGTTGCATCGAGGTTCATATCAACTGTCACCTGGGTGCTTCGATCTGCCAACAATGCAAACAAACGCCACCATACAACTGAGTAATTACGAAATTTGGAACCTTTTCGAGAGAAAACTGTGCGTCAAATCAAAAATATTAGGCTTGTTTTAAGTCTTGCACCAACCTGCTCTAAAGTGTTGCTGTTGTAGGAAGGAAGTGTGTCATATTACGGGTTTGGTGCAGGAAATGATCCTTGAATGTTGAGGTACAAACAAGATAGTGCCAATTTCAACGGTTCCTGATGCGGGGGTACGAATGAGCTAATGATTATGAATGTATGAAGTGATAGGCCCCTAAGTGAGAGGACATTTACAAAAACCCATGCCTTATGCAGGATTCGAACCCACGCCCAACGGTGACTTCAGTTTCTGAAGCGGTGCCTCAGCTGACCGAGCTACCGAGGGTGGTTTCAACGGTTCCCATATATGGACGTGAATTTTGAAAATGGGAAAAGTTATTTGGATAAAATCACGAAGACGTAATTTTGTATGTCAACTCGCTTGAAAATAATTACAACCCTTATTCAAATATATAATTTTTCATTTTCATCGACACGAATTTAAGCGTCAACAACTTGTAAGCCTACAATTTGATTTTGGCGCGTGCCATCTTGAACCGAACTAAGAACACCAGCTCCGTATAGCTGGTGTTGAAATATACCTATGAACTAGTGCAAGTGAACTCGGACAAACAAACAAGAAAGTGAAAGAACTGAAGAACTAGTTCAGATAGTGCAGGACAAACTAACAGAACTTGTAATGGCTGACCCAATCAACAGTCTTTCCTGGTAATTGGAAAAAATGCATGTGGAGGGAATGCTATACGCTACAGAAGAATAGGCGAACAACCTTGCAGGAGGCGAGATAAGAGGGCAAGTGTGTCCTCGAACGACCAAGTTGCATTCAATCGCAATTAAAAGGGTGTAATAATAAATATTCAACGCTCATTCAGTTACGTTGAGTAACTTTTTGAACGGACAAGCTATGATGACTGATGAGACGTTAAAAAAAAACCACAGCACGATTTTAGCCCCCATCCGCCAGGTTCATTATCAACCAAACCTATAGCTGATAATTCTATCCCGAACTACAGCAGTATATCCGAATAAATAAATAGATACATATATATATATATATATATATATATATATATATATATATATATATATATATATATATATATATATATATAAATATATTATATATATATATATATATATATATATATATATATAAATATATTATATATATATATATATATATATATATATATATATATATATATATATATATATATATATATATATATATATACACACACACACACACACACACACACACACACATACAGAGGTTAATTTGTACCGGAACGCACCGCAACGGCGTTCCGGCTCCTTTTTTTAAAACCGGAACGCACGTTCGGATTCAAAATGATGAAAACCAATTACATGGCAGATTTCTATTCATTTATCAATACTTTCAACTTGCAATATAATTTTTACAAATGAATAAATATTTCCTCATCTGAGAATGTTCTTTTCTCTCATTTGCACGATAAATAGTCTGGGATAGCTGACGGTATTCGACAGTATGGGACGGAAGTTAGATTGCAATCTATCGAAAATGATTATAATTTCGAATATATTTCCATGAAAACAGTTGGAGGACAAAAATATTTTTTAATTTATTGTATTTTTTCAATGAGATTTTTTTCGAGGTTGTGGTGGCGGTGGGGGGGGGGGAGATAGAAGGAATGGTTTATTTTGAGGTGCGTTCCGGTTCCTTTTTATTCACAAATAAAACCCTGCACATATATATACCCAAGTGAAGTCGGGGTTCGCTTCTGAACAGTACGTGTTGACGGATCTAGACGGTCGTCGCCACTCGGCATGTTAAACAAGCAATCTGTGACGTTTCGCAACCAAAGAGCAAAGTCCACCAAACATCCGACACACAAGACCAGTCGAGACAGGATTATGCTGCGAGTGGCGAAAGATGGTTATCAAAGTTCTCATCATTTCCATTTAATGTTCTTATTTCACTCGAGTATAAAATGTATATGTACTCATTGAATATGTCATGTTTTAGTTTTATAACATTTGCAATTCCGTGAACAAATGTTTTGTTACATGTTGATAAATACTGAATAGTAAAAAGTCTGCCTCTAATTGGAGCTGATTGCATTAAATATGCTCTAGTAATATCCGACTCACGTATGTATAGCATGGAGGGCTTGAAGCATAAGTAAAAGTCTGTTTCTGTCGATTGATATTTGTTAAATCGTACGCAATATTATATGGTCAACTGGTAGCAAAGAGACTTTTACTTGTGCTTCAAGTTGTACCCTCTCGGTCCCATCAAGTTGGATCTATTACTTCACTGCCTACACCTCACTCAGTTCAGTTGATGATTCCAATCATTTCACCTAGGAATCATTTCCTAGATCAATCATTATCAATCTTTATAGATGTCGTATCGAGAGCTATGATCCTGGATTTCACCAACTAATTGGTGCAACCTGCTGATATTCAATTAATAGCTCTCTAAATAACTATTTGATGATTGATAAAAAAAAGGAAGGTGTAAAAAAAATACTTATTCAGACGAGCTTTAGCGAGGATTCAATTTGACATACTGAAAAAAATTGGTGTTCGTTTTTATGTTTTTTTTTTTTAATGTTTTTTTGTCGGTTCTCCACAGGTCAAACGGCTACAGCTATCAACTTCAAACTGTTTTTCGCCATGGTTCCTCATCTAACTTAGATCTGTATAGTTTTGTGGCATTATCGGGTGGTAACTTTTTTTTTTATGAATTTTAGAAATTTCAAAAATCCCCATTAGAATAACCCGGAGGAAAATACTTGAAAAATCAAAATTTTTCAAGACCTCTCAAATTTTCGCCGAATATAAAGGAAACTATTAAGCACATTTTGAGAGATTTTTCGCATCAATCGGATGAGAAATAACGAAGAAAACGCATTTATAAAGCATTTTCCCATCAATTTAGGCTATTACGGGAACCAATTAAATCTATAGCAACAAGTGTCACCAATTAATTCAAAACGATTGAAATGAATGAAGAGGAAGGCCGTGACATAACTGATTCTCGTAAGGTTTTTGAACGTTTGGAGTGATCCAAGGTCTGTAGATGTAGATTGGGTTGACAAATTATTTTTCATTCTAGATTTCTATACCCCTAAGCTCGTCTAACAACGCGCATCCCGCGTTTTCCTAGTAATTTTCATCTCGGAAATGACATCCAATTTATGTGAGACTTAGAGGTTATGTGTATCATCGGTATGTTTGAATTCCGTAGAATTAAATTAATTCGGATTAAATATTTAATCCTTATTTTTCTCTTTTAGGTTTCTTGTATATGAGGGGTTTCAAGACTTGAAAACTATTTTCCTCGAAAGTGGTTCGACCGATTGACTGAGACTAGTGGCCGAGTGGTTAATACAATGAACCGTCATTCAGGAGACCGGAGATCGATTCCCGCCATGGTCGACCATCCCGACAGGGGTTTTTATAGTTTCCCGCTGTCGTTCAAGTCAATACTGAGATGGTTCTTCGTCAACCAATTCCTTCCCACTATCCTAAAACACCTCGAAAAATAACCATCCATCCCATCATCTCATATATCATTCACCCACACCAATAGATCTCAGTCATCAGTACAGTGCGTCGTTAAACACAATATGAAATAAAACACAACGTGATTGGAGGTCTTAGGTTCAGAGCAAGCGTTGTCCACAATTCTAACCCCTACATTTAAGAGCCCGCATCTTAGACAGATTTACAGGGTGCACTTCCGCCAAATATATCTCAAGAAAGAATGCAATGAATTGATAATACCCTCACAATTGGTTATGCCTACTCAAAAATTGAAGAATAATTCTCTTATGAAGCAATAATTGAATCAAAATGTGCCTAAATTGATAGTTTTCATTGCTTAATTCCAGGTTACCGAATAATAGTAAAAATAAATTACAATCGCACATCCGTAAGTTCAACTTTGCTTATCAATATTTAAAATTCTGATTCGCCTGTAATTCTACAGTTTTCCCAATTTCCTTGGCCAAAATGTTGTTATGTAATTAGATTTTGTTCAAATTATGAAATGAAAAACTTCCCATCTAGCGGTGGTTACTGAAAGTTTTCCAATATTATCCTTTTTTTCACTTTTCAACCCACAATCAAAATTTTAAACGCACATCCGAACTTGGGTAGAGCATTTCGAAGAGAAAAATGCTCAGCTAAGAAGCGGGCTTTTAATATTACAATCTGATTACAACACGCATGACGATTGCAGCAAGAACATCACATAATAATACAATGTACGATGTCTTACATGTGTCCACCAGAGAAGGTTCCGAGCGACCGTTCTCACTATGTCACACCAGTATCGCGCGGGTGGTTCGCGCCTTTTTCTTTCTTCGATATAACACGATATAGAGGAGCAATGACCATCCGTTTCAATTTCTATATATTTCACATTACACAATGATACTGTGGAACACTCGATAGCTCTTTTATGTGGGGATTTTTTTTAATGTCTTACAAGAGAAAAACTTTTGTGGAGGGATATACAAATTTCGAATATATATACATATGCATATATAATTATATATATATATATATATATATATATATATATATATATATATATATATATATATATATATTTACATGCATACATTTCTTCATATATATGTACAATACGTATTCAGCACGAATACAATACTGTATACACCAAGCAGTAGCAATGAATTATAGATTATGTGGAGTCATAAATTAAATATGTCCATATAACCATTATAGAAAAGAAAACTTGAAAAAAAATCTCACCCCTATTTCTTCTTCTATATAACCGCTTCTGACTCAACTTTCGGTTGACCTCTCGAAAACAAGGTCTGCATTTTATGTTTCTATAACGACTATATTGCCGTCCACGTCATACGACAGTACAATACAAACAAGTACAATGACGTAATCTAGACACACGTGCGGTATGAAACGAGGAGACAAAAAAATTACAATTGTATGTAACTTTATCCGATAAAATTATTATTTGATTATGTCTCAATTGCTTGATGAATTTTGATTGTTGTATATTCGTAGCTAAGGTATTTCATCAGATATATATCTAAAATGAAAAATAATAAATCGGAGATTTATAATACGGACAGTATTTTGGTGGGTCAAAGGTCAAGCGATCACAGTAATCAGACTACGATACAACTGAAATAAATTGATTTCGCATTGATGTATATACTAGGCAAACGCGTTATGTGTTGCCGCGTTGTTGGATGAGCTGGAACATATCGACTTATCTTTGGATTGGTTATTATATATATACACCTTGAGATCCAAACCATTACATCACTGCCATCTTATTTTCCATTATTAATTTATATGATAATGAAGAAGGCTTTGTTTTAATCGTTTACAGTCAAGAGGTGACACCTGTGGCTTGGATTTAATTGGTATCTTAATAGCTTTGAGTGATTCACAATAATTATATTATATATTTTTTTACATCAAAACGGCTGATTCGATTTAAGTGAAAGTTCGGAATAATGTGTATCATTATCAGATTAAAATTTCCTGAGAATTTGAATTCTCTCGGAAGAAATATTTTTCCTGAAGTTTTTTCTCCGGGTTATTCTTATGGGGTTTTGAAAACTTTGAAATGAGTTTTCTCAGAAGTGGTTCAACCGATCGTGCCTAAAAACTATACAGTATCGAATCAGATAATGATACTTGTGTGTGCCAAGTTGCAATTAATTTTGAATTATCGTCTGACCTGTGGAGCGCGAAAAAAAAAACGAGTACTTTTTTTTCGGGTATGGTGAAATTGAGTCTTCGCTTCGCTCATCCAATTAACCCCTAAAACACACAATGACCGACAGAATATCCACCCAGGAGGTATGAGAATATATGTTCAAGATCTGCAAAAAATATCGCGCCAAAAGAGTAGATCGAAACACAAACGCATGAAGAATGAGAAAGGAACTAATGGTTCGGTAATATATATATTTATATACGGATTGCGGGAAATTTTCTCGCAAAAATCTGACGGAAAGAGACTGGAATAATTTAGATGATGATCGATGTATTTGAGGAATTTTAAAAATTAAATTTGAAATCATTCGAAGCTTTGTACGGCAAGAGCAAGAGAAACGAAGTGGGAGATGAAAAAAACGGTTAAATATATAATAATAATCATAACATTTCAGATGATGTTCAATGAGATGTCAACTCTTTTATATGAACAATATTTTTGATGTTATTTAGTATTAGGATCTTTGCCTTCGCTTTTGTTGACTGCAAAGTAATGTAAAAATAAAAAATAAACGAGTGAATAACTTTTTTATCTTCTACAAATGAACTGATGTCATTGGCAAATTATGAACAGTATGCTACAGAATTTTTGATATGACAGAGAATAATTTATATGTCTGTGAAAAGGTGAAGTCTACAAACTGAATATTGCCACACCTCACCAAATATCACGGCTATAGTTGTGTTTATCATGTTGGTAGAAGACCTTCTTCTTTCGTCGTTGCAACTCATGATGTAGGCCTATAAGTTACAATAATCGATATGAAGAGTGGGAAGTGGGAAGTGGAAGAAAGTGATGGGTGGATTGAGTGATGAAGAGAACTCGAAAAATACACAAGAAAAGAAGAAAGTAGCAAGGTGAAGAGGATAGAGTGACACAAGGATTGGAATTGACAGAAACCAAGTGTTTGAAATTCTGTTCCAGAGTTGGTTCAATTCATCCCCTTCAACCAAATAATTTGGTTAGATGAGACATATATATATATATATATATATATATATATATATATATATATATATATAATATATATATATATATATATATATATATATATATATATATATATATATATAATATATATATATATATATATATAATATATATATATATTATATATATATATATATATATATATATATTATATTATATATATATATATATATATATATATATAAACATATATATATATATATATATATATATATATATATATATATACCGTTATATTAAATATATATATATATATATATATATATATATATATATATATATATATATGTATATATATATGTATATATATTTATGTATATATATATGTATATATATATATATATATATATATATATATATATATATATATATATATATATATATTATGTCCTTTGATAAAGACTGGTGCAATCCAGTTGAAACGTTGGGCTTCTTAAATAAATAAATTTATTTAAAATATATACGGTTTCACCCTGAAGTATTTATTATTTTCATATATATATATTTATATATATATATATATATATATATATATATATATATATATATATATATATATATATATATATATATATATATAAATATGTGTGTGTGTATCTCTTAGGCTACATCAAGTGGATTTAAATTCAAATGATTTGCGGTACCCTTGTTAATTAATTTATATAGTATCAACGTGTCGGAAGTGAAATATTTGAAATTGTGTTGATACTCTCCTGATAATGAATTTAGTAATAAATTCGTAACGTTGATACTATAAATTAATTAACATGGATACCACAAATCATTTGAATAGAAAAAAATAGGCCTATATGAAAGACTCCTTCAAAGTTATTGAGATTGTAAAAAATATCACATTCTTTATTCTTATAATGATTATAAAATGATCGCAAATTCACGACTAGGACCTAAGCAATGCAACACAAAAGCTGAACCGACTAGGGCCAAACGACGAACGAGTAATAGAAGTAATTTGTCAAGATCTTATAAAACATAATTACAGCGACGAGCTGTTAGGAACGCGGAGTGGAGATTAAATTAATTAAAAGTAATATTCAAGTTTCTTATCAAGTATGAAAGACAAAGAGTAATTTAGTTTGAGCATTCGTGCTAACTTGGATACAATACCACTTGCTCATGGGTTCGAAGAAACTTCTTCACATCTCGTCTCTCGGTTCTGACGATATATACTATATAGTATATACGATGAGGTCCATGAGGAAAACACTGGCTTATGTATCATTGTAGGAACGGGAGACAACAATAACGTAAACTAGGAAGTTTACGAAATCACATTTTCACGATCACACAAAGACATGAGATACGTTTTATCAGAGAATAATTTTAATCATGATGTCATATTCGGTATAGTTGTAGAGCTTAGGGAAAAATCCACATGCGACTCATATATTTATATTTTTTTTTTAATAACATCGACACTTGATACAAAATCATTGTTCCCCAATCAAGGCTATGGATGAAAGATAGGATCGTTTGGACGGGGCACCACAAGGGCGATCTTACCACACCATTTTGATTATTTAAAACTAATGATCTTCAACACCAGGTCTGCGCTGTCTGTGACCATAATTTTTCGCCGTAGATTAAAGTCTTTCAGTATAAACACACGAATGTTGATATCTTCCACTTTGAACCAAGTCTCTTGGGCAATGATCACTTCTTTCCCTTGACAGCAGATGTGAAGTTTATCATTATACAAAATACACAAATTAAATTAGTGATAGGCCTATAATGTTATAATTAGGCCTATCGACTCATATGACACTTTTCGTTCCTTGTATAGCTATATATATATATATATATATATATATATGTATATATATATATATATACGCGCTACGCACGTATAGTAATAGTAGCTACATTTACTTATTATCCACCATAGATGTCCACATTTCTTTCTTTTATATTGGGTTTTAACGACGCACTATACTGATAACTACGATCTATTGGCGTCGGTGGATGATGGATGAGATGATGGGATGATGAGATGAAAGGTTATTTTATTAGGTGTTTTGAATGGTCGGAAGGAGTCGATCGTGGCCTGTTGTTAAGGAACCATCCCATTATTAACCTGAACGACAGAGGGAAACCACGAAAAACACCTGTCAGGATGGTCGACCATGGCGGGAATCGAACCCCGGTCTCCCGCATGACGGTTCAGTGTGTTACCACTCGGCCGTGAACGCGTATCGGTGTGTCCACATTTATCCAACTTGTATATTTCATTCCATTCTATTATTAATGATTTTATTCTTGTTTGTTCAACATAATTTACATAAATAATGGAACGGAATATAATGGAGATAAGACGGGGGTGACTGTAAATGAATATGATTAAAGTTTTAATACACTAATACAAAAAGGAACCCAGGAAGGGAGGAAGTCCTGTACGGGCTGCGTGGAAAGCGAGAAGGGAATCAATGAAGGAAGTATACACGAAAGTACAAAAAAAAGGCTCTCAATAATAATAACAATTAGACAAATGCTGGAATGTGTATAATGCCTCAATCAACAAAACGAAAAAGCGTTATATTTGAAGAAATTGTATTTACATGACAGTAATATGAATAGATCTTTGAAAATATACATGGATATATATATATATATATATATATATATATATATATATATATATATATCCATTTTTTGCGGTAACTTGTATTATTGTACCATAGAACTCAATTAAAACATTTATATATATATATATATCCATTTTTTGCGGTAACTTGTATTATTGTACTATAGAACTCAATTAAAACATTTATATATATATATATATATATATATATATATATATATCCATTTTTGCGGTAACTTGTATTAATGTACTATAGAACTCAATTAAAACATTCATATATATCAATATATATATATATATATATATATATATATATATATATATATATATATATATATATATATATAAAAACCGGTATATATATATATATATTTATATATATATATATATATATATATATATATATATATATATATATATATATATATATATATATATTTATATATATATTTATATATATATATATATATATATATATATATATATATAACTATATATATATATATATATATATATATATATATATATATATATATATATATATATATATATATATATATATATATATATACATACATTATATATATTTATATATATATATATATATATATATATATATATATCCATTTTTGCGGTAACTTGTATTATTGTAATATAGAACTCAATTAAAACATCCATATATATCAATATATATATATATATATACATATATATATATATATATAAATATATAAACCGGTATATATATATATATATATATATATATATATATATATATATATATATACATATATATATATATATATATATATATATATATATATATATATATTTATATATATATATACATACATTATATATATATATATATATATATATATATATATATATATATATATATATATATATATATATATATATATATATATATATATATATATATATATATATAAATATATAAAATACCCAATTCAAGAAAAAAAAATCTCATTTTTCGATCTATGGACCAGACAATGTTTTAACTACACTGGCATCACAACCCCATAACTTCGGGCAGGCATCGACGGAAGCTGGTTGGTTTTCTTTCGGTGGCAGATGCCGCTGACTGCTTGCTCCCTCCCAGAGACAAATTCACGAAGAGGAACACTACTCCGCGTTGATTTCCTTGTGATTTACGTGCACGGCTACACCGTCCGCATGGCAGATGAGGGGGGGGGGGGAGGTGTCTGCGCACACAGTAAGTAGATTTATATTTGGATATTACATATTCTTGTAGCGAATAGAAAGCTTTATTATGTATAAAAGCTTGCCGAGGAGAATCCACAAGGAATAAGGCGCGGTTGATTGACTAGGAACACGCAGTATGAGCATCACACTATAGACGGCCACGGCCCGGCAATGGGCGGTACCAGATTCAGGCAGTTACAGCTGGATGGAAGCACTCCGATGCGGGTAGGATGTTTAGTTCCGACCAAGATGCACTGAGGGTTGCGTTTGCCCGTTGGAGATGGTGTCCTCACTTTCTATCCCTCCCATGTTGAAAATATGTTCCGATTCACGGTCCACGTTTAGAGTACTATTGACCGTGCGTAGATAAGTGGTGATAAAAGGAACTATCGTTACGTTCAAGGCCGGCTTGCTGTCATCAAGTTTGCCAGCCTATCAGCCGTTTCTATAAAAACACACCAGATAGAGCAGCGATCCATATTACACAGAAAAGTCCTCACTGAATGGTACGTGTGTTCAAGATAAGTGAAGGCACCATCTCCCGGCCGCAAATAAACGCAACCCTCAATGCATCTTGGTTCCGACAAAGATGCATTGAGGGTTGCGTTGGTTTGCCGCCGGGAGATGGTGACTCGATTTTAAAACTCGTTCCATTTCTTGAGTACTTTTCTGATCGCTGCTCTATCTGGTGTCATTTTGTAGAAACAGCTGAGGCTGACAAACTTGATGACAACGCTGTTAATAGCTGAGGCGACGTGAACGTAAAGTTGGTTCCTTTAATCACTATATACTATACCTATACGCACAGTCGATAGTTCTTAAAATGTGGCCCATGAATTGGAAAACATTTTTAACATGAGAGGGATAGGAAGTGAAGTTACCATCTCCAACGGTCAAACGCAACCCTCAATGCATCTTGGTTCCGACCAAGACGCATTGAGGGTTGCGTTGGTTTGCTGGTTTGAGATGGTGTTTTCACTCCCTATCCCTTCCATGAATTAAAAATATGTACCAATCAATTTACCGGCCAAAACTTTAGAAATACCTACCGTGCGTAGTGTAGTAGTAATAAAAGAAACTATACCGATAACTTTGTTTACAAGTGTTTACAAATTCGAATGTTTTGTCTGAAACAATCTCTCATAAATTCAAACTGAGATGGGGAGATTAAATTGTGCATTATCCAAATTTCGAAGTAATTCATAATAGCGCAAGTTATATTACAAGTTGTAATATAACTTGCGCTATTACAAGTAACTCACATCTAGATGAGTTTTATAGGCCTATAGAACCGAGATCGTGTGAAAAGTCCGCATGCCCCAAACAAATAAGTATTCATATTTCATCGAATTGAATTAGTCATAAGTCATAAGTTCATAAGTCTAGTGCATTCGTTTCCTTCCTTCCCTCGTATCTCGGACGCCAATATGCATTGCATCTTAGATGAAAATATTTGAGAGATGACATCAAGTTTCTACAAAACAACACCAGATAGAGCAGCGATCGTCAGTTCCAAGAAAAGTACTCGGGAAATGGAACGAGATTCAGAGTTGAGTGACGTCACCATAAAGAAGCGGCAAACCAACGCAACCCTCAATGCATCTTGGTCCATCCAGCCTCTCTACTATGCCATCTTGAGTTGACTAGTTCGACATTCCAAGAGGAATTTAAAGCAGAACCACTATTTTAAAGCCCCGTTTACACGGTTCACTTTTTCATCAAAATAAGTTTACTCAATACTTGTAATCAATTATTGGATGAGCGTAGCGAAGACTCAATTTCAATGTACTTGAAAATCGGATGTTTTTTTTTTTTTTTTTTTCGCGCTCTACAGGTCAAACAGAAATTCAGATCATGATGAAACTTGGCACACACATGAACCCCTATCTGACTTGATGCTGTATAGTTTTGAGGCGCGATCGGTTGAACAACTTCTGAGAAAACTCATTTCAAAGTTTTCAAAAATCCCATTAGAATAACCCAGAGGAAAACATTCGTGAAAAATATTTCATATGAGAGGATTCAAATTCTCAGGGAATTTCAATCTGATAATGATACACATTATTCCGAAATTTCACTTAAATCGGATCAGCCGTCTCGATGTAAAAAAATATATAATGTTATTTGTGTTAATTATTCAAAGCTATTAAGATACCTATTAAATCAAAGCAACAAGTGTCACCACTTGTTGTAAACGATTAAAACAAAGCCTTCTTTATTATCAAATAAATTATTAATGGAAAATAAGATGGCAGTGATGTAATGGTTTGGATCTCAAGGTGTATATTTATATAATAACCAATCCAAAGATAAGTTGATATGTTCCAGCTCATCCATCAACGCGGAAACACATAACGCGTTTGCCTAGTTTTGATAACATTGAATGTTCGTTCACACTGTTCAATAAGTTCGGTCAAATGATGACGTCGTGCTGACGTCAGGTGAACATGTCTGTCTGGTGTTTGACTGGCCGTGATCACTCAGCTGTTCGTAATACAACATTCAGACTCGGACAACGAAAGTGAGGTTATATATGACCAATTGCATGGATAATATTACTACCTTTATTATGTACACATGAAATGTTGATAAGTTGAAACTGTAATTATCTGTTACGGAAGTCGGGAGAGGTTACGACTTGGAGTCATGGCTCTACTTCGTACAGACTCATTGAAATAGTGGCAGCATCTCACATCCATGGTGTTTAGCTGGCAGCCATTTTAACAACTAGTGATACCAAAGAACGATACGTCACAAGAATGGTGAGCTGTGATTGGTCAGTTTTCTTTCAATATGTGATTAAATTAGAACCTGTTCTAAACGATAAGTATTGAATGTCAATATTAAATACAATACTTTCGCTCAATAGTTTTCGTTCAATGATAGCGTGTAAACGATCAAATTTCTTCAACTCCATATGAAATACAAATAATTTGATGAAATTTGAACCGTGTAAACGGGGCTTTATATTTATATATCTGTAGCGTCATGTCACGCTTTGGAACCAAAGACATTGTAGTGCATGGATAAACCGAGCCTGGCGTAAACGAGCGACGTGCAATTAGCCATGCGTTTCATCGCATCTCCTAACAACAATGACGTGCGCAATTCAATTGTTAACAATGTCACAATTCAATACACATTCAATAAGACAAACCAGCATATACATATAATATATATATAGAAGATTTTCTGAGCGAAATCAATAACGCATGTAAACTACACTTACTATATATATATATATATATATATATATATATATATATATGACCTGTTGAAAAATCGCTGTCACCATCGATAATCGATTAATCGATCTCGATCATCAGGCGTTTAATCACTCACAGGCCTCACAACTTATTGTGTGACTCGAAATAGTTGGAAAAGTGACCGAACTTGAGGTAAGTGATGGAAAAAAAATCCAAAAAATCAGCAAAAATAGATGTAAAACGGTAACGCTCTCATTCAATAGCGTAGTACCACGCAGAATTTGCCGTGTTTTAATCTATCGAATGCATCTACATTTTACAATCATGATAAACATGATCTTTAACAATTATATAGTTTCTGTAGATTTTTTCAACATTCAAGGAATGTGTGAAAAAATTTAGAGTCCGGATTACCCAACAATAGATTATTGGCCTGCAATGCAATCAATATTTATTACAGTGTTTTGAGAAGAAATAAAACTAAAAGTTCCGAAATGCTAAAAAAAAAGTGACTTCGTAGATTATAGTAACCAAATTCGTAAATGAGTAACTTTTATTGGTCCAAGTTCAAAACAAAGACTTTTAGGTGAACAAATTACCAGTTGTGACGCCATTCACGAGGGGTGAACAACTAGCAAATATGGTGTACACCTGATCTCAGATTTCAAAGGATTTCAGGGAGATTCCACGGGATTTCAAGAAGATTTCAAGGGATTTCAAGAAGATTTCAAGGGATTTCAAGAAGATTTCAAGGGATTTCAAGAAGATTTCAAGGGATTTCAAGAAAATGTCAATGGAATTCAGGAAGATTTCAAAGGATTTCAAGAAAATGTCAAGGGAGTTCAGGGAGATTTCAAGGGATTTCAAGAAAATGTCAAGGGAATTCAGGAAGATTTCAAGGGATTTCAAGAAAATGTCAAGGGAATTCAGGAAGATTTCAAGGGATTTCAAGAAAATGGCAAGGGAATTCAGGAAGATTTCAAGGGATTTCAAGAAAATGTCAAGGGAATTCAGGAAGATTTCATGACTAGTATAGTGTACCGGTAGGCCTACACCAGATTTGTTAACCCCTCGGCCATTCATTTATAAACGACTCTTGCATTACACCAAAATATTGAATGTAGACGCAATTTATAGGACTGAATTTGCTCCTATCTGCGGCGAAAATGTGGTCACAGACAACGCTGAACTGGTGTCAAATTTAATTGGTTTTGAATAATTAAAATGGGGTGGTACGATCGTCCTCGCCTCGTGGGGTGCTCCATCCAAACGATCCTACCTTTCATCCATATCCTTGATTGGGGAACAATGATTTTGTATCAAGTTTCGATGTTATTTAAAAAAATAATAATTGAAGGGCCATTTCTACGAACTAGTAGATAGATAGTAGTGGATTTGAAATTACATAATAATTGTGGAAGGAGAACAAAATTGGCAAATATTTCTCATCTTCCATACGGTTCATCCGATATACATAAAATTTTGTGATAATGTGTATCAATTATTGTGTGTTCAAATTTTGTATAAATTTGAATTTATCCAGAGAAAATGTTCTTTTCATATCCTCCCGGGATATTCTTATGAGGGTTTTCAATCATTCCAAATTTTTTTTCTCGAATGTGGTTCAACCGATTGTGCCTCAAAACTATACAGTAGGCCTATATCAAGTTAGATGACGACATATATTTATTGCATGCCCAGTTTCAGCAGACACTGTCTTTTCATTCGTTTGACCTATGAAACGCAAACACAAACAAAAAACAATCGAGAACAGTCGTACCGAGTCTTCGTTCTGTTCATCCAATGAAAAACTCAATTCCAAGTTTCATAAATAGAAATCAACATGACTAATGGGCAAAAAGCCATAAAAAATAAAATCTATAAAATCAATCTCAATTGACCAATGTAGATGGGCGTGACTTATACGAAGCAGAGGAAATTTTAGATACCTTGATTGGCTATTTCCCTATTTTCCCCTGCTTCACTGTCCACTTGATTGGTTTTTATATTTTGTGACATCACGAGGGCGGACGATCTACAGCGGTCAATTGTACCAGAGTCGATAAAGCAGTTCTACCTCCTGTAGAACTGCTTTATCGACTCTGATTGTACGGTTGTCGACAGACCTCTTCTCTCGTAGACTTTTTTTTTATATATTGGATTTTAACGACGCACTATACTAATGGCTACGATCTATTGGCGTCGGTGGATGATGAATGAGATGATGGGATGATGAGATGAAAGGTCATTTTATTAGGTGTTTTAGATGGTGGGAAGGAGTCGGTCGTGGCCTGTTGTTAAGGAACCATCCCAGTATCAACCTGAACGACAGAGGGAAACCACGAAATATGGCCGACCATGGCGGGAATCGGAACCCCGGTCTCCCGTATGACGATTCAGTGTTTTACCACTCGGCCACGCGTCTCGGTCTCTCTCGTAGATACATGTACATCAGTTCCACCACAAATCACATCACCTTGGAAATGATAACATATGCATGTATATAACCACTGCTGTGTCTAGACTACAACAATCTTTCTGCTTTAACATCGAAAACACCTTTTCATTGATGTATATAAATATTGGTCCGCCCATAGAAGATATAAATTGGGATATACAAATAAAAACCCAAGTAAATAAATAGAAATCATATCTGTTAAATATCTATAAATATATCAAACGTCAATGAACTTTAATCAATGATCGCCGACTTGAAAATGGCGTACACATAATTCAAGAAGTACAGTTGCGGTCGCATAAAATGATTGATCAAGCTACATTAAAATTAATCCTGAAGGCAAAATACTGAGATTATACGCTCTAACAAAGTAGGAAATGTGCATACGCACTCCACGCCTATAGTCTATGAAAACATCAGCTGTTAAATGTGCGTAGATTTTATTCGAATTAATTAATTTTAATTTCGTATGAAATGATTTTATGTGGCCGCAAGTGTACTGTAACCCAAGATGTACACGAACTAGTGGAACGCTCGCAATGTACAGATAATTGTTATTTATTTTATTTTTTGCAATTGGCAATAATGAAACGAGCGCCACCCTGATTTGTGACGGCCCACCGTCTAGACGCCACGAGTAGTCCAGTGGCGTATCGTCGACCTATACGTATAAACATTTGAAGAAGGTAGGCCTAGTGAATTGGAAGCTCCACATAGGAAAACGCTATAAGTGACGTGCGATGAACTAGGAAGTAAGAAAGTGATAAAAACGGAAGGAATTAGCCTTGATTTTGATTATAGTACCACGATTTTTTTTATTTCAAAGATGAGATTTCATGTTTTGTAATTTGTAATTAGTGTTAATTAATTTGTTCTGATAGATACCACCCCCTAAAATGACATTACTGTTGGACTAAAGGGTTGGATCAAATATGTATTATGAATATTATTATATTTTATAAAAAAAAAATCGAACCGAAATTATCAATTTAGTAATGAATACAAGAACAGGGAAGAAGAAAGAAGATTTCAAGGATAATAATAGGAAAATCGAGATGAATAAAAATATTCCAGATTTATTTTTCTCCCCACAAAAATATTAGGGTTGATTTACAACCCTGAAATAATCATCACCTCAAGATTTATTGTTAGTTAAATGAGTTAAGTTATTTTTAATTATTCTTTGAGGTGATAAGATCGCCCTTGTGATGCCCCGTTCAAACGATCCCATCCTTCATACATAGCCTTGATTGGGGAGCAACGATTTTGTATCAAGTTTTAATGTTATTAAAAAATATATTCAATGATATTATTAAAAGTTTGAAACCACCATCTTTCGGCAAAATTACAATTGACAATTTATTTTAGTATACTGGCTCTTTATGGTTTACTTACTATTAATAACTAGGCAAACGCGTTATGTGTTTCCGCGTTGATGGATGAGCTGGAACATATCAACTTATCTTTGGATTGGTTATTATATATATATATATATATATATATATATATATATATATATATACACCTCGAGATCCAAACCATTACATCACTGCCATCTTATTTTCCATTAATAATTTATATGATAATAAAGAAGGCTTTGTTTCAATCGTTTACAATCAAGTGGTGACACTTGTTGCTTTGATTAATTAGGTATCTTAATAGCTTTGAATAATTAACACAAATAACATTATATATTTTTTTACATTGGAACGGCTGATCCAATTTGAGTGAAAGTTCGGAATAATGTGTATCATCATCAGATTGAAATTCCCTGAGAATTTGAATCCTCTCAGATGAAATATTTTTCAAGAATGTTTTTGCTCTGGGTTATTCTAATGGGATTTTTGAAAACTTTGGAATGAGTTTTCTCAACCGATCACGCCTCAAAACTATACAGCATCAAGTCAGATGGGGGTTCATGTGTGTGTCAAGTTTTATCATGATCTGAATTTCTGTTTGACCTGTAGAGCGCGAACAAAAAAAAAACATTCGATTTTTCAAGTACAGTGAAATTGAGTCTTCGCTACGCTCATCCAATTATCCTTCAATAAACAGTCATCAAAACATTTATTATCTCTCCATGTTTTCCTATGTACCATATGTCGACATCCGCAAATTGGGAAAGCTGAAATTGAAATGAAAACTGAAAAGAAACATTTTCTTTTCATTCAATATTAATTTGTTTCGCTTATTTGCCAGCTGGAATACACATAAGCTCATTATAGTTCCCAAAATGTCCAGCAACTGTTCAACAAACTCTCCACTTTACCGACATTGCCCAGCAAATAGACCTATATACAATTATTAGACGAGCTTTAGCAAGGATCAATTTGACATACTGAAAAAAATTGGTGTTCGTTTTTATGTTTTTTTTTTTCGTGTTTTTTTGTCGGTTCTCCACAGGTCAAACGGCTACAGCTATCAACTTCAAACTTTTTATTATCATGGTTCCTCATCTAACTTAGATCTGTATAGTTTTGTGGCATTATCGGATGATAACTTTTGTTTTATGAATTTTAGAAATTTAAAAAATACTCATTAGAATAACACGTCGGAAAAAAAATGAAAATATTTTTATTTAAAAAAAAAATGATATTTTGTGTGAAGTTGAATTACATTTTGATACACATTTCTGGGAATTCTCAGCTTGATTGGGTCAGCCATTTTGAAGAAAAAACATGAAATGTGCTAAATTGGTACCACTCGAAGCCGTTTTTATTCATTTATAACTTGAATGTCACCCAATTGGCGAATTTAGGCAAGAGTTTGGCAAAGAAGTCGACTTACTATTACTTTCCGCTCGTCTAACAACGCGTATATAGCGTTTTCCTAGTATTTCTCGATTGGGGCTGATGCTGAGTCAAATTGGTCGTATATCGCTTTCATCCTTTGACCTGGTGGAAATTAAACTAGGCAAACGCTATATACGCGTTGTTACACGAGCGGATAGTAATAGTTTGTCGACTTCTTTGCCAAACTTTTGCCTAAATTCGCCAATTGGGTGACATTCAAGTTATAAATGGGTAAAAACTGCTTCGAGTGGTACCAATTTAGCACATTTCATGTTTTTTCTTCAAAATGGCTGACCCGATCAAGCTGAGAATATCCAGAAATGAGTATCGAGATGTAATCCAACTTCATACAGAATTTCATTTTTTTTTTAAATAAAAATATTTTCATTTTTTTTTCGCCGTGTTATTCTAACGGGTATTTTTGAAATTTCTAAAATTCATAAAAATAAAAGTTATCACCCGATAATGCCACAAAACTATACAGATTCAAGTTAGATGAGGAGCCATAATGAAAAAAAGTTTGAGGTTGATAGCTGTAGCCGTTTGACCTGTGGAGAACCGACAAAAAAACATGAAGAAGAAAAAAAAAACATGAAAACGAACACCAATTTTTTTCAGTATGTCACATTGAATCCTCGCTAAAGCTCGTCTAAGAGATAATACGACAACAAAACTAACGAAAGGATAAACAAAAGAGCCAAAAAAATGCAATCGTTAGTTGTCACCGCACTGATTAAGGTTGTAACCTGGTTGTAACCAAGTTTCAATATTTGGCCCATTTTTCAAAAAGTGTACGAATAAATATGTGAATATGTGAGTATGTAAGGCTTCTGTCAAGTGACGTCACTCATTGTTCAATGAGACAGACAACAATGACCAATGTCCACCAGTTGAGATTGACCAATCGGCATATTTGGTAGTCCACAGGTTCGCTGTATTGCTATATAGTAACAACTCTTGTTAGTCATTTGTTACTTGAAGCCTTATTAGACGAGCTTTAGCGAGGATTCAATTTGACATACTGAAAAAAATTGGTGTTCGTTTTTATGTTTTTTTTTTTTTTTTTTTTTTTTTTTTTTTTATGTTTTTTTGTCGGTTCTCCACAGGTCAAACGGCTACAGCTATCAACTTCAAACTTTTTTTCGTCATGGTTCCTCATCTAACTTAGATCTGTATAGTTTTGTGGCATTATCCGGTGGTAACTTTTTTTTTTATGAATTTTAGAAATTTCAAAAATCCCCATTAGAATAACCCGGAGGAAAATACTTGAAAAATCAAAATTTTTCAAGACCTCTCAAATTTTCGCCGAATATGAAGGAAACTATTAAGCACATTTTGAGAGATTTTTCGCATCAATCGGATGAGAAATAACGAAGAAAACGCATTTATAAAGCATTTTCTCATCAATTTAGGCTATTACGGGAACCAATTAAATCTATAGCAACAAGTGTCACCAATTAATTCAAAACGATTGAAATGAATGAAGAGGAAGGCCGTGACATAACTGATTCTCGTAAGGTTTTTGAACGTTTGGAGTGATCCAAGGTCTGTAGATGTAGATTGGGTTGACAAATTATTTTTCATTCTAGATTTCTATACCCCTAAGCTCGTCTAACAACGCGCATCCCGCGTTTTCCTAGTTGATATTTAATTTTTTTTTTATCCATGTGAATTGACAATACATGCAATTTGATGGCAAATTAATATATATATATATATATATATATATATATATATATTTATATATATATATATATATATATATATATATATATATATATATATATATATATATATATATATATATTATATATATAATCACGAGAATATAAAAAATCAAGAATCAAGTGTACATAAAAATATCAGCTGTTCACCCCTCGATCACTACCATACATGACTCACGATCGGTGAGCTCATAGATCTGGACGGTATTTTCAACAATGCTGGGACATGGAGTTTTAGCCATCATAGCAGACCGTCAATCTAACGCAACCCTCAATGCAGCTTGCAATAAGCGTACCGAGATGCATTGAGGGTTGCGTTGGTTTGCCGGTTCGAGATCGTGACTTCACTTCCTATCCCTCTCATGTTGAAAATATGTTCCAATTCACCGGCTACATCTTCAGAACTAACGATCGTGCGTAAAAGGAACTAACTTTACGTTCACATCGACTCCGCTAATAACAGCTGTCATAAAGTTTGTCAGTCGTTTCTACAGAACAACACTAGATGGAGCAGCGATCTTTGATTCTGAGGAAAGTACTCAGGAAATGGAACGTGTTTTCGAATTAGTGGAGTCAGGCAAACCAACGCAACCCTCAATACATCTTGCAATAAGCGACATATGCTAGTCGTATACAAAGAATGCCAACATCGGGAGAAAGAGGCCCGAGTGTGGGACGAGGGTAGACGTCACACGTAGACGTCGTTATCGATTGGAGACGCTGGAAGTGCAAGCGCACTCGAAATCAATTTCCGTCGTATTAAAACTATCAGAGCAGGAACACTAGCTCGGGAGAATAGGAATATTCAAGACATTCAAATCCGATTGGGAAAATCAATAGTACGGTAGTGGGAGTAGTAGTTTTTTTGAATTGTTTTGAGAAGATTTTTTATTACACAAAATATGAGTTAATTAGAAATATCGTAGACCCACAAAGTCATAACAAGACTTGTATGTGGATCTACTGACTAGGAAAACGCCATATATGCGTTGTTAGACGAGCGGGTAGTATTAGTATGTCGACTTTTTTGCCAAACTTTTGCCTACATTCGCCAATTGGGTGACATTCAAGTTAAAAATGGGAAAAAACTGCTTACCAATTTAGCACATTTCATGGTATTTCTTCGAAGTGGCTCACCCGATCAAGCTGAAAGTTTTCAGAAATGTGTATCAGAATGTAACCCAACTTCACGCAAAATTTCATGTTTTTTGAAAATAAAAACATTTTCTTTTTTTTTCCGCCGTGTTATTCTAATGGGTATTTTTGAAATTTCTAAAAATCATAAAAATAAAAGTTACCACCCGATAATGCCACAAAACTATACAGATCTAAGTTAGATGAGGAACCACAATGAAAAAAAGTTCGAAGTTGATAGTTGTAGCCGGTTGACCTGTGGAGAACCGAAAAAAAATCATAAAAAAAATAAAAAAAAACAACACCAATTTTTCTCAGTATGTCAAATTGAATCCTCGCTAAAACTCGTTTGATTATGATTCATTCATAATGTATTGGAAGATCACAAATTCATTTTTCATTTGTGTTTTTGTTCTCTGCAACTTGTGTGATAGTATTTTCTATATCACCAGCATATTCTGGTTAATTTGTGAATAAGAGTGTATTGTATACGTATGAATTGTTTCCTATTTTTTTTTTATTCATAGTTGTCACTCAATTCATCAATCATATTTACATTTTCTCAATCACCTTCTTGCATGAAACAATGTAGAAATTGAAAATTATACATAATTATACATAAACATGTAATTGTACATTATACATAAATTAAACATAATATATTTTTTTCCCACAGTCAAGTCTTACTTGGAGACTTTGTACATTTTTTCAACTGTTAAGTGTACTATCTATGTACACAATTGATAACAATAAGAAAAAGATTTTCAAAAAGGAGTAGTAGTAATTAATATCTTTTATTTAGCAAATATTTGCTATTCTTCATCTATATATAGTTTATTTATTTACATTTATTTAGTTGTCATAAAAAATCCATGTTATAAAAGTATACTATAACCACAGTAACCTGTGTAATTTGGGATGATGAGATGAAAGGTTATTTTATTGGGTGTTTTGGATGGTGGGAAGGAGTCGGTCGTGGCCTGTTGTTAAGGAACCATCCCAGTATCGACCTGAACGACAGAGGGAAACCACGAAAAACCCCTGTCAGGATGGTCGACCATGGCGGGAATCGAACCCCGGTCTCCCGAATGACGGTTCAGTGTGTTACCACTCGGCCACGCGTCTCGGTCATCATTACAAAATTAAACATAATTTGCTGGTTTTCAAATTGGTATCGAAATTCTTGTTTATTTTCAAGTTTATATTCTTCTTTTGATGTTGATCTTGTTGTTTTATGTCGTCAGTCAGGTATTTTGTCTGCATGGGTCATATAGTATGTTTCAAGTGTGAGGAAAACTGTGAGCGAGCGTTTTTGAATTCGTAATGTGATGAATATGATATACACTCTCAGTTGCACAACAGTGCGGTGGCAAGACCTTGAGAAGTCATTGTAAGCCAAAAATTGTTTTTTTTTTACTTTTTTTTATATTTTAAAATAACTTGGTCCATTCTCAACTGATCATCGAAAGATTTGAACAAAAAACGCATACAGTTTAATCACAATCAAATATTTAGTAATGCATGAAAATATCTCAATACCATAGCATGCCAGATTCTATTGTTGTTTTGACTGTTTTGGAATAAATGCAAGAAACATCATTTTCAAGTGCATTCATCTTGGAATTAAATATTTTCCCAAAAATGTCCTTTTTCTCAAAAACTGTTGAAGTTGGACCCTTGAAATTTTCGCAGTATATTAATACATATGTACTACATATGTGGACACGATTTTATAACTCTGAAACACATACGCGGTATTGGAAAAAATTGAAACATGTTGGAAAATGTTAAAAATGTAGCAAATTTGGGAGAATTGTTTAAAATTCCATTGTTGTGAGCATTGTTGCAATGTGATTATAAAATCCTGGCAATGTGTACACAAACTTCAAAGGTGCATGTATACAAAAAATGAGTATTCTAAGTGAAGTAGTTTCTGAGATAAAGGTACATGAAATTTGGTTTTTTAACATGGAAGGGATAGGGCTTACAATGTCCCCTCAAACAACTAAATAAGAAAACTTGAAACAAGAACAATAATAATGAAAATAAATACTAATTACCAAAAACAACCAACATAAACTCTCAAATACCCTCTCTCGGCACTTCCCTCTGCAATAACACATTTTTTGAAATTCTTTTATGGTCAGGTCCCCGTCCACAATCCGCCCTAAATCATTCCAGTCCACACCAGTTCCGAGTGGTTCGAGGTAGGAAAGAGTACTTTCGAACATCTTTATATCCGTTCATTTATAAACGAAAAATGCACGCTTATTTTATGTCCCAATTTTTTAGGGCTAGCTGCCATTTATACCACCCGCATGTGCTGTTTCTCGGGCCAAACTTACAACAGCAGAAACTAGAAATTAAAAAAGTTTGTATAAGCTCTGCATCAGTTATCAATACAAAATACGATCAGATTGCTTTTCTTAACCGCGTTTCGGATATTGTAAAACTTTGAGTTCATTTTCACAGTTTACCAAACAAAGTTCCAAGAACCACTATAACCGAAACAGTTACGTTTTCCACCACTTTTGGTAGGATTTATTACAACAATTGTAACGTGACAAACTTCTATATGCAAATGGCGTACACAAAATACAAATATTATGATCCTTCCACGAGGAGAAGATGTAAATACAAAAAAAAAAATACAAAATATAATGTACTCGGAGTCGGAAATAGCCTGGCACTTACCGGTAGATGAATGTCATCAATTTTGACTGATATAGCAATCATTGAATGAGCGAAGCGAAGACTTAATTTCACCATACCCCAAAAAAAAGTGCTTTTTTTTCGCGCTCTACAGGTCAAACGAAAATTCAAAATCAGTTGAAACTTGGCACACACAAGTGTCCTTATATCTAATTCGATACTGTAGAGTTTAGTTTAGAGGTGTAATCGGTCGAACCACTTTTGAGAAAAGTCATTTCAAAGTTTTCAAAAGAATAACCGAGAAGAAAAAAATTCGTGAAAAATATTTCCTTCTGGACTCTTAGAGAATTCAAATTCTCAGGGAATTTTAATACAATAATTACACACATTATTCCGAACTTGCAGTCGAATCAGATCAGCCGTTTTGATATAAAAAAAATATATAATCCAATTTTTTCAAATCACTCAAAGCTATTAAGATACCAATTAAATCCAAGCAACAGGTGTCACCAGTCGAATGAAAACGATTAGAACAAAGCCTATTTCCTATTCCCATTTCAAATCCTATTTCCCAATTAATTTCTATGATAGTAAAGAAGGCTTTGTTTTAATCGTTTCCAATTATTGGTGACACCTGTTGCTTGGATCTAATTGCTTTCTTGATAGCTTTGAGTAATTAGAAAAAAAATAACATCAAAACGGCTGATCTCATTTGACTGAGAGTTCTGAATAATGTGTACGATTATTAATTTATTATATTGAAATTCCCTGAGAATTTGAATTCTCTCGAAAGAAATATTTTTCACGAATATTTTCCTCTGGGTTATTCTTATAGGATTTTTGAAAACTTTGAAATGAGTTTTCTCAGAAATGGTTCGACCGATTGCGCCTCAAAACTATACAGTATCGAATTAGATAAGGACACTTATGTATGTCCAGTTTCAACTGATTTTGAATTCTCGTTTGACCTGTGGAGCGTAAACCAAAAAAAAAAAAAAAATTCGGGTATGGGGAAATTGAGTTCTTACTTCGCTCATCCAATCAAGTCATATCACTCAAATCGGGTTAAACTAAGCGTGAATCTGACCACATTATCGAATTCATTCACCCATTTCCAGATGTATTTTGAATTTGTGTTATTTTACGGCGGTTCAACGACGAGGTTTCAAGATGTATTGAGGATTGGGTTGGCCGCCACGATATATCTACTATCCACCATCAGTATACATAGCCTATTGACAACGCAAACAGTAATTTATTTATTTATATTGGGTTCAACGACGCACTATACTGATGACTACGACCTATTGGTGTCGGTGAATGACATATATGAGATGGTGGGATGGTGAGATGAAAGGTTATTTTAATGGATGTTTTTTGAATAGTGGGAAGGAGTCGGTCGTGGCATGTTGTTAAGGAACCATCCCAGTATTGACCTGAACGACAGAGAGAAACCACGAAAAAAACCCTGTCAGGATGATCGACCATGGCGGGAATCGAACCCCGGTCTCCCGAA
>OZ023326.1:81383760-81386260 GCA_964007535.1 Brachyptera risi
ATATATATTGGGTTTTAACGACGCACTGTAATGATGACTGAGATCTATTGGCCCGGATGAATGATTAATGAGATGATGGGATGATGAGATGAAGTTTTTTTATGGGTAATGGGAAGGATAGTGGAAGGAAGCGGTCGTGGCCTATATTGTGGGAACCATCCCGGCATTAGCCTAGACTACAGAGGGACACCACAAAAAAAAAATGTAAAGATGGGCGGTGGCGGGAATCGAACCGGGTCCGATATGTCCCTTCCCCTCCCGGGTCACACGAAGCAAGTGCGCTAACCACTCAGCTACTGTGCCGGTTATAATGGCTTCAAATTATAGTTTCTCTCAATTACATTTATTGTATTCAAACTCGAAATTAGAATAACATAACCCCTCAAAGTGTGTAAAAAAAATGGTAAAAATTGTGCGAAAATTTTTGTTCATTATAAGTAATAAGCGAATTGAATTAACAGACTACCAAAACTCATTAATTCATATACTCATAAGTGCATTTCGGAATATCACCCAAGGAGGGTATATGTACCCAGTACCCACCCCACCCCCAACCCACTGGTTGTACTTGTGTAGGCCTATATATAATTCCTTCTGCGAGTTACCGTTACTCAAGTTATACCATTCTGCATTCTCCCGGTTGAATGCGAATAGGCTAACGACAGTATAGTTTGACAGCAACTGTATCTTGGTAAAAGTAGGGTTATAATTTCATACCATAGACAATCGATTATACATATCGACATATTATACATATCGATTATATGTATCGATTTACATGGCTTGTTCGAGCTAGACTTACATTTTTGAATATTGAATCATTATTAATAAAATGCGAGTTAATTATATTTTTGAATAATTGCTCATAATTTGGTTTTCTTCCATTTATTCCATTACAATTTTCTCTTCCTCAAGTTGTTGAATATAATTCAAATGCATAAAATCAGCCATCTTTATACTGAAATCGTACGTTTTCAACAAAAATACGAGACTTTAGCTCGTAGGGAAGAACACGCTTTTTAAAACGCAACAATCAATCGTTTTCAACTCGGGACTACCAAAAGTGGTAAATACACGTTTTGAAACGTAAAACACGGTCGAAAACGAAAACGAAAATTTCAAGACTTGGGACTCCAGTGAACATTTTCCCATTCGACGACTGACGGCAACCTCACATCCGAGTTGATGTACCCGTAATAGCGGTGACATGAGGTGATCGATCGAACAGTCTCAAGAGGGTAGCCTAGCCCCAGCACAACATGGGTAAAGAAGTGCACATTTCAAATTAATAAAACCATCATAAGATTGACTTGAATTTTTTGAGCATGTATTTTTTTTCATGTACCTCGTGGGTTTCAAAAGTGTCTTAGAGGTGGGATATGATATAGTGGGGAGGAAGAGGTCGTGGCCTATGTTGTGGAAACCATTCCGGCATTAGCCTATACTATACATAGGAAAACCACGAAAAAAAAACTGAAAAGATGGGCTGTGGCGGGGATCGAACCAGGTACGATATACCCCTTCACCTCATGGATCACACGGAGCAAGTGCGTTAACCATTCGGGTACATGTGGCGGTATATATGAGAAACATATTACGAACTTATGAAAAAATAATTCTGGGAATACAAAAATATTAATTATGTTACATATTTTAGCAAACGGTACTTATGAATTTTCCTCTAAACATGGCATGCCCTGTGACCAGTTATCTCCAGTCCTGCTCAGTTAATCAATACATAATGTTGGTTTCTTGTAGATAATAATTGTAGTTATTGTGAGTAGTAAGAGATTTGAAATTTGTCCATGATTGAAACATCAACATTTTTTTTTTAATTTGGGAAATTAAAAAAAAAAATGAATGTTCCTGTAAACATGGCATGTCCTGCTCAGTTAATAAATACATAATATTGGTAGTCACCCTCGGTAGCTCGGTCAGCTGGGGCACCGCTTCAGAAACTGAAGTCACCGTTGGGCGTGGGTTCGAATCCCGCATAAAGCATGGGTTTTTGTAAATGTCCTCTCACTTATCATCACTTCATACATTCATAATCACCAGCTCATTCGTACCCCCGTATAACCTAGCTGTTGGTGGGGTCGTTAAGCAAACAATAATCATCATCATCATAATGTTGGTTTCTTGTGGATTATAATTGTAGTTATTGTGAGTAGTAAGAGATTTGAAATTTGTCCATGGTTGAAACATCCACATTTTTTTTAATTTGAGAAATTAAAAACAATATTATTGTTATGGAACTGTTGCATGTTCCAATGGCTCACAACACCAAGTTCTGACATCCAGTTCACTATACCCACCATAGTTATCAACAAAATACATAAACAGTGCAATATTCAAAACAATCGGACTGATATGGTTCTTTGGTCATCATGAAATAATCGACAGTTATTTCACTTTTCTGTAAAACAGCAATGCAATTTGTAAAAGAGACATTTTCCAATGGGAAAAACTATTGAAGACACAAATACAAAACTTCAAATTG
>OZ023326.1:81391260-81403937 GCA_964007535.1 Brachyptera risi
ATATCTTAAGGGGACATTGACAGCTCTATATCGACAATGTAAAATTGGCACTTCGCCGGTACCTGTTCTCACAAACAATGAAAGAGACATGCACGAAACTTTCACAGTAGTTACTTGAGACCTTCGTACACTTGCACTGGAAAATAAAAAAATCTAAGAAAAAAATTACGTGTAATTCTAATTCTTTCAGAAAGTGTCCAAAAAAACATATATTTTTGAGCATACAATAATTTTCATTTCTGATGATATTGTGAGCTAGTAGACGGAAAAAAGCTCTACACAAGTATGGGACACTTGTACCTACATGTGGTAAAAATTTAAAGTGATTATCTTCAATAGTTCCAGAGATCCACGTACCGGCGTTTGAAGAAACAATATTCTGAGATGAACGTATTTGAAATAAATCTGTCAAAAATGGGTCGCATCGAAATTCAAGAAGTAGGCCTACAAAATGATTGATGAAAAAATGTATATAATTAGAACCACTTTGAATAATTTGATGAGTCCAGCAATATATAATTATTGAAACAATAAACTATCAATCGAGCGCCAAAAAAAAAATCTCGAAATTATGAGAAAATAGTTGTCAATGTCCCCTTAATTCTGCCCTCATGATACTGATAACTGACGGTTGTTCACAAACACTCGTTCTATACGTGGCACTCAACTTCAGTGCCTGAAGTGTCATTGCTATAGCTGATTGAGCCAGGACCTCTGCATAAATAAATAATTGATGAATAAAATAAATAATAAATTTATCCAAATTAATGATTTTGATATCCCGAGTTTTTCAGATCTGAATAGTAGGCCTACAGGTGCGTCGGAGCCGGGGAGTTAGGGGAAAGGGGAGGGGTCGGCTGACCTCCCAATAATTATGTGATAAGCGGAACAATAACCACCGACTCCTCATTACAATTGATAACTTAAATTGATAATATTTAATCGAGCTGTGATTTGGTACTCTCAGATCTCAATTGAAATAATGAAATATATATTTTATATATATATATATATATATATATATATATATATATATATATATATATATATATATATATATATATATATATATACACATATATACATATATATAAATATATATATATATATATATATATATATATATATATATATATATATATATATATATATATATATATACATATATACACATATATATATATATATATATATATATATATATATATATATATATATATTCATTTATATATTCATTTATATATATATATATATATATATATATATATATATATATATATATATATATATTTTTATATATATATATATATATATATATATATATATATATATATATATATATATATATATATATATATATATATATATATATATACATAATGAGATGAGATTACTTATTACCCCAACACATTTTCATTATAGCAAACTAGTGTGTCTACAATAATATTGTGTAGGTACTCAATTATTTTTGTAACTTGGTTCATGTTGCGACATAAATTAAACACCACCATGCAGTCCTGACACCTGCAATCATCAATCAATTGCGCACGCGCACCCCCATCCACTTATTCCCTCAATCTTAATTCATATACATTACATTCATTACAGTACATTCATCTATGAAAGAAAAAAGGTGAGCAAACTCATGTCACTATATATAATTACAAACCGCATGTTATACATCAGTCTTTTCCTCTCCACTCGTCTAATGAAATCGTAACTACGGATATCTGCACAGTCTGCTAAGGGGTGTTGGGCGTTGAAAAGGGGGAGGGAGGTGAGGGGGTCTGTAGTCTAGCACAGGATCGAACCAAGGACGTACAGTTAGTGGTCGACTAGTGAGCCACAGGGAGGGGAGGGGGATAAATACGCCTGGCATAGTACTATAAATACACTAATGCCTGCAACAATGGTATCAAGTCTAACTATAAAGGATTCAAATAACTTGCATGGACGGGATATATATATATATATATATATATATGTATATATATAAATATATATATATATATATATACATATATATATATATATATATATATATATATATATATATATATATATATATATATATATATGTGTGTGTGTGTGTGTGTGTTGTAGTTTCTTTCCGGATAGTGCCGCTCATGAAAATACAAAAGCCATGGAGACACCCACTCCCCACGTTGTCAAATATATATATATATATATATATATATATATATATATATATATATATATATATATATATATATAAATATATACACGGTACACCCTGTGAGCTATTTGTCGAGGATTCGAACCGAAAGAGACTGCCATCAGGACACATGATGTAGACGGAAAACAGTGCGCAGAGCACACACACCCAACCAACCGACCGACCGACCGACCGAGTATGGATCGCGTACGATCCAGCTGGAAACGTGCACAGATAGGAAGCATCTGCTACAAAACACAAAGCTGCACGGATATTCGCACTCGAGCGCGACTTGCGACGCGAAGCCCATGTATACGCCGCGGTATCATCGTGCAAACACTGGCACAACGCTTTAGTTGCAGGTGTGATACGTGACTGTATGACAGCTAGCTGATATCTATACATTGTTGTCGACTAAATTGAATCCTCCCCCTCCCCCTCCCACGCCTTTATCCAGATGCATGCACGGAAATAGAGAAATGTAGTTCATTATTTTTTCTATATATGCGAACTCTTTGAGAACTCTTTGTGAATCCAGGCCCTGAGCCCGTATTCCTATCTTTTGGACGTCTCAAGTTGGGACCATTTAACTGAGTTATGACCACTATTGTTCTCAAGTTGGGACCATTTAACTGAGTTATGACCACTATTGTTCTCAAGTTGGGACCATTTGACTGAGTTATGACCAATATTGTTCTCAAGTTGGGACCATTTGACTGAGTTATGACCAATATTGCTCTCAACTTGGGACCATTTTACTGAGTTATGACCACTATTGTTCTCAAGTTGGGACCATTTTACTGAGTTATGACCACTATTGTTCTCAAGTTGGGACCATTTTACTGAGTTATGACCACTATTGTTCTCAAGTTGGGACCATTTGACTGAGTTATGACCAATATTGCTCTCAACTTGGGACCATTTTACTGAGTTATGACCACTATTGTTCTCAAGTTGGGACCATTTAACTGAGTTATGACCACTATTGTTCTCAAGTTGGTACCATTTGACTGAGTTATGACCAACATTGTTCTCAAGTTGGGACCATTTTACTGAGTTATGACCAATATTGTTCTCAAGTTGGGACCATTTGACTGAGTTATGACCAATATTGCTCTCAACTTGGGACCATTTTACTGAGTTATGACCACTATTGTTCTCAAGTTGGGACCATTTTACTGAGTTATGACCACTATTGTTCTCAAGTTGGGACCATTTTACTGAGTTATGACCACTATTGTTCTCAAGTTGGGACCATTTGACTGAGTTATGACCAATATTGCTCTCAACTTGGGACCATTTTACTGAGTTATGACCACTATTGTTCTCAAGTTGGGACCATTTAACTGAGTTATGACCACTATTGTTCTCAAGTTGGGACCATTTAACTGAGTTATGACCACTATTGTTCTCAAGTTGGGACCATTTAACTGAGTTAGGACCAATATTCGTCCCAACTTGAGACGTCTTAAAGATAGGAAGGACTCCTTGTGAATCCGGGCCCAGTGTTATTGACGACTCGAAATAGGCGTGACTTCACCAGTAGGCCAGTTGGATCATATCATCTGTGGTCATTTGAAGATACCTCGATTGGATATTTTAATTTGACTACAGTTCTAACAGCCGTGTTGATTAGACGGAATGATTTCTGACGTCATAGAGGCGGAGACTGACGAGTCGTTACTTGGATAACAAGTGTATCGACCCGAAGATGCTTTTTCCAATCGACGACTCGCATTCTCCGCCCCCTTGACGTCACAAATCATAACATCCAATCGACGTGGCTGTTAGAACTGAGGTGAGTTCGAATATCCAATCAGATTGTCTCTAAATGACGTCAAGTTATATAGATCTAGAAGGCCGACTGATAAAGCTACGCCCATTTCGAGTCGTCAATTGATTCGACAGTCTATTTTAGTGAATTCTATCAGTTTTAAGATGATACGTCAATGAATTTCATCAAATCTTTTGCTGTGAAACGTTGCTGTATTCTTCAATCTATGGCTGTATGAGTTGATATCTTTAATATTGCTGACTATAGGCTATACAGGGTGGAAAGAAGAGATATTAATTGAAGAGCATAAAATAATTTGGGGTTGATATGGGCCTACTTTTCATTCAATGACAGCGGTTTCTCTATTTCTCTCTTCTATTTTCTATTTCTATTCTCTATATATTCTAATTTCTCTATTTTTATAAGCACCGTGCATGCAATCCCCCCTTCAACACGATGTAGTGATACCAACCTATTTCATCATAATATAAAGAAGGTGCTCCAACTCACATACTGATAACATGGACGGTATTTGTGGTTTCTTGCAGTCAGTTCAGAGCCAAAGGTCCAGATTGCCTGTCGCGATTTAGCGGATTCCCTTGTGAACTAGATGTAGATAAGAGTGGCTACGGTACCGGTGGTATTGTTGAACTAACACAATCTATACTTCTCGTAAAAAAAAAATGCACAACTGCTAGCATTTTAATTCCAATGGGCCGTGTATATATATATATATATATATATATATATATATATATATATATATATATATATATATATATATATATATATATATATATATATATATATATATATATATATATATATATATATATATATATATATATATATATATATATATATATATATATATATATATATATATATATATATATATATATATATATATATATATATATATACATATATATGTATATATATATATATATATATATATATATACAAATATATATATATATATATTATATATATATATATATATATATATATATATATATGTATTTATATTTTAGGTTGAGCATTGTTGAGCATTGTTGTTTTAAATAGTTCGATTTAAAAGCGATAGTTGCTCTACAGGCAATCGGGACCCTGGACTCAGATTCTGACCCCGGAAATATTTCACTTTCAAGACCCGAGTTGGAGCACCTCCTTTATATTATGATGAAAGAGTTGGTATCGTGCCTTCAATGCGGCACCCACGCACGCACAAGGGATAGACAACAATCAGTAGAGAGTAGGCCTAAAGTGTGTTTACATTTTAAATTGAAGCTGATGCACTCACACTGCGGTATACAAATTCAATTTACGTATGATTCGTGACGTACGCTGTCTGAATATTTCAGTAGGGAAACGCCTCACGAGGCTTACAGATATGGGTTTAATGAAGGTTGCAGCTAGAACTTTAATGTATTCGTTCATTTTTATATCTTTCTACCGATATATTCTAGTATTTTTCAATTTCGATCAGCAGATTTTGAAAATTTTCATAAGCTTTTATATACATATAACTACCGAAAAGATTTTCCCGTAATAATCCCTTCTCTCCCAATGATGTATCAAGAGATTTCTTCTTCCTTTCATTGCAAATACGACACCAGTTTGCGGCATATATATATATATATATATATATATATATATATATATATATATATATATATATATATATATGTATATATATATATATATATATATATGTATATATATATATATATATATATATATATATATATATCTATATAAATATATATATATATATATATATATATATATATATATATATATATTTTATATATATATATATATATATATATATATATATATTTTAGGTACTTTTGAACCAGTGGTTTCAAAGTGGTACAGCAGAACTGGGAGATATTTGGTGATAGCCATAACGACATTCACACAACTGTAGGCCTAAATTGGCCACGCCATTAGACACCGGAGAAAACACTTCCATTTCAAACTTTAAATATGTATAATAATTCAAATTTATGCAAATGCAATAAGGGTGTACGGGCAGGTGAGCATACATTTTTCATATATATTCCGACTTGGTAGGCTGTGACTTTTTCCACCGCCAGCTAACATGTGGTTCACTCAAATCGCTAACCCGAGCAGAAGATTGGAGTTGAATTCAAATCGACGGTGAAGAAGAAAAAAAAACTGGCCGGGATTGGGTTCTGCTACCAAATGGAATAATAATTATCCCTCGTCGAGAGGGTTGAAAAGTTGATTCCTACAACGATGAGAAGGAAGGAAAGAGTGAAAGAGCTCGAAATGATGAATCTGGGCACCGTATATATATATATGAATCGAGCGAAATCTACACAGACACGATAGATTTGGCGCGGAGTTTGACTTCCGGGATCCCTGGTTATTTTTCCCGCTCTTTGCCATCCTCCCGAGCACCGTCGTGTGGCTATAGGGCCACGCCCCGAACCCAGGGAGTGGGTGGAGGGGGGGGGGGGTGGCAGCCAGGGGAGCGGGGGACGTACGTACGCAATGTTGTGACGCGGACTGGGATTCCGATCGATATTTATGTCGGGGAGTCTTCTTCGTTCAGCCAGCTCGCGTCGACCCCTTTTTCCCCCACAGCCACCTTCTCGCGCAACGCATACCAATGCCATTTACCCCCCACCCCACCCCCCCCACCCCCACCCAACCCCCCTCGAAAAAATCAACCCCCCAACACTCGACCTGGTTCTGGTTCTCGACTCGTACCATAAACATGAAACTAAGAGAGACAAAAAAGGAATAGATAAAAATTAAGACTAACGGCAAGAAACGGCTCGGTGAGTGAGTGTCTGGTGGAAACAGTACAACGAGACGAGCAAGAGGGGAAGAAACATCTTCCCGATCCACACAAGGAGGATGGAAATTTAGGAGACAATTTCAGGAAGCTGCATTGTGCTTCCGCTTGACAGTTTCTGGACGAAATACAACTCGTCCATTCTGCTGATAATACGGAGTGGTTTTAAGTGCTCTTATACATATATGGTCTCTCTCTCTCTCTCTCTCTCTCTCTCTCTCTCTCTCTCTCTCTCTCTCTCCCTCTCTTTGTATCTCTTCCTCTCTCCAACCAGCCGACGAAAGAAGAACTTTATGTATGACTATACATACAATTGATATAAATACATTATGAAAATGTTATAATAAACATGCCTACTAGCTCGATTAAATTATGAATCAGGAAAGTCAGTACGAAAAGAGAAAATAGAAGAATACATTTCTATAGCAATAAAATTAGTAATTTAATAATCAATTTTAATTTAATAATTGGTCATTAAAATTAGTTTTTATATAAAATGTTACGAATCATGAGATATTTCTCTATAAACTGCGCTTCAATTTCAATCTTTCGATAATATAGCTTGTTTTTCCTCACTCTAATTTCTTTTCTAAAACCTGCAGATAAGCCTATATATTGCAACTAAGTATAACCAGTGGCAGTAACCACTAACCACTCGATAATATTGTATATCCTTATTGTTATCACAGAACAATAGAAAAATGCATGGTAGGAATGCTACAATGACATGGCTATACTAGTTCGATCAAATGAGGATGGACGAATCAATAAATGTTCATTTATACTGAGTTTAACGACGCATCTACTAAAGACTCCAGTCTATTGGCGTCGGTGAATAGTATATGAGATGATGGGATGTAACGTTATTTATTTTTTTATTGGGTTTTTTAACGAAGCACTGTAATGATTACTAAGATCTATTGGAGTCGGATGAATGATTAATGAGATGATGGGATGATGAGATGAAGGTTTTTATGGGTAGTGGGAAGGGAAGTGGGAAGGAAGCGGTCGTGGCCTATATTGTGGGAACCATCCCGGCATTAGCCTAGACTACAGAGGGAAACCACGAAAACCCCTGTAAAGGTGGACGGTGGCGGGGATCGAACCGGGTCCGATATGATATCTCTTCACCTCCCGGATCACACGAAGCAAGTGAGCTAACCACTCAGCTACTTTATTGGGAGTTTTTGTATAGTGAAAAGGAGTCGGTCGTAGTCTGTTGTTAAGGTACCATCCCAATATTGACCTGAACGATAGAGGAAAACCACGAAAAACCCCTGTCAGGATGGCCAACCATGGCGGGAATCGAACCCCGGTCTCTTTGTACTAACCACTCAGCCTCACGTCTCAGTAATTAATAAAAGAAATGCTTACCAAAGTCAGTACAATATAAAATATAAATACATTTGGTGATGAAATCAGTATCCAGTATAGAAATATTTCGACTTATTAGGCCTAGAACTTTTCTACAAACTGCGCTTCAATTTGAATCTTTCGATAATAATGCGGTTTTCCTGATTTTTATTTCCTGTTTAGAAGCAGATAAGACTCCATATATATAGTATAACATTATATCCTCACTGTTTCATCCTATTACTAAACACTAGGCAAACGCGTTATGTGTTTCCGCGTTGATGGATGAGCTGGAACATATCACCTTATCTTTGGATTGGTTATTATATATATATACATTTTGAGATCCAAACCATTACATCACTGCCATCTTATTTTCCGTTAATAATTTCTATGATAATAGAGAAGGCTTTGTTTTAATCGTTTACAATTGAGTGGTGTCACCTGTTGCTTGGATTCAATAGGCATCTTAATAGCTGTGAATGATTTATAAAAATTACAATATATATATTTTTTTACATCAAAACGGCAGATCCGATTTGAGTGAAAGTTCGGAATAATGTGTATTATTATCAGATCAAAATTCCCTGAGAATTTGAATTCTTTTGGATGAAATATTTTTCCTGAAATGTTTTCTCTGGGTTATTCTGGTGGTTTTTTTGAAAACTTTGAAATGAGTTTTCTCAGAAGTGGTTCAACCGATCGCGCCTCAAAACTATACAGTATCGAAATAGATAATGATACTTGTGTGTGCCAAGTTTCAACTAATTTTGACTTTTCGTCTGACCTGTGGAGCGCGAAAAAAAAAAAAGTATGGTGAAATTGAGTCTTCGCTTCGCTCATCCAATAACTGATTACATTTGATGCTATTTGGCGTACACCACACTGATAAGGAGTTCTCGTGGTTTTCCTCAACGCATGTGAATTAGATATCGAAACGATACCTGTCACAGTAGAAGGAAATTGTGATAAATTAATTTGATAACAAATAGAGATAGATTAAAAAAAAATACAAAAGCACTCATATCCACTTCACAAACCTAATCCCTGCCTCATCCACTATAGCACTTACTTATAGTTCAAGCTACAAAAATGAATTATTCATTAAAATATATAAATATGAGACGAGTAGACGAGTGGCTAGCACACTGAGCCGTCATTCAGTGAACCGGACTTCGATTCCCGCCAAATCGAAGCCCTAACAAGGTTTTTCCGTAGTTACTCTCTGTCGTTCAGGTCAACACTGGGATATGGTTCCTCAACAACAGGCCACGACCGACTCCTTCTCACTATCCAAAAACACACGATAGAATAACCTTACATCTCATCATCTCATATATCATTCACTAACACCAGGGCTCCTATTCCTGAGATAAACGAGATGTGAGAAAAATAAAAATGAGTGAGAAAACGATTATCTCACTTAAAATGGCCGATTGGTAATGGTTAATCGGCCATTTTAAGTGAGATAACCATTTCCTCACTCACTTTTATTTTTCTCACATCACATTTATCTCAGGAATAGGGGTCCAGTATAGATCGTGTCATCAGTAGGCCTATACAGTGCGTCGTTGAACCCAATATAAATAAAAATAATTAATTAATTTAATAACAGTAAATTTTCTTCAGGGTACATTTTAATATGGGATGGTTAGTGATGGGCGCAAGGGAACATGGTCCCGCTGGTGGGAATAATCCCGGGAATATTTCCCGTCTTCAAATAAATTCCCATATATGGGGATTTTTTGTTTTCAATCTAATAAGCTGCCAGCACTGATAACTGAGGTTAATGGATTGACAGCTGATCTGAAACTAATCAACAAACAATATTTGCAAATTGCAAGGCTGTGGAACAATAGGCTCAGTTACAACCTCAACACATGAGAGATCATCGGGGTGTTTTTGAGGTTATTTTAGAGCTGGATTGTGAAGGAAAACAAATATTTGGTCCCAGCTTGGAAGTCAACAATAACGAAAGTCTATTGTCTACCCTGAAATGTCTTAGTCAATTCAGACCACGAGGTATTACCATTTCCATGGTTAGCCTTTTTCTGAGCGTTATCGAAAACAAATCACATGGGTAACCATGGTGATAACAACTTCAAACTTCCAGTTAGAGCTACTCCCACGTTGTTAATTCAAGCACTTGGGCCTATTCAAAAAATAAATTAATATGTTTAGCTTTGTACACATTTTTGTCGGAGTTTTCCGTTTTTGGATTCTCTATTGAATGTAAACAAGCAGAATCAATATTATTCCCTAAATATTCCCATTTTGAGAGAATTCCCAGGAATATTTCCTCGATTATAAATTTCCAGGAATATTTCCTGGAATTGGCCAATCACTAGGCCGCATGATACGCAAGCCACAGGCCTATTTGTCTACCGTATGTGAAGTAACAGGCAATATCTCTATATGTAGAGAATGGTCTCATATGGTTTTTATGAAATACATTTTAGAGCTTCTTCTGTAAGACATTTGTAATGCATACCGATATTGAATATTGATTTCATCCATTCTTCAAAGTTCTTTTGGAACACATAAAAATAAATGGTATACTATTTTTAGATGTTTTACTGCGGTATCTATAATATATACCGATCCTAGACTGAAAATGATTACTTTTCAAATATTGATTCAAAATACTGTGTCTCAAGTATATACCCATCGTTTGGTCAGCAGAGTCGAAAAGCAATTTTGAAAATAATTCTACACGCTGAGTGAATTTGAGTTGAGCTTTACTTGAGTACACTTTGGAATAGGAATTGCATTATGAGAATAACTGTTATTTTACTCGCCGAAGCTGTCACACTGAGTTGCTATTTTGACTTCAGCTCAGGGAAAAATCGACTTTTTTCCACTTAAAATGAGTGTGATTCAAAAATGAGAATAGGTATATACCAATATTTATTTATGGATAATTTTATTCAAATCATCATCACTGCAATAAAACCAGTTTTTGATTCAATGCCATTACTTTTAGCATATTTTAATTGTCTGTTGAACAATAAAATGAAAGAACGAAAAAAATGGAAGATTGTATCTTGAATGACGACCGGGGAAATTTCCCATTTTAATTGATATATATCTCAAAATTAAACCCGGTCAGCGTATCATTTGTTTCAATATTACCATCCAGTTGTTTTGTTAGACGAGCTTTAGCGAGGATTCAATTCGACTTACTGAAAAAAAAGATTGGTGTTCGTTTTTTTTTTTTTTTTTTTTTTTAATGTTTTTTTGTCGCTTCTTCACAGGTCAAACGGATACAGCTATCAACTTCAAACTTTTTTTCATCATGGTTCCTCATCTAGCTTAGATCTGTCTAGTTTTGTGGCATCATCGGGTGGTAATTTTTATTTTTATGAATTTTAGAAATTTCAAAAATACCCTTTAGAATAACTCGGCGGAAAAAAAATTGAAAAATTTTATTTTCAAAAAAAATGAAATTTTGTGTCAAGTTGAATAACATCTTGATACACATTTCTGGAAATTCTCAGCTTGATCGGGTCAGCCATTTTGAAGAAAAAACATGAAATGTGCTAAATTGGCACCACTCGAAGCCGTTTTTACCCATTTATAACTAAAATGTTACCCAATTGGCGAATTCAGGCAAAAGTTTGGCAATGAAGTCGACATACTATTACTTTCCGCTCGTCTAACAACGCGTATATAGCGTTTTCCTAGTAAATCAAAACAATCGGCTGACAAAGATGCGTACCCTTTTCATATATATGAAGTTATAAAGATGCCGTCCGTTTTTCTGCAATCAGTCCCAGTGTCTAAGACAATGCTTTGGAACGAGGGCCGTATCAAGGCCTAAGCCCACGAGGCCCCGGGCCTAGGGCGGCAAATTCTCAAGGGGCGGACAATTCTCAGAGGGTGGCAAATTATCAAGGGGTGGTAAATTTTCAAGGGGCATCACGGCCTCTCAAAAATCAAATGAAAATTCAATATATTTCAAAAAGACATGTATTTCCATATAAAATATATTCACCTTGTGAGATACCAACTAATGCATGGAGAGCATTGAGAACGATGTTCTACAGTTTTCTTCCAGTGTACAATATAATCTTTGTAATATACAACAATATTAATTTATTAATATTATAAATATACTAGCAGGTTGCGCTCGTCGTGTACGACGTGCCACGATTAAGAAGTAAATGGTCTTCCTTCATCCCCCTCGCCCCACTAGGCATAAGTACGCATCAGAGTAAACCGAGCCGAACCCCTCGCGTGGTCGAACCGCAGCCCTCGCTCGGCAGTTTCCCCCCTCCTCGTTTTCTCCTATTCGACACTACCGCCCGTTCACAGTACCCGAAGCCCCCGCCCTAGCAGGCATTTTATATAACGCAACGAACACAGGTACGCACGCACGCTACGAACATGCACATTCTCCCTCCCATGATTTTAATAGTGAAGATATTTGTCTTGCCGTTTGACAAATGTCATTATTATTATTTCTATAATATTATTGTCTCATATATTGCCAATCAGAGAAAGCAGCTCTAACACAAGACGCTGAGTAATAATAAAGTTCAATT
>OZ023326.1:81404137-81421637 GCA_964007535.1 Brachyptera risi
GAAATATACTTGAGAAAACGCCAAAAGTGTCGTTATTAAGGCGTTCCCAGCCTCCATAGGGCAATAAGTTCCCGCCAGAGGCATGGCACAGATATAAATTAATCATAAAAGTTGAATAATGCAGAATGCGAACTTGACAAATACGTCACAAGAAGATGAAAATGATGGTCAAATTGTATAACAATTGGTGGATATGTAACAGTATAGCTCAGGACCCTTACCTAATAAATGTCGTGCTAGTGCTAGCTAGCTCCAAGAGGCTAGGACTTGGATTGGTTAATATCTACTAGAAGAGCTACCCGTCATGGCAACGTGTCTGGTCTCTGTGTATTTCCATTGTTGTTAGCACAAAATACCAGCCCTGCTTATGAAGTAGGTTTCAAAATGTGATGGAATTATTCAGTCCAAGAGACCGTGGATTCGTTTTTATGATATATTGTCATTGTTGGTAGCTTTTTTAGTGAACATAAACCAATCAAAGTCCTACCCTCTTGGAGCTAGCTAGCTCTAGCACAAAATTTCGAGTGGTTTATTAGGTAAGGGTCCAGGATACTTTAACCGCTTCATACACGTAACGGTATAATTCCATGATCATGTTTTATATGGGTCGACAATATTTTATAAGATACTCTCCTGAATGGTGTGAAGCATTTTCACTAATAGATGTTCAGACGGAAAGCCACAACGATCGTTTATATGTTACGTTGCCACTGGAAATTGTACGCTGTGGATAAAGGAAGTCATAATTATTATGATTATGGTTTCAAGTTATAGTCATAGTCGATAAGACAATCAACCCTTACCAAAAAAAGTCGCGTGCATACTATAACCCTTAACAGTAATTGGAAAATAAAGTGAATTTTAGGATGTCTATTCATTACGAATGATCACATAAATGAATGAAAGTCTCCCCCGATTCGATATTTTCAAAAAGTAGATAAAATCTTGACCTGCCAGTGCGCCTTACATACAGGGGTGTAGTCGTAGGAAATAAAGTGCCAGGGCGGTGACATCACGACGTCTGCCCCAGCAGTGGTGCTGTCTTAACGGTAGGTATACCTCAAAATTTCGCATGAAGATCGATATTTAGTTCAAATAGCAGTCAATGCGATTTCTAATTGATGGTGGGTTGCCCCCCGCCCCCTCCCTCCCAACACACCGCGAGGTGAAGATTGTTTTTTCAATCATTTTTATTTGAATATGTATTTTGTCCCATGATAAGACGAGCTTTAGCGAGGATTCAATTTGACATACTGAAAAAAATTGGTGTTCGTTTTTATGTTTTTTTTTTTTTTTTTTTTTTTTATGTTTTTTTGTCGGTTCTCCACAGGTCAAACGGCTACAGCTATCAACTTCAAACTTTTTTTCGTCATGGTTCCTCATCTAACTTAGATCTGTATAGTTTTGTGGCATTATCGGGTGATAACTTTTTTTTTTATGAATTTTAGAAATTTCAAAAATCCCCATTAGAATAACCCGGAGGAAAATACTTGAAAAATCAAAATTTTTCAAGACCTCTCAAATTTTCGCCGAATATAAAGGAAAATATTAAGCACATTTTGAGAGATTTTTCGCATCAATCGGATGAGAAATAACGAAGAAAACGCATTTTTAAAGCATTTTCCCATCAATTTAGGCTATTACGGGAACCAATTAAATCTATAGCAACAAGTGTCACCAATTAATTCAAAACGATTGAAATGAATGAAGAGGAAGGCCGTGACATAACTGATTCTCGTAAGGTTTTTGAACGTTTGGAGTGATCCAAGGTCTGTAGATGTAGATTGGGTTGACAAATTATTTTTCATTCTAGATTTCTATACCCCTAAGCTCGTCTAACAACGCGCATCCCGCGTTTTCCTAGTCACTAGGAATTTTTTTCAGTATGTCAAATCGAATCCTCGCTAAAGCTCGTCTAATAATCAAATTAAACACGTGATCTGGAGGGGGGACGGGGGGAAGCGACAGGGCCGTATGAGGATATTTTGCGCCCCTATGGGCCCAAATTTTTTGTCACCTCCCCCCTCCCTCAAGTAATCAAATCAAGTAATTAGACGAGCTTTAGCGAGGATTCAATTTTACATACTGAAGAAAATTGGTGTTCGTTTTCATGTTTTTTTTTGTGTGTGTTTTTTGTCGGTTCTCCACAGGTCAAACGGCTACAGCTATAACTCCAAACTTTTTTTCATCATGGTTCCTCATCTAACTTAGATCTGTTTAGTTTTGTGGCATTATCGGGTGATAACTTTTATTTTTATGAATTTTAGAAATTTCAAAAATACCCGCTAGAATAACACGGCGGAAAAAAAATTAAAAATTTTTCATTTTAAAAAAAATTGAAATTTTGTGTGAAGTTGAACAACATCTTTATACACATTTCTGGAAATTCTCAACTTGATCGAGTGAGCCATTTTGAAGAAAAAACATGAAATGTGCTAAATTTGTACCACTCGAATCAGTTTTCACCCATTTATAACTTAAATGTCACCCAATTGGCGAATTTAGGCAAAAGTTTGGCAAAGAAGTCGACATACTATTACTATCCGCTCGTCCAACAACGCGTATATAGCGTTTTCCTAGTTAAGTATCAATTCAGCATAGTGCACTATCTCAGAAATATGACGAGCTACAGGTTTTCATTCAAGAAGCACATTTATAGTTATCATGTTGGGCTATAACTATGACCAGTCAATAAGAAGGATAATTTCATTCATGAACTTTGATCGTTACTGAATTCATTAGTTGAATTAGTTGAATTAGTTGAATTCAATGTTGAAACATTAATATTGAAATTTGTTGTGTGACAAAATAAAAATTTGAGACTATATTAGCAAGACCATATTGTAGACTGGAAGAAAACTGAAGCATTACAGAACATTGTTTTTAATACGCTCTTTCTATGCATTAGTTGGTATCTCAAAACAAGAAAATATATTATATGAAAAAAACGATTTTTTACATACATATTAGACCTTAATAAGTCCTTAGGGTTGGGGTCAAGATGCACTGAGGGTTGCGTTGGTTTGACAGTGGGCGAGATGGTGTCCTCACTTCCTATCCCTTCCATGTTAAAAATATGTACCAATTCACTGTCCACGTTTAAAAAACAATTGACCGTATATAAGTAGTAATAAAAGGAACTAACTTTACTCATTGACGTCGGCTAATAACAACAGTCATCGAGTTTGCCAGCCTATCAACCGTTTCTACAAAACAACACCAGATAGAGCAGCGATCAATATTTCTCAGGAGAGTACTCAGGAAATGGAACGTGTTTTCGAACTAGTTTTTTTTTTTTTAATAACATCGAAACTTGATACAAAATAATTGTTCCCCAATTAAGGCTAAGGATGAAAAGTAGGATCGTTCGGACGGGGCACCACAAGGGCGATCACACGATTTTAATTATTTAAAACCAATGAACTTTAATTAGTGAAGAAATTCGAATTAGTGAAGTCATCATCTCCAACAGGCAGACCAAAGCAACCCTCGATGCATCTTGGGATGGGTTGAGGGATGGGGAATAAAATGAACCTGCCGCCTGGATGATGACGTCAGAAACGGGCACAGACTGACTGACTTGGCATCGTTGAATATGTAAAACGAAAATGTCGAGTCAAAGTGCTTTACAATGTTTTTCAAACAGATTTAAATCACATGAATGGGTTCATGAAAAAAAACCATTAGCATAGAAACATCCCCATAAGAGTTTTAAAAGTAATCTACGTCACGTGTAGGCCTATACCTCCCATTCTGCGGCTCACTCGAAACGGAGTTGGAAAGTGAGAAGAAAAATTATGTAGGCCCATAGTCAAAATCAGTGGCGTACCAAGCACGACGAGATAGGAGTGCAAAATGTATATAAGAGCCTCCCCCCCCTTTTTTTTATATATTTGCCCAGGCCTCAGAGTCACGATAGGCACTCGTGTCCCTCTAATTTGCTTCAAGGGGGGGACTCGAGTGGAATTTTCATTTTTTTGAACATTTTTCGTTTTTTTTTTATTTTTATTATCATTGGTTTGGATGTTTACTCGAGGCGTATGTTTTAAAATATTGGAAAATATCAATATTTATAACTTATTTTTTTTTTTTTAATTACATCGAAACTTGATACAAAATCATTGTTCCCCAATTAAGGCTGTGGATAAAAGATATGGATATTTATAACTGAAATAGATTGTTTAGTGTGACTGTGCATCGAGCTGTCTGCTTATTTTCAATACAGCAATTTACATTGTCAATCTTCAGAGGGCATTTACTGCAATACACTTCTTTTCACAAAACAAGAATTTGTTTTTTGGGCTACGTCAATAAAAGTTGTTATATTGTCTCGATTTTTTTTGTGAGTGTTCACCGTTAGTTTATCCGGGCTTGTACATATCGCTTTTTCGATATCTCATCCAACAACAGAGATAACAAATATATACTAAATACATTTTATATAAAATTTGATTTAAAAAAAACACATTATAAATAAAATCATATCTTGAAATATAAGAAGAATATCGGAAAAACGATATGTAGGCCTACAACCCTGGCTACAACCAAAGGCCTACACCTAATCATTCGTATCCCCAATTAACCAGCTGTTGGTGGGGACGTTGAGAAAACAACAACGATAATGAGAAGAATAAGGAAATAAGGAATAAGGAAATTATGGATGGTTACTACGAACCCCACACGCTAATGGAGCATCATTTTTCTTCATTTGTCTTTATCTTCATGTTGGTCGTGGTAGGCCTATATATTATGGTTCTTACATATACACACAAACCTGAATTGAAGGAGTATTACTACTGTTCTTAGTTATAATAAAATAAGGAATAATCCTTATTCTTTTCTCAAATCTGACGGCTCGATAAATAAATAAATGAATAGACAACTATATAGACAATTTTATTTTTTTCATTTTAATTTTTTTGGATAATTTTATGGTTGGACAAAAATAGTGTAGGAAAAACTATCGATAATAAACTCAAGTGTGAATCTTTCAGTTCGCACATAGACGATATAGATGAGAACTACGTTTATCGTATATTTATATCATCAAAACCCAACCATTCAGTCTGAGTCACAGTCAAATTCCATCGAGTCAAACGGAGTCTTCACCCACGTTCGTCCAATCAATACGTCACTTGTCACCATTATTGATGTCTCTATCTGTCAATTGTCAAACGGGACTGTATGCTCACACACGGACAAGTAAGTTCACAAAACACACCAATTAATCATTAAAGGCATTTTCAACAATAGAGTCTGGAAGTATAGCTCATTTCTATTATATTGAATATCGATTGCAATGTGACTGAATGGCCCCAACCGTGAAGTCAATAGTGCCCTTTACAAGCCATGGACAACCTCCATGTTCAGCTTGAAGCATAAGTAAAAGTCTCTTTGCTACCTGGTCAAACCATTCGACCATGTTATATTGCATTCGATTTCACAGGTATCTAACGACAGAAACAGACTTTTACTTATGCTTCAAGGGCTACGTAGGATATAGCGTGATGCCTATGGGCTGTCCATGAATGATGTCACACAATTTTAGGTTATATCAACCCCCCCCCCCCCCTGCCCGAAAAGTTCACCAAGATGACCCCCCTCTTTGATGACGTCACAATCCAGCAATATTTGCACTCCTCCCAGCAATTATTTACGGGAATTTGAAAAAAACTGGAATATCAGTGATATTGTATTATTATTATATAAGCCTATAATATATACCGATTATTCTTTGCTTATTCAATTTTTATCCAATGACGATATATTTACAACATTTTGCGAAGAAATAATGATTTATAATATAATATATGAGAATAGTCAAAATATACATTTGTCACAGTCATCGAACATTTGAAGAATTAACGATACATTGAAATATATAAAATGGGATACATTGATAAAACACATTTTAAACCACATTGAAATTTATCGAATAAAAAAGAGTGGGTCATTTGAAAATATAAATTATAAACATCATACGTTTTACATGTCAATTACTACAATTCATTCGGTATAGAACTAAAGAATTAGTCAATTTAACATTTGTGAATACATTCAATAAAAAAACATCCATATTATAAATGTATTTTTTTTTCAAGATGAATGATTTCAAGGTATTTTTTCAATGAATCGGTATTGTGGGCCTATTATTCCGGCGACGAAAAGAGGAGTTCAATCCAAAAATATGAAAACTTTTCACAGTCACCTAAATTTTGCAATAGAATATAATTCCATAGGCCTACACATTATGTGGCGCCAACTGATTTTTCCCAAAAACTGAGAGAAACGATAATTTATGTCGCGTAAATGTAGATGTCACATGGTGTATACCCCTACTCCCCCCCCCCCCCCCCCTCAATAGTCTACGGTATTTATGGATAGCCCCTAATGACTTATATAGATTTGAGTCATAGACTGACCATGAGCTGAAAACGACGCAGTTGGGAGTTGAAACAATGAGATGTGAAAAATTAAATAGATACATGGCCTACTTGTATCCACAATGCGTACCAGCGTAACTAACACAAAGGTCACTATAATATGTAATTATTTTCAGGACGAGAGTTCACGGTGAAAAAACGCAACTGCATATTTCAAACGGATTAAATCCTTGCCGAGTTTGCTAGGAGATATTATGTAATTACAAAAGTTTGTGCAACTCATTAAGTTGGCAAATGGCCGGCGATTTTCTTTCGTGAGTACAAATATAGCAGGAAACCATCACCGTTCTTAGACAAAATTATATAATGCAATAATATTATATAAATTATATATTATATATAAATTTATATATATATATATATATATATATATATATATATATATATATATATATAAATTATATATAAGTTATATAATAAATAATACGAACACATTCTTAATTTAGGGCCTAATCGTGAGAAAAATGTGGTAATATTGTCATATAAAACATGGCAACCAATTTTCATTTTTCCCCCCAAATTCGTTTTCTGATAGATCTTGATTAGATCTATTAACTAAAAACATTACACACTATGAATTGACAATATTTAATTGTTGGAAAAATCATCAAATATGACAATGTCAAAACCACAGCACAATGTCAGCCATCTTGGCAAAAGTGTATCACAACAAGAAAATCCACAAAGACACTTTCTGTGTGATTACAAAAAAAAATACCCCCACAATAACCTTAACAAGTAAGTTTTACACTATATTGAAAAATGAACATTCTTACCGTGCTGCGTGGCATCAATCATTAGATCTGATTAATATCTTTCAGAAAGAAACAAAATCGGTGGAAAAAATGAAACTTGGTCGCGATGCGGTATTTTATGCATATATATATATATATATATATATATATATATATATATATATATATATATATATATATATATATATATATATATATATATATATATATGTTAACGCCGGTCTTTTGAGACCAGCTAGCTCGTTTTCCCTAGTTTGTCAATTGAACATGAAATCATTCGATTGCGTCATGGAATGTTGTATACATTGCAAACCGTGTTTCTAGTCGACCTTCCTTTCTCATTGCTGGTTGGCTGGTGGGTTGTCACGCGATGTGTGCGTCCAATCACAGCTCGCCATTCGCGTTGCTTGTCTGGTAGCTGGTCTCGCCTGATCAGTTCCTTCTTATACTCGATTCAGACCGGACGTCTCGAAACGGCTCTCGTCGAGTATCCATTCAGTTAGCTTCTACATTCCCTTGGGGTCGGACGTACTTGTAGTCGCTCGTCAAGTGGGTGAATTCGCTCACATTCTCGACCAGCTCTTGTTGTGTGAGCTTCTCCCGTCCTTCTCTACTTTGTTAGAGTTCGGACGTACTGTACATTATTTCGCATGTACGCAGTTGCTTCTTTTCTATTTTTCGTTCTTCTTGAGTCGTTAATAGGACCTCTTTCCATACTTTCTTGTTTCTAATTCTTCACATTTGTTTTGGTCTTTATCATTTACGAATTTGGTTGTTTTGTTTTCTCTCAAGCTTTTGTTTGTTGTTTATTCGAATGGTGTGCGGGGACACCACTCAGGTTTTGATCTATTTTGTTTCGCTTTCTATTTATTCTTTGATTTGGTCAATAACAACGTCAAGTCGACGTAGACCAAATACGTATCGTTTTGGGGCCTGATTATTAGTGCCAAGTCGGCACCCTCAATATACAGTCCACTGGTCTTTCATCGCCATCTCTAAGATCGGCGGTAACATTTTGGTCCCTGTGAGCCAAAGATTATTTTGGTTCCAATTTCTCGTCATTCGTGAGGCGGAATCCATCTCCGGATTCTTATTTCGTTCTCTTGTTGGAATCCATTTGTGAATTCCATTCTTTTCACCACGCGGAGTCCATCTCCGGATTCCAATTGCTTTTACTTGTTGGAATCCATTTGTGGATTCCTTTCTTTGCACCACGCGGAGTCCACCTCCGGATTCCACAGTCATTCGTGGCAGCACCCGCGATCAGGCATCGCATGGGTGACTTCTTTGTCCTCCGCACTGAATCGGCTTCCACATAATTGGGTTTCCACGGCGCAATAATTTATTCTGTTTGTTTGCGAGTTATTATCAACAATTGTTTTAACTTGTTTTATAGACATTCATTTCTTGAATTATTTTGCGTTGTTCTTTTTCTGTGCATTTCGGCCGTATTTTCTCCGTGAGTAATTCACTTCACAAGTCTTCGATACTTGTGCTGGCTTCTTGGTTTTGCTTTGTGAATATTCATCCACAACAATGGCTTCAAAGATGGAGAAACAACAATCATTGTTTAAAGCCAAACGTGAGCGAATATTCACAGCGCTACAACGCTCGTATGATGCTTTCAAAATGCTTGAGAGCAGGGGTTATATTAGTGCGCAGTTGACCCTAATATGCGCAGTTCTCAACTTGAAAAATGCAGCTCTTAATTTCAATTTGCGCAGTTGTAAAATTTAGTCCATGTTTAATAATGCACTAATAATACTAATAACACAAATAATGCATTAGTATAATGAATTAATAATGCAGTATGAAGCAACAGTCTTAGGTTCTACATATTCCCAAATAGTAACGAGATCATTTAAAAAACAAAGTTTTTCAAAAAATTCCCTGCGGGGCTGTAGTCCCCCCCCTCCCCCCCATTATCCGCGCAGAACCCTCTTCTTTATATGATTGATTTTCTTCATGCGCAGTTCTAAATTTTCACTAATATAACCACTGCTTGAGAGTGACGATGCTTCGTCTTACAAATCTCGTTTCGACAAGCTTGACGTTTTGGAAGCCAACTTTGAAGGCATTCAAAACGAAATAATGGCATTGAATGCTCAACTTGACAACAGTGACGATGCATTACCGGTCGACGCTGTTGAAGCAAGCTTTGAGGAAATGCTGTATGCGACTCGTAAGCTGTATCTCGACGCCGTTGCCGCGGCGACGCCCAAGCCGCCTCCGCCGCCAAATCAAAATGGTTTTCAAGCCATCTCATTGCCGACAATTGCGTTGCCGGCATTCTCTGGTGATATTACTCGATGGACGGAATACTATTCGCTATTTAAATCTCTCGTCGACGAGAACAACGACCTGAATCAAGTTCAGAAATTCCACTATTTGAGGACCACCCTCAAAGACAACGCCTTGTCTGTCGTCTCCGGGTTTCCGATTACGGAAGCCAATTATTCTGTGGCATTGGATGCTCTTGTCAGTCGGTATCATAACCCTCGGTTGTTAGCCACCACGTATGTTCAACAGGTTTTAGAATTTACGCCTCTCAAAACCAATTCACATTCTGGGCTGCAATCATTTCTGAAAGTTCACAAAACTTCGATTGAAGCGTTGAAAGCTCTGAATATCGAAGATTTGTCAGATTTTCTGCTTTTCTCGTTAGCACTGACCAATCTCGACACATCAACGCGCAAGGCTTTCGAACAGAAACATTCTTCGCACAGCACTCCGAGCTACGCGTCGTTGATCAAATTCATTGAAGAGCAGTCCAGGACGATGGAATTGTGTGGTCTCGACAAACAAGCAGCTAGCTCTTCAAAAGCTATTCCTCCTTCCACAAAGCGAATCAATTCGTTGTTAGTTGCGAATCCTCCGCCCGTCAGCTTTAAATCTCGCGAGCAGAGCAAATCAGCAAGCTCGACCACGAAACAATCTTCGTGTCCAGTCTGCAAAGGGGAGCATACTCTATACTCGTGTTCCGTATTTCGGCAACAGTCCGTTGACGACAAATACAACACGTTACGTCGCCTACAACGCTGCTTCAACTGCATGGGCGCTCACCTCAGATCGCAATGCACCTCTAAGAGTGTTTGCGGTACTTGTCAAAGTAACAAACATCATTCGCTGTTACACACTGCACGAATCAACCCCTTGACTCGTGACACAATAGCAACCGAAGTCTCTTTTCCACCGGAGACCACCTCGCCTCATCCTCAAACTCTCGCTTGTCAAGTCAAGACAAGCAAGCCAGTGCTACCCACAGCTCTGTTGGGCACTGTTCGCGCCTTAATCCGCGACTCTCACGGTCAACTGCAACCTATCCGTGCGGTTATCGACTGTGGTTCACAAATCTCTGTTCTCACTCACTCGTTCCTTCAGAAGCTAGGATTGAACATCAATCCTTGTCATTCCGAACTCTCTGGTATTGGTCACGTTAGTGCTCGGGTAATCGGGACTGTTCAATGCAGCATCGCTTCCCGGTTCACCCCTGCAACCTCTCTCAGCGTACAAGCCTACGTTATGCCTGCGATAGCGAGTCAACTTCCAACCACCACCGTTCCGCTTGAGGTGTTTGAACGTTATCGCTGTCTCTCTCTTGCCGACGACCGCTTTCATGTGCCCGATCAGATCGACTTTTTGATCGGCGCCGATTTATACCCTGATATTCTTGAAAAATCAGGTGATATTGTGATGAGTGGCAGTCCATCTGCCATAAACACGGTCTTCGGCTGGGTGGTTTTGGGTCCTATTCGGTGTTTGGATGCCGAGTTCCAGCCTCCGCTCTCTCTGCTTGCTTGCACTGGTTCTCCATTGGATCGTACTCTTCGATTGTTTTGGGAATCGGAAGAAGTTTCACGTCCTCTTCAAGTTGATCCGGACGATGAACTTTGTGAGGAGCATTTTCTATCTACGCACTCACGGAACCCTTCCGGACGCTATTCGGTAGCACTCCCTTTCAAGAACACATCCTCTCCTCTCGGATATAATCGTGAGACCGCCCTCCAGAAATATTTGAGTCTGGAGCGGCGACTGAAACGCAATCCTCAGCATGATGCTGCGTATCAAGCATTCATGCAAGACTATATTCAATCGAACCACATGCAACTTGCAAGCACCTCTTCGAACTACGTGATTCCGCATCATTGTGTGCACAAGATTACCAGCTCCAGCACGAAGCAGAGAATGGTATTTAACGCCTCTTCTCCAGATGAGAGAGGCGCCTCTTTGAATCAGCTGTTACTCAGTGGTCCCAAGCTTCAGAGCGAACTCCCGGGCGTTTTAACCCGATTTCGTTCTCATCCCATCGCAATTTGTGCTGACATTCGTCAGATGTATCGTCAGATTTTGGTCCAACCATCTGACCGCAAATATCAGCACATATTTTGGCGACCCAATGCAGACTCTCCAGTAAAAGAATATGAGCTCAACACGGTCACATATGGGCTCGTACCGTCAGCTTTTCTTGCTCAACGAGTGCTGAAGCAGCTCGTGCACGACGAAGGGGCTCCTTTCCCTAATGCTTCGCGTGCTTTGATATCTCACATCTACGTGGATGACATCGTGTCTGGCGCAGCAGACGTCGCTCAAGCTCGCATTCTTCAATCGGAATTACAGGCTCTTCTAGCTAGTGGAGGTTTCGAACTCCGAAAGTGGGCCAGTAACCTCCCAGAAGCATTGAGTGCACTTCCGGAGGATCATCTAGAGACTCCAGTCGTGTTTTCGGATGACGATCAGGGCATCAAGATCCTTGGTCTGTTCTGGGATCCCCGATCGGATGATTTCTCATTCCACATCTTACCATTCGAAGGCGTGGTAACGAAGCGCACGGTCTTGTCGTACATTGCGCGCATTTTTGATCCTTTGGGATTCCTCACCCCGCTCGTATGCTGGATGAAGATTTTTCTTCAGCAACTTTGGTTATCGCGGGTGCAGTGGGACGACGTTTTACCACCGCTTCTTGCTCAAAGGTGGTTGGACGCGGTAGCCGAGATCTGTCTTCTCTCGAACTTCCGAGTTCCACGCGCATTTCCTGCTTCACAAGGCATACATCGACTTGTAGGCTTTTGTGATGCCTCCGAGAAGGCCTACGCTGCGATACTTTACCTTCACACAACGAATCATGCAACTTCGCATATTAGTTTGTTGCGAGCAAGGAGTAAAGTATCCCCGGTCAAACCCTTGACCATCCCTAAGCTTGAACTCTCTGCTGCTTTGCTTCTAACGCGTGTGCTGAAAGATACTCTTCCCTCACTCAGCACTCTTGTCGTGGAGTCAGTAACCCTCTACACTGATTCGACTATTGTGCTCGCGTGGCTTGCCACCCCTCCACATCGACTGAAGACATTCGTCGCCAACCGAGTAGTGGAGATACTCGACAACTCCACTCCTACCAATTGGGCACACGTGGATTCCGAAGAAAATCCCGCTGACTGCGCTTCTCGTGGAATACTGCCTTCTTAGCTCATGGAATACCCGTTGTACCTCTCGGGTCCTTCTTTTCTCAGGAGTCCCCATGCTCTGTGGCCTATCTCTGTGCCTTCCACTGATTTATTGTCTGAATTGCCAGACATTAAGCCTTCCATGGTCACTTTGGCCACAACGGTCAAAGTAGATCCTCTCCTGGTGAATTTTCGAAAGTTTTCCACACTTCTCAAAGCACAACGGGTCTTTGGGTATGTAGTTCGATTTGCCCGTCTCTTATTGGCGAAACGATCCAAGATTCTCCCTCCTACGGGTTCTTTAAAACCTGTGGAGCTGCAAGACGCTCTTGAACTGATCATAAGAGTCACTCAAAACCACTTTTATGCAACCGAGATCAGCCAGCTTGCCAAACAGGGACAGGTTTCATCCCGGATCGCTTCGCTGAAACCTTTTCTCGAACCCTCGGGCTTACTCAAGGTGGGCGGAAGATTGCGTCACTCTTCTCTTCCTGAAGAGGCTCGGTACCCAATCCTACTCCCCAAAGAAGCTCACCTCGCATCTCTCATATGCGATGCCTTCCACCGAACATCGCTACATTCCGGCCCGAGAACGGTACAGGCGCTGATACAGCAGCGTTACTGGATCGTTTCTCTGCGCGGTTTGTTGAGGCAGCGCATACACCAGTGCATTACTCGCCACAAGTTTCGCGCGAAGCCTATGCAGCCTCCAATGGCAGATTTGCATTCATTCGTGTATTTTTTCTGTTCAAGCACGCATTGGTGCTTTGATCATTTCTTCATGTTAACTTTCTTGTTGTTCTCTCTTTTTTCATTTTTTTTGAAAGGTCAGCGACCATTGAATAAAATGGTTGCGTTTTCTCCTCAATGAATCGCTCGGATCATGTGCGAATTCTTTGCTGTTCTCCGATCCAATTGGGAAGCAATCCAATTACTCGGTGAAAATCTCTTTGCTCACGTTGCCTATGAAGTTACAAGGCTTCTTACGAACAGTTTGCTGTTCTAATTTCATGTTCCTAATTTTCCGTATCGTTTACCTCAGCTTTAAAATGTTCATTTTGGTGGGCGGTATGTTAACGCCGGTCTTTTGAGACCAGCTAGCTCGTTTTCCCTAGTTTGTCAATTGAACATGAAATCATTCGATTGCGTCATGGAATGTTGTATACATTGCAAACCGTGTTTCTAGTCGACCTTCCTTTCTCATTGCTGGTTGGCTGGTGGGTTGTCACGCGATGTGTGCGTCCAATCACAGCTCGCCATTCGCGTTGCTTGTCTGGTAGCTGGTCTCGCCTGATCAGTTCCTTCTTATACTCGATTCAGACCGGACGTCTCGAAACGGCTCTCGTCGAGTATCCATTCAGTTAGCTTCTACATTCCCTTGGGGTCGGACGTACTTGTAGTCGCTCGTCAAGTGGGTGAATTCGCTCACATTCTCGACCAGCTCTTGTTGTGTGAGCTTCTCCCGTCCTTCTCTACTTTGTTAGAGTTCGGACGTACTGTACATTATTTCGCATGTACGCAGTTGCTTCTTTTCTATTTTTCGTTCTTCTTGAGTCGTTAATAGGACCTCTTTCCATACTTTCTTGTTTCTAATTCTTCACATTTGTTTTGGTCTTTATCATTTACGAATTTGGTTGTTTTGTTTTCTCTCAAGCTTTTGTTTCTTGTTTATTCGAATGGTGTGCGGGGACACCACTCAGGTTTTGATCTATTTTGTTTCGCTTTCTATTTATTCTTTGATTTGGTCAATAACAACGTCAAGTCGACGTAGACCAAATACGTATCGTTTTGGGGTGAGGCATAATCCGAGTTTGGATTATGCTCGCCTGATTATTAGTGCCAAGTCGGCACCCTCAATATACAGTCCACTGGTCTTTCATCGCCATCTCTAAGATCGGCGGTAACAATATATATATATATATAAATATAAATATATAAATATATATATAAAAAATGAAACTTGGTCGCGATGCGGTATTTTATGCATATATATATATATATATATATATATATATATATATATATATATATATATATATATATATATATATATATGCATAAAATACCGCATCGCGACCAAGTTTCATTTTTTCCACTGATTTTGTTTTCATATAAATATATATATATATATATATATATATATATATATATATATATATATATATATATATATAAATATATATATATATATAAATATATATATATATAAATATATATATATATATATATATATATATATATATATATATATATAAATAAATATATATATATATATATATATATATATATATATATACATATATATATACCGGTATATATATATATATATATATATATATATATATATATATATATATATATACATATATATATATATATATATATATATATAATATATATATATATATATATATATATATATATATATATATATATATATATATATATATATATATATATATAGGCCTATATATGACAATTTTACAAAAAATGTTGCAATTGTTTTTTAATTTTTATAAACTTGAGCTTCACGTAGGAAAATGAAATTACAAAAATCTATCATTTCTTGAAACATTTCGGACAAGCTATAGGTGCTGTGAGCTAAAGCATGAGTGTTTTGTAAGCACACTTTCCACTTTTAGTTAATATATTTTCAACCCCCAATCTTATATCATACTTTAACATGATTGATTGTCCTGTCAATTTGATATAGCAGTCAGAGCCTAGTGCTTGTTATCTACGAGTACGACACTAGCTATATACTGGTAATATCAAGAGACCGTTTTTCTTTTGCGTGTTTTAGATGTTATTGCATCGATCATCAGTAGAAATAATGTCACTCCAAGGCTCTAACAATGACCGCATGTCGTTAGTAAAAGTTGTCCAATTGTTGGCAGTTTCAAGTCAGACTGCAACATTGCCAGCTAGTCGTGTATTTCTTAACGTATTCTCTTGTTAATCGCAAGCAATCTTTCAATATTGCAGCATGGTTATAGGTTGTATAGACCCACATTAGGAGTTTGAATTTACACCCATATAATAATAATAATAATAATGATAATAATAATAATAATGATAATAATAATAATAATAATAATGATCGGTTCTATTTCCACTTGATAAAACATGATCATATCACATCCATCCATGATCCATATCACAATGTTAAAAGAATCTTTTAATTGTGCAATTCAAATAAGAGTGTAGTAGAAAGGCTTTATGTAACAATAATTCCTCTTTTTACTTGAATTTTATTGTCACGAAGCTTATTTACACTAAAAGTAAATACCAGTTCATATATAAGAAGCATACAAAATACTTGTCAAAAAAATAAAAACTATAACTATATTTACTTGAAATAACTATAGGCATGAATAGATGTTATGATGGATATATATGTATAGATCTGGAGAAAAATAAAAATAGATTCCTTTATCATTGGGTTATTCAAGAAAGAAATGATAACCAACGGTAATTTGACCTAGGCCCGGTGTATTACCCAGTCAAGTTGGCCTTCATCTGACAGTTGATGAAAACAAATAGCATGGGTAACCATGGTGATAACTATAAACTGCCTATTAGAACCACTACCACATTGATAAATCAGGCACCAAGTGCCTGGCAATGACAATATGCAAACAGCTGTTTCGATCGGCGCAACAAACGCCATGTTGCGTTTTCCCTACCAATCATGGTCTATGTTCCAATGTGAATACTGCATCAGGCCTACACTGCTCCCTCCTATTCTCCGAGCGCAAGGTGTATTCTATAATCTATAGTGACGCTAGTGCTAACTGAAATTATGACTTTATTTCAACAAGCTAGATTCTATTCTGATTTCTGGCACCCTGGAAGCGTCGTCTAATGCCGGGATAACAGGAATTACACTACAAATATAGCAGCACTTACATTCGTTTTTTTTCATATTGCGTTTTAACGACGCACTGTAATGATGACCGAGATCTATTGGCGTCGGATGAATGAATAATGAGATGATGGGATGATGAGATGAAAGTTTTATGGGTAATGGGAAGGATAGTGGGAAGGAAGCGGTCGTGGCCTATATTGTGGGAACCATCCCGGCATTAGCCTAGACTACAGAGGGAAACCACGAAAAACCCCTGTAAAGACGGACGGTGACGGGGATCGAACCGGGTCCGATATGTCTCGTCACCTCCCGGATCACATGAAGCAAGTGCGCTAACCACTCAGCTACTGTGCCGCTACTTACATTCATTTTTGCAATTCGTTTTCAAGTATGACTTTGAGGGCAATTATTTCAATACGTCGTCGAATAGCAGGTAAAATTGTCATAGAGAGAGAACAGTGACTTTTTCTATCCTGAAATTGTTGTTGACTGGTAGATATATATTTGTATTGTTGGGTTTAGCGACGCACTGCACTGATGACTACGATCTATTGGCGTCGGAGAATGATATATAAGATGAGATGAAAGGTTATTTCATCATGTGTTTTTGGATAGTGGGAAGGAGTAGGTCGTGGCCTGTTGTGAAGGAACCATCCTAGTATATTGACCTGAACGACAGAGGGAAACCACGAAAAACCCCTGTCAGAATGGTCGACCATGGCGGGAATCGAACACCTGATTCCGGAATGACGGTTCAATGTATTTACCACTCAGCCACACGTGTCAGACTAGTGAATCTTGATTACATCTCTTGAATAAAGCCACCGCACGTTAAAAATTATATTTTGTTTGTTCAAAACTCACTTGAACATCAAGGATAATGTATAGGCCTAGAGGTATCCATAAAGATCTGCCATTTTTAGTCAGTGTGCATCAAAACATTTCCAATGAGTCGCTGAAAAAATAAATCACCCATAAGGCCATTACCCTTGC
>OZ023326.1:81426637-81446637 GCA_964007535.1 Brachyptera risi
CAAATCCAAATTCACAAATCTGAAATTGTGTAGGCCTATATATATTTTTCTATCAATTTTTTTTCAAAAAGTTATATATATATATATATATATATATATATATATTATATATATATATATTTATATATATATATATATATATATATATATATATAATATATATATATATATATATATATATATATATATATAAATATATGTATATATATATATATATATATATATATATATATATATATATATATATATATATATATATTTATATATATATATATATATATATATTTATATATATATATATATATATATATATATATTATATTTATATATATATATATATATATATATATATATATATATATATATATATATTTATATATGTATATATACATATATATACACTGTGTCGTGTGGCCAAGAGGTTAAACACACTGATCCGTCATTCAGCAGACTGGGGATTGATTCCCGCCATGGTCGACCATCCTGACAGGTTTTTTTGTGGTTTCCTCTGTCGCTTAGGTCAATATTGGGATGGTTCCACGACTGACTCCTTCCTTATCCCAAAGAAAAAACTCTCATGTGATCATCCCACCATCTCATATAACATTCACCGACGCCAATAGATCGTAATATATATCATAATATATATATATATATATATATATATATATATATATATATATATATATATATATATATATATATACTAGCAGGTTGCGCCCGTCGTATACGACGTGCGATGATTATGAAGTCCCCTCCCCCCTAGGCACAATTGCCATCTCAGAAAAAACCGAGCCGAAACCTTCGCGCGCCCGAATCGTGGCACCCGCTCGACGGTTTCCCCATTTCCTCGTTTTCCCCGCTATCGGACACTACCGCCCGTTCACTCTACCCGAAGCCCCCGCCCTACCAGGCATTTCATAGAGCGAACGTACACACGCACGCATGCAGGCACGTACGCACGCTACAGATTCTCCCTCCCATGATTTTATTCAGTATATATAGGCCCATATATATATATATATATATATATATATATATATATATATAAGTTACATATATAGGCTTATATATTATCTTGGTAATGGAAGCGATGAGTGATTCAAATTGATCCATTCGGCATTGTTGAAAGAACCCTCCTCCTCCCTCCTCCACCTCCCACTCAGTGCCCAGGGGGGTCTTCTTCACCGACCGACAATTATACCCGACCGATCATACCAAAACCTCTCCCCTCATTTCCAACCATGCTTATCTTGTCCATCTAGCCTATCATCGCTCCAAGTCTAGAACCACGGCCTTGCGGTGTCTATAGGTGTAGGAAGAGTCAGCTATCAATCCAGCCAGCGAGCCTCGATTGAAAAACAACAGAACGGCGACTCGCTACTCAGCTGGCCAGCAGGTGAAAGCGAAAGGGTTCTTGGGCGCGTGGTACGGCTCATGGCGGTGTAAGGTAATATTGCCAGACAGTCGAGTTGTGGATGTGGAGGCCCACGTACGTTAGCTACGTACATTCTCTACACATAAAGCCACCGCCCAGCGATGAGGTTTAGACAATAGTCATCGAGTTTCAGTGTTGAAAATAAGTTTTTTTATCTACAATCGTGTGTTATTTAGAATAATTATAAGTGATAAATATAATGGCGCCAACACGTAAATTATTGAAGTTTTTGATATTATTCGATAATACGAATTTACTTTATTTTCCTGGACAGTTTTTGAGTGGGAGGGTCCTTGTGGAGTTGGAGGAAGATACGCCTGCATTGGGTAAGTTTGGTTTTCTAATTGATAGTATGTAGATGTACGACAGAACGATTTGACGAGAAATGTGTGTTTGAAAGGATGTTAATAACTCACCAGGTGTGTAGACAAAGACTACGCGAGCGGCTCAGTCATGACATAATATGATGATGATGATGATGACCTTCTCTTTGCATCGATGCATTTCATCTCCATCGAAGCAATTAAATATATCGTTAGTTTCACATTATTTCACGATAGATGATTTTCAAACTGTAAGACAATAGATTATTACGAAGAAATTGTCTTTTTTTACAAGTTCTTGCAATTTTTTTTTTTAATAACGCTATTTTTGTTCTTCATTGCATGGCGCTTTGAATCTCATAAAGCTATAAATTTAAGTGGAACGAATATAAATATGATATAAATAGAAAGAATATATAAATATAAAGGTAAAATTACTGATTAACGTACCACGCCATTTTTTTTTTCAATTTTTTTCAATTTTTTCTTCATTTTCATTAAAGTATATAAGCTCCGTTCCGCCTGCCGGCGGTATACGCGAGGTTTATACACTAACCTGACCCTAACCTAACCTACTGTCCACCTTTGTCGTCTTAGTCAGATCACAAAGCATCAACTTCAAGTGAGTAAAAACCATATTAAAACAAACACTACATCATACATACAAACAAGATCTATCAGAAAACACCTCAAACAAGAATATCGGACAAAAATTAGCGATGGTACGTTGAACGATAAGATTACCAATGTAAATAATAAAATACAAAATACAAAATGTTCAAACTACACACCATAGATATGAACAAGATCTATCAGAAAACACAAAAAACGCTAACATGGGACAAAAATTGGCCATGGTACGTTAATCAGTAAAATTACCATATATAAGTTAGATACAAAATGTAAGTTATATCGTGGTTCATGAATCTAGAATAAGAATTACATTGTTTTCCTTCGTTAGAATTAAACTAGGCCTATATAATATATAAGTGAAGGGGGGTGGGGGTAAACGAGATACAAAATATATCTTTATATGTTGCTGTGTTGCCATCACATGTTTAAATGGGCACGTTTGATACGTACCTCGTAGCATCGGCCATCGAAACCAAATATATACTTCATAACCTTGCAACAAAAGACAATGCATCTATGTGTCTATGAGATTGGAAATCTAATTTAACCTCGATTAGTTGCACTGTCCTAGTATTGTTGAACGTTTATAAATCACACCCTTACAGCAATGCCACATTTCTGAGTTCAATTAAATCAGAAATGCACTCAATTTATCCGGTTAAACTTGTTATGGGAATGTCAATGTATTATTTATCTCTCGTCAAACGTGTAGACATAAAATGGACAGCGATTTACACAAATAGATTAGGCCTAATTTTTATCCAGCTGTCATTGTTTTGTTTCTTGAAAAAAAACTGTCAATATTACAAATCGTTCGATGGATGTGACTAGTTAGACATCGGAAGTGATTTTAACGGTTGAAGTATATAAAAGGAAATATACTTGCCTATTCCAGCGTTAAATTATAGATACAAAACGTTACCGGAGAAGTAAAAAAGTTTGGATGTAGGCTTATACTTTCTTTAGAGAAAATCGATATTTTTATTGTTATTGCTATAGGCCTACTGGTGATTAACAAGAAACAGATATAATTGGATCAGCGTAGCGAAGACACTATTGTGACTCATAAAGAACAAATGCGTTTTTATTCGCGCTCCACTGGCCACATAAGGAAAGCATAGATTTTGATGAAACTTGACATGTACATATACTATAAGGATCTCTATCCAGAAAAAAACAATTCGAAATTATGAAAACTCGCGTAATAATAACCCAGAGGAAATATTTGGAAAACATTTTTCACGATAATTCAAAATTTTACGGAATTTATAAGCACATGAATAAGACACATTATCTCAAAGTTGTAGGCCTATACATGAATCGGATCAGCCGTTCAGAGAAAAAAATGTAATGTCATTTTTTTAGATCTATTTAAACTATCAAGAAGATCAACAAGCTAACACCAATCGGAGCTCCAAAAAATTCAAATAATCATTATAGTACATCAATTAAAAGACGAATGCAGTGACTTGATAGTGGGACGCGCCTGCGCATTGAATAATGATTTTTTTTTTTTTATAACATCAAAACTTCATACAAAATCATTGTTCCCCAATTAAGGCTGTGGATGAAAGATAGGATCGTTTGGACGGGGCACCACAAGGGCGATCTTAATATGCTCTTAAAAATCTTAAATCCTAAAGTGGTATATTTCTTCAAATGAATCAAAATAAAAGTAGTACAACTTTTAGGACTAAAAGCTTATTTGGATTTCGATCTCTCGTAGTCCAGGCCCTTGTATATAGTGTACAATTTTGACATTCTCTTACTCCAGGTTAAGGAATTTTATAAATTGTCTAATCATCACACCAATTAGTTGGCAATTATTATTTTCTCACCCACTATCACCTTTCCTATAGGTTATTTTCAAGGACGAATAACCAGGTGATAGTTGTAGGTGAATGGTATGTTCGTATGTTATTCAGAAATGTACTGGACTTATGTTCCCTATGCCCTACGTTTGTACTGTTGATTATCGACCCCAACAACAGCCAGGTTATAAGGGGGTACGAAAGAGCAGTTGATGAAGAAACTGTGGATGATAAGTGAAGGAGTTTTTACAAAAACCCATTGCCTAATGCGGGACTTGAACCAACGATGACTTCAGTTTTTACAGCAGTGCCTTAGCTGACTGAGCTACGGAGGGTGGCTACGTTCGTATTTAGAACATGAGGATTTCGAAGTCACTCTTTGAACTGACTTGCTTTAAGAGGCTAATTTACATCTCACAACCTAGGAGTTATTAATCTGCAGGGAACGGTCAAACCAGGACAAAAAGCGCCAATACAGCCCTTTAGCTCCCAACACATGGTGGGTAAACGGTGGGACCATTCAGTCAATTTTTTTTTGCAATGAAACAGCAATTAGTATATATTTGTGGCTCTTCGTTCATTAAAAATCATAATTCCATGTTATATCACTCTGAAAAAATCGTAAAAACAATGAAAAACAGGTAGAAACATGTTGATTTTTGACAATTATTTTGAAAGAGTTGAAAGCGTGTACGTATTGCATACTGGTGATCATTTAACCGAAAACTGTATGTTGATACGATGATTGGTTTGCCGTTGCCAACTTGGGCCCCGAACGTCTGCAATCAAGCCGATAGGCAACATGTGAAGTGGCCTCTTAATATTGAACATGATGATTATACAGTAGAAAAGGAAGAGAGATTGCATTTTGATCCTTCTATGTTCTATGTTCTGATTCTTCTATTTTCATTCTGTGTTATAATTCAATGAAAATTATAACAAGAATTAGAAGTCCTAAACAGGAACATATATTTTAAATATATGAATAAAAATATGAATAAAACCTAATATTTCAATATTTCTTGTGGTAAGAAGTCTGAGTATTGTATAAAGTTTGCGTGAGGTATCAACAACTCCTGAAATCTGGTGTTCACTTGTCATGAAATCTTTCTGAAATCTCCCTGAAAGTGAATTCCCTTGATATCTGAAATCAGGTGTACACCAAATTCACTATTAGTTTACCCCTCGGGTTTGCGTCAACTCACAAGTATAGACTTTGAATAGACTATTTGTTGCGGATGCCTAGAGACTGACTTTTCACTTATCTAGTGGAAGGTGCGAGAGGACGAAGGAGCAAGTGGAAGGTGCGAGAGGACGAAGGAGCAAGTGGAAGGTGCGAGAGGACGAAGGAGCAAGTGGAAGGTGCGAGAGGACGAAGGAGCAAGTGGAAGGTGCGAGAGGACGAAGGAGCAAGTGGAAGGTGCGAGAGGACGAACGAGCAAGTGGAAGGTGCGAGAGGACGAAGGAGCAAGTGGAAGGTGCGAGAGGACGAAGGAGCAAGTGGAAGGTGCGAGAGGATGAAGGAGCAAGTGGAAGGTGCGAGAGGACGAAGGAGCAAGTGGAAGGTGCGAGAGGACGAAGGAGCAAGTGGAAGGTGCGAGAGGATGAAGGAGCAAGTGGAAGGTGCGAGAGGACGAAGGAGCAAGTGGAAGGTGCGAGAGGACGAAGGAGCAAGTGGAAGGTGCGAGAGGACGAAGGAGCAAGTGGAAGGTGCGAGAGGACGAAGGAGCAAGTGGAAGGTGTGAGAGGACGAAGGAGCAAGTGGAAGGTGCGAGAGGACGAAGGAGCAAGTGGAAGGTGCGAGAGGACGAAGGAGCAAGTGGAAGGTGTGAGAGGACGAAGGAGCAAGTGGAAGGTGTGAGAGGACGAAGGAGCAAGTGGAAGGTGCGAGAGGACGAAGGAGCAAGTGGAAGGTGCGAGAGAACGAAGGAGCAAGTGGAAGGTGCGAGAGGACGAAGGAGCAAGTGGAAGGTGCGAGAGGACGAAGGAGCAAGTGGAAGGTGCGAGAGGACGAAGGAGCAAGTGGAAGGTGCGAGAGGACGGAGGAGCAAGTGGAAGGTGCGAGAGGACGAAGGAGCAAGTGGAAGGTGCGAGAGGACGAAGGAGCAAGTGGAAGGTGCGAGAGGACGAAGGAGCAAGTGGAAGGTGCGAGAGGACGAAGGAGCAAGTGGAAGGTGCGAGAGGACGAAGGAGCAAGTGGAAGGTGCGAGAGGACGAAGGAGCAAGTGGAAGGTGCGAGAGGACGAAGGAGCAAGTGGAAGGTGTGAGAGGACGAAGGAGCAAGTGGAAGGTGCGAGAGGACGAAGGAGCAAGTGGAAGGTGGGAGAGGACGAAGGAGCAAGTAGAAGGTGCGAGAGGACGAAGGAGCAAGTGGAAGGTGTGAGAGGACGAAGGAGCAAGTGGAAGGTGCGAGAGGACGAAGGAGCAAGTGGAAGGTGCGAGAGGACGAAGGAGCAAGTGGAAGGTGTGAGAGGACGAAGGAGCAAGTGGAAGGTGCGAGAGGACGAAGGAGCAAGTGGAAGGTGCGAGAGGACGAAGGAGCAAGTGGAAGGTGGGAGAGGACGAAGGAGCAAGTAGAAGGTGCGAGAGGACTAAGGAGCAAGTGACCGCACGCTGCACGATGACGCAAAGGAATTCATCACCACATGAAAACACCGTTATAAAAAGATTTCAAGCATCACTGGTACAAAACAAGCTTAGCAGGCCCTTTAGGCCTATATTCACACATTCCCTGTTGTTCGAGTCCTTGTATTTATTCTAATTTTCATATACTAGGAAAACGCTATATAAGCGTTGTTAGACGAGCGGAAAGTAATAGTATGTCGACTTCATTGCCAAACTTTTGCCTAAATTCGCCAATCGGGTAACATTTTAGTTATTTATGGGTAAAAACTGCTTCGAGTGGTACCAATTTAGTACATTTCATGTTTTTTCTTCAAAATGGCTGATGCGATCAAGCTCAGAATATTCAGAAATGTGTATCAAGATGTTATTAAACTTCACACAAAATTTCAATTCTTTTGAAAATAAATTTTTTTAAATTTTTTTTCCGCCGTGTTATTCTAATGGGTATTTTTGAAATTTCTGAAATTCATAAGAATAGAAGTTACCATTCGATAATGCCACAAAACTATACAGATCTAAGCTAGATGAGGAACCATAATGAAAAAAAGTTTGAAGTTGATAGCTGTAGCCGTTTGACCTGTGGAGAACCGACAAAAAAACATTAAAAAAAAAAAAAAAACATAAGAACGAACACCAATGTTTTTCAGTATGTCAAATTGAATCCTCGCTAAAGCTCGTCTAATTATTAGTTTTTACTAGGAAAACGCGGGATGCGCGTTGTTAGACGAGCTTAGAAGTATAGAAATCTAGAATGAAAAATAATTTGTCAACCCAATCTACACCTACAGACCTTGGATCACTCCAAACGTTCAAAAACCTCACGAGAATCGGTTATGTCACGGCCTTCCTCTCCATTCATTTCAATCGTTTTGAATTAATTGGTGACACTTGTTGCTATAGATTTAATTGGTTCCCGTAATAGCCTAAATTGATGGGAAAATGCTTTATAAATGCGTTTTCTTCGTTATTTCTCATCCGATTGATGCGAAAAATCTCTCAAAATGTGCTTAATAGTTTCCTTTATATTCGGCGAGAATTTGAGAGGTCTTGAAAAATTTTGATTTTTCAAGTATTTTCCTCCGGGTTATTCTAATGAGGATTTTTGAAATTTCTAAAATTCATAAAAAAAATGTTACGACTCGATAATCCCACAAAACTATACAGATCTAAGTTAGATGAGGAACCATGACGAAAAAAAGTTTGAAGTTGATAGCTGTAGCCGTTTGACCTGTGGAGAACCGACAAAAAAACATAAAAAAAAAAAAAAAAAAAAAAAAAAAAACATAAAAACGAACACCAATTTTTTTCAGTTGTGCTGGCGGATACTTCTATTTCACTTGCCGGAAAAAAATGAGCTTCGTTTTTATATTTTTCTGTTGTTGTTATTTTTACGCGGCATACAAGTCGGGAAAAGTAATCAACCAATCGACTTGAAATTCTGAACGTTGGTAGAATTAGACTGGAATTGTTTTTCAGGAAAATCGGTCGAATGTTTTTCTCGGAGAAAAATCGGCAAGTTTGGATAATCCCGATGAGAATTGGATGGAAAATTCTTGGAAACAAAAATCTTTCAAAAGCTCTAAAAAAATTACCGAATTCGAATTGATAACGATTATACCATACACATTTTCAGTCAATTTTTTTCAAATAATCGAATGAGGAATAACAGAAAAAACACATCATTTCGATAATGTGAATGAATTGAAAAATTGAATGTAAATTATATATAGATAAATTTATAAATTGGATATCTCCATTGAAAATTAGGCTAAAAACCCAACAGGCTACATTTTAACCATGCAGTAGTCAGTACAACACATAGACCCTATATTACCAATGAAAAAATTGTAGTTATAAGGCTATAATTGGGGCACAAAAATACCATTGATAACCAAGGGTAATAACAAGTTAATCCACTAATTATCGCTTAATCAACAAATTTATTATTTGTAAAACGGGACCCAAGTAATCCAAGGTCTGTAGATGTAGAGTGACATGACAGAATATATTTCATTCTGGATTTTCATAATTCTAAGCTCATCTCACAACGCATATACTGCGTTTTCCCAGTTATATGAGAGTGTTTGTACGCGGCATACAGTTCAGGGAAAAACTTTCCAACTTCTTTCCAAGTTTTTCTGGAGAAAATACTGACAAATCAATAAAAAGTTTCGAGTTGATAGTTTTTTTCTGACCCATAAGCCTTATTACTAGTATATCGTTATATTTAATATTTACAATTTAAATAAACTTTGAATAAATGGAATATGGCGTCAGGAAAGTGCTTTTTCAATGGCATATGTTGTAAGAACAGACCATTTTCATCGAAAAATGTTCAGCGTAGTTTTGTGATTGGTGGAACAGTTTTTTCAGGATTTACCGCAGAACTCGGAAGCAACGGTTTTCGCTGGATTAGTCCATTTTTAACGACCCATAACTTGTAACACAGAAAAAATCTGAAATTCAATATCTAATTTATTCTCATCTTATATATTACCGGTATCACAAATGGCCAAAATTCAACGAATATCTTAGGTAGGTCAGCAACCAATTAATTGTTGAAAAAAATCTGAAAAATAATAAATTCAATGAATGAATATTAGGGTTTTAAGGCGCATCGACAGCGAGGTCATTTAGCGCCTGTAATCTAAAAAATTCAATTGAATAATCAAATGAATGATAATAAATGAATAAATAATAAATTCAAATGAATAATCAAATGAAAAGAAATACAAATATTTTTTAATAATTTAATAAAAATGAAATGACCTATTAGTCAAAATATGATCAAAAATATTACAACTCAGTGAAATCAAAATATATGTTCAAATATAAATGTATTAAGTTTCCTACAAGTAGGCCCGGCCATATCTAACAGTATTTTCATATTTTGTGTATATATTTTTTAAATATATAAATATAAATCTCTCTGTTCGTAAACGGAATTGTGCTTTGTTTTCCATTGGACATTGTTAAGTTTAACTAATTGGCTTATAATTGCCCTACTCCGTAAAGAGGTGGAGAAAAAACCGAGAGAAACGATTGGCAATGGGATGGGAAAGCTCATATTGTACCACGTATAAATATATGTTCGTTGAGCTCGCAAACTGCAACAATTCCTTTCTCATGATCTTGCTATATTTGGAGAAGAACTCCGTAAACTAGTTTTTAGAGAGAAATTAGAAAAGTCAATAATATCACTCATGGTAAGATGTTCGCAAAGAATAGATGACTATAGACGATTATTGGATGAGCGAAGCGAAGACTCAATTTCACCATACCCGAAAAAAAAGTACTTTTTTTTTTTTTTTTTTTCGCGCTCCACAGGTCAGACGAAAATTTAAAATTAGTTGAAACTTGGCACACACAAGTATCATTATCTAATTCGATACTGTATAGTTTTGAGGCGCGATCGGTTGAACCACTTCTGAGAAAACTCATTTCAAAGTTTTCAAAAATCCCATAAGAATAGCCCAGAGAAAAAAATGCAGGAAAAATATTTCATCCGAGAGAATTCAAATTCTCAGAGAATTTTAATATAATGATGATACACATTATTCCGAACTTCCACTCAAATCGGATCAGCCGTTTTGATGTAAAAAAATATATAATGTAATTTTTTCAAATCACTCAAAGCTATTAAGATACCAATTGAATCCAAGCCACAGGTGTCACCTCTTAAATGTAAACGATTAAAACAAAGCCTTCTTTATTATTATAGAAATTAATAATGGAAAATAAGATGGCAGCGACGTAATGGTTTAGATCTCAAGGTGTAAATATATATATATATATATATATATATATATATATATATATATATATATATATATATATATATATATATATATATATATAATAACCAATCCAAAGATAAGTCGATATGTTCCAGCTCATCCATCAACGCGGCAACACATAACGCGTTTGCCTAGTTAGTGCCATTACAAAAAAAAAAGTTTTTTCTTCAATGTTTCTTCATTTTATAATTTGTGAGTAGGCCTATATATTTTACCATCAAAATTGTTGTGCGTCGTTTAACCCAATATGAATAAATAAAAAAAACGGTAGCATATAGTATAAAGGATTTTACTATTAAACTTGGGATCTTAAAACTGCCTTGACCGGCACAGTAGCTGAGTGGTTAGCTCACTTGCTTCGTGATCCGGGAGGTGAAGGGACATATCGGACCCGGTTCGATCCCCGCCACCGTCCATCTTCACAGGGGTTTTTCGTGGCTTCCCTCTGTAGTGTAGGCTAATGCCGGGATGGTTCCCACAATATAGGCCACGACCGCTTCCTTCCCACTATCCTTCCCACTACCCATAAAAAACCTTCATCTCATCATCCCATCATCTCATTAATCATTCATCCGACGCCAATAGATCTTAGTAATCATTACAGTGCGTCGTTAAAACCCAATGAAAAAAACAAAAAAAAAACTGCCCTGATAATAATAATAATAATTTTTTATCACCAGAAGACTGTACAGTTACAGAATGATAATCGTCAATCAATCAAAATTAATTATCAATAATTAATACATAAGTATTCGTCAATAGAATAAAACAATTTCTCAATCAGAAACTTCTTCACATTGGACTTGGAATTAGTTAAAATGTTCATTTCTTCAATTAAACTCTCCTTGCATTTGTGTTGGAATTTGTATTGACAGTTGAACAATATGTTATTTCAATCGCTCACAAATACTAAACAATAACGTACGGTATTCACTTATTATACAAATCGCAACAAAGAAAAGAAACGCATCTTCTCTATCATTATAGGGCCTACGTCTCATTGGGAAAAAATGTATACAATTTAGGTAAAACATATTGTGAAGAGGTTGGTAGCCTGCGTCTCGGTCGTAGTCTGAATTTTGGGAACTGTCTGTAAGTATTATAGCAATACTACGAAAATCCGTATTCGGCGCCCTCGGTAGCTCAGTCAGCTGAGGCACCGCTTCAGAAACTAAAATCACCGTTGGGCGTGGATTCGAGTCCCGCATGAGAAATTGTTTTTTCACTTATCATCACTTCATAGTTTCATAATCACCTGCTCATTCGTACCCCCGTATAGCCTAGCTGTTGGTGGGGTCTAAGCAAACAATAATCATCAAAACTGTATTCAGCACGGTCGGTCATGGCGGGAATCGAACCCAAGACCAGTTCACCACTCTACCAACTGGTACGCCCGTCTCAGACAACCATTCGCTTCTCTAAACGGTTTGGGCCCATGTTTTACGAATTGATAGTTAGTTAATTGAGCAATAGTTAGCGGATAAAATTGTAATCACCCTTGGCTACATATATTATTTTCGAACCTTAACTAATAGTCATCAGACTGGTATTTGACTAAGGTCCGATATTACCAAGTCCAGTTAGCCTTTATCTGAGAGTTTGTGAAGATAAATAGCATGGGTAACTATGGTGATAACAACTTTTAACTGCCAGTTAGAGCTACTCCCACGTTAGTAATTCCTGCACTAAGCGACAGTTTTACGAATCCTAGCCGAGTACTAATCCGCTAAGTAATAGTTAAGGGACGGAAATAACATATGCAACCAAGGGTGATAACTGATAACAATCTAATCCGCTGATTATTGCCTAATCCACTAACTATCAATCTGTAAAACTGGCTCTTAATCAAATGAATAAGCGCACAGGTCTCTGGGATGCCGCCTACTCGTATAAACTATAGGCTTATATACTTGATAGTCTAACCTCGCGGTAGTCGGTGTCCCCTAATATGGTCATCAACACTGGTGCCCGCAACTGTGAGCTGGCATCGTCGACTGAGAGAAAACAGCTGATGATCTGATATACATTCACCCACTTTTGGATGAGCGATAGCGAAGACCACCATTCTACTCTTACGGAGCTTTGTCTGTTTTTTTTTTTTTTTTTTTTTATTATAGCTTTTTATTGTGTAAGCATTGCATATTTCTCACGGTTTGACTGATCGACATGAAACTTTTTCTGGACGCATGGACTTATTCAACTTGGAACTATATAGTTTTGGTGTCAAATCGGTGGACCAGTTTTGAGAAACACCATCACAAAGTTTCTAGAAACTGGGCGGGAAAATATGAAAAATAAAATCTCTAGAAAAATCCAAATTCTCACTGAATATGAACAGATGGAAAATACTCGTCATTACATATTTGTATTCGAATCGGACAAACCGTTTTGAAAAAAATGAAAATAATAAATGTTCTTTATTCATCAAATATAGATAGAAATAGCAGAACCACAATGTAGTGATACCAACCTATTTTATCATAATATAAAGAACTAATAACAGGGAAGGCATTTGTGGTTTCTTGCGGTCAGTTGAGAGCCAAAGGTCCTGATTGCCTGTCACGATTTAGCGGATTACCTTGTGAACTAGATTTAGATAAGAGTGGCTATACGGTATCGGTGGCATTGTCGTACCATAGGAAGTATGGTCGAATTTACTGAATCTATAATTTTCGTAAAAAAAAACTAATGCAACTCCTATAACATAATAATTGCACTGAGCCGTGTATAGCATTGTTGAGCATTGTTGTTTTATATATTTCGATATAAAAGCGATAGTTGCGCTACAGGCAATCGGGACCCTGGACTCAGATTCTGCCCCGGAAATTTTTCACTTTCAAGACCCGAGTTGAAGCACCTTCTTTATTAGACGAGCTTTAGCGAGGATTCAATTTGACATACTGAAAAAAATTGGTGTTCGTTTTTATGTTTTTTTTTTTTTTTTTTTTTTTTTTGTTTTTATGTTTTTTTGTCGGTTCTCCACAGGTCAAACGGCTACAGCTATCAACTTCAAACTTTTTTTCGTCATGGTTCCTCATCTAACTTAGATCTGTATAGTTTTGTGGCATTATCGGGTGGTAACTTTTTTTTTTATGAATTTTAGAAATTTCAAAAATCCCCATTAGAATAACCCGGAGGAAAATACTTGAAAAATCAAAATTTTTCAAGACCTCTCAAATTTTCGCCGAATATAAAGGAAACTATTAAGCACATTTTGAGAGATTTTTCGCATCAATCAAATGAGAAATAACGAAGAAAACGCATTTATAAAGCATTTTCCCATCAATTTAGGCTATTACGGGAACCAATTAAATCTATAGCAACAAGTGTCACCTATTAATTCAAAACGATTGAAATGAATGAAGAGGAAGGCCGTGACATAACTGATTCTCGTAAGGTTTTTGAACGTTTGGAGTGATCCAAGGTCTGTAGATGTAGATTGGGTTGACAAATTATTTTTCATCCTAGATTTCTATACCCCTAAGCTCGTCTAACAACGCGCATCCCGCGTTTTCCTAGTATTAGGATAACATAGGTTGGTATCACTACATCGTGTCAGAACCATGTGGCCGAGATTCACGGCTTTCTAGATCCGATAAGTGGCCAGCGAAGTAACAAATGACAAACAATAGTTACCATATAGCAATACAGCGAACTGGTGGACTACCAAACATTCTGATTGGTCAATTCCAACTGATGGACATTGTTGTCTGTCAATTTCAACAATGGGTGACGTCACTTGACAGAAGCCTTCGTGTCAAGGTGTGTAGAGTTTTCGATAATACTTCGTATAAATATCTCGCTCATCTTTGCCTTGTGATACACTTTCATGTCGGCGATAATCACAAAGGTAATTGCTGTGATCAGAACAATTAATGTGAAAGTAATTGATTAAAATGCTCAGTGTATAAATTGTTACCCCCATTGTCTTGTATTGTCGTGTAACGATTGCTACACTTTTATCTCGATGAACAATTTCAAAGAACTGCAGAAAGTAGAACAGTGATTTAAATATTCATTACACTTACTGATCGAAACAGGGGTTTCCGTATTACAATAAAGAAAGGGTCTTATTTTGTTGGCAATACTATAAGTCAGAAGAATGGAACTCAATACAGAGTATAAGATTCAAGAAACTTGTAATTTTGTTTCTAGAAAATTGGAATGAATTTTAACAAAATGATGGAGATATTTTCGATTGGAAATTTGAATTTAGTAGAACATACTTTGGGTGGGTTTGTGATAGAATCAGAAGACTTTTATACACGACAAATAAATATGGTCACAGACAGCTCAGCTGGTGTCAAAGTTCATTTTTTTTTTATAGTCTATATAAGTCATGTAGGTCTATGTGTATATATATATATATATATATATATATATATATATATATATATATATATATATATATATATATATATATATATATACATACGATAGCCATAGACGATATACGATAGACCTATATTTAGATCATATGTAGTCATGCTTTTCCTATTTTTTTTTCATAATAGTCTGTACATAATTATTTGTATTGAAGACCGCCTCAAAGTCTTAACACAACCAAACGGTGCCACTTTTAAACGGTCTCACTAATATCCTTTTTCATATTTCGGAAACAATTATTGTAGTACATCCAGATGTCGATGTTGATAAATATAAACAAACTTCATTCTTCAAGAAATATAAAACTATAAAACCATGAAACTCATTTCTGTCGAAAGTTATCCGACCAATAGAATTGTCGCCAAATCTACCCTCGTTTTGGGTACCTCGAATATATGTTTAGATAACATTTGATTTGTTTTGCGTTTGGACTGCCGTCTGTGCGAGATAAAACAATCCGATAACAAGTCATCGCTTCGCTCATTTGACAATCGTATCGCATGCCAATTACATCAATAATTCCCAGTATTAAATCTGTCTGAAGCAGTGAGGCTAAAAATAATAACAATTGCAAGTGACGGGTATTGTGTCAATATCAACTAGGAAAACGCAACTTATGCGTTGTCGGATGAGCGATACAGGTATATTTATATGAAATGTAATCGAAAGCTATACATATAACCTGCATATCTTGAGTTCGAAGTGATTATATAACTGCCTTCCTGTTTTATTAGTTGCTCATTTCAATCGATTCACAATTCAACTGGTTATGCCACTTGTTATTTTTTTCAATAGGTTTCTTAATATAACTTTTATTGATGTGAAAAATTATACTATAATTTTTCCATCAAAACATATGATCAAACTTTGGAATAATGTATATCATTATTATATTTCAATTCCGTGAAACTTTGAATTCATTCAAAGAAAATATTGTTCCAATTTTTCCAACTTCATGGGTATTATAATGTTGATGAAAAAATTTGATGTTTTTTTCTCAAAAGTTGTGCAGCCGATTGCTTCTATAAACTATACAGTATCGAATAAAATAATGACACTTGTTTATGCAATAAACAAATATATATATATATATATATATATATATATATATATATATATATATATATATATATATATATATATATAGATATATATATATAAATATAATATATATATATAATATTATAATATTAATATTTAATATTATATATTATAATATAATATTATTATATATATAATATTATATATATAATGTATAGCAATTTTAAACAGAATGTCTAGAAGACCTGTGGAGCGTAATAAAAAAATTATGTTCGTTTATTTTTCAGTAAGATCAAATTGAGTCTGTGCTTCGCTCATTCAATTATACTATTATTACAGCAATATCATAAAGTGATACAACCTTGTAAATGCATTTTATAATAATGTAATAAGAATATTTTCTCATTTTCTGTGCAGTGATGCGCGTTTAAATCGTGTTTAGTACTTAATCAGGCTTAATATAAGCTTATTTATATCATTGAGCAATGCGCGGGCGGCTGTGCGCCAAACTGTAAAGGTCACTACTTCTCAAGTGGAAAAAAGTTGCTAAATAGTTGTTATTAATAAGCCTATAAAATGTCTAATATTAGCCAACAAGTATCTGAAGGTATACATAAACATGATAGAATCTGGGAATGTACCCATGAATTACTTTAGTAGTTTTACTACAGTGTTTTCAACAATTTTTTATAAGTTGTGCAGTACAATATATAATTTATATTTCTTACTTAATTCATAATCTGAATAATTATAATAACTTTTTTGTTGATAACATCGAAACTTGATACAAAATCATTGCCTCCCAATTGAGGCTATGGATGAAAGATAGGATCGTTTGGACGGGGCACCACAAGGGCGATCTTACCACCCTATTTTTATTATTCAAAACCAATGAACACCAGGACTGCGCTGTCTGTGATCATAATTTAGGTCTTTCAGTTTCCAAAAGTCCGAAACATATTATAAGTAAAAATCGTTTCTGTGTTATATATCACATGATATTCTGTGATATATATATGATCTGCTTATGTGGGTCTTGCTTCAATTCATTATTATTATTATATTATTATTATCATTGCTATTTTTCATGTGATTGATTTAACTGTGTGTCTGAACAAATTGTTTTGAACCAAGCATTAAAAATTAAAATAAATATCCGGACATAACCAGCATTGGTATTAAGAGTAAACAAAACACCAAAATGTTGATATGAAAAATAACTATATATTAATAATAAATAATAGCTTCAAACCATAGAAAATGGATGTACTGGTATATGCTAATCAATGGTTAAACCTGGGATCAGTAATTACCTTGTATTAGAAAGAACAAGTTTAAACACCTTGGATCCACCTGACAAAAATCCAACTTTAATCCAACTTTAACTAATCCGTGAAGGTTGACGAAACCGATTCATAAATTTATTCATGTAAATAAAAATGGGTACCGGTATTTTACTGCGTTTTGATCAACGGTCTTTTTCAGATATTACAATAGGCCGAAGAATACCTATTAATAATAATAGTTTATTTATTTAGCAATCCTGCTATTTTCATTACACTAGTCAAACGCGAAATATGCGTTGTAAGATGAGCGAGATATCTCAATAAGGTATAAAAGTCCTTAAAGTAGTTCTACCCTTGCTACTTTATCGACTCTGGTATTCTACACACCTTGATATCTGAATAAGCTATTAAAGTCGTTAAAGTAGTTCTACTCTTGCCACTTCATTGACTCTGGTGTTCTACACACCTTGACGCATATAAAAAATACTTCATTGTTGGTCAACTCTTGAATCTAGAAAGCAGTGAATCTCGACAACTTAATTCTGTCACAATTTTTATGATATATTTTATGAATATTATCAGTCATTTTATTTTTTTTCTTCAAAACGACTGATCAGAATTGCTTAAAAAATCCTAATAATGTGTAAAATCCATGTATACACATTCAGAGAGAATTTCATTCCATTTGGAGAGATTTTATTTTTCAACATTTTCTGCCCAGCCAAATCTTATGGGTTTTTTAGAAACTTTGAGATGATGATTCTCAAAATCGGTCCGACCGATTCATCCCAAAAACTATACAGTTCTAAGTTGGATGAGTTTGCGTGTACAAAAAAAGTTTCATGTTGATCAGTCAACCCTTGCGGCCTGTGGAATGCTTACAAAAAAAAAAAAAAAAAACACACAGACAAAGCCCTATAAGAGTGGGATGGAGACTTCGCTACGCTCATCAATGACATTTTATAAATTTCACATATGAGTTAAACATTGATTATACTATTGATTACCAGATTCTTAGATCACTATAGATCACTTAATTAAATTGGATAGCTCCATAGTAGGCCTAATCTATTTATAATTATGTTTTTCTTCATTTATATTCAATTGAACAAAATGTTGAATATTGAAGATAATAATATTCAACATGAAATTGTTTTACTCACCCTTCATAAATAATTATTGATTTACTTTTTTTTTAATATCAACTTATATCGTTTCTGGATTAATTGTTATGTTACTAGTCAAACGCGAAATATGCGTTGTAAGATGAGCGAGATATCTCAATAAGGTATAAAAGTCCTTGAAATAGTTTTACCCTTGCTACTTTATCGACTTTGGTATTCTACACACCTTGATATCCGAATAAGCTATAAAAGTCGTTAAAGAAGTTCTACTCTTGCCACTTCATTGACTCTGGTATTCTACACACCTTGACGCATATAAAAAATACTTCATTGTTGGTCAACTCTTGAATCTAGAAAGCAGTGAATCTCGACAACTTAATTCTGTCATAATTTTTATGATATATTTTATGAATATTATCAGTCATTTTATTTTTTTTCTCCAAAACGACTGATCAGAATTGCTTAAAAAATCGTAATAATGTGTAAAATCCATGTATACACATTTAGAGAAAATTTCATCCCATTTGGAGAGATTTTATTTTTCAACATTTTCCGCCCAGCCAAATCTTATGGGGTTTTTAGAAACTTTGAGATGATGATTCTCAAAATCGGTCCGACCGATTCATCCCAAAAACTATACAGTTCTAAGTTGGATGAGTTTGCGTGTACAAAAAAAGTTTCATGTTGATCAGTCAACCCTTGCGACCTGTGGAGTGCTTACAAAAAAAAAAAAAAAAAAAAAAAAAAAAAAAAAAAACACAGACAAAGCCCTATAAGAGTGGGATGGAGACTTCGCTACGCTCATCAATTATTCTTTCAAATATGTTATTATCGTTGATAATTGCTATATTTCCAAATAAATTTTCTCATTCTTCGTTCCCCATTGTTAATTGAAAGACATAATCTTGAGATTATATACACTTAATCGGTTCATCCATGAATACACTTCAAATCTCAAAATCGAACCATCTGGGCCTATTCATGGACAAAAGTAAATATGTTTCTGTTGGACATTTTAGGATTAATTTTTAATCTATTTTTTTGGCAATTTCATTTGGACGTTTTGTTTCTTGAATAATGAGATCATTTTTTTTTTCAAATTTCAAAAAACTATGGCAAAAGTTTTAGTTTCAGTTTTATTGAGATGAAAAAAAACTTCATAACGCTAGTTTATTCAACTCACGTAACTTTGTTAGAATTCGTCTTGAGGAAAAGATATTGGAGAAAAATAAGATAAACATTTTCAGAAATAGTAATCGTTATTCGTCCTTTCTATGAACTCAAATAAAAATACCAACTTATTTCTGAATTAGTTATCAAGATCAATTTGAATTTTACGACCGTATTTGAGGTCATATCAATCTCCTTCACTGAGAAGGACCACAACATATATATATATATATACATGCATACCATTATGTTCTATCGAACTGGTCCGAAGATTGCGTTTCACCGTTACATACCAACATAACAAAACTCACGTTACATGTTCTTGATAATGTATACGTTAAAAAGTTACCGTTAACAACAAAACTC
>OZ023326.1:81451637-81455768 GCA_964007535.1 Brachyptera risi
TTTCTGAAATTGAGTTGGTGATTTCTAGATTTCTCTCAAATTAGGGATTTCTTTTTATATCCAAACTTGATACAAAATCATTGTTTCCCAATTGACCACTAGTGATAGGCGTGGCTAATCACCAAAGCCACCTGGATTTATATTTCATGTGGGAATGCAGAGATACTCTGATAGGTCAATGTGAAATTTCCCACATAACAAAGTCCATTTGATTGGATGTTCTGTTTTGTGACGTTTATGGGCGGGTCAATCACTAGTCGTCAAAAGGCAATGATTAGAAGACATGATCGTTTGAACGGGGCATCTTAAGGACGATCTTACCACCATATAAATAAATATCGTCATCATTATTTAAAATCTGGTTTTAGGTGGTGGTATCCTTTAAATTGAGAAAAGGAGAGATTTTGGTATGAATTTCATTATCTAACTACGCTTCTGTTGAATAACAAAGGACTAACATTCGTTAGCCCAGCACACAGCGAACTGTGGAACTAATCACGGATGGCTCTTTTGGGGGACTCTTCCAACAATGAGTGACGTCGCTTTAGAGCATGGTTTTGATTGCCTGTAGCGCAACTATCGCTTTCATATCGAACTATATAAAATAACAATGCTCGACAATGCTACACACGGCTCAATAGAATTATAATGTCAGCAGTTGCATTTGTTTTTTTACGAAACTTATAAATTTTTCAAGTTCAACAATGCACCGGTACTGTAGCCCTCTTATCTACATCTAGTTCACAAGGAAATTCGCTAAATCGCGACAGGCAATCGGGACCTTTGGCTCTGAACTGACCGCAAGAAACCACAAATGCCTTCCATGTTATCAGTATGGTAGTTTGAGCACCTTCTTTATATTATGATGAAATAGATTAGTATCACTACATCGTGCTAGAACTTGAGGTGTGAGTGGAGAATACAATTTAGAGGACATTGTTATCCACTTATTACAACAATAAGTGTGATATCAGTTGAAGAAACTTCGATGGAAAAAGTTACAGTTGAAGTTACTTTTAAATAGTATAATTCACGAAACATTACGTTGTTTCTCTCTTTGATGTTGCTGCGTGAAAACTAAGCTTCCAAACATGGCTATGCTCTAGAATCTAGAGATCTTGACAGTGACACTAGTTTACTGTTTACCATCTTATTTACTGATCTACCTATACTTACCGATAGCTATGAAGATGATCTCAAAATCATTATTTCAAGTTTGGATTATAGCTATCGTACCGATGGATATAGGTTATAATACTCCAGGCCTCTGAAATCAATACAAACTACTGAAAAAGTACTGTTAGGGGAGGTCCATAAATTATGTCACACTTTTTTAGACCACTTTGAACCCCCCCTCCCACCCAATGTCACAGTTGGCCACAAAACCTATTACCCTCCCCTCTTTGAATACGTCACAAATTATCATACCCCTCCTCTAACAAAAATTGAAATTAACATTAGGCTAAGGTACAATCAATACAGTAATAAAATCAAAATATTCGTTCCTTTGTTTGCTTTTTGAGTGCCAACTGAATAGTTATTTGATTTGCATCGATCTACTGTTTCTACTGTGAGTATGAATATAAGAATCTATAAGAATGGCACCAAATACATAGAACCAAAAAATGGTACGTCACACAGTTGCCCCCCCCCCTCCCCCCTTGTAACACCTTTTCAAAATCTTGACAACCCCCCTAAGCTGTGACGTAATCTATGGACGTCCCCTTAACGCGGAAGAAATTGCACTACTTTCTTATATACTGCACTATAAGCAACCGTCTTCGGTAGCTCGATCAGCTGAGGCACCGCTTCAGAGACTGAAGTTACCATTGGGTGTGGGTTCGAGTCCCGCATAAGGCATGTGTTTTTGTAAACTTCCTTTCACTTATCATTACTTCATAGTTCCATAATCACCTGGTCATTCGTACCCCCGTATAACCTAGCTGTTGGTGGGGTCAAAAATATAAGCAAACAATAAACATCACCATGCACAACGCATTAAACGTACGGTATAGTTGAAATTATATGCATTATAACTTTTTCATGCACTTAAACAGATAGACAAATATAAGTGTGCACTTATTATTTTCGTGCATCAGATCTTCTGAGTTCTGTCCATATTGAATTGTCTTCTATGTTTGAGATATGACGTACAAATCGAAAGAAAAACAGTACGGTACACTATACTCGATCAAGTAGGCCTAAACGTTGAGGTCGAAATATAATTTGAACTTTATTCATCATGCAAACACAAAACTGAAAATAATCCAATAGTTTACCCTCACGTTTCTTAGTTCGAGAGCCTGCATAAGGAATTAGCATGAGCTGTAGCTATTATCCAACTTCTTTGGTAACTTGTTTGGGTTTCAAACAAAATACCAACAAAAACAAAAGTACACATTCTACTTCTTGAAATCGATGGCAATTCAGGATCACTAATGATCAGTACCGGTAATTCAAATTTTAGAAACTACATGACGGAGTTGCGCGAGACATAAATATAAGAATATTGTAGGACGTAGAATAAAAGTAGAAACATTAGAAAAATTTACTATGTAGAGACTTACGTTGAAAAATAAATTTTCTCTTATAGAGGCCTACTTTGAACAAAAAATAAATTTCCTATAGACGGCTACTTTGAATAAAAAATAAATTTACTGTAGAGGCCTACTTCGAATTAAAAATAAATTCACTATAGAGGTCTACATTGAGTGAAAAATAAATATATTATAGAGACCTACTTTGAATTGAAAATACATTTCCTATATAGGTCTAACTGTCCAAGATGGATACAAAAAGAAAATTACTGTAGAGGTCCACTTTGAATGAAAAATGAATTTACTATAATAATAAATTTATTTATTTAGTATTTCACTATTACATTTCACAGATATATTATTACACTATTACATTTTTCACATTTCGATAAGGTCCGACAGAAATTAACAAACATCATCTTTAATATTTTAGGAAATAATATAATTCAAAGTGAGTGATCCAATTCTAGATAGGTAACTCGCATTACACAAATTTCAAAACTTCTCTTCTGAAAGCATCTCTAGATGTTAGATTTCTTACTTTATCTTCAAGTTTATTGTATAATCTCATCCCACTATAGAAGAGTGTCTTGTGGCTACTGCTTTTATTTTTACCTTGCAAATACAATTTATTTGCATTTCTGGTATTGTAATTATGGACCTCACTTGCATAACACACTTTTTCACATAGATAATTTGGTACCTTGCCTTTAGTGATTTTGAACACAAATAATAACACAAACATTGCCACTCTTTGTTGCACTGTCATCCAATGCAATGCATCGATCATCTCTCTTATGGGAGTAAATTTATGACATTGCAGTACCACTCTCATTGCCCTATTTTGTAACCTCTGCATAGTTGGTCTGTTTATGTTGTTTAAATATGAAATGACAATGAAAAATGATTTTACTATAGAGGACTGCGTTAAAATGAACAATAAACGTAATAATGATGAACATGCAATTGAAACTATGTTGGTTCAATTGAGAACAACTCTGTCAAACAAGATTGACATGACTTTCACTATGTATAAGATCTTCAGTCCAACAAACACTCTATTCGTTACATCATGGACTCACAATATTGCGTGATTCGCTGTAATCATTGTAATTCCTAGTGACTAACGGATGATGTGTATTTTTACCTGCCTATCCAGTACATTACCACCCATTAGCATCCATTCAAGAGACCTTGTGTCTAATTCATATGCTAAAGATTAACATCTATACAAACTAAATTCGCAAACTAACTTTCGAGTTAATCAATTTCATGTAAATGTGTTCCTATAATTAATGTCGAGTGAATTTGTTTGTTTTTGACAGGTTTACATTTCCACGTGGTCGGCGAGGGAGTCATTCGGTTGCGGAGTCATAGGCAAGAACGAGTCTATGATCGAGAAAACTACATCGATTTCCGGATGAGACTGCTCGGGGAACCAGGTACACATCAAGTGTTGATGATTAATTCAAGTATCGATAAAAATGCAACGAAATTAAACAATGACTAAACAATATTAACAAAATTGTTTTCTTGCATTTGTGCATTATTATCAGCATTTACATTATCAGTAAGACAGCAAGTGATAATGAAA
>OZ023326.1:81455968-81593468 GCA_964007535.1 Brachyptera risi
TCTAAAAATAAAATTATTCTCTATTCGATTTTTTTTTTCATTTTGAATTTTTCAAAAAGTAATAGGAAAGATTCATCCTATCAAATGAGATGACCTGTTCAGTGGTTTCCCGTAGATTTCATTAGCAAAATGAAATAATAATTAGTTTATCAATTTGTTTGTTTTAGCAACCATTTCGCTGCGAGATCGAACACAAGCTAGGTGTGAGCTGTGTCAACTCGGGCCCAGTGGTGTGCCGGGTATCGCTGGACAGGGGGGGCTACGTCCCCGGCGAAACGATAGGCATCACTGCAACTGTCAACAACCGGAGCCGGGTCACTATCAAGAGCACCAAGGCGTCGTTAACAGAGGTGAGCAAGCACTAAAACACACTTTTTCAATTTATAATGGGTCTAACGACGCACTGTACTGATGACTACGGTATTTCATAGAGAAGTAAACTCCAATTTCAAAACTTCGAAAATTTCAACTCCAATTAGAAGTAAACTTCTCTATGGATATATTGGCGTCGGTGAATGAAATCACTGAAACACACTTTTTAAACTTTATATTGGGTCTAACGACGATATTTTGGCGATATACGATATAACGACGATGACTACGATATATTGGCGTCGGTGAATGATATATGAGATGGTGAGATGATGAGATGAAGGGTTATTTTATTAGGTATTTTTCTGGATAGATGAGAAGGAGTCGGTCGTGGCCTGTTAAGGAACCATCCCAGTATTGATCGATCTGAACGACAGAGGGAAACCACGAAAAACCCCTGTTTAGATGGTCGACCACAGCGGGAATCGAACCCCGGTCTCCTGAATGATGGTTCAGTGTACCGCTCGACCACAGCAGGGGGAGTAGGGAGGGAGGGGTACTAAAAATGTCTCAATATTGATTTTGGATGAGCGCAACGAAGACTCAAACTCTCAGTTTCAAAGTACTCGAAAAAACGAAAAATCTTTTTTTCGCGCTCCACAGCTCAAACCACAGATAATCGAGGTCAAACTAGAGATCAAATTCAGTTGAAACTTGGCATACACAAGTTATTGGGATTGTGGCGATATTGTGTCAATAGAAGAATCCATTTAGCCTATATTCGATCGGTAAAGAAACGTGTCGATGAGAGAAATATTGGCCGTTATACACCCAAGTAATTGGTAATTATAACGCTTGTTAAAGTCTAGAATATATTATTATCCGATATGCATTTTGAAGTTTCAATTCATATGAAAAGATTGCCACTATAAGTTATTTAATCATGTCACTCATTATTACTTGTCAGTGTTTAAATTCTATAGCTTCACTTTATTAGTTTTAAAAATGAATGATCTCTATATTTTCTTATTTCTAGATATTCTTAGTGTTTTCTTATTACAACTATTCTATTATTATATATCTTATTATCTCTATTATTATTTATTAATCATGGTTAGTTGGAAGAGCGGCATCCCACCGAACCTCGCCATTTTCTTTTAAATGCCAACTATGTAAGTAACTATATGTATACCCAACTGTGTTGTGTTTTGAAAGAAATAAAGACTTATTATTATTACTATTATTATTTTCATATATCTAATGATATTGACCCTTGCATCTTCTACTCGAGCAGAACGTTTTCAGAGTCAGAACCACAGCCTTCTTTATTCAGATTATTCAGTTCTGTAATGAAACTGTCTTGTCTAATCCAGAAGGCTGTGGTCCAGACGAATATAGTTATCCTTCCTCGAATCTATGACTATCAATAACGTAACGGGATAAGCAACATCGCATAAATCCTTTACGTTAGACCGTTTTCACCATGAATCAAGCGCTTTCGTGTACATTTCTGAGATTCGCAATTTCAAATCAAATCTTACGTATTAGGGGCTGTATTTCAATGTATAGTACATATATAGTTGTATACTTGCATTGTTTCTGATCTTTCTCGTAGATGATGAGTGATTATCCAGTTATTAAATAGTAAATATAGCAGTAGGGCAGGGCTCTTGACTAAGGCTCTAAATGCTTTTATAGACGTATTTTAAATTTGGATTGGCCAATTCAAATAAAATTTATTCCAATATTGCAGTTCGGAAGAGCTGGATTCACGGATTGCATTACATCTATTACTTGTATAGATCAACATACAATAATACCAGCAAATTATCATAAAATTTGTGAGGCGGCATCCCTTTGACATACGCATGGTGCGAAAGGAAAGAGCCATGTTGCTTATCCCGTTACGTTATTGATAGTCATAGCTCAAATGCATAAAATAGTAAACCACCTTGCAGAACACAACGTACAAACTATAACTGAATTTAATTCATTTTTTTTTATCGAATAGGTGAATCCGTAAATATACACTTGCGGTAACACAAAGTGGTCGATCGAACCACATTAAAATGAAATGTGAAGAAAATTTACCGATACTGTACATGTTTTCGATCATTATACGTGTAGATTTTGTTCAAATTTATATTCTATATATATATATATATATATATATATATATATATATATACATATATATATATATATATATATATACATATATATATATATATATGTATATATATATATATATATATATATATATATATATATATATATATATATATAAATATATATATATATATATATACATATATATATATATATATATATATATATATATATATATATATATATATATATAAATATATACATATAAATATATACATATATATATATACATATATATATATATATATATATATACATATATATATATACATATATATATACATATATATATATATATATATATATATATATATATATATATATATATATATACATACATATATATATATATATATATATATATATATATATATATATACATATATATATATATATATATATATATATATATATATATATATATATATATATATATATACATATATATATATATATATATATATATATATATATATATATATATATATATTCATATATATATATATATATATATATATATATATATATATATATATATATATATATATACATACATATATATATATAGAGAGAGAGGGCCTATAGCGTGGATATAGTTCATCTTTGGTATGTATATGATTCAACCATAGACGAAAGATATACTACCTACTACCTAGAAAGCATATCAAACAAGAATGCACCCCTTGCACATCTCCAACCCCTAACAGTAGGCCCATACTTCTGCTTGCCACTGAAGGTATATACTCAGTTCAGTTGACCAAGAATCATTTTTGCGCACTAATTTTAATTTTAAGAATTAGCACTGGTTAGTTCTAGTTCAGTTGCTAACACGCTCGCTTCATGCGATCCGGGAGGTGAGGGGCATATCGAACCTAGCTTCGATCGCCGCCACCGTCCATCTTTACATGGGGTGTTAGTAGTTTTCCTCTGCAGTCTCCTCTTGAAGGCTAATACCGGCATGCCAGAAATATTGGGGGCCATAATATAGGCCTCAACCGCTTCAAGAGGCCTCTTTACATCTTGCCTACCGGCTTGTTTGCAGACGTTGGCAACTGAAAACCAATCCAGTTTTCGGTTAGATGATCACTATAGTATTCAATACGTGCTCGTACGAAGAACTTTAGTTCGTGATATGTTTTCAACCCTTTCAACATAAACATGTTCCTACCTGTTTTCACTGATTTTACGATTTTTTCAGAGTAATTTAATAGAAAAATATGATTTTTAGTGAACTTAGAGGCACAGATATACTCTTTGTTGTTTTATTGCAAAAATAATTAGACTGATTGGTCCTACCGTTTACCCACCATGTGTTGGGAGCTAAAGGCCTGTATTGGTGCTTTTTGTCCGGTTTTGTTCGTTCCCTGCAGGTTTTACTCCTGGGTTGTGAGATGTAAAGTAGTCTCTTAACCACTATCTAAGAAACATTCATCTCATCATCCCATCATTCAATTCATCATTCATTGAACGAGAATATATCTTAGTTATCTTCATAATGCGTCGTTAAACCTAATATGTCTGAATAGGAAAATAAAATATATTAAAAATTGAATAGGACGAAAAATTATACATAGATAAACATGGAAGTATAAAATCATCAGTGAATCAAATGTGGATAAATATTCGTCTAAGTTATAAAATAAGTTATTTAATAACAAATTCATCAATTCGGATTTGAATCAATCCTGCTGTTGCTCTCTTTGATCTCTCTAGGAAGATAGTTATATATGACCGAGACGCGTGGCCGAGTGGTAACACACTGAACCGTCATTCGGGAGACCGGGGTTCGATTCCTGCCATGGTCGACCATCCTGACAGGGGTTTTTCGTGGTTTGCCTCTGTCGTTCAGATCAATACTGGGATGGTTCCTTAACAACAGGCCACGACCGACTCCCTCCCACGATCCAGAGCACCTAATAAAATAACCTTTCAACTCATCACCCCACCATCTCATTCATCATCCACCGACGCCAATAGATCGTAGCCATCAGTATAGTGCGTCGTTAAAACCCAATATATATATGAAAAAAATAGATAGTTATATATTCTTCTATCGGCTTGCTCTTGCTTGAAGAGTTGATCTAGAGTTGGTCTCTATGGTTCTTATACTTACTTGCTATCTGGTGTGTTGTAGACGATCCAGTACGTGGTCAGGAATAAAGTGATCCAGACGGAGACGCGGGAGCTGGCCGCGCTCAACAAGGGGAAGATTCGACCGGGGGATGTCGACGAGTGGAAGAACGAGCAGCTGTACGTACCCCCACTACCCCCAACAAACCTCAGGGGCTGTCACCTCATCAAGATATCTTACGACGTTTATGTGAGTATAGATATATATTCTAGCAATTCGTTAGCGACGTACGTGAGTGAAATATTTGGAATAATAATAGCATGTGAATAGCGTGAGATTTATATAAGATATATAATTTTATATATATATATATATATATATATATATATATATATATATATATATATATATATATATATATATATATATATATATATATATTATATAGCTTGAGAACTAATTTTTTAGGGTCCATGCATCAAAACATTTTTTTAAGAAACAATCCTATATAATCTAGTTACCATTTAAATGTGTACAAAATGAAATGTGTACAAAATTATGAATAAATACAAATGTGAGAACTTCGAATATTACAGGAGAAGTAGTATTTTGTACCAGTATGTAATTTTATGAATAACCATTTTTTTTAATGAAGAATAAGAATTCCAACAAACTTTGTTTCTCAATTTTCTCAATCTCTCAATCAGACAGAAAGAAACTTCGTGTAGAAGTTTTATTTACTTTGAACTCATACCTTGAAAGATGGAATTTTCGTGTACAAGCAATTTTCATTTGGTTTGAACCCAAACCTTATACAAAATAGAATTTTCAGTGTATCGTCCAAATTAATTATTATTGCTTAGTTTATTTTGATTGCGGGTTGTATGATCGCCCTAGTGGTTGCCCAGTCCGATCAATCCCAATATGTCATCCTTACAGTTGTTAACATTACCTATGACTATCAATAACGTAACGGGATAAGCAACATGGCTTTTTCCTCTCGCACCATGCGTATATCAAAGGGATGCCGCCTCACAAATGTCATGATGATTTGCTGGTATTGTTGTATGTTGATCTATACAAGTAATAGATGTAATGCAATCTGTGAATCCAGCTCTTTCCAAGTGCATTAAGCAATATTGGAATGAATTTCATTTGAATTGGCCAATCTACATTTAAAATACGTCTGTAAAAGCATTTAGTCTCCCAGTCAAGAGCCCTACTGCTATATTCACCATTTGATAACTCGATAATTACTCATCATCTACGAGAAAGGTCAGAAACAATGCAAGTATACAACTACGTACTATACATTGAAATACGAGCCTAATACGTACGATTTGATTTGAAATTGCGAATCTCACAAATGTACACGAAAGCGCTGATTCCATCATGGTGAAAACGGCCTAATGTTAAAAGAATAGAACTTACATGTTGCTTAACCCGTTACGTTATTGATAGTCATAGAAATTACTAAAACAAAATCATGTTTGTTTTTCAGTTCATCATCGACCCGAAGAGCTTCGAAAAACCCATTAAACTGCAGCTGCCGATCATGCTCGCCACTTACCCGCTACGCACTTCCGAGGGCACGCTCAACCGTAAGCAAGGCACGCACTATCCCTCGACCTTGCCTATATTCCGGCCGTGGCTAGACGAGAAGGCCGTGGAATAACGTAACGCCACTGGTCTGCGGTGGAAAAACTTGTAGAGTGAATATTTTGGTGCTACAATAAACTGTCAAATAGTGAAGAATACGTGACAAATTGTGAAACATAAATACATTCTAGCTTTAATTTAAAATTAGATATATTAAAATATATATAATATATTAAAATAGTGAAGTATATATATATATATATATATATATATATATATATATATATATATATATATATATATATATATATATATATATATATATGTATTCATGGTTTTTTGAGATTAAAAACTGTGTGAAATATATAAATAACATAAACTTCAATGAATTATAATAATAATGGAAATTATTCCTAAATTCATCGTCAGTTACACTCATTTTTTCCAAATTAGATTCAAGTCCCATGTAAACTCAAAATCTTTCATTCCAATTCGTTTGAATAAATTATTTATTTATCCACATTCGTTGGCCTGTGGCAGTCACTTACTATGCCTTTTTATTCTGTGAAGTTCAGTGTTTCAATGTGGGGCATATCGACATATCTCCCCTAAGGCAGCTGACTCACCTGCAGTTGAGGGGGTCAGAAGCCAACTGGGATGAGTGACATTAGAGAATAAATGCGGAAGGTATTGTTCATCATGGCTAATATACTAGTCTTTAGCGGCCAAAGGGTATAAGTGCAGTTTGAAGATGGTGACGACACCTGTTCCATTCGAAAGCAGCACTTATTCCGTTCGGCCTCCAAAACATAAGTCTATAAGCTATGTTGAACAGGACCTAACTCATTTATTTTCGAATGTCACTTATTCCAGTTGGCAGCTGACTCACCTGCAGTTGATCTTTGAGAAAAGTACCACGAGTACTACTAACCTGTGATCAAGAGAGCAACAAGCTCTTGAAACGTTAGGTTGAGTAAATAAATATCCATTCAATATTTTATAGTTGTCTTTATAATTCATTGAAGGTCATGTTATTTATATATTTCACAGTTTTTAATCTCAAAAAACCATGAATACACATAATAACTGTGAAAGTTTATAAGATCATATATATATATATATATATATATATATATATATATATATATATATATATATATATATATATATATATATATATATATATTATATATATATATATATATATATATATATATATATATATATATATATATGAATATATATATATATATATATATATATAGACATTTTAAGCAAAATGATGCTAATGATACGAATTTTAAACAATATGTAATCAATGTGAACCACACTATTCTTAGAAGATTTTACATAACTTTGAGTTATGTAAATTGAATATTGCTCTAATTTAAAAAGTGCCTAATTTATAAAAAATTTAAAAATGTGTATAATTAAAAAATGAATATTTTTCATTAATAATTCATTTAAAATGAATATGAAAAATGTAAAAGTGAATGTAACCATCAACCATTTATTCCTGGCAAGTGGCAATATGAACATAACATTGTATATTTCACTTATATAAATGCCATATTGATTGTTAATTTAATTTAATTATTTTTAACAAATATTCTGTATATTGATGAATATATTGACTATTTACAGATATATTATGTATCCCTACTATCTTGTTTATTGTTATACTTATGTAAATATTGATGTTCACCCACAAAAACTATAATTAACATGTGTCTTTATTCTAATTTTCTTTTTTTCAAATAGACGATTAACTTGAAAAAGAATTGTTCGTAATTGGTTTCACTGGCCCGAGGTCCCAATCCATGCCAGGCACAGCACATCTTCCTATGGATCCTAAACAAGATGAAAAAGTGGTCCGGTCAGGCAGGTTCAGCTCAAGTGTTGGCTCATTGGTTGTTGCGAAAAGCGTGGACCTTGGCGATAGGCGGACGAGGGGTTAATAAACTCGGGAATATTAAAGAGTTATTAAAACTTCTGCATGAGAGACTTGTTTTGAGAAGGTTGCCGTTTAGTTGACAAAATGGGTTCGGAAGGTAAACGTGGTAACTCGAGGTATCCAACTTACTTGGTAAGCGGGTTGTTGATTTGTAATGTTTTTTCCATCTTCAAATGGTGGAGTTTAAGTGCTATGAACAATGAGTTATTAATGCAAGTCGTGGATTTTGGGGATGCACTGAAAATCAGGTGAGTTGATTATTATGTAATATTTGTATCATTTTTTCTCGTCGTTTTTGTAATCATTATCAACGAAAATCAATTTTGGCGTAAGTTCACCTATATCTATCCATTTCTTTTTTCTTTTTTTTTGTATTGGGTTTTAACGACGCACTGTAATGATTACTAAGATCTATTGGCGTCGGATGAATGATTAATGAGATGATGGGATGATGAGATGAAGGTTTTTATGGGTAGTGGGAAGGATAGTGGGAAGGAAGCGGTCGTGGCCTATATTGTGGGAACCATCCCGGCATTAGCCTAGACTACAGAGGGAAACCACGAAAAACCCCTGTAAAGATGGACGGTGGCGGGGATCGAACCGGGTCCGATATGCTCATTCACCTCCCGGGTCACATGAAGCAAGTGAGCTAACCACTCAGCTACTGTGCCGGTGTATCATTATTTCTCATCGTTTTAGTAATCATTATCAACGAAAATAAATGTTGGCGTAAGTTCACCTATATCTATCCATTTCTATATATATAACTAAGACGTGTGGCCGAGTGGGTAATACACTGAACCGTCATTCAGGAGACCGGGTTTCGACTCCCGCCATCTGACATCCTGACAGGGATTTTTCGTGAATTCCCACTGTCGTTCAGGTCAATACTGGGATGGTTCCAATTAACAACACGCCACGACCGACTCCTTCCCACTATCCAAAAACACCTGATAGAATAATCTATATCATCCCATCATTTCATATATACCATTCACCGACGCCAATAGATCGTGGTCATCAGTACAGTGCGTCGTTAATACCCAATATAAATAAATATAAAATTGTATATATAGTACCACATATATATATATATATATATATATATATATATATATATATATATATATATATATATATATATATATATATATATATATACGCCTATATTTATATATATTTTAATTTAATGTGTTTAACGACCACACTAGCAGCCAAGTTAGATGAGGTTATATCTCTATCATAAGCCAAAAGATGAAGTTGAATTAATTAAAATGAATTAAATATGAATGAAAATTATATGTAGGCCTACGGTATCAAAACTGCTTTTCTAATCACCCCTTCAGAAGGGTTCTATATAACTTATTTGTAAACCACACTTATGTTTTATCATCATAGTTGAGAATGATTATGCTGGATGAAAGTTCACACCGCGACGCGTGGCCAAGTGGTAACACACTGAACCGTCATTCGGGAGACCGGGGTTCGATTCCCGACATGGTCGACCATCCTGACAGAGGTTTTTCGTGGTTTCCCTCTGTCGTTCAGATTGATACTGGGATGGTTCCTTAACAACAGGCCACGGCCGACTCCTTCCCACCATCCAAAACACCTAATAAAGTAACCTTACATCTCATCATCCCATCATCTCATTCATCATCCACTGACGCCAATAGATCGTATAGCCATCAGTATAGTGCGTCGTTAAAACCCAATATGGAAAAATGAAAGTTCACAATTCAATTCGCAAATTTAGAAGTTGAATTTTCAAGCTAGTAAAAATTCAATATAAATTATAGTAAAACGTATCTCTGTTTATTCAGTTGTTTATGACGTAAGAAGACAGGGTCGGAAGTTATACTTGTATCCACGAAAGACGCTCCGATCAACTGTCTGCCCATGTCACACACCATTAGCTCACGGGTCGTTCGCACCTTCATCTTTCGTGGATGCTAGTGTAGCACGATTTTTTTTTTTTTATATATATATATATTGGGTTTAACGACGCACTGTGTTAATGCCTAAGATCTATTGGCGTCGAATGGATGATTAATGAGATGATGGGATGATGAGATGAAGGTTTTTATGGGTAATGGGAAGGATTGTGGGAAGGAAGCGGTCGTGGCTTATATTGTGGGAACCATCCCGGCATTAGCCTAGACTACAGAGGTAAGCCACGAAAACCCCCTGTAAAAGATGGACGGCAGCGGGGATCGAACCGGGTCCGACATGCCCACTACCTCTCGGGTCACATGGAGCAAGTGCGTTAACCACTCAGCTACATGTGCCGGTCAGTTGTTGAAAATGCTATTGTTGAAGTATCAATTAGAAATGATGGAATCGTTCTTAATGCCATCGACCTATAGGCGCAGGCGCAGTTGGGCCCAATATGATTATGAACACAGTTGTTCCCCAGACTTTTCTGGATTACCAACTATTTACTTTTAATGAAATCAATTTCCTTGCATCACTAGTAGATTAGGCCTGCTCACGGTCGGTGTGTTCATAGATTGGTACATCATTCTACGTAATTGACCACTAGTCATAGGCGTGGCTTATCGGCAGGCCACCTTGATCTATACTTCATGTGGGCATTTAGAGATACTCTGATAGGTAAATGTGAATTTTCCCACATAACAAACAGCCCATTTGATTGGATGTTTTGTTTTGTGACGTTTGTGGGCGGGTCAATCACTAGTCGTCAATTGGTACATCTTTTTACAATTGGTACATCTTTTTACAATTGGTACATCTTTTTACAATTGGTACATCTTTTTACAATTGGTACATCTTTTTACAATTGGTACATCTTTTTACAATTGGTACATCTTTTTACAATTGGTACATCTTTTTACAATTGGTACATCTTTTTACAATTGGTACATCTTTTTAAAGGACATCACAACCCCGAAACTAGATTTTAAGGGGTGATGAAGATATTTATTTCCCTTATTTTAGAGAAAACTAGGAGTCATCATTTCAATTTCAGAAATATAAATTAATCTATCGGTTCTTCAGAACCCAGCCTTTTTGTTCTAAGTCGTGACGAAGCGATTACTCAATTTTGGTTTTGTTTCTATACAGAATCGTTAATCCCTTACGTCATGACTCATGTCTCTGAAGGGCCAAAAAAAAATGATCATAATTTCTGAAATTTATAGATGATGATTTCCAGTTTTCTCTAAAATTAGGGAAATAAATATCGTCATTATTCATTAAGATCTAGTTTTATGGTTGTGACCTTTAACATTGGTGGGATAGGGACTTAAGCCACCATAACAGACCGGCAAACCAACGGGGGCGGCTGAAGAGCGACTGGAATAGGCACTACCAACTTACCAAGAGTGAAGGACTGAAGGTGGCTTGGCGTGTAAAAATGCCGTAAGAACTATACTATTTCTCGGATTGGTTCATTTAGTTTAGTTTTATTGACCATTTTTATTCATGAATAATATAAATATATATTAATTAGAGCACAGAGGAGCTGTGATCAGGGTTTTTTGGGTCAGGTTTTGATCATTTCCTCGAATGGGCACATCTTCTTTCTATAACTAAATACGCCAAGCCCAAGTGTATCTCTATTTACAGTATTCGCTCTTCCGACCAACGCAACCCTCAACACATCTTGACCATCACGTCGGTTTTGACTGAATTCGTCGATGACTCGTTGTTGGTGGGTCATTGAGCATATAATGCTACCGAGACGCGTGGCCGAGTGGTAACACACTGAACCGTCATTCGGGAGACCGGGGTTCGATTCCCGCCATGGTCGACCATCCTGACAGCGGTTTTTCGTGGTTTCCCTCTGTCGTTCAGATTGATACTGGGATGGTTCCTTAACAACAGGCCACGGCCGACTCCTTCCCACCATCCAAAACACCTAATACAGTAAGCTTTCATCTCATCATCCCATCATCTCATTCATCATCCACCGACGCCAATAGATCGTAGCCATCAGTATAGTGCGTCGTTATAACCCAATATTAAAAAAATATATATAATAATAATAATTATTATTATTATTATAATTATTATTATAATAAAAGGCTGTACCTTCCAAGAGTAGAAGGCGGAAGAGGGTTGATAAATCTTCAGCAGTTACATGGAAAACAGATTCTGTCATTAAGAAATTATTTCTATAAGAAACAACAAGAATCCCCACTTCATGATGCCATCGTCAAGTTAGACCTGAATCTTTCGCCTCTAGATTTGTATAACACCGAATGTGTAACTAAGCAAATAGAGGAGAAATATTTTATTTCAACATGGAGGGCGAAATCGCTACATGGAAGATCTACGAAAAATTTAGATATGGCTGATAAGTTATCTTCAATGAAGTGGCTGCAAGAAGGAAGCTTGTAGGGCCTATAGTGAAACTGAAGGTTTCATTATGGCTATACAAGACGAAGTTATATCAACCAAAAATCATCAAAAATACATTCAGAAATTGACCATTGATAATGACTCATGCAGATTATGTCATACGAAGCCAGAGACTATTCAACATATTACTTCGGGCTGTTCGAGTATTGTCAATACTGAATATCTTCACAGACACATTCTATCTTGTAAGATTTTACATCAGCATCTTGCCCATAGCTCACGGTCTTCTTACATCTCAGTCTATGTATTATGACTATCAACCAGAGCCTGTTCTTGAGAACGAACGAATTAAACTTTTTTTTTTTTTTATTGAGTTTTAACGACGCACTGTAATGATTACTAAGATCTATTGGCGTCGGATGAATGATTGATGAGATGATGGGATGATGAGATGAAGGTTTTTATGGGTAGTGGGAAGGATAGTGGGAAGGAAGCGGTCGTGGCCTATATTGTAGGAACCATCCCGGCATTAGCCTAGACTACAGAGGGAAACCACGAAAAACCCCTGTTAAGATGGACGGTGGCGGGGATCGAACCAGGTCCGACATGTCCCTTCACCTCCCGGATCACGAAGCAAGTGAGCTAACCACTCAGCTACTGTGCCGGTATTAAACTTTTCTACGATATTTCTGTCATAACTGATTTAATCATTCCTCATAACCGTCCTGATATAATAATTGTTTACAAAGACACTATAATTGCTCGTCTCATAGATATGACAAGACCACAGCCTTCTTTATTCAAATCATTCATTTCTTATACTGCCCTTTCACTAGGGCTATTTTGGCGGGTTCGCGCATATTTGCTCGCGCAGGCAATAATGACGTCATGGTCTGGTATGTACTGCACCCTGGTATCCAAAGTTTCAACTTCGAATAATGTCATTCTGTCACAATTTTTCAATTTCTTGCTACGTTATTGAGGTGATGTTATATCTTCATTTTGGTTAGGGTCTATAGACTTACCCAGGTTCAGACTTGAACGATATTTGTGTCAAGCCAAGCAATGGACATCATTCAAGAACTTGTCCCGGTGATATTCCGGTTCCATTATATTATTGAATAAAATCTTTCATATTATTGTCTTAAACAAAGTTCGTGAACTCGAAGTCACGGCCTAATATAATGCGTGCGTAATTTAAATTCTCGTACGAAAATTCCCAAAGTTGTTCGTATCTTCGCAGACATGACATGTCATACAGAGTGATATGCATGAACATCTTTGGAAAGTGACGTCATGGTCTGGAAACAACGGCACCATCGGCGATTTTATGAACTAAAATAATTGGACATCGGTTAACATGGGAAGCATACCCCGAGTGAAAGGGCAGTATCAGAGAAGAATGATCTGTATGAAGAAGGCTGTGGACAAGACACACCCAAACGATCATAACATCAATCAAGCTTTTGTAATCAAGAAAACCAAGTATCAGGAACTGGCCACTGAAATCGCAACAATGTGGAAATTAAAGCAAGTCCTCATCTTCCCCGTCGTGGTGACGGTCAATGGGCCGGTACATAAGGAACATATACCTTTTAGTACAATTCACAAAATTCAACGTTCAGTTTTATTAGAGACATCTAGAATAGTTCGGAAAGTGTTCAGTGTATCGCAATGATTAATTATGAATGCTACGTATGTAATTTATTTACCCGCCGTGTGATGAATGTTTCCATATACTTGTATAATGAGAAGGAAATGAATGAATATAATAATTGATGAGCGTAGCGAAGTCTCCATCCCACTCTTATAGGGCTTTGTCTGTGTTTTTTTTTTTATTTATTTTTTTTTATTTTTTTTGGTTTGTAAGCACTCCACAGGTTGCAAGGGTTGACTGATGAACATGAAACTTTTTTTGTACACGCAAACTCATCCAACTTAGAACTGTATAGTTTTTGGAAAGAATCGGTCGGACCGATTTTGAGAAAAATCATCTCAAAGTTTCTAAAAACCCCATGAGATTTGGCTGGGCAGAAAATGTTGAGAAATAAAATCTCTCCAAATGGAATGAAATTTTCTCTAAATGTGTATACATAGATTCTACACATTTTCACGATTTTGTGAACAATTCTGATCAGCCGTTCCGAAGAAAAAAAAAAATAACTGATAATATTCATAAAATATATCATAGAAATTGTGACAGAATTAAATTGTCAAGATTCACTGCTTTCTAGATTCAAGAGTTGACCAACAATGAAGTATTTTTTATATGTGTCAAGGTGTGTAGAATACCAGAGTCGATAAAGTAGCAAGGGTAGAACTACTTCAAGGACTTTTATACCTTATTCAGATATCTCGCTCATCTTACAACGCATATTTCGCGTTTGACTAGTAATAATAATGCTGATGAAATGTTGATGCTAACTGAAACGTTTTTCCAGCGCCGACGCCCACAACGCATGCGAAGTCAAAATAATGCAAGCAGAGAATAAGTTGAAGACATCGATTAGCGAGTTAATCAAGACTCGCGATTCACAAGAAAAGTCGAGAGTAGAAAATGTCGAGTCGAAAAGACAAATGCTGGTGAAAAACGAAGAGGACGATCGTTTGCAGAAAGAATGTGAATATGTCCAGAGCTCGCTGGAGTCGTGCAAATCTGAATTGGTAGGTTCTGGTTTCAAATGTGCTAGGAAAACGCAGCAGATGCGTTGTTGGATGAGTGATATAGGCATATTTATATGAAATGTAACGGAAATAAAAGATATATAATTTAGCTATTATAGCCCTTGAGTTCAAACAACAGTGAGTTTGAATGGCATTTGAAAACGCAGATCATTCTAAACCTGTTCACTCAAATGAAACCTATGCCCATCAATTGACGACTAGTGATTGACCCGCCCATAAACTTCACGAAACAGAACATCCAATCAAATGGGCTTTGTTATGTGGGAAATTTCACATTTATCTGTCAGAGTATCTCTAAAGAGTATCAATTATGTTTATATTTTCTCAATCACCATACATAACTAATGTATAAAATCTAGAGCTAAGCAATATACAGATATAATTTAATTTTTTTCTTCCCACAGTCAAGTCTCCTTGGAGACTTTGTGGATAGTATTTGACTGTTCAGTGTTTTTATTTATATATACAAAACTGAAGATAATGAAGGAAAAAAATGGCGATTGGCCACGTCTATCACTAGTGGTCAATTACGTAACTGATAGACTTAGAATAAAACACATGCTTCTAAGTTCCAGTATTACTAAGTCCAGTTAGTATTTATCTGAGAGTTGGTGAAAACAAATACCACAGGTAACCATGGTGATAACAAGTTTAAACTGTCAGATAAAGGCTAACTGGACTTTGTAATACCGGGCCTTAGAGGCTCTAACGTTGTTGATAACGGCTGTCACGGTCCATGAGATCAGCAGGAAGACTTATGACGTGTCATGTCCATGTTGCCATGGGGCATAATCTTTTTTTTTTTTTTTTAATTGTCACACATTGAATTCATCATAAGGCCTACATGAAATATTCATCATAAAATCCTACAAAGCCAAAAATGCTGGCTCGACTGTAGGGGTAAGATAACATGTGTTCGAACCAAGATGCATTGAGGGTTGCGTTTGCGGTTTCAAAGGGGCAAACGCAACCCTCAGTGCATCTTGGTTTGAATATAATAGTGTTTCACTTCTACTGGAATCAAAAGCAAAGATTAATAAAATATACAGTTCACACAGAAATATAATTTGGCATAGAATGAAAGTAGTACTTCACTGTTTCTCATTTTAAGGGTAAGTCCAAGAAAAGTAAGAAAAGAAGGATTTTACTTGAACAAAATTGTAATGAAAAAATTATGTAGTATAACAATTATGCCTTCTTATAATACATTGATGTAAACAAGAAAATTAAGAATCAAGTAACACATTTTTTAACTGGGGTTTCATAATGGATTATTTGTCAATGTTTTTTATACGTGGAGAAATAGAATTGAATATAGTGGGAACTGCGACACTTAATTACCTGCTGCCATATTTATTAGTGAATTGATGAACTACATATACATCAAGGAGCTGAAGGCGAGTGTTAACAATGTGGTGGTAATTTTTAAAAATTTTGATTGAAAAAGTATTTTAAAATAAATTTATATTTGAATAACTTAACTAATGACAGAAGGTTACAGAACCGGTATAAACAATCCACAGAATGAGCATTGTTGCTAACAATGCAAGGAGTTATAATCTTAATCATGCGATCCTGGGGGCGAATTCAGGTACCTTTTTTACTCTCTTGAATTTAAGCTAGCGTAAATTTAATACGACAGCTACAGTCATTCGCCTGAATTTGAATGGTCGTAAATGGTCATATACGACATCAAAAACGTACTCGAATTAGCTCTGTCTTATATTTACGATAAGACAGCTATTTAAGAGAGTCAAGTCTACCTGAATTCACCCCCTGAATAGTAATTGATTTTGCTAAATGCCATGAAGTCGCATTGCCCCATGCAAGGAAACCATACAATAATAAGATTCAACAATGGCATAATTATAATAACAATAATAATCAGTTTTGATTAGGAATAAAGAACTAGTGAATAGAGAATAAAAGAATAATAAGAATAAGGAATTCAAATTTTTAAATATAGTTCCTTCATTCTATGAAGTTACAGCACTCTTCTATAATCAGGGCCGGCTCTTGATGTTATTTCGTCCTGGGCAGGGCGGATCCAGGTCACATTCATGGTGGGGAGGGTAGGGGGGGCGATTTCAGTATGGAAAAGAAATAACCATATGAGAACAGTTGTGTGCAACGGCCCGTTATCGCGAAGCCGGCGACCCGCGGGGGGCAAGGGTTGAAGGCCCCCTTCTGGCTCCGCAGGGAATTTTTCCAGATTACACCCATTTAAATACGATTTAGAGTGTTTCAGATGAGGTTCAGATGCCAAAATCATTCTACTTATGCAATTAAAAATGACGCCAAAACCAATATTTGTAGCTGCAAGGCCGTTTCATATCAATTCAGCACCTCACAAGGCGAGCAGTCAATTGTGAGCCCCCAAACCTGAGTGTCCATATCAAAGGTGAATGCAAGGAGGGAGCCATGCCCCGCAGGGAAATTTTCAAAAATGCACTTTTGATAGTATGATTTTACGGGTTTCAGGAACTGCAGGAAATTCCTGGAATACATGGATTTCAACAAGACTATTTTTTCCAATTGGCTGTTCCAAGCAATTAAAACACTGAATCAATTTATCATTCAATAACAGGGATATTTGAATGTGATAATATTTACTCCATCCAGTGATGTATAAATGAAACTGAATTTGATGAATAGAATTTGTGAAACGCCTATCTCGCGGTGAAATAAAGAGAAACTACTCATTTTTGCGCCCCTGGAAATGTGCGCCCTGGGCAGCCGCCCAGGTCACCCAGCCCACGGGCCGGCCCTGTCTATAGTATAGCACATATTCGATATACGAATTGATCAAATGATTTTTGTGTTTGAAGGAATCACATCAGCAGAAAGAAAAATCGCTCGACAAAACCATTCGTTCGATGAAGCGAAACGAGATATCGAATACAAAGAATCTCGACTTATTGAGCGAGAAACTCGAATCAAGAGACAAAACTATCGAATTTCTCAGAAACCGCGATACGGATCCATCGGATGAGAACCATTTACAATTGGCTAAAAGTTTACAAATCATTTCTTCGCAAGATAAAGCAATCGACGCTTGCAGCAAACAGTTGGTAAGTCATTTTGAATCAATTATGATGAATGTTAGTGGTATTTGTTGATGTTGAATGTTTTTTTTTTAAAGTTGAAATTCTTTGATTGATTCCCGATATAAATAGGCCTACATGACACGTTCACAAAATGTCCACAAAGCCTGATACAGACTTGTATGTGGTTTCAAATAAATAAAATACAATACAATGAGTGACTATAATAGTTTCAAATTCACGAGACATGTAGTGTTATTTATTCACCATCGGGGAGAAATGGATATTAAAAGAAAATGATTTATTCTTTGGCATCTGTACTGGTTTGAATTCAAATTGGGCAGAAATAGGAAATTAGTGAAATCTACATTGTTGAAAATAGTTTACTATAGTATCTTCAAGTGACATTGTTGAAAAAAGGACAAAATTACTATACCACTTCAACTCAATGTGTTTACGTCCTTATACACATAGCATATATATGTTTTTACTTGAACCTTTTACATTTAAACAACAATATTCGGGGCTTTGTTTTGATTTGCAATTAGTTGAAAATGACTAGATTCATTGGGTAAATATAAAGCAAAATATAAATTGCCCACTTTCAATATTTCGCCTTCAATTCAGAGAAAATAAAAAGTTTTGTTCAAAATGTGTTGGAGACATCTGAATATCAAAATAAATTCAAATTGATGGTTACTCTAAATTTAGTTCAGAGACAGTTTAACGAATCTTAACTGAGGACTAATCCTCTTACTATTAGTTATACTAGGAAAACGCTATATACGCGTTGTTAGACGAGCGGAAAGTAATAGTATGTCGACTTCATTGCCAAACTTTTGCCTAAATTCGCCAATTGGGTAACATTTTAGTTATAAACGGGTAAAAACTGCTTCGAGTGGTACCAATTTAGTACATTTCATGTTTTTTCTTCAAAATGGCTGACCCGATCAAGCTGAGAATTTCCAGAAATGGGTATCAAGATGTTATTCAACTTCACACAGAATTTCAATTTTTTTGAAAATTAAATTTTTTAAATTTTTTTTCCGCCGTGTTATTCTAATGGGTATTTTTGAAATTTCTAAAATTCATAAAAATAAAAGTTATCACCCGATAATGCCACAAAACTATACAGATCTAAGCTAGATGAGGAACCATAATGAAAAAAAGTTTGAAGTTGATAGCTGTAGCCGTTTGACCTGTGGAGAACCGACCAAAAAAACATTAAAAAAAAAAAAAAAAAAAACATAAAAACGAACACCAATTTTTTTCAGTATGTCAAATTGAATCCTCGCTAAAGCTCGTCTAAAAAGGTACGAAAATAATATATGTAACCAAGGGTACACAAGTTGATTCACTAATTACTTTTGCTTACTAGGAAAACGCGGGATGCGCGTTGTTAGACGAGCTTAGGGGTATAGAAATCTAGAATGAAAAATAATTTGTCAACCCAATCTACATCTACAGACCTTGGATCACTCCAAACGTTCAAAAACCTTACGAGAATCAGTTATGTCACGGCCTTCCTCTTCATTCATTTCGATCGTTTTGAATTAATTGGTGACACTTGTTGCTATAGATTTAATTGGTTCCCGTAATAGCCTAAATTGATGGGAAAATGCTTTATAAATGCGTTTTCTTCGTTATTTCTCATCCGATTGATGCGAAAAATCTCTCAAAATGTGCTTAATAGTTTCCTTTATATTCGGCGAAAATTTGAGAGGTCTTGAAAAATTTTGATTTTTCAAGTATTTTCCTCCGGGTTATTCTAATGGGGATTTTTGAAATTTCTAAAATTCATAAAAAAAAAAGTTACCACCCGATAATGCCACAAAACTATACAGATCTAAGTTAGATGAGGAACCATGACGAAAAAAAGTTTGAAGTTGATAGCTGTAGCCGTTTGACCTGTGGAGAACCGACAAAAAAACATAAAAAAAAAAAAAAAAAAAAAAACATAAAAACGAACACCAATTTTTTTCAGTATGTCAAATTGAATCCTCGCTAAAGCTCGTCTAATCACATCATGAAACTTTTTTTTTTTTATTGATTTGGTAGGTCTATTGATTTTGCTATACTAGGAAAACGCGGGATGCGCGTTGTTAGACGAGCTTAGGGGTATAGAAATCTAGAATGAAAAATAATTTGTCAACCCAATCTACATCTACAGACCTTGGATCACTCCAAACGTTCAAAAACCTTACGAGAATCAGTTATGTCACGGCCTTCCTCTTCATTCATTTCAATCGTTTTGATTTAATTGGTGACACTTGTTGCTATAGATTTAATTGGTTCCCGTAATAGCCTAAATTGATGGGAAAATGCTTTATAAATGCGTTTTCTTCGTTATTTCTCATCCGATTGATGCGAAAAATCTCTCAAAATGTGCTTAATAGTTTCCTTTATATTCGGCGAAAATTTGAGAGGTCTTGAAAAATTTTGATTTTTCAAGTATTTTCCTCCGGGTTATTCTAATGGGGATTTTTGAAATTTCTAAAATTCATAAAAAAAAAAGTTACCACCCGATAATGCCACAAAACTATACAGATCTAAGTTAGATGAGGAACCATGACGAAAAAAAGTTTGAAGTTCATAGCTGTAGCCGTTTGACCTGTGGAGAACCGACAAAAAAACATAAAAACAAAAAAAAAAAAAAAAAAAAAAAACATAAAAACGAACACCAATTTTTTTCAGTATGTCAAATTGAATCCTCGCTAAAGCTCGTCTAATTAATTGACGACTAGTGATTGACCCGCCCACAAACGTCACAAAACAAAACATCAAATCAAATGGGCTGTTTGTTATGTGGGTAATTCGACATTACCTATCAGAGTATCTCTAAATGCCCACATGAAGTATAGATCAAGGTGGCCTGGCGATTAGCCACGCCCATCACTAGTGGTCGATTCTTTTAGTTGCTATTTTTTATATTCTGGTTTATTCTGGTTATTCATTTTTGTAGTTCTCCCCCTCTTGGATACTTCAAACTGGTCAGTTTATTTTCCTCCTTTTCCACACACAGGCTTCAGCTTATGTGGGTCTTGCTTCAATTTATTTTAAGTACATTCATCACCAAGTTAAAACCGAGGTTAAAACCAATGGGTAATGTTTTGTTTTCCTTATTCTTCTCACACAGAAATTATTCTTACATTAATGATTATATCTTATATGTACCAGATTCCTATTTCATTTATACTAGGCAAACGCGTTATGTGTTTCCGCGTTGATGGATGAGCTGGAACATATCAACTTATCTTTGGATTGGATATTATATATATATATACACCTTGTGATCCAAACCATTACATCACTGCCATCTTATTTTCCATTGATAATTTATATGATAATCAAGAAGGCTTTGTTTTAATCGTTTACAATCAAGTGGTGACACTTATTGCTTTGATTTAATAGGTATCTTAATAGCTTTGAATAATTAACACAAATAACATTATATATTTTTTTACATCGAAACTGCTGATCCGATTTGAGTGAAAGTTCGGAATAATGTGTATCATTATCAGATTGAAATTCTCTGAGAATTTGAATCCTCTCGGATGAAATATTTTTCACGAATGTTTCCCTCTGGGTTATTCTAATGGGATTTTTGAAAAGTTTGGAATGAGTTTTCTCAGAAGTGGTTCAACCGATCGCGCCTCAAAACTATACAGCATCAAGTTAGATAGGGGTTCATGTGTGTGCCAAGTTTAATCATGATCTAAATTTCTGTTTGGCCTGTAGAGCGCGAACAAAAAAAAAAAAAGAAAAAACACATTCGATTTTTCAAGTACAGTGTAATTGAGTCTTCGCTACGCTCATCCAATTATTATTATTATCATTATCATTTTGATTGTCTGTAACTAATATAATTGTATGTCTGTGAGCTGTGACTAATTAATGTATATCATATCAAGCATTAACACTGAATAAAATAAAAAAAAAAAATCATTTTTTATTGAAAATATTTAATAATCTTTCAGCATTTTTAACACTTTGCTTGGTGAATCCCTGAACCTAAAACAACAAGCAAGTCAAGTACAAATATTTAAAACTTGTTTTCTTTGCTTATGAATAATCATCACTTCCTCTGTACTTTCAGAAAGCTCTCCAGTCGGCCGATATCACAAGCAGTGAGTTAATCAATGCTTTGAAACGTGAAAAAGAGAGACTGCTCAGTAATCAACAGCAGTTGAATAAATCTCCATCTTCAGGACCTGTTTTGGACGCGTTAGTGGCAGCGAATCAAGTTGATTCACTAGGATCCAGTGGTATGTTTTTACTATGAACTGCCTGTCGATTAGGTTGTCACGTACAACTTACCAAAATCAGAAGGCTTCTGTCAAGTGACGCCACCCATTGATGAAAGAGACAGATATAACAATGTCTACCAGTTGGAATTAACCAATCAGAATATTTAGTAGTCCACTAGTTTGCTGTATTGCTATGGTAACCATTGTTTGTCATTTGTTACTTGACAGAAGCCTAGAAACAGTGGAAATATACAACTCAGTATTTTTTCAGAATTGGCTACGACTATGGCTATACCTATGTCATAGGTATTGGTAAATTCGGTATTTTTTTATTTTTCTTATTGGAAAAATGTCTAGAATTTGTTTAAAAATGGAACGTGATTCAAATTGCGTGAATAAAAATATGAAATACATTTTTATGCAGAACAAGATTCCATTTATTGAAGAGAGAGAAATGTGAGGCTAAAAAATGAATTAGATTAATTCCGTGAAATTTTCACAAAACTCAATGTGTCCTACAAGTTACATTCATCACCCTTACATGACAAAAGTTTGGAATTAATAGGTTTCATGTTTTTGTTATTAATATTTGAAATTTGAATGCTCTACATATTGGATGCCATTTATAAAAAAACTGTAATTAGACTAGAGTAAACATTAAATTCAAATTTAATGGTGGATAAAATAACATTGGTAAATTTGGAAATTCAATTGCCTATATGAAACGATTATTCTCTATAGTCTATATCCAACCAAATGATATTCATTTATGTAACTCAATACAAATTGCTCAACAGATATAACGGAGGTGAAAAAAATACAAAAACCAAGTGACAAAAAATCATTCACTCCTTCGCAAAAACCAACTGAGAAACTGACCAAACGAGTACAAAAATCAACAACTGAGGAATACGTGCGATCAGGATCGCAAAAGACAGGAGCCAGTGAACTATACACGACCACACGGCCTAGTAAAGCAAGTACACAGGAGTATTTTGTTAGAAAAGCACAGCAACAGGAAAGTCACATGTTAAAAAACAAAGTCAATGAGTTCGTGCCACTACCTAGAGCTGTGACTTACCTAGATACTGGTAAGTGTTTGGAGTCTATATGAGAATATAAAAACTTTATAGGAACATAATATAATCTGAAAATGCAAAAGACAATAGTATATGATACGTAAAAGGACTATATAGTATCATTTTACGGTACTAATACTGGAATCTTCATGCAATTTGTGTGTCATTTTGAAGGATGGTCAAAGTTTGGAGTTGATTTCGTCCTCACAACTGGATAGAACTGTGAAATTTCATGAAGAAGTATGCCAACATAAATCCAAAATTTCATATTTTTGGGAGAGAAATCTTATTTTTGAATCAATATTCATTCCAAATATATCATTTTTTTGTAAATTGATTTCACAACCCAATTGACAACTCGCAGTCTCCACCCCCTTGACGTCATAAATCATACCGCGTCCAATCAACAGGGCTGTTAGAACTTAGAACTGTAGTGGAATTCAAAAATCCAATCGGGGTATCTTGAAATGACAACAAATGATATGATCCAACTGGCCGACTGGTGAAGCCACGCCTATTTCGAGTCATCATATTTTGTATCCTCAAATCCCAAAACTATTCGAGATGCTCATGTTATACCGAGAGTTCATAGAGAACTCACAATTGTAGACCCAATCGTGCTTTTTTAGTTTTTTACGTTTCAATAATTTCATAAGGTCTGACATTTGGAGTAAACACAGAAGCAAAAACATGGGAGAAAACAATAATTAGGAGATATACAAGTTCTCTTTTTGCCAAAGTGGAGGGATTTCACGTGCCTCTATTTCACAATTCACAAACCACCCACAGTTGATTTCATCTAGGCCTATGATTTCTAATACCTTCACTTATAATTTGCATGTCCTATATTTTGTCCAGATATCGATGCACACAAGGACTCGATTCCAACGTTACACGAGAAAAAAAATATGAAAGAGGATAAAAAAGAGCACAGATACATCAACGATGAAGAAGTGAAAGATGAGGAAGAGGAAGAAGAGAAACATGCCAGTGAAGAACTGAAGGAAGCAGAAGAGAAACATGCAGATAAAAGATACTTGTGAGTCACTTTCAAGCTCAATAATGATGATGAATATTTTGAAATACTTCGAATTATAACTACGAGGCAAATGCAGCATATGCGTTGTAACTTTCAAGATATGAGCGATAAATTTATATGAAATGTGAATTTCATAGACCTTGAACCCTTCACATCTTGGTTTGTAAAATGTAAACTATGTGAACTATCAAGTCTGGCAAGCTGTGAATTACTGTACCGTGATTATGTATATTATATATTATTGCTTCTAACCTATTAAATTTAAAAAAAAATGTCAAGTAGTTTCTTCAAAACAAAATGGCCTGTTCGATCCAGGTGAAAATTTGTAATAATATTACCAATACAGATATTATGTAGGCCTACATTGATCTTATGTTTACATTCAGTGAAAACTAAAATTTTTTGGAGAGAAATTTTCCCCAAATTTTCCCGTTTGGGTTGAACAATGCGTATCCTTCCCAAGAATCTAAAAAAAAAAATGATCAACAAATTTCTTTTTAAATACAAATCAATGAAATATAAGATATGTCTTGATAGAAATAAAATGGAAAAGATAGAGATTCTAATCAGGGAGAAAATATCCGAATAACACGCAGCTAACACGGCATCGCAATGAGGTATACCGTTATGAAAAAATAAAACTTTTCAACGATAGGAAAGATAATCAAATAACAAGACTCTATCCATGTGATGAATATTTAAATAAATGGATTTTAATTAATATAAAAAATTATCATTTCCAGATATAAGAACGTGGACAAAGAGAGCGAAGATTACGAGAAGAGATTTGAAGAAGCATTTGATATTTAATAGAACTGACAAGAATAACGAACGACTGATGAGACCTCCAAAATCCTACAATTTTACTGATCTTCTATCCAGGGGTTATATTAGTGCGCAGTTGACCCTAATATGCGCAGTTCTAAACTTCAAAAATGCAGCTCTTAATTTCAATTTGCACAGTTGTAAAATTAAGTCTCTGTATATAATAATGCACTATAATTATACTAATAACACCAATAATGCATTTTATTAATAATGCATTATGAAGCAACAACCTCAGGCCTACATATTCCCAAAGAGTAACAAGATACTTAAAAAAACAAAGTTTCTCAAAAAATTCCCTGCGGGGCTGTAAAGCCCTTCCCAGTATCTGCGCGGAACCTCCCTCTTTATATAATTTATTTTTTCATATGCGCAGTTCTAAATTTTCACTAATATAACCACTGCTTCTATCTATATGTATCTACTACTGTACTGGTACTAATAAAAATTAATACTCTATAGTCTAGATAGCTTATTTGTCAGTCATACAGGAAAATACTGTAGGCCCACACAAGAAATTTCAATTAAAGAATTTGAAAGTATCTAACCCAAGAGGCATTGAGGGTTGCGTTGGTTTGCCGGTTTCAGATGGTGTCTTCACTCTAAATTTCGTTCCATTTCCCGAGTACTTTCCTTAGAATTAACAATCGCTGCTCTATCTAGTATTGTTTTGTAGAAACATGATGTCATGCCTTTTATATATCTCAAATATTCGCATCCAAGATACATGCACATTGGCATCCAAGACACGTTGGAAGAAAACAAATGCGCTAGGCTTGGGAAAAAGGATATTTTAGTTATTTACTGATAACCTATATTGGCCTATATTGCGGGAACCATCAGTGGTGTATTCGGGCCAGGGCAGGCCGGGGCAACGCCCCGGTACTTTAATTTTGGGGCAGGGCGCGCCCCGGTACCTTTTTTCTTGGAAACCATATTCGAAAATATATAAAGCCAACTTGAACCAGCTAACTTGTGAATGCACAATGTTGAAATCCTGATAGACGGAATCTGCCAATATTTATTTGGAACTTCAGACTTTACAATAAAGACAGAATCTTGTAATGTAGTGTGGAGTCAGTTTGTATAACATTTTTTGTACCACCTTAGAAAGGAATATATTTACTGGGATTTAGCGCAATGAACTTAATGTTGCGATGCACAATCGCAACATGTAGGCCATGATGCACCCGAGGAGGATCAAACTGCGAGAGATTCTCTGTGGCGATTATTTTAGATGCAAAGGTGAACCACATCATTTTTATTTCACATAAGAATCTCCTAAAACCGACATTTTGGCTTGTTACAGAGTCCCCCCCCCCCCCCCCCCCCCCGCCGAGTTGGGATGAATGGTGTTTTTCCAGTTATCACCACCTTGGTACTTTTATTTTTACGAATACACCACTGGGAACCATCCTGGCATTAGCCTAGACTATAGAGGGAAACCACGAAAAACCCCTGTAAAGATTGACTGTAGCTGGGATCGAACAGGGTCAGCTATGCCCACTGCCTCCTGGGTCACATGAAGCAAGTGCGTTAACCACTAAGCTGCATGTGCCGGTCTGATGATTTTCTTACGGTCCATGTGTCAAGTGTAATTACCTGGACTAGAAGCAGTGTTGGGGAAGTTCACTAATGAAAGAAACTTTCAAAAAGTTCAGTTCAAGTCAAATAAATCAATCTTTTAAAAAGTTCAAAGTTCGTTTTCGTGGCTTTGCTGTAAAAGTTCAAGTTCAAATAAAAAAAACATGGGTTCGTTCAAAAATTCACTTTTAAAATTATATGGAAATACTTTAAATGCGCGTTGCTTCCAGACGCTAGAACAATACAATCAGTGTGCACAGCCTACAAACAACTTTACAAGTCACAACACGTCAACCTTGACCACACGTGGCTCCCGGCTCGCCTGGTGACAAGTGATCACATGATGAAATCCCGAACAGGGATCATTTTACATTCGGGATAGACCGTAATATAGTCAGTCGATCTCATTCGGAATTTGGACGGGGAAGTACGAATAGTGTGATCGTGTCGAATAGGATTATGAGTGAGCTAAAATTATGGACCTTCAAATGAACTTTTTATTCCGTTAAAGATCACCGAAAAATCGAACGTGAAGAAAGTTCAAGATCGGAACTTTAAATGGAACGCGTTCATTGAAAAGTTCAGAAAATACGAACATGTTCATTTTAAAAGTTCATTGCCCAACACTGACTAGAAGTCTACACCAAATATTTTTTATGTAGGCCCACGTGTTAGTTCTCCTTATAGATGACATCGAGCAACTGGTTTCCAATTGCAAACGGATCAAATTAACGAAACCGGACGCTGCAACCAGTTTTTATTTCTACGAAATCACTACTTTTCCCAATTAACTCAATTCACTCAATTTTATTTTGTATTGCGCGCACATGGAAGTCATGCCACAAGTTGGAACTAATGTTCGAAACCATCGGTGCGCTCTCGATTTCATTGCCGATTTTGATTCGATTTCGAGTACATTGCGTGTTCTTGGCTCGCTGTAGACGCGCGATCACTGGGTGGCCCGCTTGCTCTTATTGAGGTTCAGCTGTGGAGTCAGCTTGCTCGCTTGCTTTTGTCAAGGTCAAACCATTCAGTCAGATGAACGACACAGCAGCAAAGAACTCGAAATGCTTATGCACCTTGTCAGCTAGATACGCTCATTTGCCTTTCTGATTCCTAAATATACACATTTTTATTGAATAATTAAGCCAGTTTATATAATCAGGTGCCCAGTTGTCACATTACCTATCCCATGCCATCCCTAATTCTTCTTCAATCCACCCTTTTCCCTCAGTCACATTCAGCCTTATGCTACTTTCCTAGGCATTTAGCTAAATGTTAGTTGAGCATACTACACATGTACGAATAAAATATTTACATATATTATAAACAAGATGAAGGGATCAAAAACAAGATAAAAATTACAAATGTCTTTATTAATTAAATGAAAAGGTTGTGTACACACATAATACTTAACCTATGTCATATCAGCAATCACTAATTCAAGTGATAATTATAGTAATATTATGTCATACTATAGTAATAAGTAAACTAATGAGAATTGTTTATAAAATAATTCTTTGTGCAGCAAAAATTAAGTGAAAATCATAATAATTTAATTAATTGACTCAAGTAAGTACTAGTAACTTCCTAGGAAGAAGAAACCAATTATTCATATTTGGTATTTCGGTTGGACGTTACCATTCCTACTCATTTCATTCTCAACCATCAGATGATTCAACAACAGAACCCTGGAAAAAGTTTCAATTGAAAAATTGTCACCATTTTTATCCTCAATTTTAGAGAAAGCTAGAAATCAACATCTCAATTTCCAAAATTAAAATTGATTCATTTGCCCGTCAAATTACCACTCGAGACCAGCTCCTTTTTCTAAATTATTACGTAGGCATTACCCGATTCTGTTTTCACGGCAAACCAAACGTCACGCACAGTTGCACTTCAAAAACTTCAAAAATAGAGCATCAGTTTTAGTTTGGTATGTATTAGTAGTTTTAATACAACTGTGGGTGACATTCGGTTTGCTGCCAACACAGTTGAAACCGAATCAGATAATGCATACGTAACGGCTCATAAAAAGAGGCAGGTCTCGGGAATTTGACGGACAAATGAATCAATTATAATTTCTGAAATTGAGATGATGATTTCTAGTTTTCTCTGAAATTAGGGAGAAAATGGTGTCATTATTAATTTATTTCATTATTTATATTCATTATGTCATTATTTTGGGGTGGTAAGATCGCCCTTGTGGTGCCCCTGTTCAAACGATCATATTTTTCATCCTTTGCCTTAATTGGGGAACGATGATTTTGTATCAAGTTTCGATGTTATCGAAAAAAAAATTATTCATTCAAATCTATTCCCAGCATTCTTATGTTAATTCATGTATTTATTGTTCAATGACCCCACTAACCATTAGGTAATTAGTGAGAACAAATGAGCGCATGATAGATGAATCACATGCTTTATGCAGGACTCCAACTCACGCCCGACTTGACTTCTGTTTCCAAAGCAGTGCCATAGTCGACCGAAACATTCGGACGGCAACATTACCCTTCGATAACCCACAACATGTTGATGCCCGATGGTCCAAGATTAACTCTTCCCAGCATTCCGGACTCGCTCTTCTTCACGAGATGCAAGAACAGTAATATCGCGTGGAACAAGTTCGATTGGCCCCGAGGAACCTTGAGAGTTTCGTCCTTGAAAACCACCACGTAATACGGTGGATTGATCTGGGTTTGGTAGATGACGATGTTACTGTCCTTCCCGGGTTTCTCCGGACTCTTCACAAGGTACTGGGAACTGAACGGGCGACCTTCGGGGTTCTTCGTTAATGGTGGGAGCTGGGAGTCCAAATAAGTCGCCAACATGTGCATCACGATCTGGATAGAGAATTCAATTGTTATAAAAAGAAAAACTGTTTTGTATAATGATAAACTTTACATCTGCTGTTAATTGAAAGAAGTGATCATTGCCCAAGACTTAATTCAAAGTGGAAAATATCAACATTCGTGTGTTTTGTTTACTATTAATACCAATGCTGTAATTGTCTGGATATATATCACAGAAACGGTCAAAATGTGTTCCGGACTTTCGGAAACTGAAAGACTTTTATCTACGGAGGAAAATTATGGTCACAGACAGCGGAGTCTTGGTGTTGAAGTTAATTGGTTTTAAATAATTAAAATGGGGTGGTAAGATCGCCCTTGTGGTGCCCCGTCCAAACAATCCTACCTTTCATCCATAGCCTTAATTGGGGAACAAAGATTTTGTATCAAGTTTCGATATTATAAAAAAAAATAAAAAATAATAAAAAATAAAACGAAGAAAACAATCATTTTCATTCTGTCCCAGTTTATTGAAACAATATGCCAGTACGTAAGATGTGTCGCGAATGATCCGATGCTCTTCAATCCTCAAAAAGTCAAATTGAAATTCTGTATGGGATGTTGATAGAGGTGTTGAAATCATGCACACCAAATTTTATTGTGTTCTGACATGGGGTACCCACATGGTTGACCTCTGACCTCAGGAAGATGTAAGCTGATAGACCAATGAACGTAATTAACTAATTATTATTATTTATTTTTTTTAATAACATCGAAACTTGAAACAAAATCATTGTTCCCCAATTAAGGCTATGGATAAAAGATAGGATCGTCTGGACGGGACACCACAAGGCCGATTTCACCACCCCATTTTAATTATTTAAAACCAATTAACTTCAACACAAGGACTGCGCTGTCTGTGACCATAATTTTTCGCCGTAGATAAAAGTATTTCAGTATAAACACACGAATGTTGATGTCTTCAAAACATCGTGCCCATCTCCACCGCACCATATGAGTGTTCTCATTCGCAACGACGGTTCTTCAGAGATCGTTAAATACTAAAAAAAGAAAACCCACTCACACAAAAGTGAAGATGTTGTGGTCAGAAAATAACTTTCGAACGAACAAAAACATTTGTATTACTTATAGTTATTTAGTTGTATAATATTTAGTTGTATATAGTAGTATATTATCTATAATTAGTTGATAACTAATTATAAAAAGTACAGTATATGTATATGGTTTTTTCTAGAAAGGTCTCATCGAGACCTTTCCAATCAGCTTTTGTTGAATCCTGTGGCTCAATTAGGAAAGAAATGATCGAGAGTGTCACTCTAGCAGGTCACGCCTATATGATTTTAGGTCAAATTTGTGTGACCCAGCAACTTGAAAATCAATGTTCCGAAAAAAATGGAAAAAATCGCTGTTGCTAGTTGCTATTAGGTCAGCATGTCTTTTGATTTTCATCAAAACTGGAGATGGGTACTTACAATGTGTGTGTGTGCGTGTGTGTGTGTGTGGGGGGGGGGGTTGATTTGACATGGTCGCTAACATGATTTCATGGTTTGGGTTGTTTCATCTCATTGGTTCGAGCTATAATCAAGTTCAATACGAGGTACTCACAACTGAATCAGTCGGTAGATTCTCTTCCCAGTCTTTTCCGTTCAGGCTTCCACCACTGTTCCATCGATATTCACTCATACAGCCTCCCTTGGCTAAATCTAAACACACAAAAATATACTTTCACACCAATTCAATGTTTGCTATCAAATTGTCAACTACTGTTACTCAAGTCTTCTTCAGTTTAGCATAGATATATATTAGGGATGACATCGATTCTCAAAATCAGGAATCAATTCTCTATGCTCCAGAATCAATTAAAAATCGATTTTGAAAAAAAAATTTACAAAAAAAATTTCCCCCAAAAAAATTGGAAAAAAAATTTATTCTTTGAAAAGTAGTGTGATTTGAAACTTTTTTTCAACCTTCCCAAGGCGTTCACGTGAAAAATAGCTGCTAGAGACTTCTTTGAACTGTACTGTACCATTCGGGTGTTTCTGTCAACGTTCGGCTGTCAGACGTAACCGTAGGGATAGCTTGTGTCCAGATAGTAATATCTCAACAATACAGAATGATATGGACAACGAAATGAGCACTTATTGCGACGTAAAGAAGTACAGCACTGAATAAAAAATTTTTTTTTTTTTGAAAAATCGATTTTTCGATTGGAGAATCGTTTTACATCAGAATCGATTCACGATTAATAGATGTTATCCACTAGTATTTATATATCTATATGTATCACTGAGATACGTTACTCAACGTTAAGGAGTACATATCTGTGTCTCGGCAGTAGCTTCACACCGCTTTGCAAACCGAGAAGTTTCCGCCATATTTGACATATACCAGGCAAACGCGTTGTGTTGCCGCGTTGATGGATGAGCTGGAACACATCGACTTATCTTTGGATTGGTTATTATATATACACCTTGAGATCCAAACCATTACTTCACTGCCATCTTATTTTTCATAATTGAATTCTATGATAATAAAGAAGACTTTGTTTCAATCGTTTACAGCTAAGAGGTGACACCTGTGGCTTGGATTTAATTGGTATCTTAATAGCTTTGAGTGATTTGCAGAAATTACATTATATATTTTTTTAAATCAAAACGGCTGACCCGATTTGAGTAAAAGTTCGGAATAATGTGTATCATTATTATATTAAAATTTCATGAGAATTTGAAATGTCTTGGATGAAAATTATTTCACGAATATTTTCCTCTGGGTTATTCTGATGAGATTTTTGAAAACTTTGAAATGAGTTTTCTCAGAAGTGGTTCAACCGATTGCGCCTCAAAACTATACAGTATCGAATTAGATAATGACACTTGTGTATGCCAAGTTTCAACTGATTTTGAATTTTTGTTTGACCTGTGGAGCGCAAAAAAAAAAGTCACTTTTTTTCGGGTATGGCGAAATTGAGTCTTCGCTTCGCTCATCCAATAAGTGCAAATATGGAATGCCTTGCTCAGATCACAATACCAGCACCCTTAGATTCCACTTGTAAATGTCCAATATGGCCGCCAAGATTACAACGAGCATCTGTCACTATCGACTGAAGAAGTAACGTATCTCGGTAAGGTAATATATATCTATGATCTTAGTGTGTGCAGCTGAAGATGCAATTACTGAAATAATGAAGACTGCCTACAAGAAGTGAAATGAATTCAATATATTTCCATTTCTTTTTATATTGGGTTTAACGACACACCACTGACAATCTATTAGCGTCTGTGAATGATATATGAGATGGAGGAATGATGTGATGAAAGGTTATTTTATTAGGTGCTTTTGGATAGTGGGAAGGAGTCAGTCGTTGTCTGTTGTTGAGGAACCATCCCAGTATTGACTTGAACGACAGAGGGAAACCACGAAAACATCAACCATGGCAGGGTTCAAAAGCCGGCATTCTGAATGACGGTTCAGTGTGCTAGCCACATGACCATCTGTCTCAGTACCGAGACTATTGCCTGATGAAACTTGAAAGTAACGGGAAAGGATGTGAACCTAGAAATAATATTACTACGTAATGGTTACGTAATGTTAACAAAAATAGGTTCGTAACGGCATGTCCGTGCTGAAATTTACCGCAGTTAATGTCGGCCATCGCCATGTTGGGAAAGCAAACATTCTAGTTTGGCAATAGCGTACGCTGACGACTATTCCACACTGTCTCTCTCGTTCAAGTCCAGATACTTCTTCTTTTGTGGATAAAAATATATAAACATTCACTTTCTACTGAAGTATATATATAAAAGTACAAAGTATCAGTTGCCTAATGTGGGGGGTTGCCTGAATCCCTACCCCTTGGAAAGTCGTCACTCGTTTAAGTCGTCACTCAGAAAGTCGGTTCTTATATATAATTACTAATTAGATATATTAATTGCATCTCTACCCCTCGGAATGTCTGTTCCATGGAAACTCGTCCCCCACTATTTCAATATACGAAAACAATTACTGAAACTGGGTTCTGTGGAAAGTCTTCCCCACCCAAGGTCGTCACCAATAATATTACATCTCTCGTTGCCGCGAGTGGTTTGACTGAAATCTAAATACACGTGTTCATATATATATATAGTCGCTTCACAAAATTAATGAAACAGATTTCAGTCGTAACACTCGCGGCAACGAGAGATGTAATATTATTGGTGACGACCTTGGGACTTTCCACAGAACCCAGTTTCAGTAATTGTTTTCGTATATCTAAATAGCGGGAGACGAGTTTCCATGGAACAGACATTCCGAGGGGTAGAGATGCAATTAATACATTTAATTATATTATAATAAGAACTGACTTTCTGAGTGACGACTTTCCAAGGAGTAGAGATTCAGCCATCCCAATGTGAGGGTACTCGGGTAATGTTAACATTACTAGAATTATTAGCCGACGACAAAGCTCAACGTGTGTCGGCCAATTCTTATGCGTAGGATAAAAACGATGGAAATCGGGAAAATAATGATCTCAAGGAATTCATTCAATCTATTTCGAATTATCCAATTCGATAACAGTAATAAGTAGAGGTACGTGTTTTTCGTATTGACGAAAAATGCGAAATAAAATAAAATAGCGTTTAGACATGTCATTTGATGTTATCTTCATGTTTCATGGTGTTTAGGTGCGTTTAAATTGGTTTTCTATTTCGCGAATTATCGCGAAAAAGGTAATTATGGACGAAAATAAGCGAATTTGTTCTATTTCACGAAATAGGCACGAAAAGAGATAAAATCCAATGTTAGTATAACTATGTAATAATTTCCAAGAAAACCTCGACGAAAACATCATTATTTCAACGAAAATATCATTATACACCGGACGCAGCCCATTGGCATTGTCAAAGCCCAAGCCCTTCAATCAATCATTTCCAGGTATTCCCAACGAAAATAGATCGCGTACTCTGTTGTTGCTCCTCAGACGCTAGGAAAAAACCCATCGGCGCACTTCCCATGACTGTCATGAGGAGTGAAACATCTCGTCAGTCATAGTAAGCGCATCACGTGGCTTTGAATCAAGCGAGTAAACCACTCCGCCAGTTCCCTTTCCCCCACCCGCAACCTCCTGTTCTAGCATGCGCGTGTAGCACAGCTGTGTTGTGTCACTCATTCCCTCACTGGCTTTCGTCGAGGTAGGACGTACAAAAAATGGGTCGCGCTAAAGCGGTTACTATTCGGCAAAGAGCTGAATGTTTCAAGAGTGATAAGTTTTATGTGAGTGATACCGATATTTTAATGTGTGGCATATGCAACAGCCGATTAGATTGGCAAAAAAAAGACAGTTGGGACAACGGGAAACACTTGCAGAATACTCCATTTATATGTGTACATTATTTCAGTCCCACCTCAATTTCCCTTCATTTTCTAAAGATAACGCGTTTTGGTGTGTATATTGCTAAAAATTCTGCAAAATGCTAATTTTCAAATAATTAATGCTAAAAAGTTGAAAATAGAATGCTAATTTCACGTACCTCTAGTAATAAGGTTAATAATATCACTTAATAATAGTAATAATATCAGTTTGAATTACGGTGTAGCTGGAATTCGGATTAACCAAATTAATTAACAGCCTAAACCTTCAGCCAGGAACCGACTTCTAGTTCGAAATATGTCAAATTTCGCATTCACCGAGTTTGGAACAACGAGGGTTTACTGTGGTGTTAACATTACTAGAAACCTAGAAAACTGTAATAATTATAAGCCATCAAACCTTTAATTCTTGCAACAAGATACTCTTGATGTGGTGTCACTTCCAAAAACTGGATCAAACTCGGCAAAGTTGGAATATTGTGCAACACTTGCGCGATTTGCGCCGTCTTTTTCAGCCGCTCCAAACCGACCGCTCCGATCCTCATGTCTGCCAATCCCTGACGTAGCAAAGCCTCGTCGACCAACGTGATTTCATCGACCAGACGTTTCAAAACGGTTTGAGAGATCCACTGCACAGAATAAGAAACACAATATATCGGTACTGTATAGCACGTTCATTTTTAACCACGCCTGGCATTCTAAAATCTACCGAAGTGGCTATGTACCCCCCATGTCTATATGTATATCGATATATCGAATGTGGCAATGTGTGGCAACCGTGTAGGCTCAAGGCCCGAGACCACCGCCTTGTTGACTGCCTTAGCCTCAAGCGCCAATCACGTTCTCCCAATAATAACCGCTATTACTTTTGAATTGAAAAATTGAAATAGGCGTAATGCCTACAAAGGTGGACAGTAGGTTGGGTTAGGGTTGGGTTAGTGTATGAACCTCGCGTATACCGCCGGCAGGCGGAACGGAGCTTATATACGCCTGCATTACGCCTGTGCCTGCGTATAGGGATACCAAGATAGGGCTGGCCTTGCTTTTGCTACGCTATGCGGGAACGTAGACACGGGCATCTACTCGTTCTGGACGTACAGCGATGCCAAATATTGTTCTCAATCCAGGTCGCGGCACACTTCGAGTTGGGGGTACATAGTCTCTGCCAAAATCTACTACGTAGGCCTACTAGTATCTGGGACTATAGCTATCTACGATGGATACGCAACTGAGCTCAACGTGGTTCTGGATCTACGAAACCGATTTCATAGGCCAGAAAGATCAACTACTCAGGCCATCAGCTGATTTGTAGGTGATCTAGGCGGCAATGTTAGATAGCTATCAGCGTATTTACTCATTCTTTGTAGATTATCACTCACACGAATGAAAAGACAAGAAACATATGGTGATCAAATGAATTTAGATGACAGAAATCCAAATAACAATATGATTTGAACTTTACCCATCGTGCACAACCAAAACTATTTATGCCCTGTAAATTATTGCCCAATTTGACGTCCATCTTGATTTCACATCGACTACTGCCTCTCGAGTCCTGTCGAGACTGTGGCTATCTTATATAGGAGATCTAGGTGGCGTCAAAGGCGTATCTAGGTGGCGTCGAGAAGATTCTTAGCACCTGAGATGATTGTCAGCTGGGAGTCAAGGGGAGAAGTCCAAGTTGCGTATCCATCGTAGATAGCTATAGTCCTAGCTAGTGTGTACTATGAAACATGTATAAAATTTCAATATACACTAGGAAAACGCTATATACGCGTTGTTAGACGAGCGGAAAGTAATAGTATGTCGACTTCATTGCCAAAATTTTGCCTAAATTCGCCAATTGGGTAACATTTTAGTTATAAATGGGTAAAAACTGCTTCGAGTGGTACCAATTTAGCACATTTCGTGTTTTTTCTTCAAAATGGCTGACCCGATCAAGCTGAGAATTCCCAGAAATGTGTATCAAGATGTTATTCAACTTTACACAAAATTTCAATTTTTTTGAAAATAATTTTTTTTTAATTTTTTTTCCGCCATGTTATTCTAATGAGTATTTTTGAAATTTCTAAAATTCATAAAAATAAAAGTTACCACCCGATAATGCCACAAAACTATACAGATCTAAGCTAGATGAGGAACCATAGTGAAAAAAAGTTTGAAGTTGATAGCTGTAGCCGTTTGACCTGTGGAGAACCAACAAAAAAACATGAAAAAAAAACATGATTTTTTTTTTCAGTATGTCAAATTGAATCCTTGCTAAAGCTCGTCTAATAATCTACATCTGGATTCATGGGTATCTTGTACAATGAAACTTTTATCTCCACGTTTTCAAAATGACCAGGAAAAAGACGTCATTCCTGCAGGGAAACGATTGATACTGCAAATTTAACCTGGATATATACAGCAGTATGTGGACCAGTGTTTGGGTAAGAACTCAACAAAAAACACCTTCTTTTTTTTAGAACTTCAGTGGCAATGCGCTACTTTTATCAAGCGGTCACTTTCAACGGAATCAAGTAACTTTTCATTGGTGACGAGGAACGGAATTTATGTTCCATTTGAATAGATTGTACTTTAGGAATGCATACCAGGCTATGTGGAAAAGATCGCTTTTTCGTATGATAGCAGAGAGGAGATGCTGGCTCTGACCAGTTATCTCATTTGCTGTTAACTCAGCGTAATCCCTAATCCCTGTCGTCTATCCCAGTGTTTCTCAACCGGTGGTCCGCGGAGATCATTATGGTGGTCCGCGCATCCATCACATTTTAGTTAAGAGGCCGCAGGCGCTCGTATTTCACGCCGCAAACTCTCACGGCCGTAATTTTTATGATATCAATATGAGTGTTTTTGCATTCTGTTAGTAATTGAAAAACGAAGGTTACCATAAATACAGAATTTTGAACAAAAAATTTGTGATTTTTCAAATTCTTGAAATGGAAAATGGAAAAATTTCTAATTTACGAAAACCTAGATACATATTTTTCAATACCAAAAAAAAACATAGAATATGAAATATATCAGAAGTGTGAGTAAGGGAATTAACGGCGTTTACGTGAATATGAGTTCGCCGGGCTAGTCTATGGGTGGCGCCTAGCACACGATGCATGTTAAAGTCGAGTCTGAAGCGAGCGAACAACGAGCCCGTGTAGAGCGCCTGCGGCCTCTTAACATAATGCCATTTTCTATCCTTTAGTATTCAATTCATATTTATATTTTCTCATCATTTCATCCATTTTTGTTGTTAATTATTTCACACCATTTCATTAAAAAAAGGGAGATATGAGGATCAACTAGGCTACCGACCACGAATTTTCCTGCACTGAGTTTTACAATTATGTAGGGTACTTGAAATTAAAAAACACCATTTCCAGGTCGTCCTAATACAAGGCATGGACTCGGGATAAAGAAACTGCGCCAACAGCAATCTCTACATAAATGTACATACGACACAAATTAAAATACGGTAATAGATAATTCCCAATTGAAACAGTATAATAAAACACAGTAAAATCTCTACATAAGAATAAATAATAATAATAAAGTACCGGTAATCATTTTTGATTCACACCGCGTTCCAAAGCAACTAGAACTCATTAATACATCGTCCCAAAAAAAAATTCCCTGCCCGGCTGGTCTTGGGGGGCCTGGCCCCCCAAACCCCTCGCAGGTCACCGGCTTCGCGCATACTTCACTTTCAGATGTTTCTCTGTCCCGGATTTTATTTACCACAATTTGGTCACGCTATATTGCTCATATTTGCTTGATCAACGAAAATATTCCCAAGTGGTCCGCAGTAAAAACTTCATGTTTATAGTGGTCCACAGTGTGTAAAAGGTTGAGAATCACTGGTCTATCCTGTATCCTACTATTCCCCAACGTATTTCACTGTCTATTACTTATCAATGCTACGATGTTATCGTATTATCGTTATTATTCGTACCATCAAACCAACCGATCGTAAGTGTGAGGGGTTAGAGAAAAATGTCAATTATAGCTGTCAATCTTTTGATACCCAGCAAATGCATTCATTCTAAGAGAACCATCACGACTGTACCTGATGACATGACTTTCGGCAATAGCCAATAAGAATGGGGTCATCTTCAAGATGCGTGCAGGGAGATTTGTGTGAACGCAGAAGCCACCGTAGAAATGTTTTGACTTTTTAATTTTTGAATCCCATGGAAAATACTCATACATAATCCAACAAAGAACTGTAGGCCTATGTCTGTAAATTCTGAAGGAACTTTCTAGAAACTTGATTTTTTTTTTTTCATATTGGGTTTTAAGTAACGACGCACTGTAATGATGACTGAGATCTATTGGCTTCGGATGAATGATTAATGAGATGATGGGATGGTGAGATGAAGGTTTTATAGGTAATGGGAAGGATAACTAGTGAGAAGGAAGCGGTCGTGGCCTGCATTGTGGGAACCATCCTGGCATTAGACTACAGAGGGAAACCACGAAAAAAACCCTGTAAAGATGGACGGTGGCGGGGATCGAACCGGGTCCGATATGTCCCTTCACCTCCCAGGTCACACGAAGCAAGTGCGCTAACCACTCAGCTACTGTGCCGGTAACTTGAAATTTTTGGGGAAGTTTTAGGTTCGTTTTTGGATCGAGTAATGTGAATTAGAACTGGGTAGTTTCTTTACTCAAAGAACTTACTCAATACTGGTTGGGACGGTATACACGATAAACGCGGGAAAACGACGGATCTGAGAACGATGCACCGTGATTTCTCTGTAGGGCCCTACTTACTCACAATAGAGTAAATTACTGTACAGTAAAACCTCTATCCATCATTTTTCAAGGTACCGTACCAGGAAAATAAAACCATCCATCCAGGAAAATTCAACATTGATTATATGGGAGTTGGGAGAGAAAAAATGGATGATACTTGAAGCAGGAAAACGGTTCCGGGAACGATGCATGGAGGTTTCGTATATGTAGATTAAAAGGCTATACAAATATTGGGTCAACATTGAAAAATGAAGTTATAAATTTGATACGTTGAATCAACACATGTATAGCATTTAGGGTCAAGGCTCGAATCATTACGCTCTAGTCTATACAGTGTATATGTGCGTATACAGTGGAGCGTTTAGGCCTAGGCGCACTAGGCGCGCGCCTAGGGCCCCGGATCTTGGGGCCCCCCAAATTATTTTCTTGATATATCTTTGTTTTCAAATTAGTAAATATATTTGTAATCTTCCGTAATCAAAAAAGAAATTAAACGCAATATACACTATTTGTTTATAACTGCTACCATATTATGTATTGTGCTGCAGCCAATCAAGAGTCCATAGTCGGTTATTTCATGTGTTCCCTTTAGGCTACGTAACGTATATTTGCTTTCTGCGCCTGCGCATTGTGCAGGCATTGTCTATAGCCATTGAGTCATAGATTGTCGCTGTTTCTGGGCTGTAAACTTACATTTCAGTATTTTTTTCTACATGATTTTGATTTTTTTCTACTGAAAACCTCAAACTCCTCTATTTCTCCAAATATACATGTAGGGGGGGGGGGGGGGGGGGGGCTCAGAATAAGATTGCGCCTAGGGCCCCATAAAAGCTGAACGCGCCACTGTGCGTATATGTGAAACACACTGGCTGACAAAGTTAACGTTTTTCTTGAAGAACATCCAATTGACCACTAGTGATAGGCGTGGCTAATTGCCAGAGCCACCTTGATCTATACTTCATGTGGGAATTTAGAGATACTCTGATTGGTAAATGTGAAATTTCCCACATAACAAAGCCCATTTGATTGGATGTTCTGTTTCGTGAAGTTTATGGGCGGGTCAATCACTAGTCGTCAATTATTGCTGTTTTTTGTAATTTAGGACAACAAAATCTACGCAACACCTTGACGTATCATATCAATTTCACTACAGTACTGACAACAGGCACAACTACAAAAAATTATTATAGTTGAGGAAAAAAACATGATAATTCACATCCAATGACAATTGTATGTCATATTCAAGGTCTGCCACAATAGCATGTTATAAAAAAAAAAAAAAATCAACTTAGCCTTAATTGGGGAACAATGATTTTGTATCAAGTTTCGATGTTATTGAAAAAAAAAAAAAAAACTTTCGATAGGCTGTTTCTGTATATGGCCTGCTTATTGATTGTGCATAAGGCCATACAGTTTATTGCCAAAGCATTACAGTTGTGCTCACGAGAGAAAAGTCGCAAACCTTCCCATGCGCAAGTGGTGTAAGGTAGGGCGTGGGGGTGTGGGAGGGGGGACTGTACATGTGACCCCCCCCCCCCAACTGCCACCCAAATTAACGTCACAGGCTCCAAGAGACCAAGGATTTTTATTGGATGATGCTTTCTAGGAGAGCTAAATACCATGAAAATATGTCATAATAACAGACTTTTTGAACGCAAAAATGTGGCTTATTTTTTGCCCACCTCAAGAGTAGTGCTGGGATTTTGTGCCAACAACAATGGAAATACTCAAGTACTGGAGATGTTAAGGTACTTAGCTCTACTAGTGAATAAAATCCAATCAAAGCCTGTTGGAGCTAGCCAGGCCTACGACGTTATTTCAAGTGGCAGTCGCGGTAAGGGTCCTGGAACCTCCATCTCTCTGTGACACGATGAGTAAACTACCGAGTGAATTGCTCACCATCCGAAGGTTGGCGGCCCACTGAGTGAGGGCGTTTGGATTCACTCCGACGCGGCGCCAGAGCTCCTGGTTCTGAAGGAACGAAGACGGTGATCCCGAGTCGTCGACAGGACCACCACCAGGAATACTCGACGTTGTCGCTGGAAATAAAATGACAAATTGTCAAGCAAATGTCATGACTCAAGACATGGTACTTTGATAAATATTGTAAGTTGGTTTTAAAATGCTATGCTCTTCAGGCGAATTCAAGCGATAGCTTCACAACTTATATTTAGGTTTATTAATATCTTAAAATATATAGTTTACCGGTATCTATATTTCAATTTATTTTCAGATACAGTGAAACCTCTATCCATCGTTTTTCAAGGGACCAGGAAAATAAAACCATCCATGCAGGAAAACAATCCATCCAGGAAAATTCAACATTGATTATATGGCGATAGGGTGAGAAAAAATTAATGGTACAAGCAGGAAAACGATGGATCCAGAAACAATGCATAGAGGTTTCACTGTATTTAGCAAATACCTTCCCAGCCATAATTGCTTGTGTAAAATAGCACAGCGCGTACTTTCAACTAAGGGCCTATATTTCAGTACTGTGGTTCAAAGGTAGATACCGGTAGGGTACTGTTGAATTTGTACTCATCTGGATCATCACCACTGTTATTTTATTGACCAATCAGTCTGATAGCCTGATGAACAAGAGCTTCAACTTCTACTACCAAAAAACTGACCATCGTCTTCGCCCAACTTTCCAATGACACTATCAAGTTTCAAATTTCATAAGTTGGAAAAAAGTCAATTTTTGTCTTAATAGGTAGGGCCTATGGATGGCCTGTAGCAGATAACTAGGCCTACTGTAACATCCCGTAAGCTTTTGACAGCAATTCTTTTTAATCAACTGGTTTGCTGTATTTATTTACAAGGTAATATTTTGGCACTTGAGAGATTTTAGACACATTTACGTACACACATTCAGACACATTTATTTTTAGAAAAAAATAAATATTTACGTGGGGTAGGTGGTGCCATCTGATAAGTGCAGCGACGCAGCATCGGAGACGTTTCATTGGTCGCCCGCGTGGTCGGGTGGCTCCAGAATGAACCTAGCAAGCTGGTAGGTGGCTCTACACTCTTCTCGACAACCGCCTTTTTCTCGTGAGTTTCATACTCCTTGAGATATTGAGACAGAGATTGCTCGTCTTCAATTATGCCAGCCGACGATGCGTTTGAGAGAATGGACGCGTTGGGAGAACCCACATGTTGTCTGCTACGTATCGAGTCGTTAGGGGTCATCGGTAGTGTCATATCGGGCGATCCTTGACGATAAACCCAGGATGGTGATGACATCGAGTAATTGGGACTTAAGCTTTCATTATTGGGCGTACTCATCGAGGTATTATGCCAACTGACGCAGGAAAAGTTGATAGGTGTTGCAGGGGTATTGTGCATAACTGGGGTGCTCGATGTTGGTGTCGAAGGGAATTTAATATGGGGATTGGAATTTTTGACACCCAAAAGTTTTTTCTGTTTTGGGGTTAGGAGCAAAGGCTCCATCCAGTAGCTATTCTTGACATAACGATAAAAGTGAAATAATGCATTCAAAGCAAGCAGTATTGCGAATGCGCCTTCAATATACTGGAACGTTGAGGTGTACCAGGGACAAGCATAAAAAAAATCGTAGAAAATTATCTGAAAAGAGAAAGACACAAAAACATAAAAAGAATGAAGAAAGTGGCATACGTGATACAATGTAACAGAAAAAGTTCACCTTCATATTGATGCACTGTTATGACAAGAATGAATTACTGTAGGTCTAAGGAAAATTTTGATATTTGATATTTAGAGGTAGAAGTCATCAGGATTACGGCTGTATAAGTTAAAACGCAGGAAAAACACATGCTAGTATTTATTTTCGAGTCAGTTTATTTTTTCAGTTATAGACTTGTATTCATCTTGAAAGGGTTAGGCCTATCTAGGGATGTAAAATTTCCGGAAAGATACATTTCGGAAATATTCGGAAATATTAGGAAATATTCACGAAGTTTGCAGTAGGCCTATATTACATTTCTTAATAGCTTTTGATGTTTTCAAGTACATTATCAGGCCCACTAATGATTAATTTTCTTATCAAATTATTTTTTTTATTTTTAGCAACAGGCCATTGTGGTCTCGGAACCAAATATAATGAAAATAACATTTTTCAAAAGTTAAATTTATTTTGTCATCACGGCTTAGTTTTTGTAGCGTTATTGTTTTCATGTTATGAACTGATATAATAGAACAGTTCTCGAGATCCATACTAGCGAAAAAATGCGACTGCGACGATGTTGACGAAGCCTGTGGCCTACGAGACCTACACTCAAACGGTGTACTGGTGCGATGGCGTGGACCTTTTGGTCTTAAATTGGCTTCTTATAGTGGTGGGACATTTTATGCAACCTCCCAAATGCAACCGCGGACTCGTTACAATCATTATATAATTTGTATATTCATTACATAATTTTTATCCAAAATTGGCAGCCAAAAGGAACATTTTTGGGCCCCTGCAGGTGTTTTTTTTTCTCATGAAATACTTTCAAACATCACTGTGTCTTTCTGCTTACCCATACAGTTGCGACGGAAAACAAAATTGTCAAACCAAGTGATAACCTATTCAAAATAAAAATTGCAAATGGCAAAGACGTGTGCATATAGTATGGTAAATCTCAGAAGAGAGGTTAGTTAAGCAGGGAGACCCAGAGCCTCTCAACATTTTGGAGGGAAATTCAAAATGGTATTTTAAGGGAATAGAAGTCATTAAGAGATTATTACATACCGTAGCTTATGTGGTATCATTATCAAATACCTTCTATTCAATTCTATAATCAACCAAACCATTTTTTTTCTCATTTTGGTCACTAAAAACTCATTATATTCTAAAATTTCCATATTTCTGGAAATTTCTGGAAATAATGTTCGGAAATAGTTTCATTTCCCGGAAATATTTCCGTGGAAATATTTCCACTCACATCCCTAGGCCTATCAAAGTATCAGTTGTAATCATCAAGAAATCAAAGAGTTTATAACCTGCCATTCCATTCGTCACTAATCCCGAGCAAAGCTAGGTCAGCATTCTGAAGGAAGACACTGTACTCTGGGCAAAATAATGATTGAGATAAACAAGTGAGCTCTAGTCTCGTGGTTGCTTTTACTTACTTTAATCCGCTTTTTTCTCATTATATAAATATGCACATCTGGCCTATTTCACAAATATGGAGGTTAAATTTCTTGTTTTGAAAACAGTGGTTTTGCATTTTTTACTAAAAAAATTCTACCCAAATTATTCATTCATTTATTTATATTGGGTTAAGTGACGAACTATAGGCCTACTAATAACTAGGATCCACATATATTGGCGTCGGTGAATGATGAATGAAATGTTCGGAAGAAGAGAAGAAAGGTTATTTTATTAGGTGTAGCCTGCTTGGAACTGGGAAGGAGTCAGTTGTGACCTGTTTAAGGAGCAATCCCAGTATCAACTTCAACGACAGGGAAACGAAGAAAAACCTCAGGATGGTTGACCATAACGAGAATCGAACCTTGGTCTCCTGAATGATAGTGCACAGCGTGCTAGCCACAGGTCCACCTTCCTCAGTTTTCTACCTAGAATAAGATCGGTTTGGGTTACTATAAATTTACCACGACATGAATCACTGTCCCGTTCTCATCGCGAAATCAGAACCAAGTCTAGCAGCTGATTTGAGCAATGTTGGGTAGGAACTTAACGAAAGGAACGCATTCCTTTTTCGGGAACTTCAACGGGGAACGCGTTCCTTTTATAAAGCAGGAACTTTAACTTAACGCAGTTCCTTTTCAGTGGTATGGTAACGAGGAACGGAATTCACGTTACAGGGTACTTTCAAAGTTCCTTTTAAACGAACTTTACTTCAAGTACGCACATAACAAAAATGAAAAGATCGTCTCACTTCCGTATGATAGCAGGTAGAATGTTTGTCTTGTCTCAAATTTTTGGAAGGAACACACATTCTTCCTTATCACTTCCGCCCATCGTCTGACCAGTGACCACTCATTATTCCAAGATTGTATTATTCCCCATCTTTGACGTATTTCCCTATTCATTAGTTGTGCACTTATCTCATCCCATGATCTTTTCGTTCTATCGGTGTCGTCACCCGTTCTCAAGTCACGGAGTTGATGGCTCGAACCACCCCAGCGTAAGTGTGAGTGATTAGAGAAAACGTTCAATCGAACCGTCATCCTTCGTTAACATGCAGCTGCGTCTTCTGCGAATGAAGACATTCCGAGGAAACCTCCCACTTTACCCGGTGACATCATCAACAGCCAATAAGAGAGAGATAATTTTCAAGACGTACATGGGAGAGTTGTGTAAACACAAAAGAGTTCTTTCACTTCAGTGTTTCATCTCGAGAGAAGGTCATTGTCTAACAGTGTCAGTCCTCGGTGATCAGCGTGTAACTGTGTAATATTGGCTAGTGCTAGTTCATTTTACCATCAAAGTATTGTTTTATCATGGCAGATACGAGTAGTAATCTTTTATCTAGGCAACACTTCAAAACCTTTTCTTTCTTGGTGGAAAAAAATATTGGAGGTAGCAATTTTATGGCGGAATGTCTATTGTGAGTGTTGGGGAAACTGATAGGTGCATCGATGTCGACGTCGTCAAACTCACGAAAGCATGGGTAGAGAGAGTATTCAGCCCAGGTGGTCTGATTTTCTCAGGAAGGAGGGGTAGGCTGAGTGACAGCAAAAGTTGAAAGTGGGTTTGTAGTGAAGTGAAGGAGTCTTGTCTTTTTAAAATTAGCTCCATTACCAAAGATAGGCAGTAACTTGAATACCGGTACAAATATCTTTCTTGCATATTTCCAATAATCAAAATGTACCTGTATATTTCTTAAAAGATACAAAATGAATTTTTATGTATAATTTTAGGTACCGGTAATTACGTTATATCGAGAATCGCACCCAATTTCATTGTTTGTTATTATTTTTTTCAATTTATATGTGGTGGTTTCTGAGTTTTGACCTTGAGTTTTTATGTCGAGGTTGATATTTTTTAGCTACATATTGAAATTATTTTGGATTATTGGTGCACTTACCGGTATCACTTTATGGATAGGCCTACCTTGACGCATAATCCATATTATAAATCCGTATATTTGTATATTTTCTTATAGGCCTATTTGTAAGATATATTTTGTAAGTATTTTTGCCCATCTCTACCTAATACAGTATTACTAAAAGTAATATCTTACCAAAGAAACGACTATGTTTATGATTCCCCATATAAAGCTGGTACGAGCTGTGTGAACTGCTGTTTGGGCTTTCACAGTCTTGTCAACAATTGGTGTCTGCGAGGCAGGTGTTGGCCGGGATGGTACGAATCTCCTGTAAAATACAGTTCGTAGTTATAGATGTGTTGCTAAGCTCAATACTACATAACTAACAGCTGAGACATGGTTTGAAATGTGGGGGCAAGACCGCAGGAGCATATTTGAAAGGCAATGGCGTATGTGAGGTTGCTTGAAAGAAAAGAAGAAAATTTTGAAATGCAATGACAGAATGTTTTCTAAACTCAGAATGGTCCAGGCCATTACAAAATCAATAACTAGGCCTAGGCTCACTGGCCTAGGTCATTGAGATTGTAATTTACAATCTCAATGCCTAGGTCATTGAGTTTAGTGTTATAGCCAATTTTAGGTTAGGGTCAGAGTTTTGGTCGTAACCACGATTATCGGTAGGCCTAGACCTATCACACAAAAACGCATTTGATTATCTAAATGAAAATTATATCAACTGCTAGAGACCTACCTCATTTTCTGTGGACCTAGGCCTTGGGCCTGTGTACTATTATTTACTAACAAGATGAAGACAAACACTCTGGGTTTTCTCCCGCCTTCGCACTGAGTGCAAAGAGTACCGGTTTCCTTGCACCAAAGATAGAACACTTTACACAATGTATTTTCTCTGAACTTGATGGTCATAGTTAATAATAAATAAATCATTTATAATTATTAATATATTTATTTATTAATCAGTGATAAGTGATGATAAGTGAAGGGGCATTTTAAAAAAACTCATGCCTTATGGGGGACTCAAACCCTCCCAGTGCCGAACTGGCTCTCACAACCAGTCGGGGCAAAAATACAAGGAGCGGCTCAAAAAAGGAAGGGGGGGGGGGGGTGATGTTGGGGAAGATCACTTATATAAGGAACTTTTAAAAAGTTCAGTTCATATCAATTAAATCGATCTTTCAAAAAGTTCAAAGTTCGTTTTGTGACTTTGCTGTAAAAGCTCAAGTTTAAATTCGAAAAAACATAAGTTTGTTCAAAAATTCACCTTGAAAATTATATTAAAAAAGAGTTCAAAAATAATATATGGCTCGCCTGGTGGCAAGTGATCACATGATGAAATCCCGAACAGGGAATATTATACATTCGGGATAGACCGTAAAATAGTCGATCTCATTCGGAATTTGGACGAGGAAATATATACGGATATTGCAATCGTGTCTAATAGGATTATGAGTGATCCAAAATTATGAGCTTCAAAATGACCGTTTTATTCCGTTAAGGGGGTAGCCCCAGCATGAAATTTATTTTTGGCCCAAAAAAAATTATTTTCATTTTTTTGGAAGTAGGCTTATTGTTTACGATTATTCGGAAAATTCGTGACCGCAGCTCAAGTAGTTTTTTTTTTTTATATCAAGATTTGAATGCAACACAGACGGTAATGCGTACTGTGCCTATTCGTATTTAGTAATGAAACTTCAGGTATGTTTTCCCAAGAACTACGTTTTTTCTGACCTGTAACAACATAACTCAAAAAGTACTGGTCTGATTTGAAAAAAAATTGTTTCAAAAACTGTGTATTTTTATTGTCATTATCGTGTGAAGTGAAACTATGGAAATAGTCAGTACATATGAATATCCAGATGTGAATGGGTGGCTCCAAAATCATATATAATCTGTATTAGATATGAAATGATTGATTATATAATTAAAAATTGCAATAGATTTTTTCTGGAGGTTCACACGATAACAGTGTGTATCACGAACAATATCCACTAAAATTCAACAAGATAGATGCATTTTCGAAATATAAACCTTGTGATTTGTGGCTGCATGTTTTGTATTTTTGAAAAAACATAACATTACTCAAATTATATTAAAATTATCATATTGATTTTTTTCCATTTTTTTTTTTGGATTATGTGTGAGCAATAGAGTGATGGATATAGTGTGCAAGTTTCAATGATTTATGGTGGTTGGTTGAGCGGGAAATAGTTCCTACATTTAGTCCTAATTATCCTATTCCATGCTGTGGCTACCCCCTTGAAGATCACTGAAAAATCAAGCGTGAAGAAAGTTCAAGATCATCGACTGTAAATATAACGCGTTCATTTTAAAAGTTCATTACCCAACACTGGGGGGGGGGGGGGAGAGGTCAATCTGCCCGTCATAAACAATGTTTTTGGGATTGAGCTTTGCATTTTCGGTTTTAAATGATCTTAGCTCATGATTGGCATAAGCCCATAATTTTTGTTATTCTAGGTAGATTTTGAAATGTAATGGTGCTATTGGTCATGGTGCGCAATTGTATTGGTGATGTAGAAATACCAGCTTTTTAATATATTATAATGAAATAATGTGAATTTCAAATCGGAACTCATATAATATAATATCTACATTACACATTTACCATCACCAAATGACCAAATATTGGGCATTTCCTGAATGAATTGTGATTGAATATCACTCGGTTAAATATGAGGGTATCAGAGAAACACCGACGCTATTTCTTCCATATTTCACCCAGTAACTCTTAGATTAAATGTTCTGTTTGAATGTCAGTAATCGCATAATCGCAGCCGACCTTGCATTTAGGTGAATAATTACTGTCTGTTTCTTAGTAATCTGAATTGAGACCTGATTGATCGGTATAATGAACATTTTCTCCAGCCGTCACTTGTTTCAAGTTTGTCTTTGTTGTGTTATTTATTTACTTTCCTGAAGAAAAGTAATAATCAACACTTCAGCCAATGTCTCGTGTTCCACATCCCAAGCACAATTACAGGTTTATATTCTTTTGTACCGCAAATTTGGAAAATTCTGGGTTGTGCTTGAATAGCGTGGTCAAAATTGTTATACCCTAACTGGTGTGCGGGTACGGCCCCGCAGTGAATTTTTTTTAAAAATCATGATTTTTTTTTTGTGAAGTGTATTTTGTTATTCTCAGTTATGCTCATTGCTGTTATTGCAATAGTCCTGAATACAAGTTGAAGTTTTGTAAGTTATTAGTAGAGACATGTGAAAATAGCAATTGCTATAAAAGCGATGAAATCTAAAAGTGCTTCTTTACATGTTTTTCTGATATTTCTTCATATTTCAATACGTTTGATGTTGTTCTATCATGTTTTTGAAAAGGCGACAAAGCGCTACAAACATCTGAATCTGCTACGTTTCAACGTATTGGCGGAGACGCTATATTCGGAATAAAAGCATTATAGATGCTATTTTCCCCAGAATTATTCCAATTTAGATGTAAAAGGGTAAAGTTAGTTGGGGAATCTGGAAAAAAAAGTGTAGTTGCAAATACAGGCAGCAGATAGGTTAGTAGGTTCAACCCGCTTGTGGAGACTATTTTTCTAAAAAATATCAATTGGGGTTTTTCTCTTGTGGGCCTATTGTACGTTATCTAATGGTTTTTCATGTACTGAACTGTTTTTATGCTATAGAATGTTGTTGCGCTACAAAACACGATTTTTAAAAATAATAGATGCACCAAAGTGCTACTTTTCAAATTCAAAATGCTATGAGAAGAAAAAATAGAAGCTATGTATACATGTCTCTAGTTATTAGTTACATTCACTCATCAGAACTGAAAGAATGTATTTCGAAATTCGATTTTATCCAACAACAAAATCATACAACTCTCAATGAGGTGTCATCTTGAAATCTGTTTGTATCTTGAGTTATTTTGTTTCACCAGTACCAATTTTATCGAGGTTATGTTTACTTCAGTTAGAAAATAGATTTTGATAATATTTGTAAATACGTACAGTGAAACCTCTATGCATCGTTCATGGATCTGTTGTTTTCCTGCTTGTATTATTCATTTTTTTCTTGCCCCACTCCCATTTCTGATGCCTTGAAAAAAGATGGATAGAGGTTTCACAGTACAATAATATTAATATTACGTATATACAAAAAAAAAAAGGATATTTAGAATGCTCAGCTGTGGTCAGTTTTATTTGCTAAAGATGTTCCACTACCCTAATAACGCTAGAATTCCTGAGGAGGTACTGAATCACTCACATTGGGCATTCTGCGCGCCTCGGGACTGCCCATGTTATTAGGGTAGATATCATCTTTTAGGTAAAACTTTGGATGAAAGTGAAACATTGAAGTGAAATAACCGTACAAACGCATCAAAACATATTCGTGAGTGACCGGTCCATCTTGAAATTCATTTTGTCCGGTGGGCAGTAAAATAATAGTTATTATTTGTTGAAACAGTGATTTTTAGTTTGTTAGGGATGATCAAAAAGCTGGGCAGTATAACGAAGGCTGCGAGTGACTGGGTACGCATAGGTTTTGAGTACATTTTATATAAATATCTCGCTCAGTCGAGTGTCTTACAACGCATATGCTGCTTTTTATTATTTCAAGAATTATTGCTGCATTAAATATTATAACATATGTGGATGCAAACATATCACAGAACAAAACAAGATGGGCTCACATATTGGAAAATCAGTATGGTATATAAATAAACGAACATTTATGAAAATAGAAATAATTATTTATCAATTTATATATAATAATGTTGGCAACCTTGAAACACATCAGGTATTCTCCTCATCACATGCCTTGGCCATTTTACTTTCATTACACACACACACACACTTACTAAATGTACAATATTTTAGTATGTACAATGCTCAGCAGGTTGACTACCTGCAATTGACCATTGTAGATCGTCCGCCCTCGTGATGTCACGGAATATAAAACCAATCAAGTGGACAGTTGAAGCGGGGGAAATAGGGACATAACCAATCAAGGTATCTAAAATGTCCCCTGTTTCGTATAAGTCACACCCATCTACAATGGTCAATTGACAAAATTCACATCAAAACTATATCAATATAGTGAGATAAATATGGAAGGGGCCAACGAATGACCCCAAACCCATTTCGCAGAAGCAATTCAATTTTTTCAAAAAAAAATCAAACAGTTGCGGCCGCTTCCAATATTTTACATCCATATTTCCTTTCAGATTTAATTCTCAATGAAACCTCAGATTGAACCTCAACCCTCATTTATGTCCATGCTGTCGACAGATATATCTATATTTGAAAGCAGTCCTAAACATTTTACTAGCTCAATGCTACAGTAAATAAATATGTAAATTATGTATAATATATGTATATATGTTATGTATGATCCACGATACATTAATTGAGGGTTAGGTTTGCTGGTTTGAGATGGTGACTTCAGTCAACTTTAAAACTAGTTCCATTTCCTGAGTACTTTTCTCAGAACCAACGATCGCTGCTCTACCTGGTGTTGTTTTGTAGAAACTTGATGTCATGCCTTCTATATACCTAAAATATTGGCATCCAAGATGTGTTGGAAAGAAACAAATGCACTCTTCTTATAAGAAAGGATATTGTCGCTCAAGTGTCAAAACCGCGTATCTGACATCACTTTATGATTGATTTGTATTCTGTGGTGTCATTTTATAACTCGGGAAACTCATGGCAACCAATCAAAACACGCTGAAAACTAAAAAAGAAAGCGCATATATCCAGATGGCCATGACAATACCGCGTATCAGCCAGCTTCCATGGTTAACTTGATCTCCACGTGTTTGACTTACGGTTCAAGTATGCTCTAGTAGTGTTGTAGCACCGCCTAAGTGGCATGAATCGGCACCGCATTTCCGCATAAGTGATCAATAATGTCAGGATGAAGCAAACGAGGGAAATTTGGAACAGAATCGCGTTCATGGGCATCAAATTACAAAATACACATTTATAGGATGTTCCTAAAGTCAGTTCTGAAGTTACATTTTGTTGTCTCCTGAACAATGAGCAAATTGTGAGATGTACGCGGTATTGCCACTTAAGCGACGATATTTACCCGTAGTTATTTACTGATAATACAATTAAATGAAATATGAATACTCATTTGTTTGGGGCATGCGGACTTCTTGCACGATTTCAATTACATACATAAATCGTCCATAGATGTAAGTTACTACGTTGCAATACAACTTGCGTTTTTATATGAATTACTTCACAATTTGAATGATGGACAATTTAAAAGAGACTGTTTCAGACAACTGAGCAAAAGTGAACTTCATTTTGCGAGTATTTGTAAGCGAAGTTAGTTCCTTTTATTTTTATCACTATATTGCACTACACACGATCGTTAGTTCTAAAGGTGTGAACAGTAAATTGGTACATATTTTTAGCATAGGAGGGATAGGAAGTGAAGTCACCATCTCAGACGGGCAAACGCAACCCTCAATGCATCTTGGTATGATCCCAACGTGCAAGCTGAAATTGTTTTAGTCAAGTATCACTGGTTATCTTTCATAACTTTTTATAAAACGTAATATTTTACGATTTGCCAAGCTGTGAAGAGTCTTCAAGTAATGCACGCATAGCGTGTATAGTTTCGTGAGATACTGCAGCCTCTGCTTCTAATTTCTTATTCATTTCGTCGACTTCGCGACCAATTCTTTCCGCGTTTGCCCGTCCTGCGGCCACCTGCATTCGAAGACAATTCACCTTCATTTCTTTTGCAAGAACAAATTCTTCAAGTTCAGCTTTTCTCTTCAGTTTTTCCTGCATGTCGTGTGCCAACAACTGCTGTTTAATGTCGCCCGTTGCTGGTCTCCTGAAATACAGAGCAAGAAGAAATCACACAATTATTGGAACTTGGGCAAAAAATATATATCTTTGTGGAAGTAAATAAAGTTTGGTCGACTAGGAGCCAGGATCGTAACGGCAACTGCCACTTGAAATAACATCCAGGCCTAGCTAACTCCAAGGGAGTACTCCAAGGATTTAAATTGGTTTTTATTCACAAGTAAAGCCAAGTACTGTGGCAACATGTCCAGTATTTGTGTATTTCCATTGTTGTTAGCACAAATTGTTAGCACTGCTCTTCAAGTGGGCTATAAATAGGTCACATTTTTGCGTTCCAAGAGATTGTGACTGTTATTATCTCGTATTGTCATGGTATTTAGCTCTCCTAGAAAACTTTATCCAATCAAAGTCTCTATGGAGCTGCTGGCCTTGCTATGCTCTATGGCCTTGGACGTTATTTTAAGTGGCAGTCGCGGTAAAGGTCCAGGGTTGACTCCTGTACCCAGCCCGATAAAACACTAAAAGCTATGAAAAAAGCTATCTTATGAAAAAACAAAAAAAGCAATTCATCTTCTTTCAATTTGATGTTCAATTTATAAGCATTTGTTGCTCTAGTTGAAGTCTTGATCCAGCTTTGAAACAAGCTTTTCTTGTTTTGTTGAAGAGAAATATTTAATTAATCATAATTGTAAAGGTATTTTATTTCCACTTCTACTCCAGTCATATTGATTTCTTTTCTGAGGGCCTGTCTTCCAAGGCATTTGACGGCATTGAGGGAATAATGAAGAGACCATTGTCGAACGTGCAGCGGTCTAGCTACAACAAACACGTCAAGTAGGCCTACCGGTAATCAGTGAAATGTCAAAAACGTCCCAAATCATGAATCTGGACTTCTCAGTACCGTTCTACAAACGATCATCTAAAATTCATATATTTGTTCTTGTACTTTTCTAAATATAGCCATTTCATACTAAATGGCAGTACCCGTACTATAGCTCCATGCAGCTATTGACTACGTATACCACACGGTCGAGAAACGGTTTAGGCAAACCGGTTCACGCTGAAACGGTTTAGAGATGGTGATATACCTGTCGGTTTAAAACACTTTACTTCCAACCCAGTTTGGAAAGTGAATTGGACATCTCGATACGATTGATTTACACGTCAAACCGATTCAAGGCAAGGCCTTCTATACTAAATTGTAATAATATAGGCCTTGCTGAAGGCAACCTTGAACCAAGGCCTTGCTTGAACGCGGGCGATAACGATTCACAAGGCACTGCCAATATTCAAAATGGCTGGCGTTGAAACGTTTTGCTGAAGTGTTTCTGAATTATTGTGATATAAACTCATTTGTTGAACCGTTTCAGCGTGAATCGGTTGGCCTAAACCGTTTCTCGACCTTGTGGTTCACGTAGTCATTGTGATAGGGATGGTCAGGTTTTGACGACGTCACGGAGGGCAGCAAGTCGGTCAAGTTTTCTCGATACAGACTGAATTTAGAAAAATCAATTCTACACGTATATTGAAATACTCAATACTCAACAATGCTATACACGACCCTGTACAATCATAATGTTAGCAGTTGCATTTGTTTTTTAAGGATCAGGTTTTTTAGGATCAGTTAAAAAAATAGCCTTGATTGGGGAACAATGATTTTGTATCAGTTTCGATGTTATTAAAAAATATATATATATATATTGAAAATAAGCGGATGGCTTGATCCACAGTAACACTAAATAATTTATTCCAGGGTTGATCATTGACATCTTGTCAATATTTTGTAAAAATTGTCTCAAATGAATATCAAAACCAACAATTATTACAAAAAAAAAATCACTCGAGTCCCCTTAAGATTGCCGGCCGGTAGAAATGCCGTGTCTATGAGTGCACTGGTACCTTGAAGTTCAGTGACTTTGGTGACCACCAGAAAGCAACCAATAGCCAGGTCAATTTGAAATAACCAGACATGTAAAAATAGCAATTGCTAATTTGCTAAAATGGGCCTGCCGATGAAATCTAAAAGTGCCTTTTTACATGTTATTCTGATATTTCTTCATGTCTCAATACGTTTGAAGTTGTTCTATTATGTCTTTAAATAGGCGACAAAGTGCTACAAACGTCTGAATCTGTTACGTTTTATCTAATGTATTGGTGATATAGACGCTATATTTGGAATAGAAGCATTATAGATGCTATTTTCACAAAAATTATATCAATTGAAGTGTAAACAGGTGGAGTAAGTTGGGAAATTTGGAAAAAAGTGCAGTTGCAAATGCAGGCGGCAGACGAGGCGTAGGTTTAACATGATGGTGGACACCATTTTACTAAAACTATCAATTGGGGTGTTTCTCTTGTATGCCTATTGTACGTTATTTAGTGGTTTTACCTGTACCGGTACCGTAATCCGTACTGTTTATCTATTTTTTTTTATATTGGGTTTCAACGACGCACTGTAATGATGACTGAGATCTATTGGTGTCGGATGAATGATTAATGAGATGATGGGATGATGAGATGAAGGTTTTATGGGTAGGCCTAATGGGAAGGATAGCGGGAAGAAAGCGGTCGTTGCCTATATTGTGGGAACCATCCCGGCATTAGCCTAGACTACAGAGGGAAACCACGGTAGCGGGGATCAAATCGGGTTCAATATGCCCACTGCCTCCCAGGTCACATGAAGCAAGTGTGTTTACCACTACGCTGCATATACCGGTCGCATATGTTGTTATGCTACAGAACGCTGTAGCGCTACAAAACACGATGCTTCAAAATAATAGATGCACCAAAGTGCTAATTTTCAAATTCTAATGGTATGAAAGAAAAAATAGAAGCTATGTTCACATATCTCTACATATAACCAATTGTCAGGATCAATTACACTACGCTTTCTAATCAGATACCACCACGCAAGTTGAGTGGTCTAGCTTCCAATAAAATGCTGTCTTTTTATATACCGGTAAGGAAAATATCAAAGCTATGCAACCAAACTTACCATGCTTTCGTATTTTCTGGTATTTTAGATTCCTCTTCCAGTTTGGACAGTAATGCAAATTTTTCTTCAAGGTTTTCATCTATAATGAACTCTTCTATTTCATTCATCATATAATCAAATATTTTCTGCTGGTAAATGGCCCACAGCTTGGGAATGGCCGATGGTCGATCTTGTAGAACCTCTCCGAAGAGTTCAGTAAACCTTTCCAAGCTGAAACGAACCATCCAGTTTCCTTACTTCTCTCGATAGAGCAAAAAATACTAGGTCATTACTAGTAACTTGGAGCTATTTAAATATTGCTTTTATCATTCGATTTGTTCCCTTGCATTGAAACAGTTAAATAGCAAGACATCACGAGAAATACAGCACGAGGGAAATAATGAGTATGAACCCAACTGAATTCATAATACGTATTGGTAAAATAATTGTATGATTTACAGTTTCAACTGTCTTTGACCAGAGGCACTGTGATTTGAATGTTTGTGTGATTTATAAACACAATGAATAACGGGTAGTTGAATGTATAAAACATCGAAAAACATACAAAATGGTGCAGGCAAAGTTCCATGTTTCAAGCATATTTTGGAGCCCCAATCCAACTTTGAGAATAGCGCTTATGTCAAGATATAGAGTGAATGAAAAGCTTATAAATGTTAGTGTCATTAGATGAGCGTAGCGAAGCTTTCCATTTCACACCCTGAAAAAAAAATGAGCTTCGTTTTTATGTTTTTTTTTTTTTTGTAATTATGTACGTGGCATACAGGTCAGAGAAATGAATCAATCAACTTGAAACTTTTTCTGAACGTTGGTGTCATACCAGAATAGGTTGGGATTGTTATTTAGAGGAATCGGTCGGAAGGTTTTTCCGGAAAATAATCGTAAAGTTTGGAAAATCCTCATAAGAATAACCCGGAGGAAAAATACTTGAAAAACAAGAATTTTTCAAAAGCTCTCAAATTTTCACAGAATATGAAAAATACTATTATACACCTTTTCAGAGATTTTTACAACAATCGAATGAGAAATAATAAAGAAAACGCAATAAACGTGTACATTTTATTGAATATTTGGATCAATTGGTTTTGCAAAGTGTTTATGCGACAGGTTGCAGGTTACTATAAATATCAACAAGTTGCAGGTGAGGTTTTTGAACGTTTGAAGTAAGTCAAGGTTTGTAGATGTAAATTGAGCTGACAAGTTATTTTTCATTCTAGATTGCCATACTTCTAAGCTCATCTCACAACGCGCATCCCGCGTTTTCCTAGTTAATAATTACTAGGAAAACGCGTTATGTGTTGCCGCGTTGATGGATGAGCTAGAACATATCAACTCATCTTTGGATTGGTTATTGTATAGGTATATTCACCTTGAGATCCAAACAATTACGGTAAGTACGTCACTACCATCCGATTTCCTAATTAATTTTTATGATGATAAAGAAAGCTTTGTTTTAATCGTTTCCAATTAATTGGTGACAGTTGTTGCTTGGATTTGATGAGTATCTTAATAGCTTTGAGTGATTTAAAAACATTACATTATATATATTTTTTACATCACAACGGCTGATTCGATTCGAGTGAAAGTTCGTAATTATGTGTGACATGAACAATATCGTTCTGAGGGCAAAGTGAAATTCCTGTCTTGACCTGCTCGTTTACCTAATGGCCCAACCATGATTGGTATGTTGCTCTATTCCAAGACCATAGGCCTAGGCCTTCCAAAGGGTTTGTAATGACCATAGACCGTACCATTGAATTTGTAGTGGTTAAAGAAGGGACATCCTGTGTTAAAATTGTCGGCGAGCCACCGAGACCGGTTTGCTCAGAGCTTCCAAAAAGCAGTCCCGAAAAATATAGAGGGCCAACGAGCTGAGCGAGCTTCCGAAAAACAGGCGAGAAATTTATAGAGGGCCAGGTTACTGACCATAGCGCTTCGAAACGCAGCGGATATTTTGTAGTACTAGTCATTCTAAACCGAGAGCGGTCCGCACAACATCGCTGCTGTGAGCGCCTAGCGTTCTGCGTGGGCTAGTTACTGTCTATTGACAATAGCCAGAAACCTGTCACTCGAAGAGTCGACACTTCTAACCGTCAGTATCAGAAACGAACGGTCGTGTCTACTTCTAACCATTTGTGCTTTCAACATGAGTAACTTGAATCTTATTATATTTTTAAACTCCACGCTAGACAGACAAGTGTCGACAGTTTAATTTCATTATGGTATAAGTTATTTCAACTATTATAATATAATAACTATTTCAAACGTATTTTGAACATAGAAACATTACGAGAAATGAATATTTGAAGTAGGCCTACAAAATAATGACCAGATTGGAAATTTTTAAAAAAATACTCAGTGTCTTTTCCGTACAAAGACTCACATGATGAAATTAACCCATCTACATTCCATTCTGAATAATTGTAATTAATTGTATCATATTTGTAGCAAGTGTTTCAACTATAGGATCTGGGATTTTTTCTTTTCCTATAAGATTGAAAAGTACATCAGATAGGCCTACTCAGGTATATAATAAACCAATTGACGCCAACCGTTCTCAATTGCATATTAAACTCGAAAACCAAGAGAAAAAAACATGAAACCGAAAACTAAATACAGTTTTATCATCCATTCGTAGTTGAACCCACTCCAAAAAATTATGAATTTGATGGGTGTCTTCGCTATCCTAAAACAATGTTATATAGGTCTACTCCTGTGCAATACCCTTTTTTTGTATAACATCGAAACTTGATACAAAACCATTGTTCCCCAATTAAGGCTATGGATGAAAGATAGGATCGTTAAATGTCCTAATTGATGTCACTCGTTGTCAATAGCTGTAGGTGAGATGACAGTGCATTGAAAACTATAATAGAGGCAAGACAATTGACAAATAATATGGATGTTTATCGTTTGAGAGATGAGTTGTTTTCCAACTTAGCAACCCTTCAATCAAACGATTAAAGCGAACCTTCATACAGTCTAATTACTATATTTACCAATTACTATTTGTATTTAGTATTACCGGTACCATAGACTGAAGAACAAACGGAATTTGTGTTCTTTAGTTTATGGTATTACACTTTTAAGCCACCGATTACCATTATTTTAAAATAGTTGACGTTAAAAAAATGCATCAAGGCCTCAAATTCAAGGCCAAATAATCAGTAGTCAAATTGAATCAAATTTTTTCAAAAAAGGTAATATTTTTCAATATTACTCGATTTCATTATTAACATTGTTTATAATATCACTTTTATATTTGTATCAGCGTATTCATCGTTATTTATTGAAGTGGCCCACATCGACATGGAATTATATAAGTTTTAGGTGAACAAAGAAAAGGCACAAAGCTTATCAGTGGGCCTACTCGAGATTATTATAGGCATTACTCTAATCTGAAAAACGTTCCTCATTTCTATTGTCGAAAATACATAAGTCAATATTCCTCATAATGGTCTGCTTTCAACAAGTATAGCAAGCGATGGTACAAGAAGATTAAGGATTAGGGGCCGTTGGACAGGGGAGGGGGGAATGGGCAGGGGAGGAGGAGAGGCTTCAGGGGTGTGGGCTTGTAAGTTGTACGCCAACCATCTCACCAGCTCATCTTGAATACGGAACTATTTAATTCATATTTTTATCCATCCTGACTTGGTTTTCCGTGGTTTCCCACAGTCCTCGAAACAAATGCTTGCTGGATAAAGTGCTAATTGGCCACGACCTTTAATTAGTAGAGTAATTATAACATAACATATAACATTTCACTCATTTTATTTTCTATTTTGTATTATCATTATGATGAACTTTACATCTGCTGTTAATGGAAAGAGGTGATCATTGCCCGAGAGACTTATTTCAAAGTGGAAGATATCAACATTTGTGTGTTTTGTTTACTCTTAATACCAATGCCGGTAATGTCCAGATATATTTAACAAAAACCGGTTTTTACTTATAATGTGTTCCGGACTTTCGGAAACTGAAGGACTTTTATCTGCGGCGGAAAAATATGGTCACAGACAGCGCAGTCCTGGTGTTGAAGTTCATTGGTTTTAAATAATTGAATGAGCGAAGCGAAGACTCAATCTTACCATACTCGAAAAAAAAGCCTTTTTTCGCGCTCCACATGTCAAACGAAAATTCAAAATAAGTTGAAACTTAGCATACACAAGTGTCCTTATCTAATTCGATACTGTATAGTTTTGAGGGGGGAGGGGGGGGGGAGGGTAAGGTGCAAAACTTGATTCTCACCATTGGTCCGTCTCATGATGTTATGACACTAGGCAAACGCGTTATGTGTTTCCGCGTTGATGGATGAGCTGGAACGTATCAACTTATCTTTGGATTGGTTATTATATATATATATACACCTTGAGATCCAAACCATTACATCACTGCCATCTTATTTTCCATTAATAATTTATATGATAATAAAGAAGGCTTTGTTTTAATCGTTTACAATCAAGTGGTGACACTTGTTGCTTTGATTTAATAGGTATCTTAATAGCTTTGAATAATTACCACAAATAACATTATATATTTTTTTTACATCGAAACGGCTGATCCGATTTGAGTGAAAGTTCGGAATAATGTGTATCATTATTAGATTGAAATTTCCTGAGAATTTGAATCCTCTCAGATGAAATATTTTTCACGAATGTTTTCCTCTGCGTTATTCTAATGGGATTTTTGAAAAATTTGGAATGAGTTTTCTCAGAAGTGGTTCAACCGATCGCGCCTCAAAACTATACAGCATCAAGTCAGATAGGGGTTCATGTGTGTGCCAAGTTTCAACTGATTTTGAATTTTCGTCTGACCTGTGGAGCGCGAACAAAAAAAAAAGAAAAAAAAAAAACAGGCACTTTTTTTTCGGTATAGTGAAATTGAGTCTTCGCTTCGCTCATCCAATAAAACGCCCTTGCAAAAATTCTTACCCCATTTGACATGAAAGAAAAAAACATGGAAAAGTCCATAATTTTCGACCGGGCCTATTGAATATCTCTCTTATGGGGAATAACATGTAACGCTTTTTTGAGCTAGGAACGTAGAAGAACTAAGATAGGTAGAGAAAAAGTGTTCCCACAAAATATCTGCGCTCGAATGTCATCTTTCGTCTGATATGTATAACATAGCTACTTATTTTCGCCATATGATTTCAATTGATCAACTCGCATGGCGTGTGGCTTTATTGTTGCAGATTTTCTAGTTTTAGTACAAGGGCTCACATTATAAAATAAACCCGCCTACATTCCACTCTGAATGATTGCATTTTAGAATATGAGTATCTGTGTTAAAAACAGGTAATAAATTCTCCCGTTAGGTATGTTCAGCATAATGAATAGGCAAGGGTCGAAACATGATTTGCTTGACTGATGACAGACTATCCTCTACAGGGAGGGAGAGAGTTGAGTATGACGTCAGAACCTTTTCCCCCGCCACGTTAGATTAGGCACTTCGCTGGGGGTGAGGTTGGAAGCTCTTGACGGGATGGTAGCCGAAAGGGTCTATAACCTGCGTCGGAAGGAACAATATAAGTCGAATTGTCATTATAGAAATAAATTAAAATCGCCGTCGAAGAATCAAGATGATTATATACGGAAGATATGCATTGAAAATGAAAATCTAAACAATTTACTTTTTTATTGGAAAAAATCCACTCATATGCGACCGAAATACGTCGAAATGTATTGTATACGAAACGTCCCACAAACATATCGACGTATCTCGGCCGCATATGAGTGAATTTTTTACAATAAAAAAGTAAATTGCTTAGATTTTCATTTCCAATGCGTATCTTCGGTATATAACAATCTTGATTCTTCGACGACGATTTTAATTTATTTCTATAATGGTTATTCAACTTCTATTGTTCCTTCCGGCGCAGGTAATAGACCCTTTCGGCTACGATACGGTCAAGAGCTTCGAACCTCACCCCCAGCGAAGTGCTTAGTGTAGGACCACGTTGCGGGAAAAAAAGCTCCGACGACTGACGTCAGTCTCAACTCTATTCACTGACACTTAGGACACTTAGGTGATAAAAGTTGTTTAATTTATAAATTATGTCACTTTGGGGCAATTGTGAAAATGAATTATGACTTTAAAAGATGATTCACATACTAAAAATATAAATCCGCTATTTTAAAGCATTTTTTGTGTCCACACATTTTTCATCCGATTTCACCAAAGTGTCCCCCCGTCTCGCCAAAGTGTCTGTCCCGTAGGCCTATGTTAGAAGCATATACTTGCCCATCATGAAGATGTCGATATATATATATATATATATATATATATATATATATATATATATATATATATATATATATACATATATATATATATATATATATATGTTTATTTATATTTATATTATATATATATATATATATATATATATATATATATATATATATATATATATATATATATATATATATATATATATATATATATATTTATGATATCCAATTCAATATGATTGTGAGCAATTTAATTGCATGTTTTTTATTTTGGAGGAATGAAATGCTCAAAGAATGGATTGTTGAAAACATTGTTCTTGTGTCAAGTTTTGAAGTTTCTACCCTGAAATTTGAAAGAATCAAAATAGATTGAATTGAATTGGAATATCTGATAATTTGGCGGATGACTATTCAAAAACATTAAAAACATTAAATTAAATTGGAAATATAAAACATATTATTGAGTTAGAAATTTTAATCAAGGATGCCCTTCATCTTTCTACTGATTCCCTATTCTATGGGTACCATAGATAATAGTATAGTACCATGGTAATTAAAATTGCAAGTTCTACACCTCAGAGAATAAAATTGTGTTTATATAATGATGTTGCAATTAGGGCAGTTATCAATATTTACGTAACATTTCTTCGTGGGGAAAATTAATTGTGTTGGTTAAATGCAGGTCTTTGCTCTAGTTTTTGAGAATTTGAATTCAATAATTATTAATGTTTACAAAATTGCAAAAGCAGAAATGTTACGAAACTTAAAATTGAAATATTGAAAATTGATAGAGAAATGAAAAATAACAAATAATAATCTGATGGTTTCAATACAGAACATTTTCCCAACATGACCTGTAATTTAATTTGAATCTGTGGAGTTTCAAGTTTTTTAATAATTATATTGTGTCTCTTTCCATTTCATGTATAGGCCTAAGCACTCCATATACTACTGGTATAACCTTCTATGGCGTTTTTTCCTTTCCCATTTATGGCGTTTTGTCCTTTGAACCCGTGTTAATCAATGCTAACTAGGAAAACGCTATAAGTACGCGTTGATGGACGAGCGATGTTGAAAAAAGTGTTAAAAGGGTCACTTTTCATTTTTTCTCTTTAAAATGGCTGAGCTGGAAAAATTGAAAATTTCTAAAATGTTAGACAATTGCGTTCTACATATCCAGTACAATTTTTTTTTATTTATTTCTTTCTTCTCTAATAAGCCTTTGACCATGTAAAATTGGCCGTCGCCCATGTGTCCGTCGCCTAAATGTCCAATGATCAAAGTGGATTAAAGTAGATCGCCCAAGTGTCCGTCGCCTAAACGTCTCTCGCCTAAGTGTCCGTATACCCTCCCTGACATGGACATTAGTCTCGATTAGTCTATAGCTGAATTTAAATAATAACATAGTAAGAATAGTAGGCCTAACCATAATAATCATAATAATATAATGAGTAATAACAGATATAATCTGAGAAATACATGTTTTAAGACTTCAAGGCGATACTAATGCAATCATTTCTTCTGCAGACAAGAACCGAAAGGGTCGCTTCCCTCTCTATGCTTCAATCGATTGATTGATGGGTTGATAAGTTGTAAAACAACATATTTCTCAAACCAGATTGTATGAAGGTTCGCATCTTGCGAAGCGAGTTTGTGGTTTATCTAATTATTGTTAATTTGTTATTACTTTATAACTTTTAAAATCCAAGCATTACATACGCAGAATATTATTTACAATTATACGAGGATAATATTAAGATTTTATTTGGGGCTTATTCACTGTAAAATAGTAAGTATTCGAATATGAACACTTGATTATTCGCCGTGTAATAATAATAATAATACCGTGATTACTGCATTTGTCATTTGTGTAAATATAGGTCTACAGTTGGAATACTGCTCAAGTGTTGTTATACTAATTAATGACTACTAGCACTAATCAGCGCCAAGTTAGGGTCAATAGGGTCATTGCGTGCTAGAACGAGAGGCTGGCTAATATCAAATATCAATCGCAGTTTATTTTTATTGCGCGCCAAACACGGCTAGCAGATTGCTCGCAGCGGCGATGTGCTACGGTCCGCTGCCAGTCGAGAGTGAGTAGTTTTAGGAGAAAACCGCTCGCTTCGGAGGGCGCTACCAGCTAGTCTGTCGACCCAAGAATCGACACTAGCTCTACCTATAAATTTCTCGACTAGATGGGCCGAACCCTCAAACTGGCTTGGCGCAGAGGCTCCCATATACGTGTCCTATCTTTAACCTTACAAAATCAATGACCGTACCATTAAGTATAGAGGTTTATGGCCCTACAATTGTATTTGTGACCATACTTACGAGACGCCCGAAGATATTTGCTTGAATATTCCACGAATAGCTACTTTAAGAAGAAGAATCTTATTCGCGCCACTGTTTGCTGGATCTTTAATCGACTCTTCCTTGTTTTCCATGTTCAGTTTGAGTTTAAGTGTTTTTAATAAACAGTGAACAAGCGTGACTATTTTCGCTTATGGAATGGCGCCTTTTTTCACTTGACAGTTGACAGACCACTACCACACCACTACAACATTCCTCTTTCAACTGCCGTCACGTTGGCTAACCTGCTAGTTCAAAGAGTTTGTCGAGATAAGAGAAGTGAGAACGAAACTTAGTCCCTACAACGGTTTGCTGAATCATTAAGAGGCTACTGTACATCTCACAACCCATGAGTAAAACCTGCAGGGAACTAACAAAACAGGACAAAAAGCGTCAATACAGGCCTTTAGCTCCCAAGAAATGGTGGGTAAACGGTACAACCAATCAGTCCAATTCTTTTCGCAATAAAACAACAATGAGTATATCTGTGCCTCTACGTTCACTAAAAATCATAATTTCACCTTATATTACTCTGAAAAAATCGTAAAAACAATGAAAAACAGGTAAAAACATGTTGATTTTTGACAATTATTTTGAAAGGGTTGAAAACATATCACGAACTAAAGCTCTTCGTACGAGCACGTATTGAATACTGGTGATCATCTAACCGGAAACTGTAGGTTAATACGATGATTGGTTTTCCGTTGCTAACTTGGGCCCCGAACCATTGAGTTTACATCCCATGCCCGAACGTCTGAAATCAAGCTGGTAGGCAAGATGTAATGAGGCCTCTTAAGTCGAAGTGAAACAGAAAGAATACAATTTTTACCATGCATTTTGTCTTTGATGAAAGACGTTTTCGATAGTATATCTAATGAATGACAGTTTGCATATTTCTATAATTTAATAAATGCAACATTCAAACATTATTAGTGCAATCTATATATTTTAATGATTTTTGACGTTTCATATTCATGTGTTTATTACTTTTGCTTTATTTATTTATTTATTTGTATGACCTATGAGGTATGACTTTACTGTTATGTGATATGATTTCAATTTCTTTTCAGTTTCTTTTGTTCTTTACATGGTATACAGGAAATGAAGTTATAAAAATGTAAGTTCCCTGATGAGAGTAGTTTTTGAGCTGGTGAATTATTAAACTTAACATGATCAGGTTTATATTTGAAATGAACATTGAAAGCATGAAATAAATGTAAGTTTAAAATGTAAAGCAGCTGGAAATTATTATTATTATTGTTATACTTTTTTTCGTTGATAATGCTAGGCGCATTGATTATTTATAACTGATCAAACATGAATTGTTATTCAATGCAAGGGAACGTCTATAAATTATGTCACACTTTTTTAGGCCACTTCGAACCCTCCTTCCCTCCCATGTCACAGTTGGTCACAAAACCTATTACCCCCTCCCCCCTTTAAATACGTCAGAAATTCTCATACCCCCCTCCAACAAAAAATTGAAATTACCAGGCGGCAAAGGTACAACAAAGTAATAAAATCAGAATATTCATTTCTTCAAGTTTGCTTTTTGAGTAGTTGAACTTGATAACTATTTCATAGGCATCTGCTGTTTCGAGGGTGGTTAAAAATTCAAGAATCTATCACAATTACCCACTTGGTGACGTCAAATATCACAGCCACATTGAATTTTAAGATTCTTCAATGTGAATTTTAATGACATATTGTAATCAAGAAGACTGTTTTCGGACATTTTCTTGTCCGAATGTGTCTAAAAATAGAATTGTGGTTAATGCTATAAGAATGACGCCAAATTCATGGAACAAAAAAATGGTACGTCACACAGAATTGCCTCCCCCCCTCCATCCCTTGTAACACCTTGTCGCAAATCTTGACAACCCCCCTCCCCGCTAAGCTGTGACGTAATTTATGAACGTCCCCCAAGGAATGAACAATTGTTTTCAAAAACATTATTACCAGATGCAATACAATCACTAGAGTCGACTCAATTCAAGATAGCAGTCAAGCATCACCCAATGAAAGAATGCCATTATAATAATGATGAATATTCAAACTTTCAACATAAATTAAACATAAAATATGTAAACTTTATTTTTAATTTTTGTATTTTGACCTGATTTATACAATGTATTTGTGTCCTATAAATATCGTGAGCTAACAATCAACAATAAACAATTATTACCATCATGAATATCATCAAACCACCGTGATCAATGAGAAAATTAATACGGGGTGGGTATCGAACCCATACCCCCAGGCCACAGATCAGTGTCCCGGTGTGGGACTCGTTGTAAATGAATAACCACGCCTACGAGCATAACGTTGTAGAAACTAGAATACTTAGCTACTCCACTGTTCAACAAGCGAAAGTGAGCCGACAACGGCGACAAGTAGGGGCGCAAAAATAGGCCTAGACAAAAAGAAGTCGTGTTACTTATTATATAATATTTATTACATAGAATGTTTGAAGCTCATAGTATAAATGCTGAACACAAAGACCTAATCCATGATGTTGCATATGACTTTTATGGGAAGAGAATGGCTACATGCTCTAGCGATCAATTTGTCAAGGTAAGTTAGGTTAGGTCTTGCGGCCTATAGCCATTTGCTATAGCCATAGGCCTAGATAAAGAAATCTCCCATAAAGATATTTATTTACTCAATGCGGTAGGCCTAGCACTAGGCCTACCGCAATTGGCCTAGTGTTTATTCGAAGGGAATGCCTTCAATAACAGGTGGTTTCTGCCATTAGGCCTATTTGTTCATTTGTTGTTGGTTTGTGCCTGCCATTAGGCCTGGGGCCTATATGAGTTTCGGCTGGAAAGCGGTAACAGAAACGTGACCTGATTTAACACTGGCAACATTTTAGGTGTGGGATCAAGACGAGCATGATAACTGGAATCTGACGGCAAGTTGGAAGGCCCACAGTGGATCGGTATGGAAAGTTACGTGGGCACATCCCGAGTTTGGACAAGTTCTAGCTACGTGCTCATTTGATCGTACAGCTGCTATCTGGGAAGAAATTGGTGAGCTTTTTATTTTGCTTTTGTTATAATAATACTAACTTGCATCTATGTTGTAGGCCTAAAGGGATTTTGCTACAAAAACTAACTGCAGTAAACCCTTGTTATTTTACCCATTCATTATTTAAAGTACAAATGTGTAGCATGCAGGGCTCGAAGTTAGCGGTAACTCGAGGCTACTGATATCGTTGCCGGGCCTATAAGTCTACTTTCCCAGTACGGGGAAAAATTGATATTGAATAAATTAGGTAGGCAGGCCTATTCATATTATAGGCCTACATGCCTGAAACTGTCATAAAACTTGTAGGGCTTATAAAATAGGCTGTGGATAATCGTACGGTCAGCCGTATGAATACGTGTAAATAGATCGTACGGTCAGCGTTGTCATTGGTTGTTTATGTTAGTGACGTAGGATAGTCTAGTTGTAATTTTCAGTGCTAGAGGGCACCAGACATCAGTTACCGATAAATGAACATGATATATAAGCACCGTGATATGTGCGCGAGGTTTATACACTGACCCAACCCAATAACCTAATCTACTGTCCGCAACCTGGCTTTGTCCACCTTAATGACCATGCACCTTTTCATATAAACTCTAGAGTCACCAAATGAACATGATATAATATATCATGTTCATAAGCTCCGTTCCGCCTGCCAGCGGTATATGCAAGGTTTATACACCAACCTGACCTACCTAACCTGAACCACTGTCTGCAACCTGCCTTTGTCCACATAATTGACCATGTTCCTAGAGGAACCAATTTAATAAAATAAAATAATAAGTCACATGCAGGATTCGACCAGAGATCCCTGGCATGGGAGTCAGCTGTGCTAACCCATGTGCTACAGTCGTCACATTGTTTAAAAGCGTTATTTTGGTGATTTATTGTCATCAACTGAAACATCGCGGTTATGACGTTACTGACCGTATGATCTATTTTCACACAATCATACGGTTGACCGTACGAATATACACTCCGTATAAAATAACATTTCTCAATTCTGAATTGGGTTATAATTAGCCTCAAATGGGAAGCAATAAAGAAACCTGATCAATGATTCAAAATTTATCAGAAGGTCAGAGTTGTAATATTTCTTAAATCGAAGTGTAGGCGTATAGGCCTATTCGTACGGTCAACCGTATGATTAAGTAAAGATAGATCATACGGTCAGTGACGTCATGACCGCGATGTTTCGGTTGATGACCATAAATGGCCAAAATAACGCTCTCCAACAATGTGACTTGAGTTGTAGCACATGGGTTACCACAGCTGACTCCCAAGCCCAGGGAACTCTGATCGAATACTGCCTGTGACTTATTTTTTTATTTTTTCAAATTGGTTCCTCTAGAGTTTATACATAAAGGAACATGGTCAATTATGTCGACAAAGCCAGGTTGCGGACAGGTTAGGTTATTGGGTTAGGTTAGTGTATAAACCTCGCGTATATCGCCGGCAAGCGGAACGGAGCTTATATATACCGGTACCATGTTCATTTATCGGTAACTGGTGTCTGGTGCACTCTAGCAGTGAAAATTACAACTAGACTATCCTTCCGAACGAAGCCGAACGACTCCTACGTCACTGACATAAACATCCAAGGACAACGGTGACCGTACGATCTATTCACACGCATTGTTACGGCTGACCGTACGATTATCCACAGCCTGCTTTAATATACTGGTATTTGTATTTTTAAAATTTATTGCAGGGATATTTGTACATTTGTATATTTGTATAGGGTATACATATATATAGGCCTATACATATATTGATATTTGTACAGTATTGCAATTTTGACAAATGTAGTGAGCAATGTGTAGAAATCCTTAGTTAAATGAGTGTGAAGAAGACTTGGACCATTCCATATGGACCTACCTAAAAAAAATTGGACTAAATTTGCTTTGTTTTTTTATATTTTGTGTGTTTGTATGCACATAGGCCTAGGCCTACAGGTCAGGAAAAAAGACCAATCGACTTGAAACTTTTTCTGGTTACTGACTTCATACCAGAATCTAGCTTGAGATTGTTTTCCAGAGCCTCTGAATGCTAAATAACTACCGGTATATCGGCAAATTCATCATTTCACCAATCAAATACAACAAAATATTTTGTTAATGTTTTTTTTTTTTTTTAATAACATCGAAACTTGATACAAAATCATTGTTCCCCAATTAAGGCAATATGTTCATCACTCTTTACTCTAGTGTGACCAAGGCAAACAATAGCCAAAACGTCAGAATCTCGTGTGTACTTTTCACTTCATCTCTGTGTTCTTTTTACGGGCTCTCCACTATGAGTAGGCCTTTCTCTACTCATGAATCTTAATAAGCTGCTGTGCTTTCTTTCCCTTTCACCCAATTCATGTAATCAGCCCATATTAATACAATTTGTTTCCACTATAAATGTTATAAAAAGCCATCTAAATATAATATATATGCAATATAGGCCTGACTGTAAAATAATCCGGCCTGGGAGATAGATTAGTGATTTCGTAACGTGCCTGTCAAATGATTGAAACGTTTTCTGTTTTCGTGTTTCACAGTTGGCGAGGGTTCGGTACCTGGCGAACGAGGGATGCGACACTGGATACGAAGGACCAATTTAGTAGATTCACGAACGTCAGTGACGGATATAAAGTTCTCCCCCAAGTCTCTGGGCCTGCTTCTGGCGACTTGTTCCGCGGACGGCGCCGTACGCATCTACGAGGCACCCGACGTCATGAACCTGAGTCAGTGGACGCTGCAGCACGAGATGAACTGTAATAAGATGTCGTGTAGCTGCCTCAGTTGGAATCCATCCTTCAATAGGTACTGTTGAACTACAGTCGAACCCACATATAACGAACTCGGTTTTAACGAAATTTCGGTTTTTACGAATTAATTACCATCCCCCTTCAAATCTCATATCCTTACAATGTTAAATAAAGACCTATAACGAAGTGATTTATATTTCAAAATTCGGTTATTACGAATTTTTTGTCACTTTTCAGCATATTTTGCTCATTATTTTCAGCTATTTCCAACAAAATGTTCGAAAATCGGAGCATTTTGCGTGAATTTATTTTCAGGTTACATTTATTTTGAACGGACTGTACATCGTAGCAGCTGGTGACGCGTACAGCACGTGGTCATAACTCTTGCTGCACCCCCCCTCCTCGGCCGAAGCACAGTGGAAAGGCCCAAAACAAAACACTCGCTCAACGCGCACTAAATAATAACGTGATGGTGACATCTTCAATGACTTTGTTCATCTATTTTTTGTTTACATTCCTTCATTTCCATTCGTGATAGTGTCCTGTAACCTAGGAAATAAAACACGAGAAGTGGGGAGTTGTTGTGCCATGTGATAGCAGATGATAAGTTCTTTATGAAAGGACATTGTTGTTTTCTATTACTTTCTACAAACATACTGAGTGATGATACGATGCGATGATAATATGTCACCTAATACAGTGAGTACTATACTAGGGCCTAAGTCGTAAATGTAGGCCTATCTTTATAAATCTCTAAAATTCAAGTGCTGTTATGAAAAAAAGCAATAAATCTCTATAACGAAATTCTGTTTTTACGAACAGATTTTCATTCCCCTTGAAATTCGTTATATGCGGGTCCGACTGTATATAGGCCTACATATTATATATATGGTAAAGAGACATGTGAGAATAACAATTGCTATAGAAGCAATCAAATCATTCCTCATCGACCACGCATTCTATGTATTCCCTGAATTCATTTCTCCAATCAACACCTCCTGTCAAACTGCCTCTCACCCTTATCACTACTTTCACTCATTGTATTTCACTCTCATCTCCCCACCATCATAGCATTACTTTATATTTATCACAATTAGTTTTTACAATTTGATTATATCATTATCCTATTTAATTTATTATTTTTTCAATCCTTCTTTTAAATATGTTAGTTCAGGCCTGCCACCAACTTTTTTTTTAAATCCTGTTCATGTTACCCAAAAATCCTGTAAAATCCTGTAAAAATCTCATCAAAATATCCTGTAAAATCCTGTAAATTATGCGTTACTAGTTCGAAAAATGAGGAAATTTACAAAAGTATATTGTACAATTCTGTCAAATAAAAATTCGAATTAAAAAATTTGAATTATGAAAAAAATGTTATTCATTTGTATAGTACAGTAGTATAGTGTGCGTGCGTGCAGTTTGGTCGACCATGTGTGCCACGCACATTGTTTGTCCCCTCTTACTTCCCCCTTGCTCTAAGGAAGCCAGCTTGGACAGCCATGTGGTTATCTTCAAGTCAAGTGTTTTCTCAGCAATTTTAACAACACAAGGAGTCCCATTAATACTATATATTATCATGTCATTCATTAGTTAACACTTATCGCACTTCAAAGTGTTGAAAGAGTCAAATTACCAAACTGGATGTTTGAATTAAAAACTGAAAAGCGAGGCAATAAATATAAATATTAGGGCCTTGAATGAAATGAATGAATTATTCTGTCTACATGCACTAGCTGGCTGATTTATTTATTATTATTGTTTCGTGTTTGTTCAATTTGAATTTCAGCAAAAATTACGAATAAAAGTTGACACAATCACGTCCATTATCCTAAACATTACCGCTCGGGTGTCTCGACCAGCCAGATGTCTGTCTATGACCCTGAAAAGACCCCCCGCCTTCCCCCTCATCATACTAGCACGCGCTGCACATGTGGCTGTGACGTATCTCTAGCTTGCCGGGTCGCAAGGAATGTTGATGACAAAGGATTTCACGTAATAAAATATCCAATTGTGAAAACTTGTATTTGTAATTTTTGCTGAAATTTGAATTAAACAAACACGAAACAATAATAAAGCAGTAGTTTGGACTAATTATCAGTTTGAAATTCGAAATAATAAAATTTCGAATTATCAAAACGAATTAACCTTGATATCCCTATACCAGCGGCCGGGGTCATTTCTCTGGTTCGAATTAGCGCGGAATTCGAATTAACCGAGTTCGAATTATCGAGGGTTTACTCAACTGTATTGGGTTACGCCTACACTTGCCCCGTGCGATCGCACCATCTGCTCGGTCTACCAGTACCTTATGCCCCACCCACTTGTGGGCTAGTGCGCATCGCACTTGCTCACACGATCTAGCAAGTATAGGTATGTGACTTGCAAAATTGCCGAGAAACACGTCGGCGACGAGTATTTATGGGAGAGGGGAAATTTCATCGGGATCTTTTTTGTAGGTTGTTGACCATTTACAACGTATCTGCCGATTTACCGCCGTTCATGTTCAAATATTCGTGAAGTCACAGATATCCGTGAAAATAGGCAAATTTGCTCAAAAATCCTGTACACTTTTTATACCTAAAAAATCCGTGAAAACGGAAAAAATCCGTGAAAACGGCAGGCCTGTAGTTAGTTTATAGAGCAAGGATAGATGGTAGAGCGGTTGATAGATGGGACCTCGCCTTTTTAATGATTTAATTCAATAAAGAACTTGATAACAAATAATAATAACAAATCCCAAAGTGCTTTTCTAACATTTCTTCATGTTACAATGCATTTGATGTAGTTTGAGCATGTTTTTGAATAGGCGACAAAGCACTACGAAGTCTGATTCCGCTATGTTTCAACGTATTGGCGATATAAACGCTATATTCAGAATAAAAGCCTTATAGATGCTATTTTTTGCAAAGTCATATTAATTGGGAAATTTGGAAAACCAAAGTTCAACTGTAGATGCAGATGGTAGATAAATCGTAGGTTAAACCCAATTGTGGTGTACCATTTTTCTAAGAATATCAATTGGGGTGTTTCTCTTGTATGTTACATAATGGTTTTACCGGTACCGTACTGTTGTGTATGCGTAACGTTGTTGCACAAGAAAAAACGGTGTTTCAAAATAATAGATGCACCAAAGTGCTAACTTTCAATTTCTAAATGCTATGAAAAGAAAAAATGGATGCTATTTTTACACGTCTCTCTCTATATAGAATAGAATCGAATAGTTTCATTTACACACTTAGAGACAGATAACAGTTAAATACGTGGTTCTCAGTTGTGTGAAGTTTCTCATGATGGTTGTAATACTTGATAGACCTAAATGTTATATAATGCAATATAAATAATTATAGTCAGTTGAGGATTGAATACCGTACACATATGAATGTGGAAAAAAAAACATATTATTTGATTTAATAATCTAATAAGTAAGTTAATGACCTGCCAAAACTTGAAACAGTTATATTATATCATATACATATAGGCCTATATTGTATATTATATTTATAGGCCTATGCCCATTATATTATTCAACACTTATATAGGCCTATCATCAATGAAGATTCTGTCTTACACTTGGAATCGTTAAAAACGCAGAATAAAAATCAATTAATAAAAATATTGAATTTAACAATGATAATATGTTTGAAAGAATAATAAAATAACAATAGAACGAGAAAAAAATATAATTCACTTAGTTTTAGGAATAGTAGCTCAGTCGCTAACGCGCTCGCTTCTTGTAATCGAGGAGGTGAGGGTCATATTAGGCCATGGTTCGATTTCCGCCACCGTCCATCTCTATTATTTACAAGGATTTCTCGTGGTTTTCCTGCTGTGGTCTGGGCTAATGCCGGGATGGTCCCTACAATGGTAGGCCACCACCAGTTTCTTCCTAAACCTTCCCGATACCTAAGAAACCTTCATCTCACCATCCCATCTTCTCATCAATCATTCATTTGACGCCAATAGATCTTGGTTATCAGTACAGTGCATCGTTGAACCCATTATAAATAAAAAACATGGGAAAAAATCATACCAACACATTTATTGGATTGGAGTTGTTTAAATAGGAAATATATTTCCATGCATCGCTTACATAGATTAGATAGGCCCTTCTAAAAATACAAATGATTCTCATATTACGAGTATGAATATGGAATTACGTGCCTCCTAACGACGGTGTATAATAGTTTAGGTCAGTGGTGACCAACCCATGGCCCATGGGCCACATGTGGCCCGCAGGCGTTATTTCAGTGGCCCGCTGAGGAATTGTATGAATTATATCACTATTTACCATGTCGAAATCAAATGACCCGCAGGCCAATCAAGACGTGGGTGCATTCAGAGTGTCAAAGATGGGGTAATTCTCTAGCGAGCCACTACTAAATTAATAAAAATAATAATCAACGTTATGTCGTGTAAATCAAAACAAAACAGTGTATCAAAAACAGTACCACATGCGGGACCAAACATGCGCAAAAGGCTAGCTCGCTACCACTATACGCTACCGGTGAGATTGGAAATCGAAGCAAAAAATCACATTCACAGTGAGTGAGTCACTGTCCCTTGGTCACTATTTTTCTTTTGGTTCTATTATAAGTGTTGTGACGGCAAGACGTGTTTCGGAGTGAAATTAACGTTATGTCAAAGCGCAAATCAACCAATAATGAATGTCGATTATTTCAGGACAAGTGGACAAATATGTACTTTTTTACCTACTTCAAAGGCAAATCGGTGTGTTGTCAGTGATTTTGCATTTAAAAAAATTAAAATACTTCTAGCAAAGGCCTACCATCAAAAACGTAATGTTTTTCTTTTTGTCCTTTGTTTTCTCATCTGAATCCATTCATACGTTCCATCGAAAGTCGACAAAATGAACCTAAAATCATGGTTTGAAAAAAATTCCCTGCGGGGCTTAAAATGGGGGGCCTTGCCTCCCAAACACCCCGCGGGTCACCGGCTTCGCACATACCACCCTGTATGTGCTAATCGTTCTTATCAAGAGAAGTATACCCAGCAAAATAATCACCGAACGCCGCTGACATATATAATACATACATCTTTTTTAGTGAACTTGTGTGGCCCGCGGTGATATTTGGAAAATTTAAATGGCCTCCTGCCCAAAAAGGTTGGTCATCACTGGTTTAGGTGATGTATCAGGCTATTTCGGCTGGTACCAACAGTGCAGCTAGTTCCACTGAAATCTCTGCGGAACGCCACGATGATACGAGGCCAGTGAGCCACGCTCTACGCATGCGCGCACTAAATGTACGTCATTGTTGGCGGCCAGATATCGGCTGTCAAGGTCAACTGGACCACGTGACAAGCCTCGTATCACGGTGGCGTTTCGACGGATTTTGGTGGAACTAGCAGCACTGTTGGTACCAGCCTTCCAGCGCACGGAGATAGCCCGATACATCACCTACACTATTATACACCCTGCTTCTAACAATATATCGAATCTACTTGTAACTCTAGTTTATTAGATGGCTCAGTTCAGTTGACATCCTTGAAGCTACATCGACTCTTACCGTGACTGCCATTTAACGTAGGTAATGTGCTAGGGCTAGCTAGCTCCAAGAGACTGGGGCTTTGATTGGTTAGTGTCAAGTAGTAAATTCTATGGCAACATGTCCAGTCTTTTTATATTTCGATTGTTGTGAGCACAGAAGCCTAGCACTGCTTTAAAGGCGGGCTAACGAAAAAGATCGAGTTTTTGCATTCTTAGAGACAGTGACTTTGTTATCATTTTGTTTGCCACGTTATTGCGATCGTTTAGCAAACAATAACCAATCAAAGTCTTCGTCCTTTCGAGTAGGCTAGGCCATTTGCCTAGGCCAGTAAGTGACATTTGGGGTAAGGGTCATGGACTTACGGGTTAGACTAGGCTGCCAGGCACTCATGCTTCAATTTTATTCTAATATGAATAGATTACACTGTCATACAGATATAAAATCACTCTAATAAAATTTCTGTTTTCAGAAACCATCCGCCGATGCTTGCCGTCGGTATCGATGATTCTAGCCCAACGACTGGCGGAAAAGTTGTTTTATTCGAGTACAGTGAAAACACGCGACGGTGGATGAAGTCTGAAACGTTGTCGAGCATCACAGACGCTGTACACGACATTGCCTTTGCACCGAACTTGGGTCGCTCGTATCATTTACTTGCGATAGCGACTAAAGATGTAAAAGTCGTTACGTTGAAACCCTTACAGTAAGTTATTGTGTTTTTTTGAGAATTTTTTTTTGACATGGGCAGTATCTACTATCTAGATACATGTATTTTAAGGTGCGTATTTTAGATACGTTTGTATCTTGTATTTTTTCTGAGCCATTAAAATACAGGATACATTTTTTTACATCAGTCAAAAGTTTTCAAATTGAATAGTCAAATGACACTTGCTGCATGCTCAGATGGTGAAAAAATTCAGGATTACTAAATCGTGTTAACAATCTCCAACTGAATTGTTTCGACTATTATCAACTAGGGATCCGGATAACATCGATTAATCGTGAATCGATTAAGAATCGATTCTGATGTAAAACGATTCTCAAATCAAAAAATCGATTTTTCCCCCCCCCCAAATTTTTTTTCTTTTTCGGTTCAGTGCTGTACTTCTTTACGTCGTAACAAGTGCTCATTTTGTTGTCTATATTATTCTGTATTGTTGAGATATTACTATCTGGACAAAAGCTATCCCTTCGGTTACGTCTGACAGCTGAACGTTGACGGAAATACCCAAATGGTATAGTACAGTTCAAAGAAGTCTCTAGCAGCTATTTTTCACGTGAACGCCTTGGGAAGGTTGAAAAAAAAAGTTTTTTCAACAATGATTTTGTATCAAGTTTCGATGTTATTAAAAAAAAAATTCTTGAATCATGTGATAATGTGTAGGCCCAACTTGAATACAGTCGTAATTCCTATACGCAGTGTGATTCACCGTTATAGATACAATAAATCCTCATCAATTTGAACTCGGATAGTTTAAAGTTTTCTATAATTCCAACAATAGTTCTGGTCCATACACGGTTTTGACTGATAAGCCCGATGTGTATTGTTTAATACAGTGTAACCTCGATCTTTGTGTTTTTCAAGGGCCCTGGAACAACAATCAATGCGAAAAAACAATGAATGTGTAAAAAAAATCATACATAAAACTATGTTTCTCAGTTGTGGGGCTACAGTACAACAAATAATTGAAAACTAAGAAACCGCTATGCATCGTTCCTGGATCCATCGTTTTCCTGCTTGTATCATTCATTTTTTCCCACCCCACTCCCATATAATCAATGTTAAATTTTCCTGGATGGATTGTGTTCCTGTATGGATGGTTTAGATTTCCTGGTCCCTTGAAAAACGATGGATAGAGGTTTCACTGTATTTTGTTTTTCTTCAAATAGGCTGTTCTTTCATCTGTAATGACTTGTTGAAGTTTAAACTGTACTAAAGAGAAATTAGGAAAACTGCTAGACGTAAGCATGATACGTCCACAGTACTCAATGACCCTGCAATGATCTTTGTTATAGTTGAATTCATGCTACAGTGAAACGTGTACTGTATATGTAATATACGGGAGTAGGAAACCATCCATGCAGAAAAACGACCCATCCAGGAAAATGTAATATTTTTTATAAATTATGTAGCCCGGTGTGTGAAATTGAGAATCTAAGTTCCACTCGACTTCGAGAAAAAATTGTGGGTTCGATTTCGAGCTCAAGGCCAAGATTTGCATATCAGTAGCAACTTCTGGACCCTAAAATTCGAAGAAAAAAAATCGTTTTATACATCCGAAACAAAACAAATAAGTCTACAGAAAAAAAAAATGAAAAAAAATTGGAAAAATAGATAAAATTGAACTCGAAACTTTTGAGTTCAGCCAAATTTGAACTCGAACCCGAAAATTTGAGTACTCAAATATCCCCAGTTAAATTCGAGTAGGGTGGGGCCAAATGAACGATGGAAGTGTGAAAATGATGGAAGCGAAGCGTAGAGGTTTCTCTGTGTTAGTTTCCCACCGTTGGATTGAAACCTCTGCCAAATTTAATGTTACAAAACTTGAATTAGTTATACTACCAACCTACCGAGTTATTGACCTTCTAATCACTTTAATCGCTACGTAATTGGCTTAACCAAAAGTGACCATGTCACCAATCGTAATGTTGTCATTGGTTCGTCTCTAGGGAGAGCGCCGTTACTCAGAGCGGAAGCAGCCGATTTGACATTCAACTTGCGGCTCAGTTTGAAGATCACTACTGCACAGTGTGGCGTGTTTGCTGGAACGTCACGGGCACAATACTCGGATCATCGGGTGACGACGGCTGCGTACGTTTGTGGAAAGGTATGCTTCATTCAGCTTCATTTAAATCTCTCCTTTGAAGGACATCACAACCTTAGAACTAGGTTTCAACGATTAACGACGATAATCATTTCCCCAATTTGAAACAAAACTAGAAATCATCTCAATTTCAGAGATTGAAATCATTTTTTTGACCTCCAGAGACCATGCGTCATGACTAGAGGCATGTAAATATATGGTAGCTTCTAGTTCTATTATTTCTTCTCATAGCATTTAGAATTTGAAAAATAGCACTGTGGTGCGTCTATTATTTTGAAACATCGTGTTTTGTAGTGCAACAATATTTTGTAGCGTTACAACAGTACGGTACCAGTAATACTACTACATAACGTACAACAAGCATACAAGAGAAACATCCCTATTGATATTTTTCAGAAAAATAGTCTCCACAAGCAGGTTAAAACGACGCGTCATCTGCCGCCTGCATTTTTAACTGCACCTTTTTTTTAAATTCCCCAACTAACTTCACCCATTTACACCTCAATTGACATAATTTTGGAAAAAATAGCATCTATAATGCTTCCATTCTGCATATAGCGTCTATATCGCCAATACATTGAAACATAGCAGATTCAGACGTTTGTACCGCTTTGTCGCCTTTTAAAAAACGTGATAGAACAATAACAAATGTATTGAAACACGAAGAAATATGAGAAAAACATTTAATAAAGCACTTTTGGATTTCATCGCATTTATAGCAATTTTGCTATTTTTTAGGGTTGCCAACAATAATCGATATATCGATATGGATCGATATTTTTTCAAACGATACGATAATCAATTGAATTTCGGCGATACGATATCAATATGATTATTTTCAATTATCGAAATGAACATTATTTCCTTTTCAAACTAATTTTTTTCCCTTTACGTAATTGCTCCTATCAGTGCATGTTGCGCGAAAGTTCTTGGTTTCTATTGGGCACTCGAAAGCCAATGAGAAACGCTGTTTGCTATGACGTCAGAGTTGGTACGTGCATATATGACGAGAATATAGACTACCGCGCGGTCAATTGGCGCTCGGCCGTCTCGAGGCGGAGACGTTTTTCACACTACGTTGTAGCCAACGAGTGGTCCTCAAGGTCAGATGACGTTAGACCACACACAGTAGATAACACACACCATGCAGCTAACAGCTCAACAAGCTTGTTATGTTTATTACTGCGCGTCAAATGAAAATGATGGAAATTGGAAGAATCATGCTTCTTCATGATGAAACATTTATTAAACGTGTTTTCAGTGGAATATCTCGCGGTTTCAAGTTGATTCCCTTGTTATGAGTGTACGGGTGAAGTATGCCCAATTAAAATCAGAAAAAACGTATTTTTGACAGATTATAGGCCAAGATTCGCATTTAAGCCGAGGTTGACTTCTTGGCTTGAAATTTTGAGAAAAACCCTCGGCTCATATTCCGGACAATATGGATGAATTCCAGATGTATATTGTTACGTGCACTTTTATTACAGCTCATAAATCTGCCTCTTCCTCTAGATCCCGTTATCTTTCTACCCCTCCCTGCTAGGACCGAAGTCCCGCACGTAGTCCAAGGTCAACCACTTGGCAATGAATTAATCAACACAGCTGTTTAGCCACAATTTTCAACACAATTATTCAGATGCGATACGATATTTTGACATTCGATACGATTATCGATTAGGAGAAAAAATATCGATATAATGCGATTAATAATCGATGTTAAGTAAACGATAATCGATATTAGTTTTCATATCGAATGGCAACTCTACTATTTTTACATGTCTCTAGTCATGACATAGGCAACCGTATTACCTATTTTGTGTAGAAACATGAACAGAATTGAGCTACGGTATGTCTTTGTCACGACTCGGAGAGAAAATACCAGATCCTGGAGGACAAATGAATTTATTATTTTTCTGAAATTGGGATGATGATTTCTAGATTCATCTCTAATTGGAAAAATATATACCCATTGTCATTATTATTCAGAATCTAATTTCAGGGTTGTGATGTCATTGAAAGAGACCCAGACATCGCATTTTTTACTTTTTAATTCTTACATTATTTTTTTTTGAAGTCTGACAAATATATATATATAGGCTATATTCCTACTAGATAGATAGATACTAGATAGAGCTTTCCAACTAGATTGCTCAAAGGGCCATTTTTTTCACAGAAAAAGTTGAGGTGGGCTACACAATTGTTTGCTCAATGATTTTTCATTCATTATTCATTTGTTTTCAATATGGTAGGCCTACGCTGGTATACAAACAACATATTTTTTCAAGCCTTTTATAACCGTTTTTTTTTCAAATCAAAATTCAATTACTTAAATTGCACTTCTCTTCTTTATATCTTTATTTTGGTCTATATTACTGATGGTGCAAGAGGGAAAGCCCACAATATTGTCAAATGGTGCGCCTGCTGTCACAAGCCAAGTGGTAGGACAGAATACGAATATTTTGTCAGAAATCATCAACTATGATGTCAGTTTAAACGCCGCCCCCTACCGTTTGGCTTGTTACAACAGTTCAACCCTTGCCAAATATATTCTCAATTTGACTACCTACACAGAATGTTATAATAAATTGCAGTGATTTTACATTGGTCCATAAGATCATACTGCGGGCCATTTGAAAAGGTCCCGCGGGCCGCCAGTTGAGAAGGCCTGGGCTACAGTGACACCTCTATCTATCGTTTTTCAAGGGGCCAGGAAAATAAAACCATCCATGCAGAAAAACCATCCATCCAGGAAAATTTAACATTGATTATATGGGAGTGGGGTGAGAAAAAATGAATGATACAAGCAGGGAAACGATATGGATATGACCGGCACAGGTAGCTGAGTGGTTAACGCACTTGCTCCATGTGACCCGGGAGGCAGTGGGCATGTCGGACCCGGTTCTATCCCCGCTACCGTCCATCTTTACAGGGTTTTTTCGTGGTTTCGCTCTGTAGTTTAGGCTAATGCCGGGATGGTTCCCACAATATAGGCCACGACCGCTCCCTTCCCACTATCCTTCCCATTACCCATCATCTCATTATTCATCCATCCGACGCCAATAGATCTTGATCATCATCACAGTGAGTGGTTAAACCTAATATATATATATATATAAAAAAAAGATCTGGATATGATTTGTTTGAAGACATTCATATTACAGTATATTGGGTTCAGGAATTATTTTCAGTTCCATGCACTGTGCTATTTCCATAGACTTGGGCTTGCTAGGCCTAAATGTTACCACCAGTTGTTTTCTTTGCCTCGTTATTTCAGAATACTAATTTTCGGGGTAGATGTATTGCTTTGACCAAATTTAGTCAAAATGTCACAGAAGATTTATACACGTGGGCCTATTACACAAACTTGAAGCATTCCCGGTCTCCATAGTGCAAAAAGTTCCCACCAGGGTGATGGTTTGTAAAAATATTGTGAATGTTCATTTTAGATCAACAATATTCGAGAATGTACTTCTCTGCACGGTGTGAAGCAGTTTCACAACAATACGTTCATCCGGAACGTCTCTACGATTGTTTATGCTTTGGTTGACATTGAAAATGGTCACAAAACATAAATCTCGCTTTGCATACATAATTTGATTAATTTTCAAGATATTTCATTGTGTATGGTATCGATGTGTTCGTACAACAACTGCCTTTGGGCTAAACTAAAAATAAACAGTTGAACCGTATGTGCTTGGCATACAAACCAGGGAAAGTCATGTCATTTTTTGTAGTAAGTCAAGGTAACAGAAACTATTCATTTGGATCAAAATGGTTTTGTGGGGGTGTGCGAGTTCGAGATTTTAAGTTCGAGTTTCGAGTTCAAGTTCAAAAACTCTTTCTCCCATGGTTGAAGAAGAGAGATCGGGTACGTTTGGGACCCCACGTGACTGAGCTTCGGGTCTATATTGGTGCCGCCCCTATTATTTGACTTGTGACAACAGTTCTACCCCTTCTAAATATATTCTAAATATGACTACATAGAAAGTTATACCGGTACTAAATTGCAGTGATTTCACGGTACCGAGACGCGTGGCCGAGTGGTAACACACTGAACCGTCATTCGGGAGACCAGGGTTCGATTCCCGCCATGGTCGAACATTCTGATAGGGGTTTTTCGTGGTTTCCCCCTGTCGTTCAGGTTGATACTGGGATGAATCCTTAAGCCTGTTCTACACGGTCCAAGTTTTCATCCAAGTCCTTGGATTCAAGGGTTGATTATAAGTTCTTGGATCGTCTAAATGGAAAACTTGGAGCAAAAAGCTTCTATCCAACCCTGGGATTCAACCTTTCATCCAAGTCATTTTCCATCTAGACGATCCAAGAACTCGTAATCAACCCTTGAATCCAAGGACTTGGATGAAAACTTGGACCGTGTAAAACAGGCTTTAACAACAGGCCACGACCGACTCCTTCCCACCATCCAAAATACCTAATAAAATAACCTTTCATCTCATCATCCCATCATCTCATTCATCATCCACCGACGCCAATAGATTATAGCCATCAGTATAGTGCGTCGTTAAAACCCAATAGAAAAAAAGATTTCACGCTGGTTTATAAGTTCATACCACGGGCCATTTGGAAACGCCTCGCGGGTCGAACTTGGTCCGCCGAATGCCAGTTGAAAAGCTCTGTGCTAAACTGTGTAGGTGATGGTTATATTCACCTGTTGATTCTTTGCACTTTCTCTAGCCAACTACATGAACATCTGGAAGTGTGTGGCCGTGTTGAAAGGTGACGGCACGCAGGCGTCAAGCGATACCGTGGCGCCCGCTTCACCGCCCGTCAGTGCCGTAGCAGCTGCCAATCTGAGCACGACTACAAGGTATTACAAGCTTGGTACCATTAGCAACCCTAACCAAGTGCCGTGGCATTAAGGCTGTGCTACCACATCATTTGACAGTTATTGTTTAATTTTGTTTTTTTGAATATCATTCAATACAGTACCTTGAAAACAAATATACATATATATAGGCTTAGGTTAATTTTTTGATACAAAATTTGATTGTGAATAAATACGATTTCTATATTATATGAATCAGTTTGTAAATGTGGCTATCTTTCCTACCTATACCTTTTTCTTCACCGGTGAATTGAGTGATGGTACATTTTCTCTGGACTAATTTTTAGTTTTATAGGAGAACAGTTCAAGGGACTGAGACTATTGTGGTGTAAATGTTAATGTTTATCGTAGCCTGCAGGTTCTAGTGGTGCAAGGATGCAGGACTCCTTCGGGAGAGGGATCGGGAGTTGGATCAGTTTAGAAATCGAGTTGGAGTTCCAAATCAGTTTGAAAAAAAATGAAAATAAGTAGTGCAGTCTACTGGCACAATTTAGGCGCTTGTTATTCTAATTTTTTCATGACTATGTAGGCCTAGTTCTCCATTTCTTGAAAATATTAGTGCCTCTATTTCATTTTTTTTATAAGAATGATCATGGTTATTTAAATTGACCATGTTGAGAGTCCATGGGAGTTGATTTAGCAAAGTATCAGTTTTTTGGTGATAACTTCCAAACGGATTGAGGTATCAAAATTCTAATACTGGGAAAACACAAATATTTTTTCTACCTTCAAGGTGGTATGAAATTGAACTGTGTAACTCATGTTCCCTAATTGACGAGTGTATATAGCTAGAAAAATTGTTATTTTAGCTGTATACCGAGGCTCGACAAGTATGCAATATATAAGTTGAATAGTTTTTACTTGAAACACCATCTTGAAAGTACTGAAAGTATATGTGTTTTCTCAGTACGTATTAAAATTTTGAAATCTCATTTCGTTTGAAAGTCATCACCAAAAAACTGATATTTTGCTAAATCAACTCCCATGGACTCTTCAAATGATCAACTTTTCTACTCACCATGATCATTCTTTCAAAAAAATAGAGGCACCAATGTTTTCAAGAGATAGAAAACTAGCATTATGAAAAAATTGGAATAACATGTGCCTAAATTGTGCCAGTAAATTGTGCACTCAAACATCATGAGTGCGTAACTTCAACTGCAATTGCATCAATCAAAAGGGGCATTTCTATTTTCTATCGACATGTTCTCACAATTTATCTTGAATAACAGTAGGGTACCCTAATTTTCTTTGCAGATGGTTTTAGTAGGCCTATGTTATAGACATGAGCTTATTTATAAAGTCTATCTACCAGTATACCTGTGCATATGTTATTCTTAACATATGTTTATCTTATTTTATGTTATTCTTTTATTTCTTCATTTCTTTTCACATGTTACAGTAGATAGTAGGCTCATTAATTATTCAATGGAATAACATGAAAAAGAATTGAAATCTACTACTGCATTTGTAACATTAAAACTCAAAACTCTCGATGACTTCTATGATGACTTTCCATGATATCATGATGCATTCCAATTGTAGGTCCACGGTGAAACCTCTATCCATCGTTTTTCAAGAGACCAGGGAAATTTAACATTGACTGTGAGTAGGGTGAGAAAAAAATAAATGGTACAAGCAGGAAAACGATGGATCTGGGAACGATGCATAAAGATTTCACTGTACAGTACAGTAAATTATGTACATACGTAATATAAGTACTTTTCTCTGCAAGTGTTAGATTGACCCCCCCAAGCAGTAAGTGATAATGGGTAGGGGTGAATAGTCCAAGGGGACAGCCCGTGATGTATGAAGTATAAAATAGTCTGACACAGGAATGAAAATGAAATTATATTTTCTGATATCCAAGGTTATCCTTATACAGTGAAACCTCTATGCATCGTTTTTCAAGGGACCAGGGAAATGAAACCATCCATGCAGGAAAACGATCCATCCAGGAAAATTCAACATTGGTTATATGGAAGTGGGGTTCGACAAAATGAATGATAGAAGCAGGAAAACTAAGGATGCGGGAACTATGCATAGAGGTTTCACTGTATAATCTTGAGTAAAAATGAACAATGAAAATGATACATATACTTGTAGCTATGTAGCTGACAGCTGTGTAGAAGTATGTTGAAAATATGTGTCTTACCAGTGTAGTGTGTTGATGTTTATTATCTGCACTGATCAGAGTTTTGTAGTAATGAGTGACGTACAAAAATCATCGAGTGTTAGATCTCAAGAACAGTGATGATTAGTTACTAGGCAAACGCGTTATGTGTTTCCGCGTTGATGGATGAGCTGGAACATATCAACTTATCTTTGGATTGGTTATTATATATATATATACACCTTGAGATCCAAACCATTACATCACTGCCATCTTATTTTCCATTATTAATTTATATGATAATCAAGAAGGCTTTGTTTCAATCGTTTACAATCAAGTGGTGACACTTGTTGCTTTGATTTAATAGGTATCTTGATAGCTTTGAATAATTAACACAAATTACATTAAATATTTTTTTACATCGAAACGGCTGATCCGATTTAAGTGAAAGTTCGGAATAATGTGTATCATTATTAGGTTGAAATTATCTGAGAATTTGAATCCTCTCAGATGAAATATTTTTCACAAATTTTTTCCTCCGAGTTATTCTAATGGGATTTTTGAAAACTTTGGAATGAGTTTTCTCAGAAGTGGTTAAACCGATCGCGCCTCAAAACTATACAGTATCGAATTGGATAAGGATACTTGTGTGTGCCAAGTTTCAACTGATTTTGAATTTTCGTCTTACCTGTGGAGCGCGAACAAAAAAACAAAAAAAAAAAAAAAACAGGCACTTTTTTTTCGGGTAGGCCTATGGCGAAATTAAGTCTTCGCTTCGCTCATCCAATTACTTATTAGTTATTACTCATTATCATTTATTGTAACTGGAGATGTAGGAATTGAGCATTGAATGGAATAGACTTATCAAATCCAAATATTTCACAAGGATATACGGTACCAGTATATTTTCTTCTTTGTGTTTCATGGTACGGTATTCTGATTGAATCAACATTATATTCCAAATCACTATTTTTCATTCTAAATGTCAATTGAGCTATTTTGTGAAAATATGCATGGTTTTAAAGACAATGAGCTATATTACAGTGAAACCTCTATGCATCGTTCCCAGATCTATCGTTTTCCTGGATGTATCATTCATTTTCTCTAGCCCCACTCCCATATAATCAATGTTGAATTTTCCTGGATGGATAGTTTTCCTGGATGGATGGTTTTATTTTCCTGGTCCCTTGAAAAACGATGGATAGAGGTTTCACTGTACAGTTGAAACACTGAGAGAATAGGATTCCTACCGTGGCGCATCCTGGTATCACTTTGGTGCACTGAATAATTTTCAACATGACGACACTAAAATCAGCTGAGCATGCTACACACCAATAGCGGCTCTTCTGATTTTTTGAATCTAATATACATGGCTATATATAGATATAGCCGTTAATATATGATAATATATAGATATAGCCGTATATAGATAATATATAGGCCCAGATATGTTAATACACAATTAACATTGTTTTTAGCGGATTCACATAGACACATTGCTTGTTCCCGAACCTGTATGGTTAACAGAACCACCAACCATCTTACAGAAAAACGATGAAACACAAATAAAACATACCCGTATTTTCGAAGTTCCTTTCGCTCAAGTGCACAGGATACATTTTGATATTGCAAATATATTCATTTTTATTCATTATGATTATTAAAAACAACCATTAACGAGTGAATTTGTGAAATATCTCATTTTTCTATATCGATGCAGTTTTCTTGTGGTGGCTGCACGAATCCTATTCTCTCAGTATTTCAACTGTATATCATATGAAAAATAGTTTTTGAAAAGTGTGTTGAAACATAAAATCAACTGAAGAAATCAATGATCAAGCTAAAAAGAACCGTTATCTCTTCCCTCAAATAACTATCAACAGTAAGTGGTATCCGGACAGCTTCCTGTCTCAGACTATAAAGCCCGGAAGAATGTGGAATTTTCATTGATAATCCTGTGGTTTTTTATCTAGAATTTTCAGCTCCTGTTTTTTTCAGTAGTTTTGCTACAAAGTGCTACATTTCACGTGAAAGAAGTCAACAAAAACTGAATGCGATTGCTATATTCCTGCAACTACTTAGTACCGTGTTTTCTGATAGGCCTATGTGAGCCGGGGGTTGCGACATTCTATTTTTACTGACAGACTGAAGAACTTGATGTAAAACAAATGAAAATAATTTGTCATTCACCTTTTAATAATTACTTTAACCTGTAACAAGCCAAATAAATATTTCCATAAACTATCACTAAACATGACGACTTTATGGGGAGGGGTTAATCAACCATAATTAAATTAAATTACAGTATAAATAAAATTATTCAATGTTGTAATATGTAATTTAGTCAATATTCGAACATCAATACTCGATAATTATGACTAATTATATTTTTGAATTATCCATCAAATATAATTTATGTAAATATAAATAAATTATAATTGGGTTTAGGTTAAAGGCCCTTTAGACGATCAACTAAAATAGCAATGCATTTCGGCAATTTTCCGTCGTGTGTAGGATCCTAAAATTTTCATTTTCTGTCGTAGCATTGCCAGTAGCATGAACCTTGAACTAGCGAATGCCAGTAGCGCAACCTAGAGCTCAAATCACTAAAACATAGATCGACAGTTGCGATGAAAATACTTACCAATATCACCTTGAGTACTACTGAATCGATAGTGAGAGATTTTGCTTAGATCAATATAAACATAACCTAAAAATAACCTGTCTTCTGTATCGCTGAAAAAGGTTAGTCGATTGAAAATGGTCAGTCACCAATCTTCGCGATTCTCCCAGTCAACGATATGGCGTCAACAGAAGCTAGGCAGTCAACGGAATGTCACGTTACACTTTACTGGTCGCTGATTGGTCGGCTACGAGCAATATTGCCTCGAAAGGTGAACGTATTCCTACTCGAGGCAAAACGTTGACAGCAATAGCAATTTTTACTGCAGTGTAAACGCGAGATAGGACTACTGTATTCTACTTGGTAGCGATGCATTTCAAAAATGCATTGCTAAGGATAAGTTGATCATCTAAAGGGAGTATTAGTTGAGTAGAGAGCAAATAGCACACTATGTATATCTATATAAGCCATATAAATCCATGTACGGCATAAGAAAGGTTAAGAATATAAAATCTGTACTTGGGTAGGATTGCCTTGAACTGATGTGTTACGATTGGTGAATTCGTGAACTTGTATTCGAACTAGAGATAACTTCGGTTCCAAAAAATCAGAACCGGTTAACCGAGTTACAGAACCGATTTAGAATCGATTCTCCGACATTTTTTGGTTGAAAATGAGAGAAAACTTTCATCTAGACGCTCTCTCACATTGGCGCGAGTTTATTCCTTATTTTTAGGCGTCATCATATCATTCGGTTATCTTTCCGCCCATCAACATCTCCTCTGATGAAACAAAAGAGTGGTAGTACACATTTTGGGTTTTACTACGCATGGAGGAGAAGAGACAAATAAATAATGCATGCGTGAACTAGTATATTATATCCATACAATTTAAATTGCGATAACACACTTGAAAAACATCCATCAATTATACATATAACCATTCTATGATATAACTCAATAAACATGATGAATAATTGAAAAAAAATCATCACAGAAGGAATCGATTCTTTATTTCAGAACCGATTGAACCTGGAACCGATTCAGAACCGGTTTTCGGTTAACCGAACTTATCCCTAATTCGAACTGATGGATATTCGAGTAGTCATCATGTGGGCCTAGTCGTAGGCAGTTGATGTATCTCAAGGAAGGGTGTACACTGAATATTTCATCATAAAACAATATTGAACAATTATCACAGAATATCATTTCTTGTACTGAGCCTACGTGATTCTTTTTTCTTTAATGACATTGTAACTTGATACAAACTCATTGTTCCCCAATTAATGCAATAGATGAGAGATAGGATCGTTTGAACGGGGCACCACAAGGGCGATCTCACCACTCCCCAAAAAATAATTCTTACAAAACTATTTTTTTTTTTTTTAATAACATCGAAACTTGATACAAAATCATTGTTTCCCAATTAAGGCTAAGGATGATAGATAGGATCGTTTGGACGGGGCACCATAAGGGCGATCTTACCACCCCATTTTGATTATTTAAAACTAATGAACACCAAAACTATAAAATAACTCATAATTCAATGCCAATTCCAAAAATCTGCTGCAGTGCGAATTGAAAGCCGTCTACAATATCGGCTCCCAATTGCGTTTGTTATTGACTTGACTACCGTTAGGAATGTAGCCGTGAAAATTGAGAATATGAATTATTTTCATCGGCCCTGGTAGTATTTTAGCATTTACAGTGAAGCCTCTATCCATCGTTTTTCAAGGGACCAGGAAAATAAAACCTTCCATCCAGGAAAACTATCCATCCAGGAAAATTTAGCATTGATTATATGGGAGTGGGTTACAAAAAATGAATGATACAAGCAGGAAAACGATAGATCCGGGGACGATGCATAGAGGTTATATGTAAATATGAATGTAATATTTATGTTTTTAGCTCATATTTTTGTTAGTACTGTTCAGTGGAACCTCTTCCATACGTTTTTCAGGGGACCAGAGTAAAAAAAATTGAAAAATGTATCAACGTGAAAAACTTATTAATGAAACTATTCAACATGTGAAGCATATGGGTTGGATCAAAAAATAATACTTATAAATGTAATAAATGCATAAACGAGAAACTTATAGCTTAGGTTCTAATGTACTATCACTACTGAAGTGAGCCTATTGAGACAACAATGATAAGTATATGTTGCATAAATACATAGCTTTACTTGAAAATATATGTTCAATTTTTCATAATGGGCTGTACCTATTGAAATGTCCTGCACAAGTCTATGCATGTAGTTCAACTGTTTAAAGGAGCAAGTTGTTTATTTTCTAACACTTGACAATAAAATGTTGACGTGTATATCGTGTCTCTATTTCAAGGCATTCAATACGGTTTGTATAAAACCTACATTCCTTACGCAAAGCAATATTCATTAGTGTACAACTTACTGTGATTCGTATGATGAGTCAGGTGGGACTCGACCTATCGAGCTTCCAACAAAAGAAAACGGAAGTTGGAACGATGCGTTGCTGATTCCGAGATGTATATGTGTGTGTTGTTACTTGTGATAACATCGATTAATCGAGAATCAATTCAGAATCGATTCTAATGTAAAACGATTCTCTAATCAAAAAATCAATTTAAAAAAAAAAAAAATTGGATCAGTGCTGCACTTCTTCACGTCGCAATTCGTGCTCATTTCGTTGTCTATATTATTTTTTACTGTTGAGATTTCACTATCTGAACCCAAGTTATCCCTTCGGTTACGTCGGACAGTCGAACGTTGACGGAAATACCCGAATGGTACAGTACAGTTCAAAGAAGTTTCTAGCAGCTATTTTTCACGTAAAATGCCGTGGGAAGGTCTAAAAAAAAGTTCAAAATTACACAACTTTTTTTAAGGATGATTTTTTTTTCAAAATCGATTTTCAATCGATTCTGGAGCTTAGAGAATCGATTCCCGATTTTGAGAATCGATGTCATCACTAGTTGTTACGTGAACAATAAGAGGAACGTTTGGTGGGTTTCTCCAGGCTAGTAGAAGAAGTGATTTCCACGACAAGCAAGTGGCAGGCGCCAGTCATACGAGGCAGGTTTCAAAAGATGACCTGGCTCGGCTCGGACTCGCCGCCTCCTCCCGTCGGAAAACCAAACCCATTCCAGTGAGTAATGGGAGATTCAAACCGAAGGTAAATAATTGTTCTATTTTATCTTTCGTCTTTCATTGAAAGTAAATAAGCAAACCACTTCAGTAAGTGCATCCAGCATTTGCCACTCTTTATTGAATGTTTTGTTGTCATTAGTCAAACAAATTTATGTCTATGTTGGCTTCTTACAAGATTATTTTTGTCGTTGCAACTATAGTTAATTATGTAAAAACAAGACGAGCATTGTCGTTCTTGCTTGAAATTCAACTGTTGTGTGATTTGATGGTTGATCTTGATCCACGACGGTTGACGACAGTTTGTAAGAAGCCACTATATGATCTGTTTCCTTATCGGTAGATTAATTCGAATCTCTTCAGCTAATATTTGCAGATATTGTTCCATCAGCCTCATCAGTTCTATCTGATATTTGTCTCAGGATATTGTATTGTATTTTTACGTGGTTGATTTACAAGGTTATTGAGTGAACCACATCAGATGATAGAATAAAAATTAACAAATTATACAATTTAACGGTAAATCAATTGTATGAAAAATATTCGTCTAGGCTGTAAAATAAATCATTCAGTAAAAAATTCTTTAATTTGGATTTGAATTCAGTTCTATTGTTGCTTTCTTTCAATTCCCTGGGAAGATTATTATATATCCTTCTACCAGCTTGAAGGGTTGATCTTGATGTGGTGGTCCTGCATGACAGACCATGTACCAGATTATACTAGGTAAATTGTATACATGTTTCATTTTCCTCATTGAGTTGTCAAGACAAAATAACTAGGAAAACGCGGGATGCGCGTTGTTAGACGAGCTTAGGGGTATAGAAATCTAGAATGAAAAATAATTTGTCAACCCAATCTACATCTACAGACCTTGGATCACTCCAAACGTTCAAAAACCTTACGAGAATCAGTTATGTCACGGCCTTCCTCTTCATTCATTTCAATCGTTTTGAATTAATCAGTGACACTTGTTGCTATAGATTTAATTGGTTCCCGTAATAGCCTAAATTGATGGGAAAATGCTTTATAAATGCGTTTTCTTCGTTATTTCTCATCCGATTGATGCGAAAAATCTCTCAAAATGTGCTTAATAGTTTCCTTTATATTCGGCGAAAATTTGAGAGGTCTTGAAAATTTTTGATTTTTCAAGTATTTTCCTCCGGGTTATTCTAATGGGGATTTTTGAAATTTCTAAAATTCATAAAAAAAAAAGTTACCACCCGATAATGCCACAAAACTATACAGATCTAAGTTAGATGAGGAACCATGACGAAAAAAAGTTTGAAGTTGATAGCTGTAGCCGTTTGACCTGTGGAGAACCGACAAAAAAACATAAAAAAAAACAAAAAAAAAAAAACAAAAAAAAAAACATAAAAACGAACACCAATTTTTTTCAGTATGTCAAATTGAATCCTCGCTAAAGCTCGTCCAATAAGTACCGTAACTGTACAACTGGATCGTCAGATCTTTGCCAGGTGTCAAAAGTACTGAGAACCCATATCACCAATACTAAAAATGTGTTGATTAAGATAATTATTAACTGACAACTCGCATTCTACACCCCATTGACGTCACAAATCATAACATCCAGTCGACGGGGCTGTTGGAACTGAGGTGAAATTCAAATCAATCCGATCAGGATGTCTCTAAATGACCTCAAGTGATATAGATCTAGAAGGCCGACTGGTAAAGCCACGCCCATTTCGAGTCGTCAATTGGGGTACAAAAATACTATTGGTAACCAAGGGATAACAAGTTAATCCACTAATTATCGCTTAATCAACAAATTTATTATTCATAAAATGGACCTGAATCTTGGTGAGCTGCTAGACCATAAAGATGTACATTTAAGATACATTTACATGTACATTCTACATTCAAGATGTTACATTTTAAGAGTTGGTAAAATATGTATTCTTATAGCTACAGTTGTCCGACGAATTAACTTTTAGATTTGTTATAATTGTATGGAGGCTGGCAAAGTGTTGGATGTACTTACTTTTTCAACAAAGTTGAAAATTAGATTCTATTCTAACTTTGTATTTTACTCTTGAGCCTATTTCAACGCTCAAGTGTACAGTACCTATGACTGGAATTGAAATGAGTGGGATTGATTCTGCCGTTGAGACTTGCGTACTACTTAAAACATGTATCAATGTTATGGAATTTCTGTATTGTGTAGATGGCGTAAGAAGTGCTAGACGTCTCTAAGGCGTGTAGCTGTAGTCTAACACAATTCGTGTAGTACCATATTGTCCCGAATATAAGCCGAGGGTTTTCCTCGAAATTTTGAGCCCAAAAGTCACCCTCGGCTTATATGCGAATCTCGGCCTATAATCGGTTGAAAATACTTTTTTTCTTATTTTAATTGGGCTTACTACACCGTACACTCATAAGAAAACAATCAACTTGAAACTGCGAGATATTCCACTAAAAAGACGTTTAATAAATGTTCTATCATGGAGAAGCACGATTTCCATAATTTCCATCATTTTTATTTGACGCGCAGTAATAAACATAAGCACGTTGAGTTGTAGCTGCATGGCGTGTGTCATCCTACTGTGTGTGGTCCAAGATGCAATGAGGGTTGCGTTTGCCCTTTGAGGCAAACCAACTCGTAGACTGCTGCGTAGGTGAAAAACACTCGTTCGTCCGACTCGAGACGGCCGAGCACCAATGGACGATAGCATGAGGCTTCTCTCACCGGTTTATTGCAAGTAGTTTCGGTTCTAGTTTTAGCCACTGGCATAACTCTCTTGCGCGTAATATGAAATTCTATAAATTCTACCCCGGAAGACTGATGATTTACGTAAAAAAGGAGAGAATTCCTTTTTTCAATTATTGGTCTAAAAGTGTGGGGGGTCGGCTTATATTTGGGACAATACGGTACTTTTGAAAATCATTGGAGAGTAGGACTTGATTTATAGAATGTCTATTTGTGATGATGGTCTCTTATATCGTCAATCACAAATAGATATTCTTTTAAAAATGTTTCTTCTCATTGAAATATACGAGAACCTTCAGTATTTTTTGTTGAATTGGGACAAAACAAAAGAATTGATGTGATTTCAAGCTTAATTTTTCCATTTGCTTAAAGGCCCTTTACACGATCAACTAAAATAGCAATGCATTTCGGCAATGCATTTTCCGTCGTGTATAGGATCCTAAAATTTTTATTTTCTACCGTAGCGGTGCCAGTAGCCTGAACCTTGAACTAGCGAATGCCAGTAGCGCAACCTAGCGCTCAAATCACTAAAACATAGATCGACAGTTGCGATAAAATTGCTACACCTATTAAATTTTCCTCATCCTCACGATCCATAACATCTGTTTGAATTATTGGAATTTGGCGATCAATATAAACATAACCTAGAAGTAGCCTGTCATCTGTAGGCCTATATCACTGAAAAAGGTTAGTCGATCGAAAATGGTCAGTCACTAATCTTCGATCCTCTCCCACTCAACGATATGGCGTCAACAGAAGCTAGGCAGTCAACGGAATGTGACGTTTCACTTTACTGGCCGCTGATTGGTCGGCTACTGGCAATATTGCCTCGAAAGTTGAGCGTAATCCTACTCGAGGCAATACGTTGACAGCAATGGCAATTTTTACTGTAGTGTGAACGCGAGATAGGAAAGGCATGTATTCTACTTGGTAGCGATACATTTTAAAAATGCATTGCTAGCAATAAGTTGATCGTGTAAAGGGGGTATTAGTGGTTAGTCATTGGCAATGTGTCCAATGTGCAGCAATTGGTTGCGATGATTACTTACCATTCGTATTGTAAACAAAGTACTGTTGATTTAAATGTAGGAATGTTCTTTGAACATCTCATTTTCAAAGCGTCAGAGATATTTTGATTTTTTGTGTGTGATATATTGTAAACTGTGTGAAAATTCACAAGTCATCTGTTTTAGATTGAAAATTCATGCATATATTACCTAATTTATGTGCACAATGTTCAATTCATTCTTTGTCAACGTATTCTTTGTAAACGTGTCAGGTTAGTCACTCATAATGTACCATTGAGTGAGTATTTTTTCAGCTACTGGTAGTTTTAATCGAGTCAATGTAGGCCTATAGGTGTTTACTAATTAGTAGAGGCATGGAATTATTGCATTAGTTATAAGTACGATTATCTTTTAGGGCCAAGTTCTTTTTTGCTATTTGAAGCGATATCATGACTTTTTAGATGAGCTTAGTGAAGCTTTCCATTTCACACCCTGAAAAAAAATGGGCTTCGTTTTTAGGTTTTTTTTTTTTTTTTTTAAATTATGTACGCGGCATACAGGTCAGAGAAATGAATCAATCAACTTGAAACTTTTTCTGATCGTTGGTGTCATACCAGAATAGATTGGGATTGTTATTCAGAGAAATCGGTCGGAAGGTTTTTCCGGAAAATAATCGGAAAGTTTGGAAAAGCCTCATAAGAATAACCTGGAGGAAAAATACTTGAAAAACAAGAATTTTTCAAAAGCTCTCAAATTCTCACAGAATATGAAAAATACTATTATACACCTTTTCAGAGATTTTTACAACAATCGAATGAGAAATAATGAAGAAAACGCAATAAACGTGTTCATTTTATTGAATATTTGGATCAATTGGTTTTGCAAAGTGTTTATGCGACAGGTTGCAGGTTACTATAAATATCAACAAGTTGCAGGTGAGGTTTTTGAACGTTTGAAGTAAGTCAAGGTTTGTAGATGTAAATTGAGCTGACAAGTTATTTTTCATTCTAGATTGCCATACTTATAAACTCATCTCACAACGCGCATCCCGCGTTTTCTTAGTACAAGATAAATCAACACATACCCAAAATACGCGCTACAGTACGGTACCCCTATTTGTAAGAAAAATACAATATTTCTGAAACATTGTTAGTCACACTCCTTTTTTGAAAAAAATCAGATGCACGTGCCATGAGAACCCAAAATATTTCATTCCAATTCGTGTCAATAAAATACTTGTTCATAGACCAAGGTTTATACAACTTGTATACATACAAATACAAAGTGTTGTATAAATACAAATACAAAAATACAAATACAAACTGCATGCACAGACATTCGTTGGCAGTGAGTCTGTGTCTGTGGCAGTCATTCACGATGCGTTTTTAGTTTGTGCAATTCAAGTACGTAGTGTCTTAATGTGAGGCATATTGACGTCAATGTGTATGTGTTTACCGCCTTTTTATAATTCGCTCGCTGCTAAAACTAAGAACGAGTCGAAAATAGCTTTCAACATACAGTATATGCGTACATCATTCTCATACCAGAACCTTCATGTTTGTCTTCAGACTTTTTGTTGCTGAATTAATGCTAATTTTAAATATGAAATACTATAAAATGCTATTTTTGAAATGGGTAATGTTGAGAAAGTTGAAAAAACAAAATAGTTCATGCTATAATTTCATGACTCTAGTAATTAGGTACCTAGCAGTACAATGGTTGCATTTCTCACTGAAGAGTCCATGCGAGTCGATTCATCGAAATATCAGTTTCTTGGTGATAACTTCTGAACGGTATAAGATATGAAGGATCTAATACGCGAGAAACACAGATACTTATAATAGCTTCAAGATAATATAACTTATAACTATTCAAGTCATGTCGCATAACTGTCAAGCAGCTGAAAAAAGATAATTTTCAGCTGTACACGGGTGACAGTTGTGCGACACGAGTTATGAAGTTATAACTTATATCATCTTGAAGCTATTACAATTGTCTGTGTTTCTCGTGTATTAAAATTTCAATATCTCATACCGTTCAAAAGTTATCACAAAAAAACCCTGATATTTCGCTAAATCGACTCCCGTGGACTCTTTAAGAGTCCACGGGAGTCGATTTAGCGAAATATAAGTTTTTTGGTGATAACTTTCAAACGGTATGAAATATTTTGAAATTCCATCCAGGAGGAAACGGATATTTTCAATACCTTCAAAATGGTATCTTTACTATTAAAATCATGAGAGGGAGAATCTGTATGTTCGTAGCGTGCTTGTGTGCGTTTGCTCTATGAAATGCCTGGTAGGGTGGGGGCCTCTTGTAGTGAGAATGGGCAGTAGTTTTGGATAGGGGAAAACGAGGAGGTGGGGAAACTGCCGCGCGGGGGCTGCAGTTTGGCCGCACGAGGGTTTCGGCTCGGGTTTTTCTGTGATGCACAATTGTGCCTAGGGGGAGGGGGGGGGGGTGAAGGCACACCATTCACTTTATCATCATGGCACGACGTATACGACGGGCGCAACCTGCTACTGTAGTACAGGGTGTCTACAAATTTTCCATTACAAAATTCCCTGACTTTTCCAGGTTTTCCAGATGGAAAATGATATTTTTCCAGTCTGCAAATTTGGCTTTCCCGTTGATTATAATATAGGAAAAATTGTTCACAAATTCAATTTTGGTTTTATAGTCGGTTTCAAGTCAGGTATAGGTGGGAATTTTAAAAATCATGCAAGGCAAAACAATTGAAGAATCATTTTTTTAAAATTGCGAACTTATATTTGCAGCAACTAAAAATGGTATTTAATTAATGAAATTTTGATTTTCTTACATTTTGAGTAAAATTCCAGAAAAAAAAATTCCCTGACTTTCAGATTTATTAAATTCCCTGACTTTTCCAGTTTTTCAGGTTTTCCAAGTTTTCCAGTCTTGTAGACACCCTCTAGTTACCCTACCGGTATTCAACTCATATCGCATAATTGACAAACGTATACGGAAAACACATTTTTCAATCGTATACACTGACAACTATGCGACATGACTTGAATAGTTATAACTTTACCATCTTGAAGGTACCGGTATTGAAAATATCTGTGATTCATTCGTATTAGAATTTTCATATCTCATACCTTTCTAAAGTTATCACCAAAAAACTGATATTTCGATAAATCGACTCCCGTGAACTCTTTAGATCCAGAATAGGCAACAACAAACGTACGAGCTCAGTGGCTGAATACATAGCGCTGAACGGATACGGCTGAATGAATTTTGAACGGACTGGAGGAGTGCTTGATTGAATCTCACTGTCATCGGAATTTTATGTTTTCATAATATTACATTCTTTAAAAGGCATTTAAAATTATTAATTGTTGGGTTTGTACTTTCTTATTGCTTGAGCGGTTTCTATGTAATGTATTACGCTTGTTATTGGGCGTCAGAGTAGAGAGTGCAGTGCGTCAGTAATGCTACGATAAGCCTCTGGCAGTTGAAAAAATGCACGCTATCCGTGACAGTTGAATTTCAGGATTAATGTGTACGTATTACTGTACACAGTCGCAGAGCTCAATATGATTTGTAGTGATCACTAATTAATAGGGCTGTGCGAGCAGAGAGCTTTTTGAATTCGAGCAAGTTTGACTAATTTTCGAACAAGACTTGAGCAAGTTCGAGCACAATTCTAGTTCGAGCGAGCGAGCGTAATTCAAGCAAGCGAATTTAATTTGATTCAAAATGAAATCGAATAATAGAGTCTAACAAAACCTCTTCAGAAGTTTCAGACACTGTATTTTTATTTTTTAATACCAATCTGTTGAATGATGAAAACTGAAAAGATGAAAATTTTATCGCTGGCTTGAAATAGTCGAGACCTAAAAGTGTTTCGAGACTTGAAATTTCAATCTGTTGGAAAATATTTCTGATCGAGTTCGAGTCTTCCTGTTGACTCGATCGAGAATTTCGAGACTCGCACAGCCTTACTAATTATTTATGTGGTACGACTCGATATCTTTAGGTATGTCTTACATATCTTTGGCAGAGAGCATATCTTTGGCCTCCGAGGTTTTTTCTAGGTTCCAGCTTTAAATACCATGGAATCATATTTTTTATATGAAGTAAAATACATGTTGGTAACTTACAAGTTAATGTGTGTTAGAGACATTCGTCTTTTCAATAAGTATTGTGCTCATTAATAGTTATTAGTGTTACTTATGTTGATGTTTCAAATGTATTGATGATTGAGTTCAGTTGTAATTCATAAGTAATTACTAAATAGTAAATAGTAGAGCTGCACAAGCCGCGAAAATACAAGTCAAGATCGAGATTCAAACTCGATGGAATTATTATTAAAACTTCGAGACTCAAACTTTAACGACATGTTTTAGAGTATTCCGAGCAGGATTCCAGTAGGATTTTTATCAGAACTAGAACCAGCAAATTCGACATTGAGCCAATTTGAGATCGAGCGCTGCGAGAGCATTTTTGATCCAACAGATTCTGAAAAATGAAGGATGAATACAGAAAAATCACAAAATATACTTGTAATCACATTTTCATTCTGTTTACCCTTTATTTCCAAAAAATGTGTTGAATAAAAAATGCTCTTGATTTCAAACTACATAGCTCTTTTTTGTTTGGATGAAAATTCTTCTCAAGACACTTGAATCTTGCTCAAAATATTCTATTCTTGCTCGAAATCGTTTGAATAAAAAAAACTGCTTTTACAGCCCTACTAAATAAGTACAACATTGATTGTGCACTTGATTATGTTCATTCGAAAAGATTCACATTCATGAATGGTCTTGTTTATGCATATTAATTAGCAACTGTTGAGCTACAAAATCGTTTTTCAAAAATGTTCGTTGTGGATTTTGCTGTCATTTTAAACTGTTTATGGTATGTAGATCAGTATTTTATTATTTTCTCATTAAATTAGGAGCTTTGAAGACTTTGTAGGGCATAATTATTGAGTTTATACTGTTGTGACAGTAGATTGAAGCTATGTAATTGTCTAATTGATTTATGCTTACTATTAGATGGGCCCATATCTTGCAATATACCATATGGACATGGTCTATACCGTACATATGTAACATGCTAGAGGCCTACGTTGTAATGTTGGAGTATTTTTTTGTTATATAGGCTAGCACTATTAGTTTTTCTGTCAACAGCAGTTCCTTCATAGTTTATACGTAGTACGTTATATTACTATATATTTAACCAGCTTTTTCTCTTTACGAGTATTTACTTATCATTGTGTATTAATTTTCTTGATTTGAAGAATTAATCACATGTAGTAGGCCTAAATGCAGTTTCGTGTGGTGATACGTTGCGAGTTATTCCTGTGGTATCATCGTGAATGAAGTTTTGTCCTGATGATGAATGAGACGGTATAAGGGACTGAAAGTATTTCCATGACTATTTTTCCTGACGTTTGCCACAATTTCAAATCAGTTGAATGTCAAACTGGGATCAATGTAAAATTGAGACGTCAAGTTTTAGTGTCTGTCGCGGTGCAAAGTGGATGGCGTGAGGTGGCCACTTTTAAATACTTGATAACTATTGTCAGGTGTCCTCTTCAAGCAAACACAATGCATCTCAAAGTTCTTTCACATTAAAGAATGAATAGCATTAACCACAATTCTATTTTTAGACACAATCGGACAAGAAATGTCCGAAAACGGTATTCTTGATTATAATACTTCATTGAAATTTACAATTAAGAAAATTCGATGTGGCTCTGATATTTGACATCACCAAGTGTGTAATTGTGGTTAATACTATACTTTTACTCCCCCAAACTAGTTGTGAAAAAGACAATATCTTCTAGGGTCAACTCGAGGTGTATTGAGGTTTGCGACCATCTGCTGTAATATAGTGGTTCAACTCCCCATCCCACCAATGTTGAAAATATGTACTAATTTATCTTTCAAATCTCTGAACCTATCAATTGTGAGTGATCTATGAGTGACCTGTACCATGCCTGTACAAGGAACTGACTTAGTTTACAGATTCACGCGAAATTACATTTACAGAACTTTTTCTCGGTTATCTGCTTATAACAGAAAATGGAATAGTGGTGATTCATAATTAATAACCCAAATTATATTGCAAGTAACTTACATCGATGTAATCCAAATCGTGTGAGAAGACTGCATGCCCCAAACAAATAACTTAATAACAATAATAAAACAATATCATCATGTTTCCCATATGAAATAACCATGAATAATGAAAAAGTATTTATAATTGTATTTAATTATAGGCTACTCTCAGTAAATATCTCTTTTTACTTTGATAAGCCTAGTGCATTTGTTCATTTCCATCGCATCTTGGATGCTCAAATATGCCAATGTTTGAGGTGTATAGAAGGCGTGAAATTGTGTACTAGGTAGAGCAGCGATCTTAGGCTGAAGGACAGTAATCATGAAATGGTACAGTTTTGACAGGGGAGTCGAACCACCATGCAACCTGGATGCATCTTTGGATGACTATTGCTACTACCGGTAGTTTGTACCTGGAGTTCTTATGCAAAAGTTTGACAACAGTGCATACAAACCATGTGTTTGTATGCGCTCACCAACTTTCCAGGTTTATTATTATTAATCTAGGTTATTAATTTAGAAAACCTGGACCCTTACCGCAACTGCCACTTGAAATAATGTCCTGGTCTAGCTAGCTCCTAGATACTAAGATTTTGATTCGTTTTGAACGTGATTTTGAACGTGTCCAGTATTTGTTGGATGAGCGAAGCGAAGACTCAATTTCACCATACTCGAAAAAAATGCCTGTTCATTTTTTTTGTTCGCGCTCCACAGGTCAAAAGAAAATTCAAAATCAGTTGAAACTTGGCATACCATACACAAGTGTCCTTATCTAATTCGATACTGTATAGTTTTGAGGCGCAATCGGTTGAACCACTTCTGAGAAAACTCATTTCAAAGTTTTCAAAAATCCCATAAGAATAAGCCAAGCCAGAGAAAAAAAATCGTCAAAAATATTTCTTCCGAGAGAATTTCAATATGATCATTATACATATTATTCCGAACTTTCACTCAAATCGAATCAGCCGTTTTGATGTAAAAAAATATATGATGTAATGTTTGTAAATCACTCAAAGCTATCAAGATGCCAATTAAATCCAAGCAACAGGTGTCACCAATTAATTGAAAACGATTAAAACAAAGCCTTCTTCACTATCATAGAAATTAATTAGGAAATGGGTTGGCAGTAACGTAATTGTTTGGACCTCAAGGTGGATATATATAATAACCAATCCAAAGATAAGTTGATACGTTCTAGCTCATCCATCAACGCGGCAACACATAACGCGTCTTCCTAGTGTATTTCCATTGTTGGCACAAAATCCTAGCCCTGTTCTTGAGGTGGACTTAGAATAGGTCACATGTTTGCGTTACGAGAGACCGTGACTCTGTTATGATCTCATATTGTCGTGGTATTGAGCTCTCCTAGAGAACATCATCCAATCAAAATCCTAGTCTTCAGGAGCTAGCCAGGCCTATAGGACGTTATTTTAAGTGGCAGTCGTGGCAAGGGTTCTGAATTGATGAATTTGTGGCAGATGTCAAGAGAAACTCATCGTTGGGTTCAGTCGAGCGCTCACAGTAAACAGCTGTGCAGCACCGAGATCCGACAGTTGAAACTTGAGGTTGAACATTATTGTGTTATGTAAATTTGCTTTTTAAAATCGTATTGAATCAATATTTGTATTACATAGTTGAATGTTTTGTATTCCCAAGAGTTTACCATACTGTAATTTTAAAGAATGAATCATCCAGTGATGTGGCTGTGCTAAGATTTAGATGCCAAATAACTGAAATAAGTGTTCTTGGTAAGAATTATACTTTATTAATATTTGTAAAATCGACCTAGATCTGCTGATGGATTACTGCATTGATACTACAAAGTTGCAGTAATCAAAAGCTTATACTGTACTGTAACAATTTTCTATCATAAAGTTGGAATGAAGTTCTCAAATAAAGTATAGAATGTGATGATTTATATTATTGTTTTGTTGTTATTAATTATTATGCCTTCTCTCTACTGTAGTGACGTGCCAGAATTAAGCGCTTTGCTAGTGCTAAGTTGGCCCAGCGTACGTCACTGCTAGCTCAGCTAGCTTGCAATTTTGGAACGATCACGTGCATTTTTTGTAACAAGCTGTGGAAGTAATGGCGGAAGATCAAATCGTATTGGGAACTGCATTAAATTGAATGCAGGCATTTCTTCTTACCGTATTCCTCCTCCAGTGGATCAGAAGAGGATGACGAAGTTTTCGCTCTTATTGCCAATGGAATTGAATAGCCTCCAATCTAAGCCTAGGCCTTTGCAAACTTTTTGGCAATCTCCAATAACCTCAAAGTCGATATTTTTTGCTGCAATTATTTACTCATTACATTCAAATATTGAAACTCATCATTACTCAATTGTTCTGCACTACTTTCGTCCACAGTTATTGACATTATTTCATTCTCATACTCAATCTGTAGGTTGACCATACCAAGCGATGTCTTGATCTTTGAATTGGCGCTCAAAATTATGGCTGAACTAGCAAGTTAGCAACCTTTTTTACCGCTAGATGAGCTATGTCAGCGGACTTAGCAGGCTAGATTCTGGAACGATTTGCTGGGTTCTAGCGGAATCAGCCGCTAGAATTTGGAACGCCATTTCGACAATGCTAATCTAGAGCTAGCTAAGCGCTGAATTCTGGAACACGACTTGTATTACAATTTTTCCGACGTAAGATTTGAAACGTTGCTTTCCATAAATGGGATTGTTGCATAGCACTGTGGTCAGTGAATAGTGAAAACCAGATTGGCTGATCGTGCTCTTGCATTGCTTACCATTGCGTTGCAGAGTTCAAAGCTTTGGTTGGCTCAAATCATTGGTCATTCTATAAATATAATGTTGTATCTATGACTATCAATAACGTAACGGGATAAGCAACATGGCGGTTTCCTTTCGCACCATGCGTACATCAAAGGGATGCCGCCTTACAAATGTTATGATTTGCTGGTATTATTGTGTGTTGATCTATACAAGTAATAAATGTAATGCAATCTGTGAATCCAGCTCTTTCCAACTGCATTGAGCAATATTGAGATAAATTTCATTTGAATTAGCCAATCTAAATTTAAAATATGTCTGTAAAAGCATTAGGCCCCTAGTCAAGAGCCCTACTGCTATATTTACCATTTGATAACTGGATAATTACTAATCATCTACGAGAAAGATTGAAATCAATGCAATTGTACAACTATGTACTATATATTGAAATACGAGTCTAATACGTACGATTTGATTTGAAATTGCGAATCTAACAAATGTACACGAAAGCGCGCTGATTCCATCATGGTGAAAACGGCCTAATGTTAAAAGGATAGGACTTATGCAGTGTTGCTTATCCCGTTAGGTTATCGATAGTCATAGGTTGTATCAAGAAGTTGGATTTTGTATCATATCAGAATACAATTTGTATTTATGGAACGGAATCTTAGAACGTACGGTATTATTGTCCTACACCTGTTTAATATCAAGTTTACACAATGTGATTATGAGTTACCTTGTCAACGTGATGAGATTTGAAATTAATGAAATAATTCAACAACAAAAGTGAAATACTATACAATCAGCAGCTAATTAATAACTACCCTAATGATAATTTACAACTTTTGTTATTGTAGGTGAGAGTGAAAACATATTTGTACATTTTTTTCCAATTTATTCATCTTAATTTTATTTACACTTGAAATGTACAATTTGGATGAGCAATTTTTTGTGCACACCCCTCTAGTGTGCCAATAATTAAGATTATTTGTATGATGATTATCATTATACATACAATTATTAATTATAATTATCAAGACAATAAGGTTCTATGCTTAATCCTAGAATATAATACTGAGATTTTCCAGGAACATTATTATGTAGATGGAGCTTTTCATATTGCTATCTTAAAACTGATCATAATTTAGGTTGCCCAACTAGTAACTACATCAACAACTACATATAATCAGAATAGCATATCAATAGTATTATTTCTTATTAGTAGGGGTGTGCGAATCCATGTTTTTTATTTCGAACCGAATCCGAACCTTCATAAAAAATACCGAATCCGAACCCGAATCTTTTTAACATGCATTGTGAAGCATGATAATGGGACAAACGACACTGCTTATCAAGTTACACTTGTTCCAGGAAGTGAAAATCCTATCTCAGCATTCTCATAATGACTAGAAACTGCGAGGTATTCCACTGAGAACACGTTCAATAAATATTTCATCATGAAGAAGCATCATTTTCTCAATTTCCATCATTTTTATTTAACGCGCAGTTGTCAACATCGTAGCTGTTTGCTGCATGGCATGTCATCCAACTACTGCGTGGTCGTGACGTGTGTGGTCTAACCTTGACAAGGACGAGACCAAAGATCTTAGTATCTAACTTTGTTTACGACTTTGGATACTAAGGTCTTTGACGAGACTTTCGTTCGTCCGACTCGAGACAGCCGAGCGCCAATCGAAGCCGGCCATATATGACGACACCACCCACTCGTAGGCTAGTGCGCATCGCACATGCGCGATCTAGAAAGTTGACAATGCAATGTTGCCACGTTTTTGCCGCCAAGATTCGAAATTTTCGAATCTTTTATGTTGGACCGAATCCGAATGTGGATTCGGATTCGATTCGAAAAACATGGATTCGCACACCCCTACTTATTAGCCTTGACTCCTCATTTGAACCAGAAATAGTAGCCTATAATAGTTGAAAAGTATAGCCTACATTTAATTTTAAAATACTTTTTCAATTTTGGCAATTCAGACATTTGTTAGTAAATATGTAGCAACTAGCAATGTAGGGACCTATGCCCTATATCTTTGAACTTTAGTTAATGATTTGTCGTGAAATATACAGTATATTTACATACTCAAATATATATTTCAATGTGACAAATTAATTTACAATTTGAAATGTTTTTTGGAAATCCATATCATAGACCCAATTCAAACTATTTAGACATTATTCATTGTTACCGGTAAGTACAATAATTGTGCGATATGACATGTATGTCATAAATAATGGAGAAAAATGATAGCATAACAATAGAAAAGTATGCATACCATGTAGGCCTATGCACTTAATACAAACAACACCGTGACTAACAAAGCTCCCAATGTATGTCCATTAATAACCCTATATGTGTAGTTTATATCAATAAAACTGACGACACTTGAATGACAACGAATGTAGCCTCAGAAGCTTCATTATTGCACTCAGAGGAACCAATCATTAGCTTTGTTCATCTGTCGTGAAATTTCTGCACCAACGTACAGCAGTAGTCCAAGACAAAAACACCGTTGAGTCAATTAATTAACCCAATAGGAAAGTAAGACCACAAAATGAAAGAACGTGCATCATCAAAGAGTTGATACTAGAAATAACACATGAAACAGAGTTTTGAGATCTGTTTAATTTACAGTTATTGCAATAGTTCACTCTTTGTCACACTTTGACGCTAGTTTAAATTAGGGATAACATCGATTCTATAAATTCAGAATCGATTCTGTACTTCCCAGAATCGATCAAGAATCGATTTTTTTTCAAATTTGAAAAAAAAAAAAATGTCTGTACATTTACATGTTTAAATATTCCCGCGCTGTTTTCATGTAGCTAAAACTGATGCACATCGTGTTATATCAACTGTACCGCTCTGTCGAAGTGGCGCCTTCAAGGTCATGAAAGAAGCTTTCTCCCCTCCATGATACACACACACACATTCTTCCCCACTATGCTGAAACACGCCCTTTGTCGTGTAAATGATCCAATGGCGTTTGTCTCATTACGAAAACTCTCGCCCGGACTTGGCGGGAGGGGAAGGTAAAAGATGGGAGGGGCTACAAAGAACATGTGCGAGCGATGGCACACGTGTGTCAGTCGACGTAAGTGCTACAAATGTGTACAGTTTCGATCAAAAAAAAAATAGCAAAAAAATCGATTCTCGATTTTTAGAATCGTTTGGCACTAGAATCGATTCTGAACCGATTCTCGATTAATCGATGTTATCCCTAGTATTTACTGTACCAGATATTTTATTTTATTTTATCGATTCAATATTTTAAGCTTTCGATTTGACATCAAACTGCTTGATATTGAAAAAAATAGCTGAAAAATTCATGGAAAAATTCGATATTAAAATTGGTTGATAATTGCCTATTTGATATTTACCGCTGAACAATAACAATCGGAATTGGACGAGTAAAAATGAATGCCGTCACTATACTTGACACAGCAGTCAGCGCGATCTATCAAGCTTTCATTCTGTCATAATGCACACATTCCCCCTCCACAAATCCAAAACATGACCGTTGTTGATTTCATGTTTTCGAAATGACCCTTCCGATATTGGACACAAAATTTTGTTCGAACGGCAAATTTGACTTTGGATATTATACAGACTTCTATAACCACACTCTACGAGGTATTTGTATGTTCGAATTAGGGATAACATCGATTCTATAAATTCAGAATCGATCCTGTACTTCCCAGAATCGATCAAGAATCGATTTTTTTTCAAATTTGAAAAAAAAAAAAAAATGTCTGTGTACATTTACATGTTTAAATATTCCCGCGCTGTTTTCATGTAGCTAAAACTGTTGCACATCGTGTTATATCAACTGTACCGCTCTGTCGAAGTGGCGCATTCAAGGTCATGAAAGAAGCTTTCTCCCCTCCATGATACACACACACACACATTCTTCCCCACTACGCTGAACCACGCCCTTTGTCGTGTAAATGATCCAATGGCGTTTGTCTCATTACGAAAACTCTCGACCGGACTTGGCGGGAGGGGAAGGTAAAAGATGGGAGGGGCTACAAAGAACATGTGCGAGCGATGGTACACGTGTGTCAGTCGACGTAAATGCTACAAATGTGTACAGTTTCGATCAAAAAAAAAAATAGCAAAAAAATCGATTCTCGATTTTTAGAATCGTTTGGCACTAGAATCGATTCTGAATCGATTCTCGATTAATCGATGTTATCCCTAGTTCGAATGCATAAAATCATTTCAACTGGATACTGATTGCTGCTGATATTTCTTCATTTTAGTTATTTTTGTTGACACGTCTAGTAAATAAAAAACACACGACACTCTGATGAATTATGATTAATGGAAGATATGAAGTAGTACATTTGTCCCAAAGATCTTAGTTTAGATCCTGTTAGCGATCACGTCTATGTGACTCTTCTTCTGAGGTTCCTCTGCTCCCATGTCGTTTGCTTCTTCCATTCGCTCTGCTTCTTCCAACTGACCCTCCGCTTCGTTTTCGTTATTCGTTTCTAGAAAATAGCAATTTACATTATTCAACGTATTTCGGTCTGGTTTTCATGTAGTAGCAGTGAAAAATACAATGATTGACACGTAGATTAGGTTGATAAGAAACATTGGTAACTCAACAAATTGGTAAACTTGTGCTGTACCAGTAGGCACAATTAATTCAATTCATAAACTGTAATTAAAAACATGGAATTTCCAGTTAACATCCCACACTTATTATTTGTATGTTTATTCCAAGTTGTCAGTTTTGAAGTGTAGGCCTACCTGTGGTTAATGATTCCAAAATGGCAATTGAGAAAAATATTTTTTCTTTTTTTTTTTTTTATATTGTGTTTTAACGACGCACTGTAATGATTACTAAGATCTATTGGCGTGAGAAAAATATTACGTAATGAGGAATGAAAAAAAAAAAAAAACAGTTTCATTTACATTTATTTGGGCTCATCACTAGTGTAACACTTGAGCAAAAGCTACGCTGTTTGGGCTTCAATTTTCAAAGCAGTGTTCTAGGTTAGGTATCATAGCTATTGCAGATGGGCGCCACCCATTATTCGAGAAATCCTAGTTCTATCATTTCAAAATCATCAAAACATATTGGCCAACTTTCAGTTTTCTTCAATTATGTTCCGTAAAAGCACCATATTTATCCGTCTAGTATGTGGGTCTGTGCCTACCACCGCTGTTCGGAATCAAACACTGTTAACAAATGTCCACATGCCTTTCAAAACACACATCATTATCATTATAATCATAAGCATTAAGCAACATAAGCAAAAAATCCATACTCCAGAGTTATAAGTAGGCCTAAACACTTGAGGTACATTTACAGTTCTGCTTTGTGCCAAGTGAAACATGCTTTGAGCAACAGGTGACGACGCGCACGAATCCGTTTACTGTTGACCGCTGCGACATTGCCAAACTTGGACTTCAAATTAAATTACCACGAAAAATTCTTCAAACATTCATCAAATGTCTCCTACCAAATTGTTTGAGCCTTTAATATTGTGGGACCATTAATAACCAATAATAACAGTGCAAAAACCGATGTAATATCTCCTGCAGACCGGTTTATGAATAGCAGTCGACGAGTTGGGCCTGACAGTTCAGACAAGTAAACAAAACGTTCTGTTGCATCGTGGGTCTCAGCGCATCTCTTAGTGCGCCTAGCAAGTGCTCATCCAACCTGTAGAAGCTCGTTTCCTGATTGGTCGATACACATTGCAAGTTGCTCAACGTGTGTTACACAATGCAGACGAGTGAACGTACCTTTACAGTACCCTATTACTGTCATGATTCCAATCCAGTCAAATCTCTACGCATCGATCTCGGATTCATTGTTTTCCCGCTCCTATCATTTATTTTGTCTCACCCCACTCCTATTATATAAGGTTGAACTTTCTTGCATGGATGTTTAAGAGGCCGCAGGTGCTCGTATTTCACGCCGCAAACTCTCAGGCCGTAATTTTTGTGATATCAATATGAGTGTTTTTGCATTCTGTTAGTAATTTAAAAACGAAGGTTACCGTAAATACAGAATTTTGAATACAAAAATTTGTGATTTTTCAAATTCTTCAAATGGTAAATGGAAAAATTTCTGATTCACGAAAACCTAGATACATATTTTCTAATACCGAAAAAAAACATAGAATGTGAAATATATCAGAAGTGTGAGCTAGGGAATTAACGGCGTTTATGTGAATCTGAGTTCGGCGGGCTAGTCTACAAGTGGCGCCTAGCACACGATGCATGTAAAACTCGAGTCTGAAGCGAGCGAACAACGAGCCCGTGTAGAGCGCCTGCGGCCTCTTAAGATAGATAGCTATCCAGCGTTTTTCAAGGGACCAGGAAAACTTGAATACAGTGAAACCTCTATGCATCGTTTTTCAAGGGACCAGGAAAATAAAACCATCCATCCAGGAAAATTCAACATTGATTATATGAGAGTGAGGTGAGAAAAAATGAATGATACAAGCAGGAAAGCGATGGATCTGGGAACGATGCATAGAGGTTTCACTGTATCCAATATACATGCAGTAAAACGATCCATCCATGAAAATCTAACATTGATTACATGGGAATGGGGTGAGAAAAGAAGAATGATACAAGCAGGAAAACGTTGGATCCGGGAATGATGCAGAGAGGTTTCACTGTACTCTCGAATGATTCTACTCTTCAAAATTGCTGACCAACAGGGCCAACTAAATTGGATTGTTAACTTGTAATATACATTCACACATATCAAAATTACGTATCAAACATTTACAACAACAATTGGCGACCACTAAACAAAATGTAAATTTCTCATGGTATATATACAGCAGCCAATCGGAATGAGTAAAAAATAAAAATATAATCGAAGATCGATATGTATGATGATGTGGTAGATCCAAGGTCAAAGTTATTACAAAAAGACAGATGTGACGATACACATTTACTGCATTCTCTTTCATTGTTCACCGCTAGTCGACCGATTGGAATGGCATTATTAAAATCTCTCCTCACTAACCCAACTGTGGCCAACAATTGAGTTGACACGACAAATTTCGAAATAGTTGGCCAAACTAATTTGCGATTGCGACGAACTGGAGTTGTCCATGTGATTCGTGCTTTACACATGGTAAAGAATGAACACAATGTGTGCACGAAACAGGCTACAGAAGGGAAATATTTTCGTCGACAGTACAGTGGAAAAAATGGTCAAGTTCAAGTCTTAATAATGGGATGCTAAAATACGATGAGCTTACTAGTAACATCAGAAATGTAAGAAGTGTGGGTTGTTTTAAAATCAAGTGTATTGAATGGATCACAAGGAAGAGATAGTTAACAATAAATTAGTAAGAGAGTTTGAACCATATTATCAATGCATTTCGACATGTATTACCTGTTATTTGTGAAGTTGTATTTTGTGATTGTGTTGTTAAACTTGTTATGTGTAGGGCCTATGACGTATTACAATAACCTTTTTGTTGTTAATATACAAAAAAAAAAAAAAACTGTCTTCCTAGCTATTTAATGAATGAAATAATAAAATGATGATATGAATGGCATGCTCTGGCGTGTTTGAAGAAACAGTCGACTAACCATCCCCTCGCTCCCCTGCGTTGTTCTCCTCGTTCTCTGCCTTGTCTTGGGCTTGAGCGTCTTGAGCTTGAGCGTGTTCATGATTATCCACCGCGACAGCTGCTTCCGGCAACGCTGGTATTACTCCTACAATACAATTCCAGGGTCAATAATAACAATACAGCCTGAATTAAAGTTGGAATTTATTTTTTAGGAGAAAATGGAATATTGTTGAATATTAATTGAAAATAATATGCTAGTGTTACTTGCTTTGTTGCTCACAATAATTTCAATTCAATTTTTCTTTATTTTGTAAAATACATATACGTACTCAGGAAGTGAAATAATATAATATATATAGTACAAAAAAAGGAAAATTCAATATTTTTTTTGGTCAGGACTGGGTCACTGCCCTATTAATCTTCCATGATGGCTATAACCATTATAAATATTATTCTTATAGAAATTATACCTAACTAAATATAAATATTACAAATTTGTAATGCTTTCAAAAGTTTAGCTCTATTCATGATATATACAGAGTAGATTTCTGGCACTGTATTTGAGTGATTTATCAGTTTTTTTAAAATATCTTGGTGTTATGAAAATATTTGGAGTTTAAAGGCGCGTCGAAAGCGAGGTCATTGTGATTATGAAAATATTGTTTTTAGAAATTTAAATAGGCCTACATATTCTGAAACCGGAACTACATCTGATTTAATCATGTTATAGAGCTAGACTCTTGAAAGCATTACACATTTTCAATATTTATATTTAATTAGGTATAATTTAGGTATATTCAGGACTCACTCCTGACAAAAAGTTCATGACTAATTATGCATAGCATATCATTTACTGAAACGGTTTGAAACGTGATGAATGATTATTGTTTGTTTAACGACCCCACCAACAGCTAGGTTATACGGGGGTACGAGTGAGCAGGTGTTTATGAAATTAAAAAGTGATTATAAGTGAGAGGACGTTTACAAAAACCGATGCCTTATGCGAGACTTGAACCCACGCCCAGCGGTGATTTCAGTTTCTGAAGCGGTGCCTCAGCTGACCCGAGCTACCAAGGGCAGCACGGTTTGAAACGGTTTGTTGGTTAAATTTGATTGATCAATAAAGCATACTATGTATAGCTAAAACTAGTATGGAAGATGAATAAAGAAGACATTTCTTAGCCTATACACAAGCTTCTAAAATATAATAATGAATGAATCATTTATTTTTATGAATTTTAGAAATTTCAAAAATATCCATTAGACTAACACGGCGGGGAAAAAATAAAAATATTTTTATTAAAAAAAAAATGAAATTTTGTGTGAAGTTGAATTACATCTTGATACACATTTCTGAAAATTCTCAGCTTGATCGGGTCAGCCATTTTGAAGAAAAAACATGAAATGTGCTAAATTGGTACCACTCGAAGCAGTTTTTACCCATTTATAACTTAGTTAAATGTCACCCAATTGGCAAATTTAGGCAAAAGTTTGGCAAAGAACGTCCTACACATCCCAAATTTTCTCCGAAAGCGTAAACAAATCGCATAGCTTCACAGAACATTAGTGTTAGTAATTTTCACAAAATGCTCATCTACGATAGTGACTGTCAACACTTTGAAACAACAGATACAGGTTAGTATTCAGCAATTCCCGAGTTTCAGTTGGCAGTTGCCTTGACCAACTAAGCACCCAGAAACTGAAAGTTAGTTAAGTGATAACCTTATTACTGATAATAGACAAAAAAACAAGCGGTAGTACCTACGAGGAGGGTGGCCTGAAAGGTTAATCGACGGGCTTTTGTGTAGGGGGAAGGTAGCGGTCATGACTCGATGTGTAGAGGAACCAAACCGGTCACTTTGTAAAACCTCACTCTGGATGGTTGACCACGACGAGAATCAAAACCCTGATCTTCTGAACGAAAGTTTAGTGCACTACCAACTGCCAAGCCGTATTGATTATTCTCTTCCGTAATGTATTATAAATAATGAGTACAATGAGTACAAATACGTGTATGTGTGTATTCAGTTGTATCAGTGGAAAGAAACATGTCTACCATATGTCAGGAAGAACGTCATACCTTTATCGAGATACGTAACGCTGTAAAGCGGTTTAGGTCGGATCGCATTGGGTGGGTCCTGCGGTAAGATAGGTCCTCGACGAACTGTTATTCCGGAAAAACCAACGGGTTGTACCAAAACTTGATTCTTGTCCATAGTTTTCAAATCTCCACTATGTGGAATGAAACCAGGAGCTACAACCAAATGTATCAATTACAGAGAGATACTAGTTGATAATTTTCTTATTTTCAAAGTTAAAAGTAATAAGGCCTATCTAATACTGACTTCAACTACAATTTATATAATAAACTACGAAAGCTTACTGAACTGTGAATCAAACTTCTGATAATTCAAATTTAGAACATACTGTACTACAGTATTAGAAACCTACAGTTTAGCTAATTGATGTCTCAGCAATAAACTTGCTATTTAAAGAGTTTGATTCACAGCTTAGTTTCCCCAGAAGATAAAAAAATAAAACATTAAGGCACGATATTACCAAGTCCAGTTGGTCTTTATCTGACAGTTCAAACTTGTTATCACCATGGTTACACATGCTATTTGTTTTCACAAACTCTCATATAAATACTAACTGGCTTTGGTAATACTGGGCCTAAATTAAATAATGGGAAAAATACTGTAGGCCTGATAAAAAAAATCTATTGAAAATTTGTAGATTTTTTTTCATCATATAATTTACAACGCAGCGTACGGATATAGAATTGAAACGAGTAGAACCATAAAAATGAAAAAAACCATTGTTTTTAACCGCCGATCGGTCAAGGATGAGTATTAAATTGTTCCGTGATCCGTTCTGTGGTCGACACAGAACCAATGTTGATTTCTCCTGCACGTATGGACCTTTCCTGGCCCTTTGAAAAACGGTAGAGTTTTGTTTTACGGTAGGCCTACTAATTTTTTGACAGACATTTTATTCACATGGTCTTTTACTTTTCAGCCAAATTAGCCTATTTAGAAACCGTCCAAATTCCAGAAATTTTTGTAGTTCCAAAAATGGTTAGAACCGTATTGCAATTAAAAAAAAATCCCTCCAGGCGGCTGTGACTTCTCACATCGGCTTTGCACCAATTCTTGAGGGTTAAATTGAGTCCTTGCCTAGAAAACTTTATGACAGTTTCTTGACAACTAGTCAAATCTAAAACATAGATTATAAATCCAAGCTGAGACGATCAACAGTACAGGCAGAAAGACTGAATGCATGGCACGTTCAAACGTAGCTTCTCGCTTTGTATATCTAAGGAACGATTCACTGAGAGAAGCAGAGTGATTTTTACTTTACCTAATGCAAAAATACCGTGGTAAAGGCCTAGGCATATACGGTACTCAAATCTATACAGGCAGTGTTGAATTCAGAGATTTTGCTGCGGGGGGGCAAGGGAAAACCGAAATACAAGTTTCTCAAAAAATAAACCATGTATCTAGTGCTCAATGTTTTTTTATCGCGGGGGGGGGGGGGGGGGGGCAAACGACATCCTGTTGGGGGGGGGGGGGGGGCTTTGCTCCACCGCAGGTATGCCTGGATTCAACACTGTATACAGGGACCAGACTAGACTCTTTTTCTGTGTGTGATGAAAAAAAAAAATATCACTAATTAGGATGATGGGAAAATTAATAAAAAATTATTTAGGCTTTATATGGGAAAATTAATAAAAAATAAAAGTAAGTTATTCAACTTTTATTTGGATGTAGAAAATAAAATTCAATGAAAATGTAAAATGAACATCTAAAATTATCATAACTCGACCAACATTATGCAGGAAAAGAGTGAGAAAGATATCTTGAATTGAGATGAGCCAAACCAAAAAATGTGTGAAGAGAACAAATAATCATCATCATATATGCCTACATGAACATTACATAGCCTACTGGCCTTGAATATGACCACAGTAAACGTGCGTTCATTGAAACTCGGGTGAATTCGAATTTTGCTGTAATACAAACCATAGTTTTATTCTCTACCAAGTTTTCACCAAGTATTCAGATTGAATATTTCCACAATTCAAACTTTCATGATTTAAAATGAGTACTTTTTTGGGTCCATTGATTTCAAATTGAAGCAGGTTTACTGTATTACTACATACTATTATCAAGTAATGTTGATTACTTAAATTAGTTACATAATGGCCCATAATAAGCCCATTATATTTATTATACACATAAAACTAAACAGTGACCTAGCTCAAGGAGCATATCGGTGACGGTTACTAACATGCTTCTGAAGACAAATTAATTCTCAATAGCCATTCTCAACTATTATTCATTAATTTATCTCTACATCGTTTGTCTTTATTCATTAGCATGCTGGGAATATTATGAGTGACAAGTATGTTTAATACAAGTTTAGTTCAATTCTGATCTGCATTATCACACGTTCTGTGTTCACGCGTTCGACCAAACGCTTACAAATATCTTGCTCAGGCCCGGTATTACCAAGTCTAGTTAGCCTTTATCCGACAGTTCAAACTTGTTATCACCATGGTTACCTGGGATATTTGTTTTCAGCAACTCTCAGATAAATACTAACTGGACTTGGTAATACCTATGACTATCAATAACGTAACGGGATAAGCAACATGGCGCTTTCCTTTCGCACCATGCGTATATCAAAGGGATGCCGCCTCACAAATGTTATGATGATTTGCTGGTATTATTGTGTGTTGATCTATACAAGTAATAGATGTAATGCAATCAGTGAATCCAGCGCTTTCCAACTGCATTAAACAATATTGGGATAAATTTCATTTGAATTGGCCAATCTAAATTTAAAATACGTCTGTAAAAGCATTTAGTCCCCTAGTCAAGAGCCCTACTGCTATATTTACCATTTGATAACTGGATAATTACTCATCATCTTCGAGAAAGATTAAAATCAATGCAATTGTACAACTATGTACTATATATTGAAATACGAGCCTAATACATACGATTTGATTTGAAATTGCGAATCTCACAAATGTACACGAAAGCGCTTGATTCCATCATGGTGAAAACGGCCTAATGTTAAAAGGATAGGACTTATGCCGTGTTGCTTATCCCGTTACGTTATCGATAGTCATAGGTAATACTGGGCCTTAGTAAAAATGTAATTGCTACCGTAGGCTACATATAATAAGATAGAGACCTACAAACGTAAAAGCTAGAATTGAGAAATGTAGAATTATTGGCCCCGTAAAGAGAGTGGACATAATAGGAGTATGTTGTGTATGACATTGGAGTGAAGTAGTTATGGCACATTTAACATTCACACAAAATAAAACTTGAAGTAAATTAAAAAATGATCCAGGTACAGTCTCAATAGGTACATTCTGCCAACAATGCCAGTACAATGTCACAAAGCAAAGCATTGCTTTTGTTTGAGATAAAAGCCCATAAATAAGTGGTTAAGTACCCTTTGTGCTCATTCAAACAAATACAGTGTAATATGTTACTTCAAATGCCCTATAAATGGAAGTTTATCACATTCAAAGCTCACTTGATTTGGACTTGATCCTAGATACAGTCAATGCCACAAAGCAAAGCAAATGCTCTTATCATTAGTCAGCCATTGTCTGAGATAAAAGCCTATAAGTAGTTATAAGTACCTTTTGTGCTCATTCCAATAAATACGTTACACCCTATACAGTGAAACCTCTATGCATCGTTTTTCAAGGGACCAGGAAAATAAAACCATCCATGCAGGAAAACCATCCATCCAGGAAGATTTAACATTGATTATATGGGAGTGGGGTGAGAAAAAAGGAATGATACAAGCAGAAAAATAATGGATGCGGGAACGATGCATAGAGGTTTCGCTGTAATAATATTAGTAATATGTTACTTCAAAGACCCTATAAATTGAAGTTTATCACGTATAAAGCTCACTTGCTCTAGATCCTTATTCCTTACATAGTGCTTGGTTGAATGAAACGGGTATTAGTTAAAAAAGCTTGCCAACGAAAATCATAAAAGCCAATCTCAAATAGAAAAAGCATAGGCTAGGTGTAGAAGTACCGTTCTTTGGAGTGGGTATCTTCATTCCGGCCCTGTCCAGAGCTTCTTTGGCTTTCAGTTCAGCTTTCAGCTGTTCAGTTTCAACGCGGAGCTTCTGCGTTTCGTGTTTTCGTTCCTCCAGCTGTGTGCTGAAGCGTTCTTTCTCGAGACGTAGTGTGGCGATTGTGCCGTCTTTAGATATGTCTAGCTTCTTTAGAGATTCCTGAAAAGATTCAATCGAAAATATTAACAAATAACTCATTATCCAGGGTTGGCAAGTTTTAGCCACCCCCTGGCTTACACCGTGGTTTTAACCGGCCTGGCCAAAACTCATTTTAGCCGGTTTTAACCACCTTCAACATAAAGAATAATATACTCTGGTCTATTCATTTTTAATTAAATTTAATATTACATCTTAGTGGTGTATAAGCTTTGTATTTTGGCATGTCTTGTTAATGATGTACATGTAAATATGACACAAATATGACACAGCCAACATAGATGTACAAGGCTGTAGGATTCATCTATTATTTAGTTCTACAAACTTGAGATAGATTGCAGTATATGAGGTTTTTGGTTTTGTTTGTTTTATCTAGGTTTTATTCACTTTACAGCATGGCATAAATATAGGTTTTTCACACAATAGATATTTGGGTCTACATTTATAGGCCACATTTTTACATATAGGCATTAACATACTGGTTGTCTATATATTTTAGTTTTGACCAGTTTTAGCCGGCTAAAATCAGTTTTAGCCGGTTAAAACCGGTTTAAATCACTGGCCTGGTCAAAACTAATAAAGGCGGCTTTTTGCCAACCCTGTCATTATCGGTAATAAAGTAAAACACATTTGATTTGAAATTCAGTTGATCCAAAAAGGCCCATTTAGAATTATAGAAATATCAGCTGACCAATCATCAGTGCATGAGAAGAAACTCTGACGAGAAAATACTACCAACTACCACACAAACAGTCCAGACAAGACTTGAGTAGAGCAGGCAGATGCGCCTTAAAACCCTAACATTCATTCAGTAGGCAAGAATTTGTGATTAAGAGTATTGAATTTGTAAACTAAATTTTTTTAAGAAAACTAGAAATTTCAAGTTTGATTTTTTCTTGGCATGTACCATACCTTGTTCCAAAATTTGGTATAATATCGGTACTCAATTATTTAGACTTCAACAGTAAATGGTGCATAGTATAGTGCACATATCTCAATTGACTGGATAAGCATATGGGCCCAAGTCAGAATTCAATTTGAGCATAGCCTACATGAAAAGAAGAAAAAAATGTTTTTGTTTTTTGTTTGCGCTTCAGAGGTCAAACGAAAGTACAAATTGTGATGAAACTTGGCGTGCACATATGTCGTTATTCAACTTGAGATTTGGTGCACTGTCGGTTAAACCACTTCTGAGAGAAGACATTTCGACATTTTGAGAAACGAATGAAAAAATTAAAAAAAAATTCAAATGAATTCAAATTTTTAGTAAGTGTACAAGAATTATATACAGTATTCTCAAGTTTTATATAAATTGGATCAGCTACTGTGAATAAAGAAATTGAAATGTGATTTTTCTACATTCATTGAGCCCATTTAACAGATCCACAGGTGAAACCCCAATCAATTAGAACTGCAAAACAATTAAAATAATCAACAGATACATAAATTAGAGATGCTGCATAACAAAGGCAGTGAGTGCTCGACTTTATAGTTTCGAAATCAAGGGGTGTACATATATATAGCTTTCAAGTACATTTCATATATAAATATCACGCTCATCTTTCTGTATGCAACGTTTTTCCAGTCGTATTCAACACTCGATGGTGTGTAGTGCAGTAGGGTTATTGTCATAGAGATAGGATAGTTATGCAGAATAAAACCACATAACATGCAGAAACAAATGCAAAATTATTCAAAATCTGTAGAAATAAGTTAAAAACCGGATTAGCGAAAAAAAAAAAAAATTTGTATACTTCTATCAATGTATTCAGTTTATCAATTTAGAGGCTTTCTCTGCTGGTATATTAGTATAAAGCTTCGTTTACTGACTCGCGTTGGACGCGTCGAGCGACGTGCGAACCGCGTGTTGCTCCCGCACGTATAATTTACTGACTCGCGTTGGACGCGTCGAGCGACGTGCGAACCACGTGTTGCTCCCGCACGAATTGTTTACTGACTCGCGCAGTCGCGCCCACTGACTGATTACTGAATCTCAGTTAATGCAAGATGGATGCTATTGATTTGTATAATTACCAAGTGGAGCAATATTATTATTATATTGTATGATTATGAAAATGAAATAAATTGAATTAAATAACGCATCCTGTGGCCTGTCCACCACGACAACAAAATCCAAAGACAACGATGAGGTTAGAATACGTCCAATCTTCACGAAAGTCCCGTAAAATTCGCAGCGCTGATGGTTGAACAGAATGCATTGTGGGAGAGTAGCGCGCGATCAGATGCGACCGAGCAAAAATGTTGGACCGAGCCCAACTTGGAAGCGACACGCGAAGGCCTACGCGCCGTGTTGCCTGTCGCGAGCTACTAGCGCTGTGATTGGTGTCGCTCGTCGCGTGTCGCGCCCAACGCGAGTCAGTAAACGATACTTAATACTTCCTTACTGTACTCTTTCAAGAATTGATACAGAATGAGTGGAGTCACTGAAATGTGGAATGTATGAAATGAGGGGATGAGTATCTTTGTTGGAAGGGGATAAGCATCACAGAATTCCAGGTAGTAACTACTGTGCATTGTAATTATCCAGGTTTATACTTATCGAGGAATCCATCAACTTCCCTTCCACAAAAGACAACAATACCTGGATGAAGTCAGATTTAGAAAGAAAACTTGGGAAGATAACATCATTAGGGGGCTGGGAACTAGGTATTCCCAGGTACCTAATTACCGGTGACTAGGTATTACTATTACCTGGTGTTATACTTGGAAAGTCACTCCAGCTCCAGCCCCAACCTCGTAACAAGTAGATTTAGAAACAAAAAATTATAATAGGATGTCATGGAGAGAAATACCTAGTTGAAATGTTCAAATAACCATTTTGATTTGGAAGATTCAAGGATGTAACACAATCGTTTTCAACTTATTATTAATTTCTAATTTAATTTTAATTATTCATTTTGACGCCCCCCTGTTGGCATCGCCCTGTGCGCTCGCATCGCTCGCCGGTACCTTCTACCCCCCCCCCCCCCCCCCCCAGGTCCTCCTAGGGCTATTACGCTTCTGCCGGTACCTATTTTCAATTCTTACCAATTCAGTATTACATAATACACCTGCATTATGAATTTCTTCTTTTTCTTTATTCAAACTCTTAATTTCAGCATTCAGATCTGTCACTTTCTTTTTAATTTCGTCATTCTCTGCCCTGCTCTGCTCCTCATGGACTCGCAGTGTTGCGATTTCTCCGTCGAGATTTTTGATACGTCCTTCTGCTGACGATCTCTGATGTATGCACAAGTCCTGTTCATCGGAGCTGAAAAATACCAAAATTGTTAATTTAATTAGTCAATCCATCTGACGCGTGTTACAAAAAACAATGACAAACAAATGCCACAAGGTACATTCCTAGTGTGAAATCTGTGCATATATGTGCTACGGTCATGTAATTCTTTTTATGAAACTAGGCCTATGATTGTTTTTATGAAAAATGAAATGAGGAGTCTTCTTTTCAGTAACTTTTTAGGTGTCGGTATTATAAACGAGACGGTTGATCACCGTAAGTTGGAAAAAAAATAAACCAAAATACCGGTAGTTTCCCGTACCGGTAGTTTACCGGTAGTTAATACCGGTACAGGTTAATCACACACTGGACACTTTTTATTCAAACATTCAAATATTGTTCTGAACTACAATAATTCTCTATGCCTACTAGGCCTACTAAATGATGTATCATGCTATGATTTTAACCTAGCATCCAAATGATTCATCATGAACTATACAAATTAGGCCAATTAAATCATACGCGCTGCACTCGGAAAAGTGAACATAAATAATAATAATACTGTAATAGACTAATTTAATAACCCATTTGTTTCTCAAAATTCAGCTCATGAAGTAAGGATAGGAAAGTCACAAGAAGTCAACAATAGAACGACCAATTACATGCATCAATTGCATCCTTAAATGCAACTTTTCCTCCAACGATTTCATAATCGAGTGTAGGCGTACATGCAAAATGTACGTGGTTAAATGTGATGTGTGGAATTTTTCATTTTGTTATTTGGATTATTGATTTTTGTTTGCTTTACGACCCCACCAACAGCTAGTTTATATGGGGCAGGTGATTACGAAATTATGAAGTGATGATAAGTGAGAGGATGTTTACAAAAACACATCCCTTATGCGGGACTCGAACCCACGCCCAACAGTGACTTCAGTTTCTGAAGCGGTGCCTCAGCTGACCAAGCTACCGAGGGAGGTAATTTGGATTTTATTGACATGAATGTGAATTCATGAAAAAGATACCATAGGAAAACGAAATTTGAGGAGCTACGATTCAAAATGTACTACGACTACCAGTACCTTTGGTACTTGGTGGACAATACACTTGAATTACCGGTACATACATTATAGACCACTGTGTAAACTTGTCAAGATGTTTGGATGCAATCCATCTGGAATTTTATGGATGAAATTTGGGGAATCCTGCAGGCCTGCACCTTCAATTTAATAATGCCATTGAGGAGATGATAATTCACTGTCACCCGCACAATGACTCAAGCCATCAAGTTTGATCTATAGACTCAATGCCTCGAGGTTAGATTCCCATTCTTCAATCCTTTATTATTAGCCGTAGGGCTACACCTACATTCTTTTTTATTTATACTGGATTTAACTACGCACTGTACTGATACCGGTAACTACGAGTCTACGATCTATTGGCGTTGGTGAATGATATATGAGATGAAGGGATGATAATATGAACTAGATTATTTTATTAGGTGTTTTTGGATAGTGGGGAGGAGTCAATCGTGGCCTGTTGTTAAGGAACCATCCCAGTATTGACCTGAACGACAGAGGGAAACCACAAAAAAAAACTGTAAAGATGGTCGACCATGGCGGATCAATTAAACCTCGGTCTCCTGATTGACGGTTCAGTGTATCAACCACTCGGCCACTCGCCTCACACCTAAAAGTGAGACTAGCAGAGGCTACATTGACAATAGTATTAAGCTTGAATATTGCTTTCTCATTTAGCAGGAGCTTGGAACTAGACATTGGTATGAAATCAATGCCCTGGACTGAGTTGAGTAGTTAGCACACTCAACCGTCATTCAGGAGACGAGGTTCGATTCACGCCGTGGTCGACCATTCTGGCAGGGGTTTTTCGTGGTTTTCCTCTGTCGTTCAGGTCAATACCTACTGGCATTGGCATCGACTTAGGCTAAGACTCCTTTACAGTATGCAAAAAAAAAAAAAAATGATAGGTAAAATAACCCTTTATCTCATCATCCCATAGATCATTTAAGATCTCAGTTATCAATAAAATGCGTCGTTAAACTCAATATACCTAAATGAATACAAAATCACAAATAGTAAATTATTCCTAGTTTGATGCAAGGTTCAGTGTCATAGAGGGGGAGGGTGCTCACCACATTTTCAATTGCTCCCCGATGTGTTCGAGTTGTTTGATCAGTTCATCGTTTTGAGTTGACATTGTCCACCAGTTGAACGCTAAGAGCATGCATATTACAATTAAACCACCAACTAAAAACGGTGGACATCGTCCACTTCCCCGCATGTTGTCTAAACCCATTTCACTATCTCCACTTTCGATGCTCTGTCAGCTGCTGACTGCTGTAAACAAGTAAAAGTGACACGACGGTCGGCGACTCCTAGTTTGTACGGTAGAGTGCGAGTCATGCACCTCTGATACGGTGCAGCGGGAACAGAAAAACCATTTTAAAGCATACCTTTTATGATTTCAGTAATTTATAACAACAATAATAATAATAAAAATAATAATAGGCCATCATTTTTGTTTATTAATTTAATCAGTAGGAACTTGGAAGGCCTCGTCACTCCTCGCTGTCTAGATACAGTTTAGTTTAGTATCAGTTTAGATTAAATTAGTTCTGGATGTTTGTTTGGTTGAGTTTAGGCCGTAGCACAGATCTGTGGCCGTAGGTTATATAATAAGGTCTTTGGTTTAGGCATTGATACTTCTCAATGGTTTAGGCACGTTGTAGCGATACCAACCCATTTTATAATAATATTAAGATATGATTATACAGATAAATTATGAAATATTATGTTATTTACGTCCTTTATATTATGATACAATGGGTTGGTATCACTACATCGTGGTTTAGGTTAGGTCAGTTGGGTTAGGTTAGATTGATTATGCTAGTTGGATTGGGTTGATTAGGTTAGTTTAGGCTGCTTCCAAGAACAACAACAACAACGGTCCGTTAAAATAGCGACTGCCAATGAATTCAAGACAGAAGGTTCCGACTTCCGACCGACCGTCTCCCCTGTCCCATACAATACAACTATCGCACGGGTTGTTTACACTCAAGATTATATTTCACACTTTCTTTTGTGGACACACACAAGCACACTGTTGTTCATTAGATCAAATATTAAGTAACAACATCATTCTGAAGTCAGAGAATTTAAATTTATGTTTTTTTTATCAACATCGAAACTTGATACAGGATAATAATGAAAGTAGGCCTACATTCTCCTCCAATGAGACCAATTAAAAAACATCATCCACGTCAAAACTTGAAACCATCCTAGCTAAAAATGGAAATCGAATACTGTAAGGTGGAACATCGAATTTGTAATAAATTATTTTACAGTGAACGGTTTGACGTAATTCTGTTTTTCAAAAATACCACGCCTTTAATGAATTGGATCCCTATAGGCTATGAACAATATATATATATTCTAAGTGGCTACTATTATTGATTGAGTGTGGACAATACTCAGTCTAACGCGGCAATAGGTTACCTGCAAAACCTTGACCGTGAATAAGTCATATTACATTGGTTCGATATTATAGCAAACCAGCATTATCCACTTTTTATACCCATTTTTCTCACATGGTTGCATAATGTGATAATATGTTTATATTAATTCATATTCATATTGAAATTATTTGCATATCCATATAATTTTATGAGTCCGTAATACTAGCTCTATATTCCATTACATTCCCTAACCATACTTCTCATTATATTCTTGATTCTACCTTCGATATGCCTCGTTTTGTTATCTCCTTTCAAAAGATGTATCTCTTGTTCTGATATTATGGATACATTTTGTATAATATAATGTTGCAGTTATATATGACAATTAAAATGAGGTGGTTAGATCGCCCTTGTGGCGCCCCGTCCAAACGAACCTAACTTTTTTCATGGCCTTAATTGGGGAACAATAATTCTGTATCAAATTTCTTTGAAATAAAATGATAATAATATGTCAATGTAATTATACTTGAAGCTATTAAGGTGTTATGATGTACTGTACGTACAGTACATAAAGTGGAGTGAATTAAACGATTGCAAATACCACACTAATCGTCAAGTTATTATGAGTAGTTGAATACAATAGGTATAACGAAGCTGAGTCAAACAATTGGCATTTTGTATCGAAGGGATGATGGGGATCGAATTATGTAGAGGCCTAAGCCAAGCCACGATAATTATGAAACCGCATTAGTACATGGCACTTGTGTGACCTTGGTTCCGGTGTCGATAAATATTAATTGGATGAGCGAAGCGAAAACTCAATTTCACCATACCCGAAAAAAAAGTGACTGTTTTTTTTTTCGCGCTCCACAGGTCAAACGAAAATTCAAAATCAGTTGAAACTTGGCATACACAAGTGTCATTATCTAATTCGATACTGTATAGTTTTAAGGCCCAATCGATTGCACCACTTCTGAGAAAACTCATTTCAAAGTTTTCAAAAATCCCATAAGAATAACCCAGAGGAAAACACTTGTAATTGAGTTGTATTTTATATATGGACAATTAAGCTGGATCCCAGTGGTCAATCACGTAATGTGAACAGCTGACAAATAAAGTGGTTAATCTCTATAGAAATTAATCACGAAATAGGAGGGCAGTGATGTAATTGTTTGGATCTTGAGGTGGATACATATAACCAATCCAAAGAGATGTCGGTATATGTTCTAGCTCATCCATCGACGCGGCAACATGACGTGATTTCCTATAGTATTGATAATAATAATAAAAAACATATATATATATATATATATATATATATATATATATATATATATATATATATATATATTATATACATATATAACTTTTTTTGGAGGAGCGTAAACGGAGACTCATTTTTGTCACTTTAAAAAGAAAGTGTTGGTTCGCGCTTCAAAGGTCAAACGAAAGCATGAATGCTGATGAACCCTGGCATGTACATACTGTCACCATCGAACTCGATACTGCATGCAGTAGGCCTATAGTTTATATAGTTGTATAGTCGATACTGTATAATATTTTGACGAAGGAAAAACATGTATTACATTTTTTTTTCAAACGGCTTGTCCGACTTGCAAAATATTCTTCAATAATGTGTATTGTGTAATAATGTGAATAAAGTATCGTGTAAACGATTCTATCTTTCATCCATTGCCTTAATTGGGGAACAATGCTTTTGTGTCAAGTTTCGATGTTATTAAGAAAAAAAAAATGTGTTTCAATTCAGTGAGATTTTTTTTTTTTTTTTGAGAGAGAGAGAGATTTTATTTTTCTCATATTTTTCCGTCCAGCCCAATCTTATGAGACTTATAGAAACTTTGTGATGGTATTCCTCGAAAATGGTCTAACCGATTTGACCCACAAACTATCAAATAGTTTCGCGATAATTTCTTGAATTGGTTATTATTTAACCATTCACAAGACCATGCACTGGTATTTTAACGTCACACATGAATATAAACAGTCAATCTTTATCTCTGATGATTGTCTACACACTTATGCGAACAATTTACTAGAATGGTGTTATTTTTATCAGATCCGACAGTTTAAGTCTACACCATATTATAGTAAATACCAACAAGCTTGTGTGTGATTAAGGTGTAATCACATGTGAAACCATCTTCGATCTACATATTCATGTGAGGAAATTGCATTTTCAAAACAACAGACCTTTAGATCTAGAGTCTTGATAACTTGTGTATATAGTCAGGCTAATATCAGCCCTGATGCGGTTCACTCTATATAAGTTACATCTAATTCATAGGATGTAGTAAAAGTGCCTCCAGATATCAATATTACTGCAATATTATTACTCGAGTTTTACACATTTTCTTTGTCGAATTTTAGAAAAACATTGTTTTTATTTGCATCCACTTATATCCATTATAAGCGCTGTGTATAGAATAAACACAAAGAAATAGTGCGCTATATTTTTTGTTCAACAGAATATTAACCCTGACCTCAAAAATCATTACGCGAATCAAAAGAATTTTCGTGTCTTTTTCTAATATATGATTTATTTCATCAGTAATTTGAAGATAAACACAGATAAAAATGATTGTTCCCTTTTTATGGTTCAATGAGAAAAATAATTATTGATGATCAATTCTTGAATTATTGAATTGATAAAATGAATCGATCCAATATGAAGTCAGTATATAGTTGAAGAAGACGTCATTTGTACCACTGATTTTATCGCTACCAAAATAATATAATTATCTAAAAAGTTGGAATGTTTTTTTCTTGTTTATACGTCGTGTTATATATGAGAAATATTTGGTTGAATCATGGTTATTAGTGTATCCTAACCGGAAATCAAAGTCGGACCGCATTATTAACCAAGTCAAGTGCTCTACCATTATTAACCGGCAAGTGTTGGTGGATCGATTCCTTTCCAATAGTCAGTGCTATACTTGTCTCCACGGAAGAAGACTTGACAAAAGACAGAGACAGAGAATGTATTCAAGCAACTGAAATGTTGGATTATGTAACTATTGTACCGAGTATAAGCTCAGCGTTCCAGAGCTGTGCAACCAGTCTGCAGGCCATCAGGTTAAATCTAACTGAATAAAGGCAAACGCTCCACTGTTACCGCGTTGATGGATGAGCTAGAACATATCAACTTATATCTTTGGATTGGTTATTATTAAATATATACACCTTGAGATCCAAACAATCAAGTTAATGCCATCCTATTTCCTAATGAATTTCTATTTTAATGAAGAAAGATTTGTTTTAATCGTTTCCAATAATTAGTGGCACCCATTGCTTGGATTTAATTGGTGTCTTAATAGCTTTGAGTGATTTAACAAAAATTGGATTATATATTTTTTTACATCAAAACAGCTGATTTGATTGGACTTAAAGTTCGGAATAAGGTGTATAATTATTATATTGAAATTTCCTGAGAATTTGAATTCTCTCGAAGGAAATATTTTTGAAGATTTTTTTCCTCTGGGTTATTCTTATGGGACTTTTGAAAATTTTGAAATGAGTTTTCTCAGAAGTGATTGAACCGATTGCGCCTCAAAACTATACAGTATCTAATTAAATCAGGACACTTGTGTGTACCAAGTTTCAACTGAATTTGAGTTTTCGTTCGACCTGTGGAGCGCGAAAAAAAAACGAAAAAAAAACGACGGACACTTTTTTTTCGGGTATGGTGAAATTGAGTCTTCGCTTCGCTCATCCAATTGAGGCTATTTATCCGTCTAAAAATGAGAAGAAATACTTCTGACAAATAACTTTATTTCGAATCAACTAATGCAGAGCCATTGAAGTGAATTGATATTAAAGTGATAAAAAAACAATTCACAATATTTTGACTCGTTTTTTCTGTGTACCGGCGAAATGAATGAACATGCTCGTTTAATACGAGAATTCTACAGCAATATAATTGTAAGCATTGAAACTCGGTAAAGTTGATGTTCAAACTAGTGAGCATGTCATCAGTTAGTTGTTATTTTCATAAGTCTTGCCGTTTGATTATCATCAACGTTTTAGTTGCCAGAGAAATTTTAATTTTTTCTATGGTATTGTAAATAAATCTGTATTAATAGAACGGCAAGACTTATGCAAATTATAATTACCTGATGAGATGCCCAGTAGTGTGAACAAAAGACCCAACTTTGGTTTTTATTATAGCTGTGGAATTCCCGTATAAAACGAGCATTTTCATTTGTTTTGCCGGTACACGGAAAAAACGGGTCAAAATATTGTGAATTATTTCTGTATTAGTTTAATAACAGTTCACTGCAATGGTTCTGCATTAGTTGATTCGAAATAAAGTTATTTGTCAGAAGTATAGCTTTTCTCATTTTCAAGTGGCTGAATAGTCTGAATCAAGAAATGAAGATCTATAGTAATAGGCCTAATAATAATAATTTCTTCATTCAATGGAACAATTTACATTGTTGTAAAATGCGTCAACCTAAAACTAGATGAGTAATATGTCATAAAAAGTATGAAATCAAAGAAAATAACTAACAACATTCACAGTTCTTCAGTATACCTATGGTGTTGAAGTTCATTGGTTTTAAATAATTAAAATGGGGTGGTAAGATCGCCCTTGTGGTGCCCCGTCCAAACGATCCTACTTTTCATCCATAGCCTTAATTGGGGAACAATGATTTTGTATCAAGTTTCGATGTTATTAAAAAAAAATAAAAAAAAAAAAATAAAAAAAAAAAATATATATATAATATATATGTATATATATATATATATATATATATATATATATATATATATATATATATATATATATATATATATATATATATATATATACGTCAAGTAAGAACAGTTTCACATAATATTTAAAAATATTTAAATTTGTAATGGCTTTCAATTCAATTGGTAATGAGTTAAAAAGTTTGACCCCTGTATATTCAGGGTTTCTGGCAATTGTTAATCTGTGAGCCTATATACATGGAGATCTTTTGCTTGTCGCGTTTTTTGTTGAATTTAGTTCTTTGATGAGTAAAATATCTATCAGGTGTTAATTAGGCTGACGTCTCGATCTTCTTCTCTCGTTACAAATAAGCAATGCGGATTGCATAATTATCTACAACTTGTGTTGTGCTACACACAAGAGCACATTTCTTGATGTGGGTATATTATTATTTTTTTTTGTAACACGTTGTCGTCCAAGAATTTCTGTTAATTAGCAAAGTTGACGTGATTAGTTTTTCTTCCGTCTACTCGCGATGCAGTTGAACGATTAATCAACCAGGCCAATTAATTGGCGATAGGAACGCGTGTAACTTCATTCGATATTTTATATTCCGTACCAATTACAGCTGTAATTGATCAGGCTTATGTCAGTTACAATATGAATAATAATTAAACCACTTTCTATACATTTTAATGTATCTTTATAAGCAATATGGAGTGAAGTACTATTTTTTAGTTCATTCTTTCACTTTTATCAACATGGAAAACTCGACACAAAGTCATTATTCCCCAATTAAGGGGGTGGGTGTATGCCCGTTTTCTATACAAACAGAGAAATTCATCCTTACTATTTATTACCATGCTCACGGGCCAGTGTTATTCAATGGAAAATTATACCAATTCGAAGAGAATTGTTTGCTACTTCAATTAATATGACATTCTATTTTGTGAATTCAATCGGTTTTAAGATAGAGTAATACGTCGATGAATAGCAAGAGAGGGATTAAATTCATTGTTAAAACCGTTGTTCAGTTGTTAACACATTGTTAAGTTCATTGTCATCTTAAAACTTGTTGTGCTCGAGTTGAGGTACATGTATACAAATGCCAACTCATTTACATATTTACTATATATATAATATATACATATATATATATATATATATATATATATATATATATATATATATATATATATATATATATTAAAAAAAAAAAATATATATATATATGTATATATATATATATATATATATATGTATATATATATATATATATATATATATATATATATATATATATATATATATATATATATATATATATATATATATATATAGATATATATGTACATATATATATATATATATATATATTTTTTTTTTTATTTATGTATATATATATATATATATATATATATATATATATATATATATATATATATATATATATATATATTTTCTACACATATATATTCTAATATTTTACTTCATATTATTCAACTATATGTATATTTTGTTTGATAGCTTTTGGTATGCGCTCGTGATCTGTTATTTCGCTGATAACGTCAGATATGTACAGATATTCTCAATATTCTATCACTTGAAATTATTTCTGCGCAGAAAATGGAACTTCAAAACAATAACCGTATCGACTGCGTAGGTTCATGAGTCAATCATTTTTTAAAATTTCAATTGTATGCAGTATTTTAAATTATATTCAGTAACTATTCACAAGCATACAAGTAGCAAGTGTCAATATAGGCCATATAAAAATAGTAATTGTTATATCTTTGAAAAATAGAAAAAACATATTTTCTCACGTCGGCTATTGATCCTATATAACTTGATTGGACATTAAGCTCGAAAGCTGTTTTGTTTCATTGAACAAGAGCCGACAAAAGGTTAAAGTTGAGTCTACTTTTCACTTATTTCGTGATCATACATTAAAAGAAAAGGTGCAATGAACGTGAGTTAATTCACCAACATTTAATTAGATATAGGCGATACTTTTCTAAGCGCAATTGTCCTTACAACAATGGAAACTAACAATTAAAATAAAATCCGGCTTTACTTTATGCATAAATGAAATGAGCATCGTATTTAAAACAATGGGCTTCTCGTGAAGGGTGACTCTACCAAACGGGAGTAACATTCCTTAGAAATGGTTCTCTTTACCGTCTCATTAACTTATCACCTTATCAAAACGCCCCAAGTATTCTATATACACTTTAATTCACTCGTCGCATAGCACGTGCTATAAAACCTCTTTATTAACACCAGCTTCGTTTCTTAACCTGCAGTCAACGAGTCAATTAAACGTTGTACCGTTTTATAAACGAAGTTTTGGCATCGAGCACCACGATTATACGAGATTGGCTATTAATTATCGGTTGAATTTCATACGTATGGCAAATGACTAAATCGTTTAATTTATTGCTTGCACTGACTTTTAAGGGAGGAGGCCAGTGAAAATCCCAACTTCTTAAATATACCAACAAAGTGGATGAAAATTCAGTGGATTATCATTTGATGGGCAACAAAAAATAAAAAAAAAAAAAAAAAATTATTTATCCAAAATTTGCCTTGGAATTAAATTTTTTATGAATTTTCACGAATATTGATGAAGAAAGCCCTCATTCGAGTAATTATTTTTTTACATTTTTTTTTTTCATTTTAAAATGGAGATAAATGATACAGTAATGAACAACAGTTATCATCCTCTTATATGTGACATACTATCAGTATATTTCAGGATTGTATTCCTCAGCAAATTTTTTGAAACAATACATTTCAAAGGTATTCAAGTTATACAATTATTTGCAATAGTTCCATCAGACATAACTGACAAAGATAACTGTCAATGATTGAGCATGTATTCAAAAATATTCACAAAAAAAATGGATATGTTTCATAAAATATTATAGAAGTTACATCATTCTCCATATTGTATATTGTCGAAAAAATATATCCCAGAAAATACATTTGCAGATTTGAGTTGAGATTTAGTAAGTCAGTTCCTCATAACTCCTTGCCTGGCATACTAGAAGGCACCAGCCCCATACGTGAGACCCTCATTTTTCTTCAGTTTTTCTTCAGCTCTCAGCATAGCCAGCTTCTTTATATGTCGCATCTTCTCGAAGGCCAATGCTGCACGAACTTGGCTCTTTCCCACCCGTCGTTTGTCTCGTCTCTTCGTCAAGGATGCTGTGGAATGGCCTGGAGAAAGTTTTGCATTTGCCATATTTTCTTTCACTGATACACTACATCCGTTGTTGAAAACAGAGATGGCTTCCACAACAGCCATGTCGATACGCATTTTAGAGACAAATGTATCTTTCGGACATCTGCGCCAGATGGTACTATGCAAACTTTCGTTTGCGTTCGAAGTCCGTCCGAGTAAGCACCGTTCAAGTAGGGAATCTGACGCAAGGCGCTGATAGACGGGCAGGATCTTGGTCACAACTTTATTTGATAATGGAGTCCCAATGTAATCTTTATGGTTTCCAGGTTTAGAATTATTAGCCAATGCTTTGTTGAAGAAACACCACGTATTCTCGCCTGTTGGACACTTATGGTGCCGCGGATTCAAATCAGTGGACGAACAGTGGTAGAGTGTTGCAAATATTGCGGTCTTCATCTCATTGGTGCTGTGCATATTATTGACAATAGCATTTCGATAATACCTAGTCAGAGATTTGATGACGTCAGGTTTCAGGCTTCCATAAGAGCGACCTCCGAGAGTAACTCCTTGACCTTTTTCGTGAGCAATCACATTACGAAGACCAGTGCCAAGTCTCTTCGCAACGTGGTTCAAGCATTCTTCTTTTTCGAAACTAACATCTGGGCCATAAATCTGTTCCTTCACAAGATGGTTGAATGTCTTGGCATCACCGTCAGACAGTAAAGTGGTGTACCGCATTCCGAAGGATTCGGACCTTCGCCACAGCCTATCGGCTGCAGTGACCTCCATCGCAGGAGATGAACCTTCGTAATTTTGTTGACAAGATGACTTGTGGCCGTTGTACCAGACTTGATATTCTGGAGAATCTTCACCCAGTTCCGACTTCCCGATTTCACAGGACTGGCAATACTTCGATAGCACTTCAAAATCTACTACAAATCCTGTAAGTAAATCGATTACCGCAGCGAAACCATACTTGGACGTGAAACCTCTTTTGTGCCAACTACCATCAAAACTCACAGCAATTTCTATCATGGCATCCAGTAGCAACGATGGGTTCAGATTAGCGTACGCTTCTCTCACTGCTCGACGCGCTTCATCCAAAAATGATGTTTGACTAGTGACATCATTGCTATAACTTTTCAAATGGCTCGCGTAGGAGGTTTTGCTCATCGGATTCAATCCCATGATGGTGGAAAATTGTTCAAACCCAGAGTAGCCTTTTCCCATGTGTGTCATAGCTGCTGCGGCTCGCCGATTCACATCGAACCCAGGACGCGATGAACCGGTCGACATACGGGCTGACGTATACACTGATCTATTGATATCTCCACATAGTTCACAGTGGAGTGACAATTTGTGAGCTAATCCAGCTGAGTGCGTCTTAGTAACAGTCAAACTGTGCACTTTACAGATGGAACATACGCAGTGACTCAATAATTCAGAATATGTATCAATATTTGCTATAATATACTCTACAGTGTTATCAGATGGCATGGTAACAGGATCATCCGCAGTAGCGTACACTGCCTGTATACGCTCACTCTTCTTATTCGGGCCAGTGACAACGGGCGTGGGCTCACGTTCAGAAATATTGTCTGACACTCCAGTACCGGTACTTGTTGAAGGCTGACACTCCTCAACAGTCGAGTTTTCTAGTTCTTCCACACCTGACATGTATTCTGTGTCTGAAGAACTCTCGGAAGCTGCACCTGGGCTTATCGGTATTTCTGCCAGCCCGTGAATAGGCCTAGGCCTACGTTTGCTGTTACTGGGTACAGTTAGCGTACCGGTACATATGCCTACATCTATTTGTCCAGCTATAAGTCAAACAAGCAGTCATAGTTACATAACAATCATATGCCCAACAGATGAGTATTATGAATGAGTATTGTTGTTGTAATTTTAGGCTTACCTGTTTCATTCAAAACATCATCCACTGGCCTAGGGCTGAAAATAGCTCTCTTTTCAGAATTGACCCTAGCAGCATTGGATATTTCTTTCTTTGTTTTCCTTATATACAATTTCTTGTTTTTACCCATTTCATAAATGACTCAAACCAACAGAAATGACAAAAGACTGTAAAACGTGTGAAGTGAAACACAAGGGAAAAAGTAAAATCTTGAGTTTCGTTCTAGATGGTTCTAGTCTGACAGTTTGAATTTGTGAACCAAAGCTTCTTGGATACTAAAAAGTAAAAACAGTGAAATGATTGCTCAAGCAAGTGGTGATACCTATCAGCAAATACACTAACCTTGGCAACATAAATTGTGGGTGATTCAAAAGTCTGTAATCAACTGAAAATATAGCTACAAAATGGCTTCAAAACAGCGAATTTTGGGCCATGAAACTATACATACAGGGACTATGAATCGAAAATTGATTAGTTGTGGTAGTATTATCAGTAATATGGAGTAAAAAAAGAATTATAAATACATAACAAATTAAATATATGAAAAAAAAAAAAAGTGAAAAAAGTGAAAATTTCACTGGCCTCCTCCCTTAAGGTGGATCTACCCACAGCGTAATATGTAACAACAACAGTGCTAGTATCGTTACATACTTTCCCGTCCCTTGTTAATAATACTACTCTCTGTTTCGATCTTCCCGCCCGCTTACGTCACGCATCTATAGGGGATGAGAGTCTTAGGGGAGCCATCTCACAGCGTAACAAATTCAGTGTCAACATAACATATGAACGATCGTAGTGACTTTCCAGATGAACATATTTTACTGAAACTGCTTCACAACGTGCAGAGATGTATCTTCTAAAATAATGTCGAGACATTCACGATATTTTACTTGTAATTTGTATGTAATGAATTGCTGTGAAATAAAAATCGATGGTAAAAATATCGAGTGTTATTGTTACATACAAGTCATTTTTCCACGCGTGCTATGATAAAATTTGACATCAGCATTTTCGACAAATATTGTCAGTATCAGACGATGTATTTGTTAATTTTGTATCTTGCACGTTCCAAGTCGTACGTTCATTTGTATCTGTGAAATGCCCCTGGTGGGAACTTTTTGCCCTATGGAGACTGGAGCCGCCTTAAGATCGAGTATTCGACTATAGTCAAGAAATAACGTATAATATATTCGTGTCGTGGTCTCAAGTAATTAGAATTAAATGTGACACATAGCATCACTCGGCTTATAAATTCTCCCTTTAAATAGATAGTTGTATATTATTGATTTAATATTTTCCTCACACAAGTATAGTAAAAGTGCATGCAGCTTGTAAAAAATCTTGTACTTTTACCGGCTGGGGTTAATGTTCTGTTCACATACTTAACTTGAGATATAGTGGCTTAACTGGAGTTGGCCGTTGGCTAGTCTATAGTGGTGTGATCAAGAGATCGGAGTCAGATTAATACAATTGAGATGTTTTAACGGTTCGGCTGCGAAACCAGCGCGATACAAACTGACGCCATCTTAATATACATGAAGGATTATTTTCGTTTCCAAAAACTTTTCTTGAAGGCAGCAAGTTTATTTTCGTTCTACATGTAGTACGATTAAGTTATCACCGAGTACAGTTAGCCTTTATCTGAGAGTTAGTGAAAACAAATACCACATGTAACTATGATGATAACATTTTTATCTGTCAGTTGGAGCTACTCCCACATTGGTAATTCAGGCACTTGATGTTATCACCATGGTTAATTATGGTATTTGATTTCACTAACTCTTAGATAAAGGCTGACTGTACTCGGTGATACCGAGCCTAACAGCCAGTACTAAAGTTATGTTACAATTGACGAAAAATACAAAAAATCACTATCAATGCCAATTGGGTATCGTTAAAATAACTTATTCGATGAATAACTATTTAGTTGAGCTTTATGATACTTGACCTAGGCGTCATAAAACACAGTGATATACTCAAATTATTTCAAGGGGATATTTGAAATTATCTCAAATGTCATATACGGCTGGACAAAAAGTCTTGATTGAATACTCTCTCTGTATATATCTCCAAGACCCGTTATTGCCAGGTCTAGTTAGCCTTTATCTGAGAGTTAGAGATAACAAATAGCATGGGTAACCATAGTGATGACAACTTTAAACTGCCAGTTAGAGGTAATCCCACGTTAGTAATTCAGCTACTATAATAAAAATTGAGTAATTACCGAACGTATTCAAAAAAAGGTTACATTGTTGTATTGCTGCTGATAAAGAGCCCATTAATTGCTAGGTTATTCGGGGATACAAATGAGCAGGTAACAATGAAACGGAGAAATGATGAAAGGTGAAAGGACTTAGAAAAAAACATGCCTTATATGGGGTTTGAACTCACGCCCGACCTGACCTCAGTTCCTAAAGCAACATGTCTTATTTAATTATCAGACGACTCGCAGTCTCCGCCCCCTTGACGTCACAAATCATAACATCCAATCGACGAGGCTGTTAGAACTGAGGTGAAATTCAAATATCCAATGAGGGTGTATCC